>JABSTQ010011335.1:0-1200000 GCA_013358835.2 Ixodes persulcatus | reverse complement strand
GCGGGTGAAAGCATTCATCTGCCTCATGGGCCCTCACATGAAGTCCTGCCAACTCATACGAGCACGAGAACTTGAACTTATATTGAAATGGCTTCAGCTACGGCCGGATATCTTGACGGCCTAAAGTTGACAGCCATGCATCATTTGCCATATGAGATCAAGAAATCCTACATTGCCTTGGTCGCACCATTGTACCGGGCCATCGCAGAAGCGCTGCTTCCGTTCCCCCGTCATGCGCTATTGAGGAAACAAGACAGTTTCCAGCAGAAAATACATCATTTGGCGTCCATGACAATGAAATGATATCTGAGGACAAACACCTGGCCTATATATTGTCTAGCCAAAGAACGTCACTGACGGCACTGAGACCGTTGCCAACATGGTATTTATCGATGTAACCTAGTCTGTTGAGCTGCAAGATACAACTCGCCTCACGCGGTAAGACTGCGAAAAGAGCGCTCTTGCGTAATAGAACTGTAAAAACGCGGAAGACATCTGCTATTATTAGTATTAGACTCTTTATACAATACAGGACATTAGTTACAAGGGCGCTGTCGCCTTCACCTCTTGTTTACTTGAATTGACTGCTGACAGGTAACACCCGGACATTATGCCCAAAGCACGCTCGTCTTGTTAACCGGCTGCACAAGTGACTTGGTTTTGTGTCTTATTTTAATCAACATACAGGGTATGTACGACGGGATATTGTTCCGCAGTTGTCACTAATAAATACCAACACAATGGTTTTAGTATTGAGCTCCAAGAGTTTTCTCTATATCAACCAAGCCTGTCAGAAACGCTTTACGAAACTCAGCCAAAGGAAAGAAAAGTGAACTAGCTACGGAAACTACTTATTCACAGGATGAAGCATACATACTGCTCTGCGTGGTGCCTAGGCATTCTTGTACTCTGTCTCACTTTAAGGGCGAACGTAGCATAAACCGGAAGAGCGTTCTCAGGGCATTCATTGTCCCTACCAAACACGTGAGCTCGCGCAAGGCAAGAACCGTTCGGGGCAAAACCGTCGTGTTTGTCGCTCCAGTTTTGCTCGGACATCAACTAAAATGAACAATAGCGTCAGTTCTACGGAAGTCCACATGCGTACGAGTTCTTTAAACAAAGAAGGATGATGTTTACTTTGCACTGCAGAGTGATCGTGGGCTTTGCGACAGGGACACCTGTCGCAAAGCCCACGATTATTTTGTTAGTTCATTGTCACACACCTGTCGCAAAGCTCAAGATTATTTTGTTAGTTCATTTAATACCATTCCTTGCCCCGGACGTGCTACCGCGCAAGACTGGCGACTACAGGTGCCTAGACAGGTGTCCGTCTGGTCTCTTTCCTGAATCCTAATTTTTGGTTCAACAATGTTCACCTGATGATATCACGCTTGTGTCACACTACGGCCCTCCGCGACCCTGGCTGGGGCACAGCAGTGGCGGTGGATGCGACAGATGCCAGTTTGTCTTTAGGTCTTTTACCAGCTCGGCGATTCATGTAATCTGAAGGAGCCACGACTTGTGGTGTCATGATAAAAGGGATCTCCGGCTTCGTTAATATATTTTTTCCGTAAGTTTTAACATCAATCGTCGCTGCTGCCGCATCCGGCAGCACAAAACGCCGGCTCCTTTCACGTATTTTGCTGCCACTTCGGTAACATTTTCAATCATTTGGGTTGTATTTGACGTTGCATACGTGATTCTGTTCAACAAACCATATCGTATGATTAAAACTGCAATGTGTTACTTACGCCAGCAACTTGGGCGGAGAAAAGTTTGCTTCAACTCGTGTGGCAGAAACGTTAATTTCCGTACAATGCAACCGCCTTTCCGACATGTCGCCTGCGTGTACCACTTATATTTTACCGATATATTGAAGAAACAGCTTTTTTATTGTGATTACACCAAATCGCCCAATTGATATTCATCAGCATAACACCGACCAGCCAAGCGCAATGCATCTACACGTTGTTGTTGCTGTTGTTGTTCTTTTGCGCGATAAGATTGTGAGGGAGATATGCAAATTTGTTTTAAAAAAGACAAGTAAAACTGTGTCATGAATATTAATTAAAGCGCACCAGATTCTCCTTATTTGTAGGAATAGAAAAAGATGCCGTTATTAGAAAACTATAAATTCTACTACTTCTTTCTCAGTAGCTTTGCCTGCGTTGCAGGATCAGTCATGCATTGTTCCCAATTTTAACGACAAAGCAACTATCATTAGAATTAACTCATTTATAACAAAATATTGCAAGCGAAATTCCAGTAGAATTTTTCACGGTCACTTTCTGTTCGCTCGCGCAGTATACACATTAATCGCGATGTGTCTTAAATTGCACCATAATAAATTGAGAGAACTGACGTTGCTGATTCGCCCTACTGTTACTTTGGTCATTTTATTATCTTCTATATTATAATTCTCTATAGCCGGTCACTGTGCCCACGCTTGGGCTGTGGCGTCGATCGCATGTCAACAATGAACAGCTAATCCTTTTCGCGTTTCTTCATACAGCGCTCAAAAAAAAAAAAATCTGTTTAAATTTTTTGCAACGGTTCACACAAAACATTCAAATCCGCTTCTCGCGTTCTCCGCTGAAATAATCCCCGGAGAGCAATTTGTGGGAAAGGAAATGCTTTTTTTCTAAAATCTAAATGGCTGCTTTATTGAAAACAACAAAACGGTATTTTGCGAATCCTCGTTCTGTATTTTCTAATGTATTTCTAAAACACCCATTTGCTGGAAAAGCTTTCATTTCCGAATTATATATTTTTGTGTGTGTGTGTCGCAACTGAATGTGCTGTTTAGTAAGTTTGTAAATAACATTAAATGTAAAATAAAATTATATCGCGATTCTGATATGTAGCAAGTGCCCCGCGCTTGTGACATGCGCATTAAGTGGATATGTTTATAGGGTTCTTTACCGAACACTCCTGCATTCAGAAAAGGAATCGATAAATATTTCGTTTCACCAGAGGCCCGAGCGCAGCCATCAAAACATACCGCAAGGCCAATGAAGCACTGCCGAAATCGCAAAGTCACGGTGTTTCCTGTCTCCATGTGCCTGCTTACTGCCGGATTACAAAACCAAATGCAGACAGAGTGCCGAACTTCACGCTTCTAGTCCGTTTGTAAGCCCTTGTTTGTCTTCTAGGCTTTTTGCCGCGCTCGAACCTGCAAGTAAAAATAATAGTGTCACGCTGACAAAGCATTGCCATCTTTCTGTTTTATTTTGTTTAGTCCCGGGAGCATCCAGGATGTCTTCGCCAACAACGGAACGCCGGAAGCACATTATGGGACGCATTCGCGTGAAGCAAAACAATCACTTATATCCCCTTGTTCAAGACTGTCGAATCCGACGCTGTGTCTCCGCCGAGGCTTCTTCGACCACCGAGGAGCTGACTGTTTAAGAGACCTGCTCGAATCAATTTCGATTAAATGCCGGTATTCGAGATCTATTATAAATTCCCTGAGTATTATCTTTTATGCCTCCGAGTATGCCGGCTGACGCAGCCGATCACGACGCAAAAGAGCTGGAGTAACCTAGAAAATACTAGAGATTTATTAGTGAGCTTTAAAGGGGCGGTGCAACGATATTCAATCGGAATGTTTTTCACCTTACACGAGCTTAGTGGCATTAGTGGGACTCAAGGTTACTCGCACGCAATGCTACTGGCAAAGAAACTGCTTTGTTGCGGTGTAATTTCAGAGACAAAAGCGTTCATTTTCATTCAATCTCTCCTTTGCAAAATTTGATGACGTAAAGTGGGGATCGCAGTACACCTATATGACGATATTTGAATGCTGTTCATAGATTGCACCCGAGCATTGCGTGGGCACTCGATTTGGGCTCGTGATAATTACTAGCTTGAGAAGCATTCGAGTAGTGGCCCGTGTCCAATCGCTGCAACGACGACACTAGCCGAGCCATAACAATGTCTGGAACTCAGCGCGGGTCCTGTGCTTTGCCAACCCCAGCGCGTGGCTATGATCAACATTGGCGGCATATAATCGGCTCCAGATCACGAGGCTGCTTGTTCTGGCTGCGAGTTGAGGGGGTGAACGCTGCTCGTTTTTCTTTAATTTTTTACTGGGACTTCTATTGCGTGGGGTGAAAAACGAACGCGTGTTTCATGGGTCATTAACGTCAGGGATCCGTTCTAAGCGGTATTTGCGCAAAGTACAAAAATTGTTGCATCGCCCCTTTAATATTGCGTATACGAGCAAACGCAAGAGCTGTGCGCTTGCATTAGCGTCGCGTTCTCTACGATGCGCATGCGCGAAGTCGCCATGCGCCAATCGAAGGCCGCAGTTTGGGCTCCGCGCACGCGCAGTGTGAAACACGCCGTGCTAACGCAAACGCACAGGGCTTGCGTTCGCTCGTATACGCAATATTAAAACTCACTATTATCACGTATTGGAGCAAGTGTAAGCACTTCACGTTAGCGTTGCGTTCCACACTGCGCATGCTGCATACATACGCAACACTGCTAGCTTCACGTATGTACTATCGCGGACAATATGAGCTGAAACAGCGCTCCGGCCGGCGCACGGTACTACCTGCGCCACCTGTCGCCTTGCTCCGCACACGCGGCGCACCCTGAGGCCGAGATAAATTCTCACTTGCGCTCACTGCGCCGCTGCGTTCTTCCGGCCGTCTGCTAGCGAGACGGCGGGTTCGACAGCGGGCATGTGTGTGGTAGGGCGGCGGGGAAGGGGGGGGGGAGAGGGTGTCGAGGAATTACACTTGTCGTCCCTCTTTTGTGAGTGATTTACTTCATTCTATCTTGTAGAATCAAGAAGAAAAAACTGACTGCTGAAGAAAAAATGTCGACGTATCTTAAATTGCAGCAGCGATTATCGTTTCTTTATTTAAAGTCATTTCAAAGAAGAATTAACGTTGTAGTTTTTTTTTTAGGAAGTGCATGCACAAAGTAGAACATCGTAAAATAAAGGCCAAAATTTATATACGGGATTTAGGCCGGCTTCAAGGTATTTACTTTTTTTTTTATTGAGCACAGCCGCATATAAAAAAAACGGTATCCATTCATGTTATTGAGGAGGTATGTAACCTTGATTGGTATAAAAAGGTTAAAAATTAATATTTCTTTCTTACTGGGCCCACGTGTTTGTTTCAAACAGAACGAGTCCTAACAAGACACCTGTGTTTTATTTACAAATTCCTAGTCTTAATAAAGTGCAACAAACAGTCATATATTTGCCAGGAGAAGGAGCTTGAAAGTTTGTCGGAATAATATTTGCAGAGGACAGTGTCAGACACAAAAGATCAATAGTTGGCGTTGAAGTTCAACTGCACTATACAATTAAGATCGGGATCAAGAATGCACCACTCAAAAGTATGCGCCGGTTAACGGCGTCAAACAGTGCGTCGCAACCGTAGCAGCAAGGTTTGTTCCAATCGGCAGAGGTCTGGTTCAGGGGGTCCTGAGGCGCAGTAAAACTCACGAAAGAAGTTAATACCGGTTCACGGCCAAGAAGTCTGGCTCGGCCCGAAGCATCGATCTATTCAACTTTTACCGCTTCCTTCAATTCGTCGGCAGTGGCGCGGTAGAGGGGACGCAGTGACATGGTTACCTTGATGCGCTCCCAAACGTGTTCGATGATATTCAGATCGGCTCCGTTTGGGGGCCAAGGCAGCTGCTTCAGGCAGCGCTCTTCGAGGAGATACGAGCGTGACAACGCATTTTCCACTTCGGCGCTTTCTTGAAATGCATGATAGCTGAAAACGTGAACATTGGGCTACCCTGCACAGGCATCCTAATGGTGGTTCCGTTGACGAACATTTTCGCTAGCAGACGGCCGGAAGAGCGCAGCGGCGCAGTGAGCACAAGTGAGAACTTATCTCGGCCTCAGGGTGCGCCGTGTTTACGGATCGATGCGACAGGCGGCGCAGGTAGTACCGTGCACAGGCCGGAGCGCTGTTTCAGCTCATATTGTCCGCGATAGTACGTGAAGCTGTTTAAAACCATCTGCCTTTCACTGCACGAGACTGCTACATTCTTTAGAGATCTGTTTAATATTGCTTGGTCATCTTGGCATAATATATCACGATAAATAATGCAGTTATCTGCAAATAACCTTATGTTTCCGGCAGTGCCATCAACCATGTCATTTATGAAGAGAAGAAATAAGAGTGGGGCTATGACAGAGCCCTGTGGAACTCCAGACTCCACTGCGACTGGTTTTGAAACCTGTCCTTCGTAATAAACAAACTGAAAACGATTTCTTAAATACTGCTCTATCCATTTTATTATCGGTCCCTCCCCCACAATGTGTTTGAGTTATTTTCACAGGTTTGACGTGCGAAACAGGGTCGAAAGCCTTTGAGAAATCTAAGTAAATTACGTCATTTTGTCTTGTATTGTTTATACCCATCAAAAAGTCGTGGAGTGTCTCGATTAGCTATGAAGTCGTTGACAAACCTCTTTTTAAACCATGCTGGTGTGCATTTAGTATATTTTGTTTCTCAGCAAATTCTGTCATAAATTTCAAAATTATGTGTTCCATTATCTTGCAGCAATTACACGTAGGGTTTATAGTTCGAAGTTAAGGAGCTATTACCAGACTTATGAATAGGAATAACTTTTGCGATTTTCCACTGTCTGGGAACCAAAAAAAGACTCAAAGACTTATTAAAAATGAGCACTAAATACTTGCTCATCCATACAACATATCTTTTTAAAAACATGTTAGGAATTTCGTCAGGATCCGTACCTTTTTTTGCGTCTAAGTCGAGTAAAAGGGCAAAAACGTCTGCTTTTGTGATTTGTAAGAAACCAAGGTCTTTATCTGCGTAGTTTTTAGAAGGTAGAATTAATTTTTTTTTTTTACTATTGTCAGCTGTGAAATCGGACTTATAAAAATTGCTGAATTCTTCTGTCATTTTTTGTGCCTTCGAGGCACTCATGTTCGAAGTTATAGAATTTCTGGGAATTATATGCTTCCAGAATTTTTGGCGTGATGCTTTCATAAAATTGTGGAAGGTAATATTGTAGTATTTGTGCTTTGCTTCTTTAATCTTCAGTTTGAGCAGTTTGGATAGATCCGATAAAGCTGGATTGTGTTTGGTGAGTGGATGCTTTTTGGATGACTTTCTTAGTATTTTTAGTTTACGTTTCAGGATGATTTCACGTGAAATTCATGGGTTGTGCTTCCTTATCATTTTCCAATTACTGGAAATAAACTCGGTGGTACAGTGATTAATAATTGAATTGAGCTTTTGACATAGTTCGTCAATACTGATATCAGTTTCATCATAGAGCTCTTGAAAAACGTTAAATTCATGAGCAAGATAAGTTTGAATGCTAGCAACATCGGCTTTGTAGAAATCGAGCAAATATTTGGCGCAGCCATGGGAGATGGCGGAACAACGAACAGGTACCGTGCATACAACAGGTTTATGCTCAGAGATCCCCTCCACCACTTCTATGTCAGTTTGAGCCCGATGAAAGTGGTCGCTGAGGAACAAACACTACGTCAAGCAAGCTCCGTGACGATTCCTGCACCCTGGTCGGTACCCTGACCAGGAAACCGACCAGGGTTATGAAACCGTGAACTGACAAAATTCTTTTTATTCTTCAGCTAGAAACAGTGTTCGGCTTGCGCTCTGCAGGTTAAAACAGCATAAATGATTGATCATGATCAATAGAGATGTTACAAAGTGTCTAAAAGCAAACGCAGTGAAAGACGCCGAAGTTTAAATATTTTTATTCAGGGTCTACAAATATTAATGGAAGGAATATGCCAAGAACAATAGATGTAATTCAGGTGAAATCGCATCACATACGAGTTTCATTTTACAAGTTGAGTAGATCGAAAGAATCCCTTTTCTTTTTGTATTGATCTGATCAATGTGAATAACCCAAAATTGAAACATACATTCGGCTACTCAACGTTGATCACTTTTTAGGACGGAATAGACACCGGACGGAATAGACACCTTTTAGCTACTCACTATATAAAGTTGCATTATTTTTATCCCTCCTTCACTTAAAGGGACACTGACACCCCCCAAATTTTTCTTTCCTTTTCGTCAGGCGATTCATTATGGTGTCGGAAGACTACCCAATTAATATTTTGCTACAGAGTCACGTATTTTTTTTAATAAAGCCAAAAAACGCAACTGCGCGAAACCGAAACCGAAACGGAGAAGTGGAGAGGATAGCGGGAGTGGCGGAAGTCACGTGGCTACACTCGACCGTGCGTTTTTTTTTTTTTTTTTCTCCTCTTTCCGCACGTAGCAGACGAAATGCGTCCGTTCGCCGTGGTATTCATTTGCAGTTATGTTTGTTCCGCTCGCTGTTTTGTACTTCAAGATGAGTTGTTTTGTACATTTAAGTGTTGGCAATTAGTAGTGAGTGCCCGAGTGCCGTGGTGAATTCCCGTGATCAGCTCCGAAAAGAATACTCCCAACTCCAAGGTGCTGCGTGAAGAGTGGCCTCACATGTCCTGCATCTGAAAGTGGCCAGAGTGCACAAGTTTCCGAAAGATCAACGCGTCGGAATCAATGGCTGGCTGCAATTCCTGTAGAACCATTACGCGAAGCTTGGAAAGCGGACGCTACCCGATTCATATGCTCTTTGCATTTTGTGGAAAGTGATATACATTGAGTTCGCAGGTGTCAAAAATGGAATCCATACCATTTAGTGCAGTGACGTATCGTCCACAAAAGGTACACCCACACCAGGTATCGAACCCGTGCCCTCTGCGTGTGAAGCGGACGTCTTTCCACTGAGCTAACTGAACTCTAACATGCGTAGTTATGCAGCGGGTAGACTGTATGTCGGAAGTTGGCTGCCGATTTCTCGATTTCCCTTCAATACATGCACTCCCGGCTTGAAGTCGAGCAGCACCAAGCATAGGGCACATTAGCACCTCGTAAAGTAACCGTACGCGTGCGTATTCAACTCGAAGTACGCACTTCGTGCTTGACGTTTGAGCGAGCGATGTCTTCAGCCACGAGAAGGGACGACGGCTCGGCGACGTCTTCGTGCCATCGGCTTGCTGGTCGGGCGTGTCGTACGGGATGAATATCAGTTCTTTTGATCGGTCCAAAATTTCTCTTTCGCAGAAAGACAGAATTCGCCAGTACCGTGAACGACAGTTCTGAAGTAGAGGTCCAACGCCCGTCGTCCGCTGCCATCCGCTAGTGCTAGTCCCACGATACGCGAAACGACGAGTGAACGCACAGAAAGCTTCCGGTTGTCTGTGCTACCTTTTTTTTCAATCAACGTATTTGCAGATGTTTTGAAGCCACAAAAAATGGGTTTCATATTTTTTTTCTATTTTTAATGTTGACTGTGTGTCTTGAATGACCCACGACTTTGATTAAATTTGGTGGTCGCTTTGAAACCTTAGAAAACGGCCCGTGACCACGGAAAAGAGAGTGAGCGAGAATCGAACCGGCCAGTTCTTGATCGGCGGTTTTCGGGCGGAAAGAAACCGAATTTCGAGCCGCAAATTTTGTTCTGGGTAGTTGGGCTCTCATATGTCACGTACAACTAAAAACCTCGGCGAGCATAAATACCCTGTCAGTGTCCCTTTAACACGAGGACATCAGGAACACATAAAACAAACATCACAGAGATTTGTGAAGTTATAGCTCACACCATTGCAAGCTGTTGAACAAAACAATACAAGCGCACGCCGACTAATTATTTTAATGAAGAGACTTCCCTAATTCAATTTCGTATTCCGTCATATGCCCCTGCATTACGGAAACTCGTGTTAAACCCGTTCGTGCCTTTGCATAATTAATGAAGTAAGGGTAACACAGCAGGACTACGCTGGAACGCCTTTTTTATTTCTGGAATCTAGGCAGCAGGCGAATCACTCTTGCGGTCAGCGAGCAGCTGTATGACATGTTTATTTAAATGGCACAATTTGATTATTTTCGTTACTCGCGCTGTTTATGAAGGTGCGAAACCAAATAATTCGTTCGAATTCCAGGAAAGCGCAGCTTGCTAGTGTTGAAAGCGTCTTTGCTTGAGATTGGTCATCCCTCAGTGATTTTTTTATCGTCATTGAATACATGACCCAATTTTGATGGTTTGTAATCCTGACCATATATAATCCGCAATTACTAATGACTTGATTTCACGGATTGTACATTTATGTGTTCAATCTGCAAAGCCAAAAGTTATAAGTTTTTGTCTTGGCCGTTATTTTTACGGCCTGGTATATCGATTAAGAAATAAGGTAACGGGGATGCATAGCATTTATACGAACCTGAAGCTAACTCCTCGGGTTGGTGATTGTCCCACATTTTGTAGATATGGGCAGTTAAAAATGCATACATATTGCTCTAGGTTTGGGGTTGTCCCTTACTCTTATACCAAGCGCCTATAACAAACATGGCCAAAGATGTGGACCATCATGCGTAAGGATGAGAGATAATAAAACGTTTAAAACATGAGGCGTTTCCTGAGATTAAAGAGCACACGCATAAGTAATGTAGGGACTCGTCCGGCCATCTCATAAGCAGAATATTGGCAAAGTTGTGCACATCTGAACAGCCCTGACCAAACTATAGAAAATGCAAGGTAGCGACGCTTGGCGCCTTTGTTAAAAAGGCATGATACATGATCAAATAAAAACGTAATTTATGAGCGGTATACTTATATCAATTATTGCGAAAAACTAGCGAAAGGCAAATATATTTAAATAAATTTGTTAATCTGTTTTTTGTTTTGTGCTTCAGTGCCTGATTCATATCACAAATATAGCCACATTGCCATACTTCATTTCTTAAGTCACACAAGCTGCTATTAATGATGTTAATTCGATTAACATAATTCGGTGTGCTGATTTTCTGCTTATGGTGATTACGAGTTAGTTATGGTAATGAACATTCTTTCATAGCCGAAATCAGGCAGAAAGTCCGAACCTAGTGAGAAAAGATTGCACTGAACACATAATTCTTCAGTACTCCGATATGTTAACTACAAAAAAGAGCTAAGAATATTTTTTATTGGAAACTACAATTCGCCCTTTTTAACTAAACTTGCACTTTATCTCTCGACCGTGGGCATTCATTGAACCAATACTGTGTAGTTTACCTTCGATTACAATGGTATGACCATGCCAAACTTGAAGGAGTCATAAAGGGTTGGTCTTTTGGGGCTAAAATTATTATGTTGTGGTTAATGTTGGGGGCTTTGCTGTAAGTCTGCGATGTATGTAGTGTCTATAATTTTATTCGGGATTCTACGTGCCAGACAACGTAATTCAATTTATTATTTATTACAAATACTAAACTATTTTTCTGCTACTGTTCTTTATAGAGTACTTTAGGATACATGCCTATCCACTCTCGCGCTGCATTGGCATACCACTTCATGCACGCACCCGTCATAAGCGCAACTGAAATCCGCGAGAAACACGCACAATTCCTGAAAGATGTTTGCTAAATGATTCTGGTGCGATTCTTCGCAGTGTCTTTTGCTCTCCACGTGGATGGGACAAATAGATACCAATCCACTGTCTAGTTTTAAAACCAGGCTTGGTCGGCAGCTTCTTTTTTTTTCTTTTTTTTTCCTTAGTGCTTACTTGTACTATCATGGAAGGCGACTAACGTTAATTTTAAAACTTTCTGTGTTTCTGTCATTCGAGAAGGTAATTACGACGATGAACAATTTCCATAAATATAGTCCAGTATATGCATACATAAAGAACACGGTAAAGCACGTAGTTAAGAAAGACTGCCTTAATTTATATTTATGACCTTGTTAAGTATATCAGCTGAGGTATGCGTAAGATTCACAATATTAAGGTAAGTCCGATCAGTGACCAGCGACGACTCCACCTATCTGACTTCATTATGTAAACGTTGCGTAGGACGCAGTTCTTCAGGTATCCGGTACTACAGGTGTCATATCACAATTGACTTCTTGTGTCCTTCATGCCTCAATACTAATAATAAAATGAAAGGCGTTTTTTGTACGGAGAAGCAGAAAGATTCATGGATGATCTCCAGACAATATCCTAGGAGGACGTGCATACATTGGAACCACGTTTTCTAACACGTTACCTAAAGGTCACAGTGATATCGATTGTACAATGTAGGGCGTAACGACATCAACCATTTCACTCTGGAGCAGTCCCTTGTCCCATAAATCATCAGTCCAGTTCTGCCAGCAGTATTGTTAGATAGCCTAGCGTTCGGGAATCGCCCTTTTCTTCTGAATTGCGATTGCAGCTCGTGTGGACAGACCACGCCCAAGAAACAATAAGGGCGGTTGCCCAATGTACCGCCTACAAAACGGGAAAGAGAACAGGGTTTAGTTGTTGAGGGGTGGGGCGAGCACCGTACTTCAGTCTGCTGCGCCATAATAGGGTGGTACGTTTTTTGTTGTGTTGAAAGATTGCTAGTTACCTGGGGCCCATCGCCATAAAAGGGGACGCCTGAGGAATTGCGGCACTTATCAAGGTACGAAAATAAAAGATAAGGTTTGGGGGCATGTGAAGTGATAAAGGCATAGGTTATGCGAAAGTAAACGATCGATGGGCTGGACAATGCTAGGAGGAAAAGATATGCAATCAGTCTATAGTAAGCAGAATGGTATGCCACGTGAAATGTATGTGTGTTGCTTTTTAAGCAGAAAAATCAAAGTACACGTTTTAGCGGAATATGGGAACAAAGTAAAACTTTAAAATGTCTCACTGGTTGTGAAATATTTCTCATATATGGAGTGACAGAGGGCATGCAATTTGTAATTTTAAAACGTAACTCGTCAATTTTTTTTATTTGTTTCTTTATCTAAATTTAAACGATCTAGCTTTTGCTTTGCGCTTGATAAATTGAACTTCGAAAACGATTTTATGAAATCAAATAAAACTAGATGTAGTGCCAGTCGTGCATGTGAGGACACTTGAAACAACTTACCGGATCTGAGTCAGAAGCAAACATTTCACAAACTGAGTTTACGCAAATAGACACTTAGTGCGACTAACCTGGGGAAAGAAGTTTGCTCACCCCATCTATAAATTAACGCTAAACATTCAGCTGGTCCATAGGGCGTACAATGAAAACGTTAAAAGTGTACTGAAGACACAAGTGTTCTAATATAATAACATTAAACTATCAACCAAAAGATGATAATGTCTACTTTTTTCAAAAGAAAAACCGTATCAAGCAAAAGCTCGAATGTGGGTCGTAGATATTCTTTTCAGTCACAAATACTAGGTGTCCGCATTTCCCTAAAAAAATATATTACTACAATTCTTGCAACAAGGACTAAAATCAATTATTTTTATCTGAACATTACATTTATAAAGATTCCGACAGACGCATATAGATATCTGAAACAATACATGTGAAATATTGATTTTAATTCGAAACATTTTTAAAGGGGTCAATATCGGATATGTGCTGCCTTCTCCATGCATTTAGAAGGCAGGCCAGGTATTAGATGAAAATATAATTAATATGATAAGTTGACTAATTAGCGAAATCCTGTTTATTTACTTTTTTAAATATTGATCTTAGGAGCAATATGTTGCAATTATAGTATTTACGGCAATTACTATTGGAGGTAAGATCAATTTAAAAAATTTATGAAAAGGTAATTGTTTCTAAGCTATTTTATTAGTCAATAAATTTTCAAGCTTTACCGCCCAATTTAAATGCGCGGGAAAAGAGCACTGCAAACTCTGCCACAATTTCGCAGAAGAGTGACGTGGTCATTTGAGTCGCGTCGGCGCGCTTTTCGATCGATTCTACTTTAAACTCAATTTTAAATTCAACTTTAAATTCGAGGAAGAAACACGAATATTGATCGATTAACACCTTAAAATATATTATATTTTCCCAAATTTCATCAACTTGTCTGGCCACTAATGGGAATCGCCATTACCACCGCAATTCAAACATCTCCACTAAAACCAGTATTTAGGAACTAATTGACAGATTTGAGTTCATTATCCAACTCACCCTGGCGATTATTCCCTCGTCTAATATCCACCGTGCCTGATCAATACATGGTGACGACGCGCACATCTAACTCACACCCCCCTTTTTTTAAAAAAATAATTGTTTGAATTGGGATAATTCGAGCTTAGGGACGGTTTCTGGAACTAATTTTTAATTTTGCCCAGAAAAACCCATGTTATTGAAACATTCTTGGAATTAAAGACAGGGCAAACGGAAAGATTGGCAGAGAATATTTCTCCAAGTAATGACAATTGGAGCGGTCGAGGCGAAAACATGTTTCTCCAACCTGTCGGGTATTCCACGTAGGACTGCTTTCTAATTTCTGACTTCTTAAAATAAAAAAAAAAACTAAGGCCCCTTGTTACACTCTAAAACTAAATTTAATTACGTTTAAGGAATTGAAGAAGAAATCTTTTTTGCAATCATGTAAAGATTGAACTTTGTATCTTTAACGATTTTGTATTGTTTGGCAAGTTCTTAAGTGTGTCCTTTTTAAGATGAATTAAGGACACTGACATCACAAGAAAGCTCAAATATATTTCTTACCACTAAATACAAAATCATTATTAAATGTATAAAATAATATCTGTTATATCTGTTACTTATCTTTGAGTGGTCGATTGTCTCGAAAATTGAGCAGACTCAAAACAATTAAAAATGCATTTTTCTTTATTTTATTTTGGAATAGTCGCAATTGTATACTGATGATTTATTATAAAATATAAATACTCATACAGTTTTTGGTTATATGAGCTCAATTAAAACTCGAATTTTGTCAGACGTACCCCAAGCAGCAGAGATGGCCAATCATTGGCCGATGGCTGGCAATCGTCCTTTAACCAGCGGCCAGACTGTGGCCAGATATTGGCCAATGACCGGCCTTTCTCTAGCCATTGGCTAAGGCCACTGACCATCGGCCATCGGCCAAGCATTGACCAGTGAATTGCCACTCTTTGGCCACTGGCCAAAAGACCATCGCCAGCCACTGACCATTGCTTGGCCAAAATCTGTGCCACTTGGGACCTCGTTAAACGGCAATTCCTTTGTTCGGGAGTAAAATAACTTGCTCCGCATTTATTTTATGTATTTAGTGATACCGTTAGCCCTTGCAGGGCTTTTACAGGAGTGGTAATAGACTATACAAAAAATAGGCCCCCATAACTAACCCAAAAGAGCATCAATACATATAGACAGCATAGAAATCAGATATTTACAGCGTATTTTCAAACACTATGCTCTTTATATTTTTCACGAAATTCCAAAATTTGTTGTTAAAATGACGGCTTCATTAGGAAGTTCCTACCATTCCCTAATTGTCCTTATAAAGAAACTGCATTTGAAACAATTTTTTTTAACAGATGGTTCTCTAATGTAGATGCTATGACGGTGTCGCGTACTTTCACCAAAGAGCACATCCATGTAAAAATTGTTGTCGATTTTAAATAAATACATGAGGGATTAGGAAAATGAATTTCTAGCGATCTCATTTTGTCCTTAACTCAGGAGCATAATAAGTAGGGTATTACTATTAGGTAATTAATTATGTCACACCACAATGTTATCCAGAATAGTATCTATGCGAGGATACAATCACAACGAACAACTTACACGATTCAACTTTTAGTTAAGGTCATACGAATAAAATACTATATTTTTGTTGCCATTTGGTTATATACTACAATCCTACATCACACATTACTACCAATAAAACACGAAACAAATACAAATAGGGTTTTTTGAGAACATCGGTTCCTAATTCGCTGAATTTTCAACTTATTCGTTCAATCAAAAGTGTGTGACGTATTTCGTTCTAGACATATATTATTGAATTTTCATTATAAAAAAGCTAAGCTTGAACTTTCTTCTGGGTGATGTCAAGGTCATTAAAGCATTTTAAGTAGGTCACACTTAAAAACTTGCCAAACTTTGCCAAAAATCATCCAAGGGGCACACCCTGCTGTCTGCTACCTGTCGGTAATCACATGTCTGGCTACTCCTTTATTTTATTGCTTCTCAAACTATTGCACCAATACTCTTCTGTGAGAGCCTAAAAGTGAAATCATTTTGCTAATTACATTTAAGAAGTAAAATGTTCAAAGTAATTGAAAATTATCCTGTAATAATGGTAAAAGCTCAGCCAGTTGGTACTTGTCTTACATAGTAAATAAAAACAGCACAAAAGACAAGGACAAAAAGGGAACATAAAAATCCGAAATGTGTCCCTTTCATGATATAGTTAAGTTAGGAAAGCATTAAATTATCACCTATTTAAAATATTCTAATAACCTTGTCATCATCGGAAATATCATATTCTTATTGAATACAAGTTAAATATAATGTTTAAATAAAAAAGTCACATATGTTTGAATGAACGAATGATTCAAAAATCAAGAAAATTCGGAACTAATTTATCCACAAAGCTTATTTTTTACTTCCTTCGAGCTTTATTGTAGCAAGGTATGATAAATAATCGTGGTTTGCCAAAAAATATAAACAAACATTTTAGTATTTTGTGCAGATGACCGCAATTAAAGCTTAAAACTTATCAGTTCTTCGTTGTGACTGCGTCTCCTATCGGTCCAATATCGGCTAACATTTTTGCGAGTCATAGTTATTACCTAGTTCTAATACTTTACTTATCAGGTAAACTTAGAAATAAGTCAATTTGTGCGTACTGCGGAGAAAAAGTTATTCTACTCCAATACAAAGCTCGCCGTTTAACAAGGCACATTGTCAAAAGTTTAAGTTTTAATTGCGGTCTATTGTCACGGATGGCGGGTGAAGAGACGACGAATAACTGGGAAAACGCAACGTTTAACACGGGGAGATTGTGGCAAACAATTGCAAAGCAGCGGAATCGAGAACTAGCGGAAGACTGATTTGGTACTGCACGTGCTACGGCTGTCTTTATACACGGACTGTGATCCTGAAGGCTCATATGCAGAATATTACAATAACCAGTGCAAATGCACTGGATATTTCTTGCGGGGCAACGAACGAGAAAACGGAAAATGGACGGAGGGATTCAAACCCGGTTCATCCGTGTGGGAGCCGCGTGCGCTTGCCGCGTGCGTGACCAAAAGGGCTGCGCAACCTACTAATCCCCAAAATGCACGGCGAGCTTCGAACTCGGTTCACTCGCATGGGAGCCGCATGCGAGCGGCATGCGCTGCGGCTCCCATGCGAGTGTAGATTTGAACCACTATTATACCTTGCTTTAATTAAGAAGTAAAGCAAATGAAAGTTCGAGGTTTTGTGGAAATTCACTTCAAATTGTCTTGGTTTTCAAAACATTCGTTCAATCAAATGCAGGTAACTTGTTTTATTTCTTATGTATAATACTGAATATATGTTAATTAAAACAGCTAGATTTAAGTTTTCAGGTGATATCAAAGTTACTAAAATAACATTAAAAGTCACATCTAAGAAGTTGCCAAACATTACAAAAAATCGTTCGACATTTATTTCTTTCAATATATATAGTTTATTTTATTTCGTAAACATAATGCAATTTGTTCTCAGTGTGTGACAAAATATTCCTCTTGATTTATATTGAGACGGGAGATCGGTCAACCGTACGATTCCCGACACGTGGGAGTAACGTCACTTTTGCATCGATCGCTTCAATAATCAATTACACAAAAATGAAATATCCGCCAAGTTTGTTGTTTGCGTTTTCTTTCATTTCAAATATGCTCTCAAAACATTTATTAACAGAATTAAGAATTTAACTGTAAAATTGTGATTGAAATGAGATGAAAACACCATTAACATTCACTAGACAATTTATTTTATGCAGCATAAGAATCGTGCATCTTTGTTAGTATAAACATTAAAATATTTTGCGGTGTTTAACTAAAACAAGAGTGGAATAGAGCGCAACTAATTCAGGTAATTTCTCCCAAGTAAAGCAAAACATATGTCATGATGTACATAACCTTTTGCGCTAATTTGTGTTCATATGCATGACAAAGGTGTTAACCTTTACCTCGTAAAACATATTATCTGTGTTTGTCTGGTAAATAACAAAATTGTCATGAGAAATCCAGATGGCCATGGCAGCATTAAACCGCTTCCTTTTATTCGAGCAGAACGCCACCGCTACGTGATGTAATCACTAGGCATTGGAGCAAATTTAGTCTGCTAATTGTATTTTGTCTGAATGCTAATGCTACCCTTTAACTCGTCATATGTCGAGATATTAAAATTAATGTAAAGTAATGAATAAGATCTACATGTAAATGTCCTAGCCGCCCTTTTGATTAATATTTTCGGTTAGGGTGACATATTTGTTTATATAACCCATGTATTTTCGTTGTGGTTTCAGAATGGTGAAGTTATTTTCAGTCATTGCAATAGATAATCCATATGAATGTTCATCGTTTTATAGAAATTTAAAGTTGTATGAAATGTTGGAATTTCGCATTGTTTTATTTTCCTATGTAGTTTGAACCATAATACTCCGTTTTGGCGAACGGCTGATTTAAAAGATAAACATAAATAACCTGTTTCAAACAGTCGCGAAAGCTTGCACGAAGTGCTGACAAATCTTACTACGAAGCAGGCAAAAAATCTTCTGATTGTCAGTTTTTCACTTGGTTTGTTTTCTGCTGAAAATTTGTGACCACAAATGTGTAGACGATTGCCAAACATGAACCTACTTTGTCCCAAAATAAAGACAAAGCACTTTTTTGTTATTTAGTTTTTGTTGGTACAAAACACGCCAGAGGGAAATGTTTTCTGTGCTTGAGTTGTTAAGGCTGGCTCAAAGATAAAGTATCTACGTTACGACTCATTTGACCAAGGCGGCAGAAAGGTTAGGCAGATTAGCTGTGGTAATTGCAGCACTTTTTCTCAAAACATAAACGGTGATTTCAGCCTGGTCTTAGTCCTATATTCAAATTCTGAAGAAAAAATTTAAACCCTTGATCCAAGCTTTTTTTTCTATGATAAGTGTTTCAGCTTTTCTTCATTATAATAATGAGTCCAACGCTTGTTATAATCGGTTGTTTTGCCTAATTCACTAGTATGTACTATTTTTATCCCCATGAAAATACGAGATATACATATATGTTGTTCTATAATAATCCTGTAAGAAGATTTATTTTTATGCGAAAGTGGATGGTTTTTTACTGGGTTTCTCCCAATTAACGTAGAATTAATTCGGAGAACCTTCTTTTTGTTAATAGATATTTTACATTATGTTCGCAAAAACAGTTGGGAGAGTTGGTTATGCAAAATTGCATAACCAACTCTCCCGATTTTCAACGGTGTGTTGCTCACAAACGTTTGTGACACTGACGACCCTGCAAAGCTCCAACCGCTTCAAACTGGTAGCCGGAAGGAAGTGATGATCTTCGTTTTGCATTTATTTACGAGACACTAATGTAAAGATACTTTTGGGTCTGATGCGAAATACCACTTCGAAAGGGGAGGCTCTTAGTTTGATTGCATATTCCCATTCCGAACGGGCTATTTTAATTGCTCTCAAAGTAACAAAAAAAATGTAACAGAACAGGCAACTAACAAAAAATCCACATTTACATAAAAGGTCCACAATATTAATCTACGCTTCCTAAGCGTCCCGGAATATTCAAGATTACAATCACGCGTGTCCATTTTAGAAATATCACTGAAGAAGAGCGTGTGGCGATGGGTATTTTGTGTTCGGTTGTTTTTGTTTAATGTTCCTTTCACAATGTAACACAAATGATTGCGCTGGGTACGTTGCGGTGGTTGTCCAGTCGAAATCTCTGTCTCAGGCACACCGCACGTCGTCGTCCTCTTCCGCTCTTCTTCCTCATAATATTTACGCTTCTTGCATCATGATCCGTTCTTCGGCGTTCATATCGTCTAATGCCGCAATGTATCACTGACTGAGGAGCGAAAATGAGATGCCTGGCGTCTGCGGCACCCTCCGCGTCTTTAAGCTTCTATTGTCGATCGTACAAAAAAAAGCTTATCACATATTACTATATTATATTGTCCCGCCTGCGTATAGACGAAACTGAGATGGAAATACGGGCATATAATTGTTTTGTTTGGTTGTGAAATGTTTATTTATATATACGAACGTATATTGCGAATTTAGGTGTGTCGGTGTACTTGGCACATGTATAGACGAGACACTGCAAGTTTTGGATTTAAAAACTTGCCGCGGTATTTTAATACCTTCAAAGTATATTTTCATATCTCCTTTTGCTACTTTCTCGAAAACGTACACTGTCCGCGGTTTAGACTAAATATGATTTAAAATAAACACTACAAAGTTGGCATGCCGGTGAAACTCCGAACTTAGAACAAGGCTTGGCAATCCTATCGGGCCCTCCTTGGGTCGAATAGGGTTTTTGCTCTAAGGAGTTTGTGCCAGAGTACTTTTCTTTGGCGCTTCTATTGCTTTTCTTTTGCTCGCCACCTAATTGCCAAAGTACCAGACTTGAGGCGAAAATACCACGTATGAACGGAAGAACCAGTAGTGAAGTCTAAATCTATAGCCTGCTTGGCAATTTAGGCCTAAAGTTGCCACACCAAACAACCAGATATGAAGACTAACTTTGGCGCTTGTCTGGAAATGCATGTCCAAGGATGCTGGATGACAGCCGAACTACCTTAAAAAGGCCTGAATTAAGGTGAAGACACGCAGACTCTGTCCAAAGAAGGTAAAGATTCGATCTACCTTAGCTTCTTCGTGCTTCCTAAAGCCCTTCAATTCCAGACAAAACCATTTTGGCCCAAACGAACTGTGCTACCTTGGATCTAAGCTCACAACAACGCAGTATACTAATCCTGGGAATTTTCAAACAGCAGTGACAGTACAGATCGGACTGAGCCTTCTCAAGTAATTATTTCAACTGCTTGCTAAGGAAGTACGCTTTAAAATTGCAGTTGTTGTTCAGATGAATATTTTATTATTCGAACGTAGATTTTTACTTTTCCTCCCTTAAAACAGATCTCCATATGAATCATTCGAATAGCTATATAATTTTATTCCCTAAATTTGTATATGTTGCTTACGTTTCCTGTGGTTCCTGGAGATGCTCATAAGAAGTGCGTAAAAAGCTGCGGTGAGAATCGGTTCGAGCCTGAATAAAGCTATCGTATCTTCTTGTAACGAGGCGGGATCCTTAAAGGGATACTTCAACGAAATTTGAATTATTCCCGTCGTGTTCAAAAATAGATTGAATATAATTCACGATATCCGTAAATGACAATCACACGTCTGTATTTTGAGCCTGGTGGCTGTAGTTTTCTTTATAAACGGCTCACTATGGCAAGCGCTCGGAGAACAGCCAGCGGAGACCACGTGACATCCAACGCAATCGTGACGTAGTTCGTCTTGGGACGAGCAAAGCTACGGCGAGGCTGACGTCGAGAGGATGGCCTAGTCGTTAAAGCCACCGAAGCGGCTGCTTTTGTACGAATTTTGAGTGAAGGGTTAATCTTCTATAATCTTGTATAGGGACAATAGCGACTTCTGGGTCACACAAAAGGCATTCTCGGGAAGAGGGGAGTCCTTCCTTCCCCTCTTCTTTTGTCGTGGCCGGAGGCGAGACACTCACCGTCACATAGCTGTCAAGGTTCCTATAGACCATTCCATTTAGCGCTCTCTGGGCGGCACCATTTTGTTCGACCGCAGCGCCCTCTCCATACATCCGGGAAATTCAGTGGGTTCGGCGGGGTAAAACGAGAGAGAGGGCACGCGCCCGACTCCGCTAGCAGACGACAAACCGGGAGGTTGCCTTTCTCCATCTTTGAGCGAGCTGTATCGGCGGGCTGTACGGAACATCGAACTCTCGCTCGTGGCTGCCGTTGTGAAGTGGTTCGCGTTCTTAGAATATTTATGTCTACTCCAAAATCATCCTATAGCTCTCTGTTGTTCTATTTCTGTAAATGATCAACTAGCATATCTTTTTTCCGTTACTTAAATAGCAGTTGAGTCAGCTGGCAGTACTACCCTCAACTACTGCGTGTATTGCGGCAGGAGAGCACGTTTTTATTTATTATTTCAGACTTCCACTTATGGTCGCTAAAGGCCTACACCAGTACGAACTTTGTATAGTAAAAAAAGGTACAGCAACCGAATTTACTTTTCGCCAGAGAAACCGGCCAATCTGACACAGGTCTCTCTATTTTTGTTTTTTATTTGCACGCAGGTAACAGCGCAATTGGACCCTGTGAGTCTTTTTATCTAGCATAGTATTACACGATAACTGGCATACCGAACTCTGCGCATCTGCGCTTAAATGTTCCAAAATGACGCGATTTTAAACACAGTTTGCACGCCAGCCGGACGCTAGCCACAGCCCACTCGGCGGAGCAGACGACATGCCGGGCGAGAGGGGGAGTGCATTTTTTTCTCTTTTACCCTCTCTGCTATGACCCTAATTGAACGGTCTATAGTCGGTGACAGGTCAAGAACGAAGTGGAAGCTCCTCCCACCCCTCTCCACTTTAGCAGAGCAAACGCTGGAGAGGAGGCGACCTCCTCTCCACCGTTCGCTCTGCTAATGTGGAAAGACGTGGGAGGAGCTTCCACTTCGTTCTTGACCTGTTGCCGTCTATAGACGGGTATTACAGACGAGGCGTTAGCGACATCCACCAGGTGCTCTTTGCTAATCGTTTAATTCGTTTTAAAATTCCTTTTCGTGACTTTTTTAACAAGATATTGGTGTGTTCGATGTGATACTGCTCCTTTGAACACTTATAGACCAAAAAATGAGCGCCGCAATTTTGTCGTAGTATCCCTTTAATGGATATATGCAGTAAAAAGCTTGAACTTGATTTTTACTTTTTTTCAGATGTAATACGGAAGCACTGTCTGCTCAAGACAAATGCAAAGGTATAGGCTGCATAAACAAAACTCTATTTTATCAATGACATTGTGCCTCACTCTATATGCGATAACGTTCATGTTTCAGACTTGTTTTGTCTTACCTCTTCAAACTAAATGAGCTAAAGTCGAATATTTGTTTCTTCTCGAATTCCTGAGTGCCAGAACTTAGTAATTATGAAATATTGTAGTTTTGCTACGGATTTATAAATAATATTTAAATGTACGATCGAGCCACTCCTTAAGTCTACATAAAAATAAAATAATTTTTTTTTCAGTTAAAAGTGCCCCATAGAGTCATAGATATGATTACAATCTCTATGAGAATAACGTATAATAATTTCGTTCGTCTGGGGAGTTCTAATCTAAAATTCAAAAAAAAAGAACGATTGACTCGCTAAGAGCCTTTGTCAGGTTGTAGGTCTCTACATAATCTCTACAGCTGCTAAACTATCTGCGTCATGTAGGAATCGACAAGGGCACCTGTATATTTGTTTAAAAGTTTAATTTTCTTAAAGAGACTAATGTGCATTTGAACGTGCACAATTTTTTTATTTAATTATATGTCACTGAATACATGTTGAGCACAGAATATTTCCAGCTTGGGCAGCCGTTTCAAAATTTGGCCGAACGGACTGTATACGGGTGTATCTCCTCCTAGCCTGAACCCTGCAAAACGCGACCTTCCTACCCCAGAACTGAACACGGTCAACCTATATTTCTGAATAATAAGACTGAATTAAACTCTGCGCAATGGGTTAAAATAAACGAAATCTTGACTATTTACACACAGAAAATTGCATACATTGATGGCACACACAAACGCTAAAATAGAATCTAGGACTCGAACCCAACCTAAAAGTTTAGGCTGAACGTTTAGTGCGCTGTACCAGCACACCTTCACAGAAACAATCTCAGAACGAGTGTATACCTCAGGAATTATAAGAGGCGACTCCATTATTTATTCAGCCTAGAAATCTTGCCTTCACCGTGATAATACGAAACTCCGAAGGTATGTGTTTATCTTGCGATATCACGTCTTTTCCTGCTGATCCTAATTTTTTTTCGATTCATAACAAAGACAGGTAAAATATTCCAACCGCGCATGCTTACACGTACTTTCTATTAGTTTGCGCTACCATAAACTTTGAAAGCCAAAACTTTAGGGAAATTGCGAAAACAAGTTGAAAAACTAAAAACTTTTTATAACCCTGCTGAGTAATGAAAGACAGGAATGTTCTAGAAAGAGTGAAACCGCTTAGAAAAAAAATTAGACAGAGTCGTTTAAATATTTTGTAAAGCTTTTCTGCATATATTTATTTCCTATAAATATACGCATGTTTTTCTTAGTCATTCATACTTTTTGATTTGCCTTTTCTGTCTGATTGTTAAAATAAGCGGTGACGCCGTCCAACCAAAGTTGGCTGTTCTCACGAGAATTAAATATTCTCTTGCTTGGTGCGGTTGATTTGTTTGTTATGGTAAGCTCGACAATTGTTAACGGCTTCACTGAGAAATCGAAGTTCCTTAAGGCCACGGTCACACTGAATGTGGCAGTTTAGGTACTTTTTGGCAGGTCATTACTCATTTCTTTTAAATACTCTTTTGTGAGATTGATGTCGTTCGAAAGGTAATGCAATCCTCTTTCATTTGATATTATGTATGTATTGGGTTATACTGCTCATGCGCATTTGTAGAGTTGCGAATATGATGGCGCGGAACCTCACTTTCTCCGCTGGCTCATGTTTCATAAATAATCTATTAAAAATAACACGGTTTCAATAGAGCAGTTTTGTTAACATGATGTTGGAGCAGAATGTAACGATACACTTTTTTGGTATTTGCACTACTTTGTTTTGTTAATCTCTCCAAATATTGCCCTAAAATTGTAATTTTTCAGCACAAATATGTCTGTAATGACATGCGCTAGGGCAATGAAATTAGCTACATATGTAGTGCTTATGTTTGGTAATATGCAAATAAAAATTTAATGTTGTGTAAAATTGTTTTGTTTACATATTCTATATCAAACGTACCACTTTGTTGTGCTTCAAGTCACGGTGCTTCAAATGCCGCTGAGAAAATAATTAAACTATGATAAAATCTTTTATAACATTTAGAACTACAATGGTTGCCCAAGAAGTGGACGATGGCTTTTTTCATTTTCAAAGTCATAACGCTCCAGGAGCCTTTCAAACTTTGCTGTTTTTCACGCATATCCTTTAGGAACATCAAACAGATTTATTGGCATTTAAAAACATTTATTGTATGGAATAGATATACATAGCTATGTATTCGATTTTCACAATGATCTTGCTTTGGTTTTTAAATAGGTTCTGAGCTTAGCTAATTTTAAAAACAATTAAAAACTCTTTGGGTGGTTTGTGGTGCTACCTGTTGATAGCAGACAAAACTGCTGATTTCTAATGTTCAAGAAATTTTCGAGAACGGCGTTGGCGTTTGTATCATCATCAATATCCGTGTACTTTTACCTTCAAATTTAGAAAATATGTTGTAAGATTAACTATCGACAGATGAATGGTTTAAGTACTGGGTCAGGTTAATAAATCTAAGGTAAATAATTTCACAAGCGTAGTGTGATAAAATATGTTCATTATTCGATATGATTGAAATCAATAAACAATAAATACGAAAAGGAAAAGAATACACTCGAGTTCACTTCATGCCTAGAGCCAGTAAATGAGCTGCGCTTAGAGTATCGGCACTCCGTTCACCAACATTGTTGTGGGCGCCGCCATTTTGGGTCTTGTGCAGAGCAAACGCAACTGCCGATCGTCATAATTTAAAAGTGCGGCTTCCTCAGCTCTCGATCCGGTGTCAGGAAGTTGATGTATTGTCGCTTTGCCCTGTCGCGGACTGTTTAAACATTTGTGGAGGACGGAAAAGTGTTTCCTGCGATTTTAGATAAAGCTTCAGATAACTGGCAACCATGATTTTAAGCCACAGTATGCTTAAGTGTCATTACTCTGAAGCGTAGCTTATTTAATGACACTATTCATGCCCTTGTTCAAGGAGCGTGTAACAACTGAAGGGGCCATGACCTAAGCCCCGTGGGTTCCACAAGCCACTACCTTTTGACGCCTGCCTCTTCCTCATTGTTCCCGCTAGTGCCACTAAATTAGCTACGCTTCAGAGTAGCGACACTTGGCCATAGTGTGGCTTAAAATCATGGTTGCCAGTTATCTGAAACTTTAACTGAAATAAAAAAAAAACGCTTTTTCGTCCTCCACAAATGCTTAAACAGT
Organism: Ixodes persulcatus; assembly: GCA_013358835.2. Classification (NCBI taxonomy): domain Eukaryota; kingdom Metazoa; phylum Arthropoda; class Arachnida; order Ixodida; family Ixodidae; genus Ixodes; species Ixodes persulcatus. The sequence continues at coordinate 1,173,956 of JABSTQ010011335.1, read as the reverse complement.
TCGCGACAAAGCAAAGCAATATTACATGAGCCTCCTAACACCGTATCTAACTCTGAGTAAGTCACACTTTTGAATCAAGACGATCGGCAGTTGCGTCTGCTCTGCACAAGCACAAAAATGGTGGCGCCCACAACCATGTCGGGGGACGGAGTGCCGATACTCTAAGCGCAGCTCCTTTAGTGGCTCTAGTTCCGGCGAACCTCCTTTTCCCTGACTGAAACTGAAACGAAATATGAATAATACACCATTATTATAGCTTATTTAGTTATAACCAACTACACATAATGAGAGGAGGAAGCGGCCGCGTAGGAGAAACGTGGGTTTTATGTGTGACCGTTCTAAGTTCTAACCGTCTCAGAAGAGAGAACGCCAGCTTGCGCTGGTTTCAGAAAGACGATCCAAAGAAAAGAGGCGGCACGCTGTGTTCTTTGTGATTGTGAGTCTAATTTATATACAGATATATTTGAAGATCGACAATTGACGTCGATCGTCTCGAGGTAATGTAACGTAATAACATTATATAAATAATAAACACAATGGAGGACTGAACGACTCAATTTTTTAATTCATGTATTGTAATATGGCGGTAGCCTATTGTACTTATTGTTGATGAAGAGTAATATGAGGTGACGACGTAATGATAAAATGATGAGGCTCTATAAGGACGACTCCATTAGTGGGTGTCGAACCACAGCGTACAGTGTCAGACTTGTTTCAAGTATCGTGCACCCAAAGACTTTTCTTCACCCGCAACAGAATATGGCAGAATCAATCAGGATGCTGCTTTACAACTGTAAGTGGAACACAAAAACTACACTGTGCAAAAGTGCGGCTTATTCTTTAATATGAAGGGAAGCTTTCTAGCAGCATCCTCTGATGGACTGCTTGGAACAAATGGCGTCGCTGAGGTAAAGTGTTCCCGTTCCAAAAGATTCTTGAAGCTTACTGAAACCGCAAAAGAGTATGAGGCGAAAAGTAAGAAAAAGGAGTCTGGTGTAAAAGGTCCAAACCACCACCATTACTTCTGGTACAAAATACAAGGGCAGGTACACAATACATAAAGAGAGTTTTGTGATTTCGTTATATTTACACTCAAGGGCCTTGATAACCAACGTATTTAGAGGGATGACAAATTCTGGTCAAACAACATAGAGCCTTTTCTACTCAAGTTTTACATGAAAGGCAGGACTTCCGCTGAAATTCCTCACGTAGACGAGTTGTCCGTCGAATAAACTGCCATTACTCCCGATCTGAGAATCTCTCGATCTTCGTTTGTAAACCATTGTGTCATGAAATCAAGGGATGTGGCTCTTCGTCCGCCAAACATTGCTTCGGCGAGTGTTTTTCCCGTGGAAGATGAGACCGTCACGTGCTGCCGGAACAAGAACCTGGCGATTCTTCACTGAACAGCTTCTTCCGTAAGCATCAAGAGGGCTTTCTTCGTTTCACACACCATCTGCTCTGCTTGCCCCTTTAGTTCCAGGATGGCATGGTGCACTAATGTGGTTCCTGATGCCATTTGTATTTTGCTCAAAAACTTGTTTATTTTATTTGAGAGAAGATTCGGCGTTTTATCAGAGGAAAGTATTTTCGGTAGGCCAAAAGTTGCGATAAGAGAGCGTAGAACGTCAATGACGCGTTTAGGCGTCGTGGCATGCATCGTGTAAACTTCCAATCACTTTCAGTACGCATCGACCATGACTCCGCAGATGCGGATACGTTTCGCCACCCACCGGCTGAATAGTGGATTGTTTTCATTTACTGTTCATAATGGCTCTGGACTCGAGGAAGACTTCGAGTCTTTTCTCAAAGTTAGCCCAGGTGCCAGCACTTTTGTCAAAATTGGTAAGTGCTCGAAACGTCGACAACGTCGGTAGCGATGTGCTGTGATTGACACTGGACGCTTACCATTTGCTGAGAAGAAACTTGCTTGTTCGTCTGCCAAGAGTCGTCCGATATCAGGTCATCACCGCAACTCCATCTCCCGACAAAACAGGTCTTCCTTGTCCGCATGTTCATAGTTAGCAATCATGTGAACTTTTGAATTCCCGAAGCCGTCGCTAAACGCCGCTCAATCATAGCGCCTTAGTTGCAAAAAAGCGTCTTCCTATTTATACTGATGCTTTTCATCATATTCCTCCTAATCTGTACTTACAACATTATGTGTGTCGGTACGTCCGAAAATATTGCAACGGCGTTTGTTTTCTGGGAACTATAATGTAACAAACACCTTTACAACATCCTCCGGATCCCGTGAAACACAATATTTCGTGACGTCACTTTTGAGTCGTCATTATAATGGTGAGTTAAGTACCGTAAATCGCGAAGCAGTTTACTTGACGTCCGCTTCCACTGGTGTCTTGGAAGACTGAATCTACTGAGCGCGCATTCCTGCAGAAGAATTGTTCATTGACAGAATATTGACACGTCAATTAACAATTGATTCCTTCTTGGTAACATTTATTGGGAAAGTCCGTGGCAACCGCCGAACCGCATGTCCCTATATCAGAGAACAATTACTACCCTGCCTGACATTCTCGCATTCATGAGTTTGCTGGGCCACGCTATTGAGCCAGCTGAGCACAGCTGGCAGCGGCGCGAGCAAGGCCACGATGGGAACATGATGGAGCTCGAGGCCTCGAGCCATCCCATCGTGAGCCAATATTTCGGCCACCCCACGGGTGCGTGTCGCCATCTATTGGTTGAACTAACGCCTTGTTCAAGATGGCTGCCGTGGGACCGCAGCCTTAAATGAACGGCCACAGAGGCCAAATGGGGTTCACAAACTGGTACCTTTAGACAGCACTGTAAAAGTGTTCGCCGTCTACTTTATTATCGAGCACTGGGAGACCCATTCCCCGCTATCAAAGGAAAACGCTCGGCAAATCACGAGGTCGTAGGTATGTTTATATATCAATCTAAAAATGAGCTCATTAACGCCACACTAAGTGGGGCGTTTGACATGCTTATGCCATGTTCAGTCTCACGTCGCTGACTTTATGTTTACGCCTCAACATATTTTCGGCCCCTTCGTTTATCTTGCCCTCTCGATGGACCGCAGGAATCGGCTTTCTAAGAGCTCTTCGGAAAAGCAGACGGAGAAACATTTTTGGAGTGATGTGTTTAGCATAGGTTGCATTCAAGCTGAAACCATGAAACCTCGTGTTACAAGATTTGGGCTCCCTTTCTAGGGAGGCATCTGTCGCTTAACAAGAAAGCTTGGAAAATTATTAAATTACTAGCACATTCATTATTGCGAGGAAGGCGTTTCTTATTTTCATCCATGAGAACTAGACAACACAGCAGAATTCGATATCCGGGAGGAGGGGGTGGGGGCAGACGGAAGGTGATATCCTTACTGGAGCCGTTCAAAGAGAAAGGGGGTGAGAGGGGGGGCGCTGCCTTAGTTTTGTGAAATATATAAAAAAAACAAGACCGAGGGAAAGATTGTTGGGCTTCTGTTCTTCTCTCTCACAAAACCGGATCCGACTTTCTCGCAACATTAGTAGATTGGCTGGCACGGCTTCCGTTTCAAAGAACCGACAGTCTCTGCTCTCCGCCGAATGGACCGTGTGATAGGTTTCAGCCCCAGAAAAGCAGGATGAGCTGCTCCTGTAATGTACATGTAAAAGTATTTTTTTGCTTGCCGTTCTCACGCCTGGAAGTTTTATAAACTGTGCTAGATGTGTAATTATATATTTTTTAGAGTTCATTTGAAATATGTACCCCCCCCCCCCCCTACCCGGAGAATTTCTGAACACGTTACAGAAGATCGACAACCCTCCCCAAAGAAACATATTTGGCTTAGAGACAGCCGTCAATATAACTTGACTGAAAGGTCAAGGGTAAGTGGCAATTACCGTAAACGCTAACGGAAGGTTTAAGTTTGAAACCATATTTTCATATTTTCTAATTAAAAAGCTCGTTATTGAAATGTATTTAAGAACATAATTATACGGAATGCTATCAATTTCCCAAAAACGGCCCTTTGGCAAAAAAATAAACAAAAAAACGGTAGGAAATCAAACTTTTTCCTGTGCGACGCGCACTTTTTGAATGAGCGATTTGGCTCGCGTATCCTGAAACGCCATGTATAACAAATCGGATGGCTAATACTTCACCTAATAAGCCTATCTGTTCTTGCACTAAAGCGTTTTTCAGTACGATATTTGTATGAGAAACTCTCCATCAGCAGGGCTTTGTTTTGATGAAAGCTTACACATACCTTGTGTTCTGATCTATGCTGACCATCCTTGCATCCATCATGTTCTTCGTCTTTGCCTTCGTTTCGCTCTACACAGTGAACTTCGCAACATACTGGCTCGTCTTGACCGCTGCCTGTGCCGTCTTGTGAAGACAATTCATTTTTGTGCGTTCGTCGGATTTTTGGTGTCAGTTTGTGATGGAGCTCGGAGCATTGTGTTATTGTATATGTATACAGTCGTTGTGGAAAACCGCTGTGTTTTTTGTCCTTTTCTACAAAAGCTAAAAAAGCGCACAAAGAAATGTTTGCGTTCTTTACGCGTTCTTTCGCCTTTCTGGGACGTACTGCCTTGCCCACACTGTGACCTTTTTCTACACTCTAAAAAAAGCCGGTGGATCTAATTTTCAGCACAACACTCGGAGAGCCAATCTCCGCAACTTACAGAGGCAGCTGAGCGAACGACGATACCGAAACATATGTTTAGCCCCAAGAACGCAGTTTGAGTTGTGACATTAAGCGATGCAAGCGTGACATTTTGCAATGCCTAATCTCCCAACTCAGACTGCTTTTTTTTGGTCTAAACGTATGTTTAGGTATTGTCATTCGGTGAGCTGCCTTCGTAAGATTCGGTGATTGGCTCCCCGAGTGTTGTGCGTGAAAGTAGACGCATGGGCTTTTTTCAGAGTGATATAGTTACGGTTACTCTTGTGTTAGCTTTATTGTATTTGCTGTGTCAAGCTTGCCATCTGAAGATGTTTCACCCTTGTGAATGCTCAGCTAGTTTTACGCGTACTGTTGTCATATGTTTAAATTTACTCCTAACAGACGGTCTTTTCTTGCTACTTCACGCTCTATTTCAGTTTTTTTTTTTTTTTTTTTTTTACTATCAAGGTATTTGTGGTTCCCAATTGACCACGCTTTGACGCTTTGAGTGCGGATGTGACAAGCGAACACAAAAGGCCTTTAGAACTGTAGTAAACATTCTTACAAAAGCGAGTCGCTTTACGTCCATTTTACTCCATATCTCTCAGACCTAAAACGCACTGAGATGTTAAACTTTAGCAATATTTAGGTGTGTGTGACGAGCCTGCAGCTAATATTTGCGTAGCCACCAGGAGTACCATTTCCAAAATTACTCGGTGGTGGCCGTCAACCATCCTTCTAAACTAAACCAATGTATGAAAAAAAAAAAAAAGACGAATCCAGCAGGCTATTCAACCTCTACGGCTTCCCCTGCTGGCTCTTGAATCATTTCACACTTCTTCCCTTAAAGAAACACGCTACTCGATCTTTGTTACCCCTCCTTTTTTATAACGGTAGCTCGACAACCTTCGTGGCTGTCCCGGCATGCTGGACGGTGTCTGTTTTGTCATTCCAGCCCGCGAATGGCGTGGCAGCTCGCCGTTATTTTCTGCCGTTCCTTCTTTTCTTATTTTTTCTAACGCCGGAAAGACGCCATTTGTCTGCCGTTCCCGCGCCCGTTTTGTTGCTCGGGACGACACCTGAGATATCGTTCTTCGAGCCGATGTCAGGTACGTCGCAGGCGGCTGAGTTATGACTCGCCATTGTTCTCGCACTATACGTGCGCTACATGACAGAAAGTCGTAAAGAGTCTGGTTTACACCGACTCGCCTTCCGCAGAAAACCACCACGAAGCTTCGTGTGGTATAAAATAATGTAAAGATTGAATGTGCATCATGACCGTAAACATCAAAAGGACACGTTTGAAGCGGGCACGAGATAGCCGTTAAGAGTCGTTTGCGTCACAAAAGAACCAATATCCTACTCCAGAATGGATGCCCTGCACTCACAATTCCTTACTTTCTCTTTCAAGTCTGAGTTTTCTCTCATCTAGTCTATTGTTTCTGGCACGAAGGTGAACAATCAAAAACTAAGAGTGTTAATTGAAAGCACAAAAATAAAAAAAAACAGTGACGACGTACTTTTTAGCACAGAATGTTTTTCTCGCTCTACTGTATACGTTAACACGACATATGCAATTGATGAAATTCGATGTCCGACACTTATCGTTGCAGTAGCATCCTCAAAGAAAAAATTAATTAAACCCTTGGCGTTTTCGCTTCGGTGAGTAAAGGAACACGCCATTGCGGTCACATGTTCTCTCACCGGACAACAAATAAAACGTATTACTTGATATTCTATGTTTAATAAATGCTCCGATGTTTCGATAAAAAATAAATTACACAAACTTGATCAGGCTGACGAAGACCAGGGGCCGCAGAATGTGTAGAACACGAACTACCATCCCGGAGAGCCCTCTCAAAGAAATTGAAATCACGTGACATGATGCCACATGACTTGGGAACGTCAATTTCCCCTTTATATTATAGCGGGAAAATCGACATCAAAGCTACTTCAGGTCACATGATTCGAACACATGACGTCATTTCCCTGCTAAATTTATCGAAGAGGTTGACGTAACGCGATATCAACCACCCGCAAATTTTAGCGGGAAGATTTTCGTCACGTGACTGTAGGTCCCATGATGCGATTGCGTGCCGTCATTTCTTCGCTGAATTTATCGGAGAGATATGCGTCCCGTCACATCACTTGCCTGCTGGCGGGTAAATTGACGTCACCTGACTTGAATTGACGAGATGTAGTTACGTGACGTCATTCATTCCTCCATTTAGCGGTGTGGTGGACGTCACGAGACATCATTTACCCTTTAAATTTACGTCACTTGATCTTTTGTCACGTGACGTCATTCGGGCAGAACGCGCAAGACTGAATGCCCATAGGGAGGCTCAGAACGATCTCGCGTCTCGAAAATAAAAAGGGATAAACCGCGAGGCAAGGGACCGTATACAATCGAATGGGCCAGGTATGCGTGAACAGCTGCCGAATATTTTATCTGTCAGGAATGCAGTCACGAAACGCGGACGATTCCTTAAACTACACTCTAAAAAAGGTCTGTGCGTCTGCTTTCGCGCACAACACTCGGAGAGCCAATCACCGCAACTTACGGAGGCAGCTCAATGAATGACGATGCCGAAACATATGCTTTGACTAAAATACGCAGTCTGAGTTGTAACATTAAGCAATGCAAAATGTCACGCTTGCATTGCTTAATGTCACAACTCAGACTGCGTTTTTTGGTCTAAACATATGTTTCGGCATTGTCATTCGCTGAGCTGCCTCCATAAGTTGCGCTGATTGGCTCTCTGAGTGTTGTGCGGGAAAGCAGACGCACGGACGTTTTTAAAGTGTATTTGCAGCTTCTGGCTCGTTCAGAAACGAAACAATCGCACTTTCTTTGTGTATAAGAGCACTAAAGAGCCGCAATGGACGGTCGGCAAAGTTTGAGAACGTCATTTAAAGATTTAGGTTTTTGAAATTAAACCCCATCACTCCTACATTTACAAAAGCTATAACTTACAGGGTCATCGACGGCTTAAGAAACAGAGGGCATGGCGAGTTGCGAGCATGTCCATATCTCTCCGAAGCATTTCAGATTGCGGCATTCGCCGATAAGAAACGCCGGAATCACGAAGCAAGAACGGAAGAACCAATTAGACACGGGCTGGATTTCTCACGCTGTCGGCGACTCGACTGTTTGTGAAATTTGGCTCGCATATTTTACCTCAACACTGATTCTTATACATTACTGTCCGTTTCGCGCCGTCATATGTGACGCCAGCGTGGTACTATACAGCATGTACACTAACGCGTTTAATGCAATTCAGACGGCCCGCAGAAATCGGTTTCTCGTCGTGTCGCGCTGCCGCCATTTACTATACGAAAATACAAGCAGGTGGTGGGAGTTTATAGTGAAAACAATTAAGGAATTAACTTACATCGTTCAAACGAAGAAAAAAACGCACACAAAAAAAAAAAAAACAGAATCTATATGTTGCCACTTCGCAGAAGATGCAAGCGTAGTGTGAGGTGCTGCCAACAGAAATATTAGAATAGCATACAATCCAGCAAAAAAAGAGAAACTCCCGAGGACACCTATGCACTTGTTATATGACTTGTGAATACGAAAGCATGAATGAAGTTCTTCCGGTCAATCAGATCCTCTGCGGTGTACTGGCGCATACGGCCACGTTCCGCTACCTCCGAGGTTACGGACACTGACGATATAAATGCCGGCAAACGCAGCCACCCCCCCCCCCCCCCCCCCCCCCCCCCCTCTGGCATTCTCAGTGAGGTGGCGTTCCTTGGAGCTATACGCGTCACGGCCAATGGCTATATAGGAGCCGTTTCGCCGAAATTCTTTCGCGTTTCTCCGCGGTTACAAGAGAGGTTACAGACGCCCCCGGCTCCTGGGAATTTCTTTAGCGTTTTTTCGCCGTTACACACACCGCAGGCTCCTCGCATGGTTCGCGGTAACGGACGCCGCCGGCTCCGCTCCATGGGACAGTTAATGCTTTCGCATTAAAAACCCGATACGGCTGGCGTTCTTTTGACGTGGCCTATGCCGTCTGTCAGCAGCACTTCTCATTACGCGTGCGTTGTCTGCGAAGTGGCGGTGTGGAATGCCCGAACATTGTATTTTTCTTATTTGTTTAACGAGGTAGGTTTATTACTTGATTGTTTTACTGTAAAATTCTGCCTCTTACTTGCACCTCTGTTATAAATAGCAGCGCGATATGTTGAGAAGCCGATTTTGGCTGGCCGTCTAAAATTCCTAAAACGCGTTAGCTTACATGCTCTAATATCTAAGTCTCTAAGCCAGCTCAATGTGAGCACGAAATTCAGATGCACACTCAAGGACAGACTGAATGCTTTTCAACTGCGCACATTTCAGACAGTGATGACGGTATTTCTATAAAATCAAAACTTCATACATGATTACTATACGTTAGTGACAGCCTGCTTCAAATCTTCGTATATGCACAATATCTTCGAAAACGGTTGTATTTATCGGCCTAGTAGACATAAGCAGATAAAAAAAGTATTATGAGTCCGCTGCGTGGATTAGTATGCTCAAAGTTTCCGACATGGCGCTTCGTGGCTTCAAGGTCTCTACTAAGCAGACATCAATGCCGTTAAAACCACTAGTTAAATTGCACGATCAACCGTTTGATTTAAAGCGTTAGGCCATACAGATATATCCATCGGTGCAAATAGTAGCGTAATGTTTCTGTGTTCGTCTACGCACTTGCACACCGTCTACGCTTCAAACACATTATGTAGATTATAGTCCCTTACACTGAAGACACGCAGAGTGTGGCGGGTGCCGAGCGCCTCATCATCGCTCAGCAGCCAATAGGATTGAGGTATTGGCCTATGAGAGCGCCGAAGAACAAATCACGAGAAGGAAGGGTGAACGCACGAAGCCATACCCTGCATTTCTTGGCTTGACAGTGGCAATTGCTACGCGGTGCCACGACACCTCGCATGACGGCCATCGTCGTTAATATATGTGGCCCTCCAAATGGCGAAATCGCTGCAACATGATGCTTCTTCAATTGATCTCAAGGTTGTGTTGAATGATCGAGAACAAAACGTATACGTCTGTGAAAATTACTAACTAGATTGTTGTTTTGTTATTTACCTTGTGCAGAAGGTTTCAGCGATTCTGCAAATGGTGCTCGGTATCAGCACTGGTCGTTTGCATGCACTATAAAAATTCCCGCGCTTCAAGTTCTCCCCAGAGTGCTCGAACAGCAAATTATTTCCGTTTGCAGAGGAAATTAGACGAATGACAGGGCGGATTACTTGTTTAGATTTTAATGACAAAGTCCGCGTTTTGATAATGAGCATTAGAGAGGCCGTAAACTGTCTTTAGAATTCTAGGTTCGAAGGTCAAACCAAGGATCTAGAAAGGTTCGAAATGTCGAACGTTTTAAGTTCAATAAAAACAAATTCATAATTTTGCAAACTATAATTATTTTTTTTTTCGCTAAGAAAATTAGATTATTTTAAACCGTCGAATTCGGTACGCTTAGAAATTTTACAATGTTCGAACTTTCGAACTTATCACGCTAGGAAATTTGACTATCTTTGAACTTTCGGACCTGCTAAGATCACAAGTTCAACGTACTTTGAACCTCTGAATTCAAGTTTGCTAAAGATCGAACCAATTTTAGGCCCCAAAGGTTTGAGGCAATAAGTATAAATAGCACAACATACTTGTGTGGAGCAGAGGGGAAATTTCACTGGAGTTTCTCTTAGCCGATTCCGCTACCAACGACTCGCTTTTAAAGCGCCGAATGATCGCTTTGGGTGTGCCCTCGTCGCCTCGGCCTCGTCGCTTCTATCTGAGAGGTTTGCTCCGGCTTTCGCATGGGCCCTCTCCCGCGTACAACACCGCAGGTTTGCTCCAAGCTAACCTGCGGGCCAGCGGGTTCCAGGTCTGCAGGTTTGAAATTCAACCGAGGCGATTTTCTGCGGAGTCGTTCATAACCTGAGTTAGTTCTGAACGTAAGTCCCACTATTTTCGGGAGTAAGTTGCTGGTCCGAGATAAGCGTGCAAAGATGGCGACACCAGCGCACGACAGCAAACGCTGAATCGGCCCTTGCTCCATTATCATTAGTAATCGGCTGAATTTTAGAGTGGCCAGTATATTCATTCATCGACGAAGATAACTTCCAGGCACCGGCAATATGGTGAGCCCGATGACGACTGGGCGTGACGTATTCGGCGATATTTTCGGGGGCGGGGGGGAGGGGGGGGGGGCAGTTTAGTTTGAAACGGTTGCATTATCTTCATCCTTGAGCTGTGTAATGTGCTATGCATGAATCATATGTGTCCGTGTCCAGGGTTTATTTATTTCATTATCATCCCACGGGTCATCCTGCTGAAAAGCAACACGCTGAACAACTGAAATATTTAAAGAAGGCTAAATGCCTTTATATGCATGCGTCGTCTTGCATATTTTGCTGTTTCATGGCAGCATTCTGTTAAGCAGCTTTTGATCGGATGCTACAAGTTTGCTGAAAGATATTAAGAAAGCTTCTCTGACCGACTCAGGCTTTTTGATGAACCATTCAGCAGTTCAAGGCTTGTCTCATGAGCTTCATTATATAAAGAGCGGTACGGTAGTACCGTAAGTGCCGCAGTACGGAGAAGGGAATATTTGCGACGTAAAAAAAAAAATGTGTAACGCTTTCACTGAAGTTTGTAGCACGTTTTGTAATTGTTTAAATGAATCCGCCCAAGGTGTATTCGAAACTGTAAAATTCGACCTCCGCCCGTGAGCTTCGAAGATTTCGAACTTAAATCCAAAATCTTCGAATTTTCGCAAATTGTACATTACATAAATTCAGTCTCCGACTTTCTAAAATTTTAATTTTACTGAAGTTTAAACTTTCTTAGTTTTTTAGCTTGCTCTGTCAAGAAATTCGAACTCTTTGAACTCCAAATTTCACAAAGCTTGACATTTTCGAACTTCTCGAATTGGAACCTCGGATTTTGTCTGTAAAATTTTAAAAATCGGTCGTTACGACCAAGGTTCAACATTTTCGGACCCTATTGAATCCGAACCTTGGGAGGTTCGTGGCATATCTACGGAGCATAACATTTCGCATGGTTATGTCATGCAGGGTGTCAGTTCGCCCACCATATTTGTACAGGGTGCGGCCCGTAAGGACCAGCTCATTTGGTACGCCTTGCAAAATTCGAATTCCAAACGTACATAACTTAAACGTCGTTTAGTAGAAAAAAGATTTATGTATTATACCTTTCTGAAGCTCAAATCAAAGCTGACAATATTACAAAAAAAAAACAAGGCGGCGGCTGTGAATTTTTTGTATCCTCTACCGGCCTGCTCTTCGTTTGCATACTGGTCTGAAAGCTCGCTTCTAGGTGGCGCGGTGAACGCAAAAACGCTGAGAACGTTATTAAAAGGCTGACGATGAGCAGGATAACTGCGATAAACATTGATTTTAACAAAATATATAGCCGATGATGCAGTTTCAGTTTGCATTTAGGAACAAAAGAAACTATTCTCTTTGATAGCAAAAACAATTTATAAGTAGACGAATGTTTGTTTTATCTTGTCGTCTGCTATCTGTTCGCACATCTCTGCTCATGGAGGTAGGAAGCTTCTGTAGGCGACATCACGCCACAAGAGATAAAGCCGGGAGAGACTTCCGGTTCGGAGGGACACGCCCCCAACGATGACCAATGAAAGAACAAAACCAAAAGATGCTATTGGACGGATTTGGACACCCTTGGACGCTATTGGACGAACTTGGGAACCCTTGGGGACGTTCCCACCGACCGCGACCTCTACTTCCGGATTCCCTTGGGATTTTCTTATTTGGCGGACATGAGCCGGTATGTCGCCTCAGCTTCTTCCTACCTCCATGTCCCCGCTAGACGTGGAAGGCTCGCCGGGTGGAGCGAACGAATAACAGACGACAAAATAAGACAAACATTCGTCTGCTTTTAATTTGATTTTATCTAACATGGAAGTCCTCTTGTTTCTAAATACGAACTGAAACCACAGCATCGTTCATATATTTTGTTAGAATCATTATTCATCGAGTGTATCCTGCTTGTTACAAGCCTTTCCTATCACGTTCTCAGCGTTTGTTGCATTCGCATTGGCACCTGGAAGCGAACATGCAAACCAGTATGCAGGCGAAAAGCAGGCCGGTGCTGCACATACACAATACACATAAAACTTTTTGCGAGATGATGTTCGCGTGCCCAGTTTAAAGAATGGATGTATGGAACAAATGTTTTGCTATGCGTGCACGGTGCAAAAGCGTGTAAATATATTTCCTTTCTTGTCACTCACCGAGCTTCCTTTGTAGATCGAACTTATTAGTTGACCGAGTGCTCTGCACCAAAGTACATGCAAGTGCATTTAAATGAGCATAAGTCATATGGAGAATTATTTGACCACGCACAATAACCCGTAGGTCATACGGATTTTATTCCTACTAAAATAATTTTTTTCTTGTTCTATCACACAAATTGCAGGTATTTTATTAACACATATTATTAAAACACCCTTCCGTCCCTCCCGTAAAAACCTAAACCACTCGAGTTTGTGCATAACACATAACGAACCTTTTTGTATCACGTGGCCACTCGAAATTTTAGGTGCGCGCCACCTGTACCTCCACGTTGGTAGGTTTAATACTGAATTAATCGTGATTTGCATATAAGAAACTGGGGAGACTTACTAACTCTCCGTGCTGCTGCACCGCAGTTTCCGCATGCCGGCACCTCCAAAGGACGCAGGTTTCCCGCGCTGTGCTGCGAAAGATCCGGGTTGAGATTTTGCAAACTTTCTCAATGGAGCAATAGAGCTTTATGGACAAAAAAGGCTAACAAATAAGATGCAGAAAGTAAAAAAAAAAAAACGTGTTCTATCATTCCGAGGCATGTCCTATAAGCAAATTAAAAAAAAATGAAGCTCGGCATATGCGAGATATTGCATCATGGTTCACTAAGGTATACCTGAATATATGTCTAAGTTTACACTCTAAAAAACGCCCGTGCGTCTTCTTTCCCGCACAACCCTCGGAGAGCCAATCACCGCAACTTACGGAGGCAGCTCAGCGACTGACAATGCCGAAACATATCTTTAGACCAAAAAACGCAGTCTGAGTTTTGACATTAAGCAATGCAAGTGTGACGTTTTGCATTGCTTAATGTCACAACTCAGACTGCGTTCTTTGGTCTAAACCTATGTTTCGGCATTGTCATTCGCTGAGCTGCGTCCGTAAGTTGCGGTGATTGGCTCTCCGAGTGTTGCGCGTGAAAGTAGACGCACAAACATTTTTTAGAGTGTATACTTATTGCATAACAATCCACATGAAGTTCTCACCACTATCTTTTTAGCGCCAAATGGCCCCTCAAATAGTGCGCTTGCGCGCGTCTGTCAGTTCGGTACAAGATTGTGTGTTCTACGAATGTACATCTTTACTTTTTTTTTTACCCTTCCCCCTGATAAACATTTCCTTAAAGGTATTCTATATTTCAGTCGCGATTTCTAGCACCCATAGTGTAACTCTCCCATACTATGTCAATTTTTTTTATTATGAAATGAGGTGGATGATGCTCCTCGAACAACCGAACCTTTCTGAACACCATAACTTTATTGACTTGAACTGTATTTGGAGAAGTAGTCACAATGCTCTGTGGAATATATTATCAAATTAAGTTGAATTTTGTATGATACTGAATATGAAGCTATTATGCATCAGGATCAATTTCAGACATGGTAGTTTGCAAAAATACCAGGTACGTTTCTCCGATTGGGAGTGACTGTCCACTTCACGCCAGTATGGTAAAATCGATTGGTTTGATCTTTGTTCATTTTTCAGGTATTATGTAATGAACCATTAACTTAACTTTCGGTCGACATTCTTTCGCAGGCTTTATTGACTTAAGATATTCGTTAATTTCAAGACACTTTTTCTCAATTCTTGTTCAAAGCCTCGATAAATATTAGGTACGTGTGTATGCCTCATTTTTATTTGTATACTAAATTAGCCAGAGTAAGGCGGACATAAGGCTCTTTTGCAAAATATGACATGCAGTACAACACTCAACCAATCGAATAAAATATCAAATAGTCTTAGATGGGACCCCCGATTGGAATGGACTTGGTGGATGCTTCCTAATTCAGAAAAAAAAGCTCTTTTGACAGTAAATGTAAACGAGCACAATTTTCTGTGACATTTTAGAAGCGAGCGAGTGCGTGGGTACAGCTTCAGTCGTCGTTCAAGCACGCGCTCCCGTACCCCTTAGGTTGCATTTCCACATAAAGTTGTCCCCGACTCTAACGTACTCTTGCATGTCTTTAATAAGTTGACAACAGTTTACTTCCAGAATACTTTGAGTACATACATACTGACTAAAGATGCCACCTTTTAACCGATATAGAAGTTCGTTTATTGGTAAACTTGATTTATAGTGCAACCTGATGAAAACATGTTCGTCTCAAGTTCGTGAGTTCAACGGCACTGTCTCTAGAAGGTCAATTCGCTTGATTTTTTTTATATTTTTTAAAGGAAATAGATATTCACTTTATATATGCTTCTTATTTTCTCGCCCTATTTCTGAATATTAGTGACTTAGAGTTTAGTGCAGTACACGGCCACGCCTGATCACACTCTTTTCGCTCCGTGCCCCAAAAGGCTGCATCATGAGTCAATAGGAACGCCGAACAACGAATCTTGCAGTGAACAGCATGATAAGCCACTCTTTACGTTTCTTAAGCTTTCAGTGCCATGAGATCCACATTCCATGCATCATGGTCCAGACGTGAACACCACCATTCAGCTCTGAATTATAGCAATACATGTTGTCTTGTTAGGCTAGCTGCAAAACATTTTACACGTTTTTGTGTGTGTGGTGTGCTTACTTCATAAATATAACGCCGTATTAAACCTTCATTTAGAATTAGTAATATAATCGTAACAATTATGCACTAATGTATATTATCATGTGCTGCTTTTCACTTGCTTAAAACATCAGAGTGAATGAGGGAGGCTTTAGAACCGTGCAGTTATATTTATGGTAAGATGGGTTCTACATTCATGACCTTAGTTAAAAACTAGGATATTTTTATTTATTTCAATACACTCTAAGCCCACGGGGGCATTAAGTTGAGAAAAGGCAAAAAAGATAAATAGGTCTAGTACGAAAAATGCAGTCAAACATAAGTTTAAAGATTGAAAACAATATTTTGTTTCGCAATTTTAAGTAATTTTGCTTTTCCTGAGTTTTTACTGGCTTATGCTAGCGTATTAAAGGCTATTGAAGAAACTGCTCCCAAGTAAATCACGAAATGTATCTGTAATGCGCTCTCGCATGTTGAAAAATGGACTACTGTTTGGTGATATCATGGCTGAAAATTAGACTGAAATATAGCGGCATAAATACGAAGTATGATTATGCATCTTTACATTTCTCTAGAACGATTCAAAATGTTCCTTTCAATTATTACGCGTTTGACGTCACAAACATTTCAAACAAACGTCGAAATCTAGCGAACTAAATTGAACACCGCGTCGGACCATTAGCCTACATCACTTCCGTATAAGACACCATGGATGTTTATACAACTGACGACATACGTGCTGATGCTATTTGACTTGATTCTCCATTCTTGCCTTGTTTAAAATTGGTCTCTGAAGCCCCAAAACCTTTTTTCTGAATTGGATGCCGAACGCATTGCCCACATTTTCGACGAGCCCATTGCTCAGCAAGTGCAAATCCAATCGAGAGAACCGCAACACTGCGGTGTTCGCCCCTCTCTGCGGAACGAAGAAATATAGCCGGCATCGCGCTGGCAAATTGCCTCTTCGCGACACCGGGACCCGCCGAACAAAAGGACCGTCTCCCAACATTCACAACACGAAACAAAACGCGCCCGAGAGGCCCGGGGACACGGCAGCAATGACGCATCCTCTGTTGACTGGGCCCTCGAGCGTACGCGCTGCCAGTCTCAAGAGAGGCCATTTCGACGGCGCTGAGAGGGAAAGGACTTATAGCCGTCCCTGATGACGAAGATGAGCCTGGAGCGAAACGGGGATCATAGCTGGGCAAGGATCTTTCACCGAACCGATGCCAAGTGGGGAACGAGGCAAAGGCGTTAGGCCAATCTTCGGCCTTGTCTGCGCTTTGTCTCCCTTGCTCTCTCTTTGTCTCTTTCTGGTTCTTTCCTTTGTAGCTTTACACTTTGCTTGTTTGCTCCAGTTGCACGACTTATGACCAAAATTCTTGCTTGTATTGACGTGACAGCTAGTTTGGTTTTCTGGGAGACGTATGCGATGCTGATGTCCTCCTAGATGCGAAAAATGGCTGATTATAAGAGCGTAGTGACGTGAGATGGGCGGGCATTCTGGGCGCGTTAGAAATTGGCGTCAAGCACCAGGACTACATTTGTTTCTGTTTGTCATTTGTATCTGAGGTTCCCGTTTTTGGTATTACTGTACTATAATCTCGTGTTTTTTTACTCGTAACTAGTTGAAACTTTTTGAAGCATTTTTAACACAAGAATTATTGTATGCGTACACAGTCGGTTTCCGCATGATTTATTTTAAGGAAAATATGTCTCCTACTTACACTCTAAAAATGCATGCGCGTCTACTTACCCGCAAAACACTCAAAGAGCCAATCTCTGTGATTTACGAAATCAGCTCAGTGAAAATGATGAGGCGGAAAATTTGTTTAGACCTCAAAATTAAGTCGGCGCTTTGGCGTTACGCAATGCAATAAGCATGACGCTATCCATTGCGTAATGCCACAGCGCAGAATTAATTTTAGGTCTAAACGGATGTTCCGCCTCATCATTCGCTGAGCTGATTTCGTAGATCACAGAGAGTGGCTCTTGAGTGTTTTGCGGGTAAGTTAACGTGCAGGCACTTTTTAGAGTGTAGGGCCGGTCGCACCAACGTCGCTTACCTTAACCCAAAACGGCTCTTTCCTAAGTCGGGTTGGCGACCTAAACCGAGCTCGGCTAAGCATGGGTTTAAATTTCAGATGCACCAACATTAATTCGGGTTTACAGATGCGCCCCTAACTAAACGCTGGTTTTGCGTTGGAAATGTAGGGACAAACAGAGCGAACTAGGGAACGCTCAGAGAGACGAATGGGACTGCCGGAGAGGAATCACGCGATATAAACAAACTTTTCGCCATGGAAGTCGGGGCCGGCGGCTGCATTTCTCTGTGTTTGTTTCGGTGCGTAACTAATTAAACGGCTTTAAATTCAATTATTTTTACGCTGACTGTTCAAAAACAGGAGTTAAAGCTTTAAATGAACACGAAGCTTTTTAAATCTGTGATAGTGTGTTTAATATCGGATGAAAACAGAATATTTTGAAGGTGACAGTAGTCTTCGTGATAATATTCCGATACAGGAGCCATCGGGGGGACCCAAATATCACCGAATGCGAGAAGGACGCTCTACTCGCTAAATCACTGAAGACAAAACATCGAGAATAAGTAAGCAGGTAAGATGATTATGAATATCAAGAATCACGCCTAAGACCAATGAAGTTCAAAACAGTGACGGGCTCGCCACGGCAGCTGCGAAAATGCCCGGAAAACGTCGAATAGAAGGCACCAAGAGATCAGGTCATGAGGTAGGGGTCCTTGCATAGACCATACTTGTAACTCTCAGAAAAATGACAGAATTTTTCTGTATCATCGTTGAACATCTGCTGCAGCCTCAAACGGACTTCAGTTTCACACTGTCCAGTTCAAAAAAAAGTATCTGTGCAGACTCGGCCATTTTTACTCCAGGTGTCCCTCCACAGGCACGGATTACTTGTGAACTTTATATATGACCAAGAACGCCAATATCCTGAAAACGGCACCCACGGTGAGCGGTTTGCGCACGCTTGAGATCGCCGAACTTATTATTCAAACCCGAGTGGTTTGGTTAGTGCATAATCAAGAAATGCACAAAGGGTACACCAAAGGTTTCTCTGTAACCTCTTTAAGGCCTTAACTGCATTTATTGAAAATTCTTTTCTGAAATATATCATTTCTCTCTACCTGCGCGTTTTATCCTAATATATATAAGACGTATGAGGTAAGAGGTGGAATCTAGAATCTAGCTAAAACGTTCAGATTGGGGAAACTTTTGAGCTTTAGTAGCTTTAAGGCGCATTTTAATGCAATGGTCCCTATTGTCTCGGTCAGTGAAGCTCTTGAAATATGAACTTGAAAATCTCTTTAATAGGTCATGTCAAAAGGTCGCTTGAACTATATATGTAAGACGTATGAGGTAAGAGGTGGAATTTAGAATCTAGCTAAAACGTTTAGATTGGGGAACATTTTGAGCTTTAGTAGCTTTAAGGCGCATTTTAATGCAATGGTCCCTATTGTCTCGGTCAGTGAAGCTCTTGAAATATGAACTTGAAAATTTCTTTAATAGGTCATGTCAAAAGGTCGCTTGAACTAGTCGGAATAAACGACTTGTTGCTATTCTTCCTTATGCCTTTATACCATAAAGAATCTTGCTTTACTCAAAGCATAATTTTTTTTATCTTAATATTTGTCTTTTCCACTGTTTGTTTTATATGTGAATTACCAAATCACTCAAGTTAACATTTTGTAACAACACATTTGTTGAACTGCAGAAATGTGTGCCTGTCTAGTGCATATGTCAATAATTAAGGAGAATCGTTTCTTCATAGAAGTTACGAACGCATATATCAATAATTATGACTGCAAGCTTCTCTTGATGGTTTGTCCTATTGCACACCCTTGAAGTGAGTTTTATGGAATACACAATTGAAACTCGACTTATCAGGCTGTTTTCTTGATGACACTGACGGTTTTGCTTACAAAATATTGCTTGGTAAAAGTCATAGTCACCCGAGACATTGAAATATAAGCTAACAACAACTCCCCAACACGTTCTTCAACATGGTCTTTTGTATTACAGCTATCACTGAATAGCTTCATGAATATATTTTTCCACTGCCCTGGCTAGTTGTTTCTAAGATTTGTTTGCTTGATTTCTACCATGAGCAGCCAACCTCGCAAAGAATGCACCTCCTACAAATAAATTCAGTATAGTCCATATATAGAAAAGGGCAATTCAGGCTAAGACACTGAAACCAAGCAAAGCCCACATTTATAAAAATGTTTGCATACGTCGGTTTGCAACTGCACCAAATATCAGAAACACCAAAGCACAGTGAGACATAACTTAGAAAAACTTATATGTTTTATAGTCAGTGTTGCGTCTGGAATAAGAATAAAATTACAACCTCAGCACCCTTATGTCCGTCTTTTTAGTAAATTTTACATGATCTAGTTCCTTAAGCATCAGTCTGTTTACAACTGTTCAGGAATACGTTTCTATGTGCAAATATTTTTTTAATAATTTTACCGATCACACTTTTTGTTTTATAGATTAATCTGCAATCTGCGGTTGATGACCATCCCATGGTAGTTCTCAGCACTTTAGTGCCTTCTGAAGGCAAGTTGGGTCACCAGATAGAGAGCTTTGTTGCAAAAGTACCATCTAAGACCAAGGATTGACTAGAATCTGAGGACGACGACAATCCCGTGGTAGTTCTCAGTACTTTAGTGCCGTCTGGAGGCAAGTTGGGTCCCCAAATAGAAAACTCTGTCGTAGAAGCACCGTCTAAAACCAGTGATTTATTACAAGTCGAGGACGACGACCATTCCGTGGTAGTTTTAGCACTTCAGTGCGTTTTAAAGGCAAGTTGGGTAACCAGATAGAATTTTTTGTTGCAATAGCATTCTCTAAGACCAATGGTTGACTACGATCTGGGGACGACAACGATCTCCTGATAGTTCTCAGCATTTCAGTGCCCTCTGGAGGTCCCACAATGCCCTGCGGAAGTGTCTCAGCACCTTGCGAAACAAGAGTAAAAGAAAAGTTCAAGCATGTGCAGCCTCTACAGGCACTCAACAGGCCTAGACTGAAGTTTTCTCTCACTGTGGTGGTTGCGACTATGAATAGGGAGGATACAGAGTCCAAAAAATCGCTGGCCACAAACAACAACATGACTCACAGAAGGAAAACACATTTCAGAAATGGCATAGCATAACTTAGCATTCATGATCTCTGCTGGCAGCACTAAATGTGTCAACTATAAACTAAAGAGAAAAATAACAAAAAAGTAAATAGAATGGTCATTAAAAATTAGTCAGTGTGCCAGTCAGTGTGCCGGTAGAATTTATTTTTATCAAAACTTTTCAAAGCCCAAGCCTGTTATGGATTATTCCATGAGCAAAGCCTTGGCTGATTTGTAAATTATTTATCACATCGTCCACTGCCACTCGACTATTCGGCAGAATGAGTTCACGAGCACGCTCAATGTCGTCATCAATCGTCGACACGCAGGTGCATCAGATCCTTTGTGGCTGACACTTGTATATCCTTCATATAACTTCTGTAATCGTTCAAACACACTTCTTTGCGACAAAACATTTCCATGATATACCGTGCACAAGGTCTGTGTATACATATTCGCATCAGACACCTCTTCACGCCGCAAAAACAATGACCCCTCCACTTGTAGATAAATAGATAAATATTAATTTCCGCTTAGGAGAGCCGCATACAAATTGCATATTGGGCAGCCATTCTTTCTTCTACGTCAGTCACAACTGACCTGACTTAACAAATTCATGCCTGCACAGCAGTAACAGGAGAGACTGCAACCTCGTACGAAAAGAGCTGACAAGACAGTGCGGCCAACAGAAGGTGCAAGATAACCGAAGTGTTAATAATTTTCAATCACGGTCGTATGACATGGATCTTTTTTAGCACCTATATCCGGGCTCCAGACATACTTATTTTTCGTTTTCTTTATCTCATGAGCCAATTTTTGTAACCGAATACATTTAGCATTTACACCAAAGCACTCTTGTGTGGTCACACTATCCACTACATATGTGATTTATGTCTTTACATAGGTATACATTTACCTACTTTGACTTTATTAAGATCATAGAGGTCAAAATTAAATGGGTTGTTTAATCTTCAGATAGTGCTGAGTCAGTCAGTTATGAAAGTAAACGGTTTGTGTCTCCACTGTAGAGGGCAATCTTTCCATATGCAGCACGACTGCTCACTTGGGGTTTTTACATGCAACCTTCTAGCCTGACCTTCTGATCTTCTGTGTACTAGATGAGTCATTATGATTCTGTTAGCTAATGGAATGGAGGGTAGTTAATTTTAGTTTAGTTAGTTCAAAAAGTCAGCTGCTTTAGGGTGTTGGTTTCTCATTTGTTTTAGATAGTGAATGTTGTTAGGTAAAGTTATCGCATATTTGTAAAGTTCCACTTTTTTGTAGCAGTCGTGTATTTCATTCCCTAATCTCATTATGTTATTGCATTTTCTATGCCTGGGTGTTGATGGTTTTTCTTTCTAAGCACCTGTTTGTGCTGTTTTTTGGCAAAAATATATGTGCTGTGCCTTAGAACCTGATAATGTACGTGGTATTTTTAATTAATTATTTCAGCTCTTCTGTCTCAGATCTCAATCATGAAGACCAACACTGGGATCACCACATCAAGTTTAGATTATTTGTGACCTAGTACATTATTTTCCTACATATCTAATTTCGATGCCCAAATGAGCCTTTGTGAACATTTCACGCTTTTGTTAGTTACGTATATTATTTCCGTAAGAAATTCAATGATCCAAATGTTTGAATAACCAAGGCCTGACTCTATGGCTAGTGCCCACTTAATTGCAAAGAATAATTTAAGCCCACATATATCTATAGAAATGGGAAGTGCAGTCAAAATACTGAAATACTAGGGTGTTTTCATGATGCCTTCTTCACCAGACTACTTAGTTGCATTGCAACAAAGCCCCAGAAATAAATTATATTTTATTTTGATAATGAAATGGAATATTATAAGGTACAGATATGATTACGTAACAATTATTAGCTTCTACGATACTCCAAAACATGTGGTAACATGTTTACCTAGAGTGGCATGGCATTTATGTTCTGGCACAGTACAGTGCACCACAAAGCGAAGCTGATTGTGGCATGGTGTGGTTCTACATATAGAGATGAATCTTGAATTCATTATTGTACCATTCAAGATGGTATTCTACATTAGTACATTCACCACGCTTGCCGGTTAGACTAGAGGCTTTTAGGTACGAGTAAATTATTGCGAACATCGGTTTGACTTGCATCACATTGAAATTTCTATGCAAAGTTTGTCACTCATGCCATCACCTATTGGCCCACAATATGTATCATGTGCTTCTAAACTCAGTATGAACCTAATGTTCACTTTCGTAGCTTTCACGTATTTCCCAGTTTCAATAAACTGGTGGATTCTCCTGGTAGTTGCTGACTACTGTGTTGAAAATAGAAAAAAAAACACCATGTTATTTAAACATCATTTTTGCTAAGTTGTCAGGGAATCATTAACAGCTACAAACGAAGACCGAGACTAAGCACTGTTAGTCTAGAAATAGGCTAAACAGCAGTGATAGGTGAAACACGAAGTAAAACTAATGTAAGCACTTACAATGTGGACAATCTAGTGCTCTATCCCAGTTGCTTTCTGTTTTTTGTTTGAAGTTCCTATCTGCAGTGACAAACTTACAAATGTGCAGAGTAGGCAGCTCTTTAGGGCAGCAGAGTTTGGGGAGAAGGAGGGGGGTAGCAAATTTGAAAAAGTGGCTTTATGCAAATATGTTATTCATATATATGAAACTCCAAGTAATCAAAAGAACACGGATCCCGAAAAGTTCCAGAGAACGGAGAAGACACTGACCAACGATGACTAAAATATATTTATGCGAGTAGAGGCCTACACAAAGAGAATCGTCGACTTCATCCAGACTGATTTCTTCTGTGTTCTTCTGCTGGCCTGCTTGGTACTGCGCCATCAAACAATTCTCATCGTTCTTGAAACGTGTCAAAAATTACTTGACGACAATCAAGTCCGAACATCTGCACTTGTCATCGTTATACGGCATCATAGACCGTTGTAAGTTCGACCTCATACAATGTGTTACGGAAGTGGCTCTTGGTAACCGCCATCAAAACCACTTTAGAACTGGGATGAAACAATCTGTGAGCATGTATGTTTATGTAAGCGTAGGGGGACGCGGCAATTTTATAATGCCTAGGGCGGCAAAATGCTAAGTCTGCCTCTGCCTATCTGCAAATATGAGACTAGCCCAACTTAAACTTCTGGTCTAGCAATTAAAAAATGAGGTCAGGGACAGTGACACCGGTGCAAATTATGCACCACACTACTTGCACAAATGATTTGAATAGGAGAGTATAACTGTAAAAGATGCCCCATTACACATGAGTACAGTAAGATGTATTACTTATACATAAAAATTAATTAAAAAATAAAGGTAAAAATGAGTCTACAAAACAGAGAATTCACATGTCAACCATGAAACTAGTCAAAAGAGGGTGTTGTTTATGATGCCCAACCTGCATATTAAAACCCTGCCTAGGAGCACCTAGGCTCGCCGCAAACAGGCAGTTGATGATAATGGTCTGAGTGCTGCTCTTATCATAGCCTGCAAGGAAACTTTCAATTTGCGGAGCTGGGGAAACACGCCAATGCCTTTCAGCTTCAAATCCTCAAGAAGTACTGCTTCGATCAGTTCAAGCAGCATGTTATGGAGAACTGCTGTGGCCATAGTGCCGGAAAGTGCAGTGTCCAGTCCTGAGGCTGAACTTGAAATCAAGGAAACAGTCTGTACACCTTACTGCCCTTCCATGGGGTGGATATGTATGCATGACTCTTGTCATAGGCACTGCCACTGGCGTTGCCAGGAAATATTTTCGGGTAGGGGAGAGGGCGGACTTTCTTTCATTTTCGCGTTTAGTAGTCGATGTACGATACAATTCACGCGTATAGACACGGCCGCCCCCAACCCTTTAACGTTAGTCATTCAATATCTGTCTTCCTTTACAAAAGAAAACAATGCCGGGGGTGGGAGGGGGCAGGGGGTTGACCCTCCAGACCACCCCCCTCTGCCTACGCCACTGCACACAAAATTTTAAGCATACAAAATGGGAGCGCATTGTTGAAGGGACGATGAACAAAACCTTAATGCATGCAATGGTCATAGCACGCAGCTGTTCTAGGAGGTTCTTAGACCACCA
The DNA here is from genome assembly GCA_013358835.2 of Ixodes persulcatus. NCBI lineage: Eukaryota > Metazoa > Arthropoda > Arachnida > Ixodida > Ixodidae > Ixodes > Ixodes persulcatus. The sequence goes on along the minus strand of JABSTQ010011335.1, from coordinate 1,149,221 downwards.
ACATGAAGATACAAATATCAGCCCTGCCTTATTTTTTTGGCTATTGTCTATGGTGCCGCAAGTAGTGTCAAGAACAAGCGAAGCCTTTATCTCTCAGGAAACGACCACTCTCCTGAAACCTGATTGCTTTCAGCATCTGCCTTAAAAATTAATTTGGTAAAAACAATGTTGCCATCTACTTACTTGAAAACCGTGCCAGATTGCTTTGGATAAACAGCTGATGGACCAATATTTTCTGCACACTGCACATACCGCAACTGAGATCGACATGTTCTACTGTTGGTGACTACATAGGAAGGGATGTGCAGTCAACCAGAGAAATGACACCTTGAAATGGCTTGATTGTGCCAAGCCCTTTGGTAATGGAACTAAGTATATTTTATTTTAGTGTCGCGGAAGGAAGGTATAACTACCCATTCATTAAAGCGATACAACCGCTGGATCCCTTGATTATCACACACACTGTCGATTTATGAACACGCAAAAGTCGTCCAGAACCTTTTCTTTTTATTATTTCTGCTGAGAGGGAACCAGAAGCTCGTTCGCGAGCGGTAACAGGCAGATCTGGAGTTAACTATAGGGTAATGCCGTTGTCTACCTAGTTGAACAAAGTACACGGCAGCGGTCTTTGAAATTCAAGAACTCCTACTAGTTCATCACATCATGTCGACGAGAAGGGTCGTTTCTTCGCGCCACCTGACGCAGATTAGTCGTTAAGATTTGTCGTCGCCAAGAAGTAAAAGATATAAAGCCAAATATATCTTCAAAGCGTGATCACCAAAAAAGTTACGGTTGTACAACTACAAAGTTCTCTGACGCTAGGATTCTAGTCGCGAGACGACGAAACTTCACTGATAATTGTCTCAAAGCTGTAACAACGAAAGAAATGGCATTTTCGCGCTTTTATTATTTAAAAGAGTCGTTCGCCGCAATCTGATGCGAACGGCAGAAGTGTCGACAATCAGCTGATAGCCGATATCATGCACTGCCGCTATTCAACGCGCCGGTCGGAATGAAGGGTATGCGTTGCCAATAAAATTAAACAAGGTTTCAAATAGCAATACGTCACAGCTATGCGAAAATCAGCACGTGCGAAGAAGCACGTTGACAGAAAAACCAACGGGAAGACTAACCTGAGCCCAAGCTCCGTACTTTCCCCTGTTAGGGCTAACACGCACTCCAAGTGGAGAGTCAACTTGAAAACAGGGGTCGATAAACAGACGTAATAAACCTTAGACAGCCGAAGAAGGAAAAAGGGCACGAAAAAGTGGACGACACAGACAGACAGAGACGTAGTATGTGTCGTCCTCTTTTTCGCGTCCTCCTTTTTCCTTTTTCCTGTGTCCCAGGTTTTGTTATGTCTGAAATTCACCGGCTTGCATGTACTATTACTCTTCTCTCAATCGATAAACACTTCAAACGACAATATTGTCCATTCTTGTCACTATCGAAGGTAATTCTGTCGAGGTTCTCACGCTGTTAAAGCCTAAAACTCTTTTTACAGCCGCTTCTGTCCACCACGTCGATCACAACAAACCAGTCGCCATGTTTTAAATCTGGAATTAACAAACAACCAAAAGCGAAGTGCCGAATGTTGAGCGCTTATGATAGGCGTGGTTTAATGCTAGGTTTAGCGATAAGCAATTTGGGTGCAACTAAACGAAACCGAAAATTAGCTTAGGTTCCTGCCTTAGCCCCGATTTACGCTAAGCGGCGTTAGTGTTCACACGCACATTAGGGAGTTTTCGTAAATCGTTTTGGCAGCCCGCAAGGCTCTCCGCAACTTGCTACGACACTCGGAACTCTACAGTAAAGGCCATCGGCGCGCAGGCGCGGTAGTGGTTTCTTCGTTGCTGAGTGCTTAGTGGAGGATATAACGCGATCTACGAAAACTCTCTATAGACCAGTGTTTCGGAATTGGCATCCCAATTCCATTCCAATTCCATTCCGGGGAGTTAAACCTTTCAACAATTCCATTCTTTTCAACTCCTCGGAATGAAAACATTGGGCCCATTCCCCCTCCTGGAATGACTGAACTCCACCATTCTATTCCTATAATACATAAACGTGAACAAAATTGCAATTCACAGACATACTGTGTTGCTGGAGAAAAGCAGCGAAACGGTGCTGACGTAAACAAACGCGGAGACGACTGAAAAAGTAATCAAAAGCTTCGTCAAATCATTAGTTTCACTAAGCCGAAGGGCGGTCGCACAAAGCTCTTTGTGGCACTTAATTTGTGTTACTGCAGACATGGTGCGCTGTTAGAAGCGATGCCGCGTCTACCTGCCCCAAATTTCCACGGCACTATTTATGGAAACCTGCTTTTAAGCGTAAAGGTAAACGTGGGTTAAAAGCAGTGAGTAGAACTGGTCATTATTCCGGTTCGGTTCGGGTTCCGTAGCATTGAGTTTTGTTCAGGTTGGGTTCTGGTTCAGTAATGGGTTTGAAATAACGGTTCGGTTACCGGTTCCATCAAGCGCAAACAAATTTAAACAGGTGTACAAAACAAGCCCAAAACTCCCAGTCATTAAAAATATTAAAACATTATTTAGTGTCAACTGCAATAAAAAAAAAAATTAGGTCATCAGAAGTCGTGCTGCGGAACCGAGGAGAGCAAATCAAATACATGCTTAATTTCATTTTGTGATCTTGAATTTTATCGCGAACACCGTTCAATGAAAATTACGTGGGTGATACAGGCGCTTGAAAATAGTAACAAAGTACAATACTCAAATGTGCAGTCATTCATCCAGCACGCACAGTGACAGTGTGAAGGTAGCACGCAGCGTACTCACGAACTACCGAGAAAAGGAATTAGTCCTTAGTTGTTTAGACAGCAGGAGTTTAGTCTGCAAGAGTACGGTAGATGAGAAGTTTATCCCGTGCAGTACGACTGCTAGCGTGGAGTCTTTAACGAATACCACGCAGTACTGATACACGGCAGTACGCAGGCACGATGCTCATCGAGATCGAAACGGCAAACTGCACAGATGCACGCTCAAATGACTTGCTCAAACGACTGAGTTGAAGAGAAGTATGACAGCGAAGGCCCATCAAAAGTCGATTAAAACAAAGAAGGCCAAAAAATACACTGGGAGATTGGCTGTTTCTAAAAAACGGACACACACACACAAAATTACTTCAAGCAGCGTCCAGGGTGATGGACGACTAATACCCTTGTTACACGGGCGAACTTAACTGCAGTTACGCTAAGCCACAGTTAGCGCACAATACTTGCGGACAACATTCTGTGGCTATGCAGTCAACGCTATGGGCGAACATGCGCTTGAGCATCTTGAGCACCCATCGAAGCAGTGCACGCGCGCTCTTCACTTCTTCTGAAATAGCTGTCCGAGTGTATAGTGCGGTAACTGTGGTGCCACGTAACAGCAGTTAAAGCTGAGTTAACCACGGTTAAGGGTGCCCGTGTAACAGGGGTATTAGAGTGCCTCAATGTCCTTCTGTTTAGGGTGATGCCATCGTTTGTAGTGTCCGATGCGGACAGCACGCGCTCGCAGGGAACATATAAAGAAATTGCAGGAAACAAAATGTCGCTGTAGCACAGTCAGCGCCACGAGCGCGTGCAGGGACACGCTCTTTCACGCGCTCGAGAACAAAAAATAAAAATAGGGCTTCGAAACAAAATTGAACGCATCTCCACGTGGTGAATGATGTTGCTTGGGGCGAAGCTCTGGTGGTGCTTGTCTGCGTAGACGCCGAGCCGCAGCATGCCGAGCCTTTTCATTCATGTCAGTAGGAGAATGTGTGGTTTTCTTCTTTTTCTTTTTTTTTAAGCAGACAGATGGGATGGCATCTCAGAACCCCCTACTCTTTTTTTTATTATTTTTTTTTCTTTGAGCCTTTTCATTCATGTCAGTAGGAGAATGTGTGGTTTTCTTCTTTCTCTTTTTTCTTCTTTTACTTTTTTAATAATTTTTTTCATCTTTTTTTTCATATTTTTCTTTTGCCCTACCGTGAGCATGTGCTCACGTGCTCGTGAGCACGTGATCTCACGAGCAGAAGCACGAGCACCCGCCGCCGGGCATACGGCGGACGGCGGACGGACATGGCTAGCCCCTAAGGAGCTTCGCCCCTAAAATGGCCAGATGTCATCACCCCAAGCAAAGCGCACATGAAGGCACACTAGGACGACTGGCGTCCTGGCGACCGGTGCCGCAGTGTCGCGCTCGTCGTGGCTTCGCATCCTTGCGCTCGCGCCTACGGATTTCGCCACCGAGGAACAAACGCGTCGACAGCCGTGAACTTTTTGTTTTTATTTTCACGTTTATGTTTGCTTTTCCTTCCTTCAAGAATATCGCTTAGCAGCGAGAAAAAAACACACACACACACGCGCGCGTACACGCACACGCACATTTAGAATATTTGCTAAGCCTCCACCATGCTCTCGGCATAGTCAGATGTACTCCGTTTCTCACCTTATGATGTACCGCAATGGACGCTACGAGCTACACAAGCCAATCAGTAGTTCGTAGCTTGCCTCGCGACTTCACGCACTCCGCGTCGCTCCGCCCAACCGGAAAGACACGAGACGCCCTCCGAGCTATAGATTGGCCCCGGTGGCTCGTAGCGTCCTTTGCGGTTCATCGTAAGGTAAAACCAAGTATCCAAGTAAACGCCATCACACCGGCTTGCCGACGCCGATTCGTGCTGTAGGACAATGTACCTATTTGTTGCATTATTATTGAGCTGTCTCCGTGTTGTCGTAGCCGCGTGTTTAGTCAAAACTGAGCCGCTGACGCCACCGTTGTAAATATTTAATTAACTTTCCGCCGCCATTCGCAAGGAGGTGCGGCTCACATTTCATTACGCCGAACCGTTTCCAATGAATCGGTAACCGCCACATGAAATTACGGTTCCGTTCCGGTTCGGGTTCAATATCAAATATTTGATTTTGGTTACAGTCTTGTTCCGGTTTAGTTTAAAATAACGCCTTTGCTCCGGTTTTCAGTTCGGTTCGCAACCCTGGGTAATAGCTACATGTTAACCACGCATGATTAGAACAGCCGCTTTGTCGCGTCTCGCGGCGCCAGGAACGACACCTTGTCTGTCTACAACTATTCAGTTTTCATTGCTTCACAGAGGGCGCCCCATTTTCAACCTCGACGGAGCATGTGAGACGATCGAGCCATCAGATACCTCCAGTGCAATGCTGTTTAAAGAGCCGCTCACAATGACCTAACGAATTGCGCCATTAACCTGGAGGCCCTAAATGAAAATCAACGCAGCCTGCATAAGACTCGAGCCCCTTTCATTGCCACTCAAGCAGCGACAACACGAGCAAAGTGTATATAATCCCATTCCCATTCCATTCCCCCCAGCGCTGCCGCCATTCCATTACCATTCAATTCTAGGGTCGCGAAAGTGCGGAATGACCCCGGAATCATACCAATTCCGGAATTGCAACTCCGAAACACTGCTATTGACACTCAACAACAAAACATGCTCTTATAGGCAATGCTTTGTTCATGCTTTATTCATAACCTTACGGGATAATTATATGCTTGTAATGAACTGTTTGCGTTTACCACCCGCCATCGCAGGTATGGGGCTAAAGTCCAGATATTGCCTCATCGTGTATTTGTTGACGAGTTATTTTGCTTCTTACTGAATTCGTTTTTTTTTTTGTAATTGTTTAACTTCCAGTAAACAAAATGAGGTGTCAAGTTAAATCTTTATCGACTGGTGCTCTAACCGCTCTAACGCTTTTGACCTGAATTTTAATACCAACATCCAGGGCTGTCAAAATTTAGAGCCGACATAATAGTTCATGAACGAAGTATAGTTTGCTTGAAACTGCCTCCAAATGGCATACAAGCTAGAAAAGTAAATTATCTGAAATTATATTTTGCCAACGTTAAATCAGGTTAAAAAGAGTCAACAATATCGACCTGTGAGTTATCTTCTTTTTTTTTTTTTTTTGAAGACTGCATGTGTTTGCGTGGAATCCTTTATGAAGGTACTCCAACTTTGCACAACATCAAAACCGGAACCTCTGTGAAACGTTTAACCAAAAGAATCGAGGTTTTGTGCAGTGGGAAAGCTCCGCATGCATTTCCACTCCCACCACATGGGACGCCGCTCATCAACCGATGATAGCCTTAAAAGCGCGACCAGGACGCACTTTAAGCCGGCTGATTACATCCCAATCCAGTTTTAGCTATCAGAGCTTGGTCGCCCAGTTAAGAGGACCTTGTTCCTTTTTCAAAGCGATATCTAATTTCCAGCAACTTTCAGATATGTCAAGCTTAAAGACCTAAATTCAAACTTTATCTGTGGTAACTTGCCCCTTGTCAGCTTCCTCATTTTCCCGTGATCGAAGGAAGCGAAAACAATAATCAAAAGAGCAAACGAATATATAAAAGCATGGTTCCGCAAGCTTTTAGCTTTCAAGGAAGATCACAGCTACACTTCTCAGCTTACATCCATACGCAGACGAGCTAATGGAACCATTCAAACTGCGTCAAAAGCGCAAGTCATTAGGCCTTCTCTGTACATGATTGGTTCAGCGACAAAAGAAGACGTATGGGAACATGACGAACACCGTGTGTGTGTGTCTTTGACGCTGTATGATAGGTTCCATTAACTAGTGCCGTCGACTGCTTCTGGACTTTAGGTCAAACCATATATAGGAGCGGAAGTAGGGAAGGAGGGAAAAATAGAAGATAGGAACTTAGAATGCAAAGTGGAAAGCGCGAGCTGAATGTTGTACTTAAGACATGAAAAACAGTAGGAGTGCAGGCGAGCTGATGACGATTAATCATAATGTAACACCTAAGAGTGTGGTGCGAAAAAATAAAAAAAAACTATCGAGTCGAAGGAAAAGACGGCAGAGGAGAACGTCTCAAACGCAGCTAGAACCATTTCTTTCTTTTTTCAATATTTTGTTTGTCCGATGCTGACGTTACCTACTTCTTCATGAGTACACTCCTTGTGGACACAACAACCGAACGGCCCCCAAGTTATCCTGCAAATTACTTAATTGAGACGTTCTCCTCTGTTCTCCTTACTTTCGGCTTAAAAGTTTTCTTAATTTTTCCGCATTACAGTCTCAGGTTGTACATTATGCTTAAAGGGCCCCTGAAAAGAAAAAAAAGTTTTTTTTTAAACAGTCTGGTTGGGACACGCGTGTCGGAAAATGAATTTTACGCGAAAAATAATGTTTAGAGCAATATTGACGGCGAGAGATTTATTTGAAAATTTGCGCGCAAATTCCTGGTCATTCAGCTCGGCTTCTCATTGGTAACGATGGTCATTCAAATCAGCTTCTCATTGGCCAATAGAATGAGTGACTGCTTAGATGCTGGTTATAAATTCTTCGTGATCTCTTGAAATCGCTTTTGAATAACATTTTTTTGGTTTAAGAAACAATCCACCGAATGAACGTCGTAATTGTTTACAAACGTTTTACAAAATCGTAACTTCCGTTCAAATAAAGCAACAAACAAGAGCCTCGCCATTCTTTTTTTTTTTTTTGTCATGGTCGCCGTTTTGCAACGCGTCTTGCGTCCTGGGGTGGTTTTATAATTTCATCGCGTTTATATGTGAAGATTTCCTGAAGAGGGCTTGTTGCTTGTGTTAGTTAGTCATGGCCGATTCACACGACGGACTGATCCGCGGACGGATTTATCACGTGACGACACGTCCGCGGTTCGTCTGTCTCCAAAGTGCATCCACACGAGGGAGACGACGAGCAGACGCCAGCGAGGACGGACCGAACCTGGTCGCCACCCCACAGTGCCGCGAAACTCCAACATCACACCGTGGCACCGTTGTTCGAGAGAGAAATCGACGTTCGCTACCGCGATAATGAATCGTACGCCGCTGTTAAGTAAAGATCGAGACAAAATACCGTGATAGGCTTCGCGCGACTAGCTTTACAAACCCAAAGCATGAGAGTGACACAGGCATGGTCCTGCTTCAGAAGGGTTCCGGTAGAAGCGACGAAGTTCTGGGCTCGCGAAAAGGCGTTTGGAGATGCCTTCACGCACTCCGCGCTCGTGCACAACACTCAAGTTCACCACAGCCACAAGAAAGGTCTTGCTCGGTGAAATCCTGATTGGACGTGCAAGAATTATCGCGGCGTGCTAGACGAGTTTTGACGGAAGCTTCTTGACGCGGACCCGGAGGAGTACCGGGACCTGCGTCGCGTCAGCCAGACTAAGTTTCTGCAGTTCCTGTCACATGTGGAACGAAGAAACGCCTGACAAAATGAACCAGCGAACGCACAAAACACAACGATGGGCCGCTTTCGTTTTTATCGCCCAGAAACAAAAACAAAAAACAAGAAAACAATGTACCGTTGCCAGACTGAACGCTTTTCAAGTCAATCTCCCGCCAAAAATCCGCGAGTGAAAAAGGCGCTTGACTTTGTCAGCCCGCGCGTCCGCGGAGGAGGCGCGGATCGCAGGAATCGGTGACGTGCCGGTCACTTGGTACACGGTCTGCGGACGAAAATCACGATTCGGCCCGTCGTGTGAATCAACGGTACGACGTGCGACCGGCAGACACAGGAAGTAGCAATGGCTCTCGTACGGGGCGCAGCCAAGCCAGCCAAGCAGCCAAGCCGATCCACTACGAAGAGGCGGGGTGTACCTCTCCTCCACGCGCCCGAAATGCCGAGAGAGAGAACAAGTGGAAAGGAGGTGACTACCGACTAAATTGCGTCTGGCGCAGTCAATCTTGCTCTAAAAAAAAATTTTCTTTTCGCGTAAAATTCATTTTTTGACACGCGTGTCCCAACCAGACAGTTTTGAAAAAACTTTTTTTTTCTTTTCAGGGGCCCTTTAAGGTATGGTTGTTAAAAGTCGGAAAAAGCCATTAATTTCTTTTCGCTTTTTACGGAGCTTCGAAACTCTACAGTATTTACTCGAGTATAATATGCAAGCTGTATACAAACACAAGGCCCACACGTCTGCGTTTTCTTCAGTACGCATGAGTTAGATCATGGCGTTTTACACACACACACAAGCCAGGTATAATTGCTAACAGCTTGTTAAGAAACGCAGTGGGTAGCTTAAAATGTTCGTGCGTCTTGTTTTGTTAGTCGTTCTTTTGCGTTCTTATTATCAGCAAATACCGAAATTCTTACTGAGTGTGGAGATTTAATATTATGCACGGGACTCGCAACACTCGTGTGTGTTGCCCTGTCGGCGACTCTATATAAAAATGAGGTTGCGAGATGAAGTAACAAATTTGAGCTTTTAGTCTGTTTTCCCGCCACGAGCAACAACACAATCCGGATAGCAGCCCGTGTTGCTGGCTTGTTAATACATCGGCTACAAGCGACCAGCGCTTTGGGGCAGATTGAGCACGAGTGGTGAGTAGTGTTCGACTGGAACTCGTACGCAATCAATGAAAGCACCAAGTACTGCCACTCGAAACAGTGACACAGCGCACTCATCCCCAGTCAGAGCCCCACGCTGGACCCCTTCTCTGTGACTAAGACATTACAGCACGACGGCCTTGCTGTCCAGAATGTGTTGCCTAGACACTGTCTTGTGCACTTTGCTGACAAGAGAGGTAAAAATAATCCCTTTCTGTTTTTATACTTTTTTTTTGGTTTCCCCCAATTTAGAAAACATTGAATTGTTGGCTTTAAGTTGTAATGGTAAACGAAACTGGCTAGTTACTAAACAAAAAAGAACCAACGATATATTGGTAACAAGAATAAATGTCGAAACACAAACTTTCTCCTAGATGTCTTTAGTAAACTGGCGAAGCAGGAAGGAACCCCTTATTGATAACACATGTGAGTCGTAAGCGGCTATTCTAAGGAACGAGTTCGTTTTTGTGGCCTGTTGCAATTTAAACTTCGATAGAATCGTACCTCCTCAGCGCTGAACTGCACTTTGCGTTCAGATTCCTGATATGTTTCAATCGAACTGAGCAATTTGTTTGACGCGAAGTGGGTGAAACGCTCTATTCTCTCCGTGTAGCGTCGTGCGATGCTTCGCCTTAAAGTAAACAAGATTCTATTCACACGAGTTCTTCACTGTTTGGATGCATCGTAGGTAATTTAACTAACATTTGAGAATGTCAAACGACTACTGCCCTTTACACTAACGACATGAAATATTTTATGTCGTTAGTGAAGTAAAACTCTTTCTAATAGTGAACGACAATTCTACGTACATTACTAGAAATTGTGAGCGCTTAAAACAAAGAAATACAATAATCAATTTATTATAGAGTCAACCATTTTCCTTTCATTAACGAACGCATAAAAATAATTAAAATGTGGTTGGCTCAGAAAGTTTGATAAATCAGGTATTCTACCTCCCAAAATATACTAAATTCCATAATGTTGCATATCGAATGTTTGGCAAAGTTGAACACGTGGCTTCATAAAGGCTTGGGCTTGAGCTACGTTAATAGTTTAGGCTTACACACGCAAGAGTAAATCTCTCCAATAAAAAAACAACAGCATCCTTCCAAACTTTAAGTAATCGAATGCTCGTATTTACTGAAACAAATATGGAACCGTTCGGTATCTCGAACAAAGCTTCAAGTGGCGAAGTATTAGGAGGATATATTTGTGGACATATTTCTCAGAAGCTTAGTTATTCGCATGTAGGTGGCTTTTCGAATAGTTTATAAAGAGAATTTGTGAAAATGATAAGAAATTGCAATAAATCCCGAAAGCTCTGCAACCAATCATAAGATATCGAGCTGCCCATCCTGACTTAAATGCATTATTATTAGTTTGACAAACAAATTAAAAAAAAATTGAAGAAGGGGAAATCGCAGAAGTAGGGGAAGTATGACAATCCCTGAATTTCGAGTGGAACTGAATGGTATTTCTGGTCTCACGCGCGAGTCGTATTTTCCGGCGCACGTGGCTATCGCCACATACCATAGATGAAGATAACTTTATTTTTAAACGTTTGACGTACTCATTATCTAAATATACAGCAAAAGAGCAAAACATAAAATCACAAAATATCCGCAGTTCTACGAAAGGATTATCGAACTTTGGAGCCTCGCAAACTAATCTGATATAAATAAAAAAAAATAATTAAAAAAACGGAAAAGAACAGCCTGTGTTTTTACAGAACAATGCTACTATTCCTTGAATTCACAAAGTGTGCATGCACGTTTCTCGTTATTCCAAACACGCTCATTGCCAAATAGGCAGTCGAAGTACGTACTTTCACCAAATTACCTAAGCACCAAGGAAAATGCTGGGACACGTTCGCTAAATGAATATAAAAAAATGAAGTAAATAACCAAAACAAAGCGCTGCCGAACGCATCTGCAGAATGGCTTTTTTGTTTTTTAATTGCGATTTTTTTAGTTATTTTTACAACATTTACTGCTGCAGACTACAGCGCGTGCAGCACCTATAACTAGACTCGAATCATGCTAATGGGTGCTTGTATTATTTACCAAATTGTTTATTGCCAGGCAGATATAACAATGCTATTTGGTTGTTTGACATTCGCCATTACGTCTTCGTGCAGAAACACGTGGACGGGTGCCATTTTAGAGACGATACATTCGCGGTATCATTTCGAGCACAGCTTTATAGATCGTTTAATTTGAGTCCGCTGGAAATTAGAACGTAAAGCTTTCTACAGCGATAGCTGTTATGGGCTATTCTCACCACAGGAAACGACGTTCATTGTTGATGTGGTAATATTAGTTGTTGATGCTGTTGATGTTTCGTTTGTCGATGTGGGGCGGCCGTCGTCGATGTTGCAAAACCTTTGAAAAAGACCGCCCGTCGACCGCGAGAATCGGGCCTGGGTCCACTGCCTACGAAGCGGAAATGTTACTAGAAAACTAGGCCACATCTTTTTTTTATTTTTTTTATTGCGGAGTCACGCCACAGCCTTAATGACCCGCTCTATAGACGTTTCCACTGTTTACAAAAATCACAGTCCACACGTGTTAAATCACAGTCCAGAACGCGCACGTTCGTCGCTTCGGAAAGCGAGCAAATCACGCGCCATACGCACGAACACTGAAAATGGAACCTGCCAAGTGTCCTTTTTTGGAAAGGTCTATACTTTGTGTTTTACAGCGAAGCAGTTTCTGGCTAGGGTTCCGTGGATTTTTCGTGTGCGTAACCAAAAACACTACGCTCGCAACGCCGCACGCGCCGCTCGCGCACGCCTTTCTCGTATACAGGATTTGAAGTAAATAACCAAAATAAAGCGTTCACGAACGCGCGTGCAAGATGCCATTTGTTTTATTGGCGACGTGCGCGACCGAAAGCGTCGCTGTGGTCGGCCTTCTACGATTGGCCGAACGCTGACTATGACGTCAGAAAAGGATTTATCATCGACGGAAATAAGAGAAATGATAGAACTTTAATTTTGACGGTGTTGGCAGTGTTCCTTTGAGAGCGCAATGATTTCAAGTTTCCACCATGCTATTTACAAACACCATCGAACTTGTTGTTTGCAAGGTAATGACGTCACAAGGGAGAACCATAGGAGGGCGCCACCAAAACATCTCGCCGCTATTGCGTTGGAACAGTCACTGCTGCCAACGCCGGCACCTGCAGCGCGTAAAACACCATTCCCTGCATTCTCCTCGATAACTGGGTAATTTAGCAATAGGTCTATTCAGTACATTAGTTATCAATAGGCACCATTTTAAGATCAGCAGACTCTCAGGTAGATAATAAAGGATTCTCAAAGATTTGCCGCTGTGCGACGCGCGTCGGCCCTGTCTACGCTCGCACCGCGCTCTCTTTGTCGTCGTTCCAAGCGCTTGCGTGCCTAGTTTTCTTTCCATCCGCTCTCCCGGGGTGGCGGTCCCGTCGCGCGTGTCTATTTTCCTCCGGCTCCTCGGGGCGAGTCTGTGTCGTGTGCTAAACAGCTTCGCTGGTCATCCACCTTCACAGGGTAGAATGGCTCATGAATTTTTGCAGTACCCGATGTCCATTGCACGCGCTTTCTAGAAACACAAACAAACAAAAACCTAGCTGAAAACAAAATGCCGTTGTACCACTGTCAATGCCAAGAGCCCGTGCCGAGAGATACGCATTCACGCGCTCCGTAACAAAAAAGAAGCAAAAGCGTTCGGAACAAAGTGGTCGGATGTTCATTTTATTCCCAACGCTAACCCAGGGGTCCTGGGTTCAATCTCCACCCCTGCCCGTTTCGATCTGGATGAGCATCGTACCGGCGTGCGGTCGTGTATCACTACTGCGTGGTGCACGTTAAGGACCCCAAGCTAGTGGTTGTACTGCATTGGCTAAATTTCTCATCTACAGCGAGTGACTCGTCGCAACTTTAAATTGCTGACCAACTACACGCTGTATAAATATCCCCATAACCCCAATTTTTTTTTTTTCCAACGCTTTTGTGCAGGCACCCCACGGTGCGTGAACGAGACGCTGATGCCCGACGACTTCGTTGTGAAGTGTGGAAGCTATCGCTGTGACTGCTAAATTTGTTTTATGAGAAGTTCGAAAACGGTTACATTAAATGAGTCATTTTTTAGAGCTCACGAGTTAGTACTTAGGGGAGTTTGAGTTACCACTATGCAGGCCAATACGTAAACTTTTTACGTAAGTTTGGCTTGCAAATTCATCTACGTCAAAAGTCTCGCGACCGCTAAGCGATTTAAAAAAAAAATGGTACCTCACTGCTGATATTCTTGTAACGAAATATTCTATTCTACAGACACTACTCTTTATTGTGTATTCGTTAGAGAAAAATATAACATCCATTTAAACGACATAAGCTCGTGTTACGTAGTGGGCGCGATTAAACCTTTGCATTTGCAATGTCGCAGTTTTGTCGTTACCCAATAAATTGAGGTAACAAACAGCGTGGCGTGCTTCCTATATTCGCTATGGTGAACATGAGTTTTTGTGGACGAAGAGAAAAGTTTAGGGAAATCGCTCTATGCAGGAATGTAAATACTAAGACGCTGTTTGTGGTTTCTTCCGACATTTAACAGAATAAATTAATTTATCAAAACAGCGTTCAACAATACAAAAACAAAACGTATGAACAATGCTTTTGTAAACGAATTATCAGCGTTTCCTGTAGTATAGACAATAGAGAAAGCATGGCGCCCGACTGGTGCCCCTGAAGTGCAAGCACGTGCAGCTCGCGCGTGAACATAGCTCTAGCAAGCTTGAAATTTCACGGGCTTGTCCGTCAGAGCAGAAACATGACGGCGGCCAGTGGTTATGCTTGCAGTCGTTTATACCTTGTTGGCGGAAAATAATATATTCTTGGTTAAATTTTATCATCGACGAACTACTACCGTCAGCTGCTTTCTAACAGTTTTATTTAACTGGAGTATTTTTTACTTCTAAGCTGATAAACTGTATTCAACATATATGATCTTATGTTACATTGACCCATACGTATTATCACTTTGACATCTGCATCCGAGTTAAGATCCTTAGGGAACCTTCAGTTGGTTGCCTATACTTTATTTCATTAATACCAACACCATACGCTGCAAGCTCTCCAAATAGCAAAATCCAGTTGTGTTTTCAGATAATGTACCAGTGACGTCGTTTGACTAATTATTTGAGACAAGCTGGTTTATAAATTCTCTTTTGGCTTAAGATGTAAGAACTGTAAATAATATGGTTACCGGATATCGGTAAACAGAGCAAGACACAGAAACAACACAGCCAAAAAAAACAAGAATGTCATTAAACCCGTTGACATGCTTTTTACGTTTGACGCCATGGCCCCCCGACACAAACTCGCGTCGCTCAAGCGAGCCTGTCGAAAGCACTCAACGCGCACGGTAGAAAAACTCGAGAACGCTCGTCGACCACTTCGCTGGATAGCTGAGGGAAGCGACGTACCCCTAGGCCTTGTTCGACTTTCATTCCAAGTCAGCAGACACTGACACCGACGAGCAAACGCCAGAAGAAAAGATAATAAGCAAAGAAAAAGTACAATTTTCCTCCAGGCATCCGGAACAAAATTTCCAGACGAAAAGCTTTCTAGGATGCGCGGAATCTGCGAAGCGGATTCGGATATTTCTTCTCTCCATAAACTAAACAAAGTGATACAAAGTTTTGCAAGGACTCCTTTAACTGTCTATCCGTGTTCTGGGCCTTTTTTTTTTTCTCGCTGTTTATATCGCTTTCGGGGATCGTGATAAAAGATTGGAGCCGACGACGACGTTCACGAGAAGCCGCCGCGTGTTATCGGTTCTCTGCGCCGTTCTCGCAGCCCGCGACGAGGCAGACGAAGCGACTCAGGGAACGAAAGCAAATATAAAAGCGAGAATCAAAAGGTACGCCACAACTGCGGCAGAATAACCGTGTGGACAGAGGCATCTTCATCCCTCTGTCCAATCTCTTCCTTTCCGTTTATTAGTCTTCGCTGTGTGTTTGTTCTGCTGCGTACGGAGCGTGTCCGTGTTTCGCCATTATGCAGATGACTCCCATCAAGTGCCGATATGCGCGGCCTCCGAGAGAATTTCGCGTTATCATCTTGAGCCCGGGCACGCGCGTCATTTGCATGTCACGAGATGTATTTTTACTCGAAGAGCTGTCCGAATAGAGAGTAAGAGAGAGAGAGAGAGAAAGAGAGGAGAGGGAGTGCTCTCGTTCATCATAGAGGGATCTTGGTCCCTCCATCTCGCCTCTAGGCTGCTCCTGATGACTTCATGCAAATACGTCGCATGGCGTTGGAGAATACCCGAATTCCAGGGCCTAAATGTACCACAGGAAGTAAAGGGCTTCTTGATTATCGGTTTCCCCGCAGTCAACTGTTGCTCTTCTATGTTTCAACTAACGTTTTGCTGTTATCGCAACTCTTCTGTTCTTTCCCAGCCGGGGTGGAGTTGCCTAGACAACGATTTTTGCGTAGCCTGGTAAGAACCTGAACGTTCTAAAAAAAGTTACCATTTCTAAAATCAGTGGCTGATTTTAGAAATTTCGAACGTGCATTGTGTGCATTTTCGGCGTCCATTGTGTGGAACGTAATATTCGCCTATCAGCGCCGAGTTGATTCGGGGACGCCCTTTTATAGATTTCATTTTTGACATCACGGTAAGGATTAGCCTTGCCGTGATGTCACGGTGTGTGGTCCTGGCTACTTATCACTTTCACGCGATAAGTTGACAAGTTCGATGGTGTCTGTAAAATTCACGGTGATAAGCTTAGAGTCATCGCGTTTTTCCACAACCACCACCGTCAAAGTTGACCTTCTAACGTTGCTCTTATTTTCCCCAATAAAAGCAGTATTAATCCCACTAAAGACGTCATAGTGAACGCTTCGGCAACCGTGGAAGCCGACCACAGCAACGATTTTGGTCCCGCACGTTTCGAATAGAGCGTGGCGTCAGGACTCGTGCTTCAAGCGTGCAAACTCGGGCAGGGCGCGCGTGAACATGGGCTTGGTAGGCTTGCGATTCCCAGTTTCTTTTTTATGAGAATGCACTACGCATGCGCACCTGCATTCCTCCGGTGTTTTCCTTTCTCAAGTGTTTGAAAATACAAATTGCAGTGGCTTAGCTCGGCTATGCCAGGATATACGTAGCGTGAGCTTAGGTTCAGCTGGTTATTCTTAGCTTTCCTGGTTTGTCTAGGGTTAGCTTGATTATCATGCTTACTGCTGCTTCAATGACACACACACGGTATACGCATTATGGGACTACTTCGGGATCCGATGAGTTAAGCTTCTCCGCTCTTCTGCACCACTGAGCGGCAATTTCGCCCTCCTTGTCTATGGCTATACCATACTGGCAAACGCCCCGCTATATGTATACCCCCACTGATACCTCTGCGCATGCGCACAAAAATGAGAGGCGCTCTCAAGCGGCTCCGGTGCAGCGCCAGACTTGGCTACTGCGCAACGTAGGCGCACAGCTGGGCCCGCGCCGGCGGCAGTGCGTCTGCCGCGGCAATGACGTCACTCCTCTGAAATGCGCAGACCACCGAGGCGCCTGCGGCGGCGGCGGCGGAGCACGCGGCGGCGGCGGCTCTGGCGCGCCAGCTGTGCAGCCGCCTCCGTGGCTCCGAGGCGGCTGCACAGCGGATCCCAACGTGGCGGTTTCGAATCCCGGCCGAGGTGCCCGTAATCTGACGGAGGCTTTTTGCGGAGGAGGCGCCTTGTAACCGAGCTTTCGGTCGCACGTCAAAAGATCCCCAGGTGGTCTAAATTAATCCTCAGTCCTCCGCTGGGGCGTGCCAGATGCCCGTCGTTGGTTTGGCACGTAAAACCCCCAAATTTGACTTTTTTTGCGCCAGCTGTGCGCCGTGTGAGGTCACTGCTTCTCGCGCAGGCGCAGCACGGCTCTCCAGGAGCCACGCGAAACTGCTCAACCTTGGCCAGTGTAGCTCACGCTACAAAACTCCACCATTTTGCTCGAGTCAGAGCGCCGAATGCGGCGATGCGATACCCACCCAATGTGCAGCGTTTGAATGCTTGAGCGAGCGGTAGTGACCCATCCTTGTCGAACGCAGTACGGTTAAGGTGCAATCCCACCCTTGGTTAGTGTGATTCTAAACCAACAGATGGCGGTGGGATCCCCTTCCAGACCTGTACATCAATGCGAGAAATTGTGTGTGGTGGTGCTTCGACACAGTGGGGTATTTTTCTATATCCTGAATTTGACATCCATGGTCCCTTGCTTGTTTTTCGCTGCACTAGCTTTTTTTGGAACGCGCACGGCTGCGCCAGTTCTCGTGCAAGGGGGACAGTTGCTTACGCTCCGAGTTTACGTCTGCAGCAAATGTGGGCAGAACAAAATGCGAAAATTGTCCTGAGCGAACACACACACACGCATGCACAATAAAAACCACCGACGCGTTGAAAAAAAATGACCGCATCTCCACGTGGTGAATGATGTTGATTGGGGCGAAGCTCTGGTGGTGCTTGTCTGCGTAGACGCTGAGCCGCAGCATGCCGAGCCTTTCGTTCGTTTTCATCCATGTCAGAAAGAGAATGTGTGGTATGGAACGCGGTTATATGCGCATTGAACATTTGACCGCGACGCCCTCTCGTCTATAAACTTTGAGCCAATGCATGCATAGTTTAACGCGATTATATACGCATTTGACCGCAGCGCCCTCTCCTGTATAGACGTTGAGCGGATACATTCAACGTTTCATTCATGATATCCCCAGCTCTTGATTTACTACATCATCTCAGAGCCCCCTCAATAAAAAAAAAAAAAAAAAAAAATCTCAGAGCCACCTACTAGTCCCGCAGTCGTGGTCGAGTGGTTAAGGCGATGGACTAGAAATCCATTGGGGTCTCCCCGCATAGGTTCGAATCCTGTCGACTGCGCAAACATATTTTTCATTATTTTTCATCTTTTTTTTCCTTTTTTTTTTTGCCTTACACGAGCACGTGAGCACGTGAGCTCACGAGCAGGCGCACGAGCACCGGACGCCGGACAGACGGACGGAGATGGCTAGCCCCTATACTCCGTTTCACCTTATGTTGTACCGCAGAGAAGGCTAGAAGCGCGAGCTCATAGCGTTGGGAGCTGCTCTTAACACACGAGAGCTTGTGCCGCCGAGATGTGCCCTACAGCAAGGAGCTCGCGCTTGTAGCCTTTCCTGCGGTACATCATAAGGTGAAACAGAGTATAATGAGCTTCGCCCCTAAAAATATAAAATTGCCTGTGCGCCGTTATGGGAGATTTCAGAGGCCAATTACACATATCTCAATGTGATGAGATTCATATTGACACGAATGAAGGTGACGAGAGGACGAACAGTGAACGGAAAAATAAAGGTTTAATCGGCGAACTTGTGCCAAACAAAAAAAGTAAAGAAAGAGCGTCGAGGCAGCAGTAAAGCAGGCTGCGATTCGGCAGCGTAACAGAGAGCGAGAGCGAGATTGACTCGACAAGATCGCTGGCAGCTGCTAATCTACAGTGCATCACCATCTCTAAAGATTGGCACAGAAGGTTTGAGCGTCGCGCGCCCGGGGCGAGGATGAACTGGCACTTTCGAGAACAAGAAAGCAGGGCGAAAGTTATGTCTGGTGCAAAAATGAGCGATGAGCGTTAGGCGATGCGTGGTTTATTTTTCCGGTAAAAAAAATAAAACCCTGGAAATTTTTTTGTGGCATCCTGTACCAGTCATATTTTGGTGATTTATGCGCGCAAGTAGTTGTGTGCAAAAATGAAAAAGATGCAAATGGGTAGAGTTTGGCGTTGTATAATATATAGTGTAAGCACGCACTTTGTACGCTGATTAAGAATGAAACAGCCCTACATTTTACACTAGCGTTGAGCGTATCGAAAGTTAAGGTGCATCAAAAGCTAAAGCTTGTACACATATACTGCTGAGGCTGTTATGTTTGAACGCTCATAGTACTTTATTACCCTCAGATTTGGTGTAAGTTGTCTCCTGATTGCTTGCAAGTTACAAAAGAAAGAAGGGTCAATAGAAAAACTCTAGGTCAATAGAAAAACTCCACCTGCTGACAGCTACCAATCATCTCAGCGCCGATTATGAGTATTCACTGCATGCCAACGGTCGCATGCTTAGAACGAGTCTTTCCCACGTGATTTCATACAATCGCCATTGTTCCTGACAAACAACAATGTTTACTCAGGCAAGCGGTCACATGTGAAGCTCAGAATATTTTGTGTTGATTGTGGCACAGGTGGCAAGTTGCATATTTTTTCGTTTTACAATCCGCGAAATAGAATGCTCCTGGGTTACCTTGGTCTCTAATGCATGTAGCACACAAAAGAGCACGAACTGAATCGCAGTGGGAAACGAAAACGATAATGATAAACAAACGTCTAATCACGCGAAAACTGAGGGCATTGCACATATACAGAAGATAAGCTTTGTTTCACTAAATACATTACCAGTAAAGTATTTGGTTTAATCTTGCAAGCGAAGCGGAACATACAAGTGCGAGCATACTGTCCTAAACTACACTTCCAGTGAACAAGCGCACCATCCAAACCATCGAGCTCGCTTTTATAGCTTCTGGTGCGCTCAAACCTTTGAAAACGCAATTATAATAAATTATATTGTTTCAATTATTTTTATTAAGTGTGCCTATGTGTTTGTGTGTTTGTGTTTTTTTTTTTTACTTTTGTACTCACGTGCCTTTTTCTTAGTTATAAAATATTTTTCCAGAAGTCCGACAACTATAGTCTGTTTCATAATAAGTAAGAGCCGCATAATCAAAAATGTAGACAAAAAAAACCGCGAACACGGGAACACACATTAAAAATGCAATGTGACGGCGTATCAAAATTAGTCGTTAGTTTTTGAGAGAAGCAGTTTCGTAGGGCGACATTTTTACCCATTGAAGGTTATAAAAAGTGCTGTACAACTGTTAGCTCGGAGTCTTTAACGTGCATTACGCAGTATAAGTGGGACCCGATCGCACGACGGTAAGATGCAGATAGGCGATTGAACCCAGGGTCCCGGCTAAAGCCCCTTGATAAAGGCGTTTTTTCAAGTACCGCCAACCATAGCCGTATATGTAGAGAGTTTGGTCAATGGGAGGCGCGGGCAGAGCCAGGGCGTGCGCCAGGCTCGGAAAGAGGGCTTGGCGTGGTCTCTTGACCAACTAGAATCCGAAAAGATTCCGCTAGCGGTGGTAGCGAGAAACAGTTATGATCAAAGGTTTATGTTCGTATATGGTTTTAATAAGCGCGTAATAGTGACGTGTAGTAACTCTTAGTGGTTGAAAATAGAGTGCACGTGAAGTTTCGAACATGATCATGCAGAAAGATTTAAGTGGATTTCAATATTATTTGATGCTCCTGCATCAAATAATATTGAAACATTGCAGCATAGAGGTGTAAAGTTAACCAATCGAGAGTTGGCCAATGTGTTTAATGAATATTTTGTAGACATTGGTGTTAGCGCTGGTGTTAACGCTGATGTAGCTAATGCTTGTAAACATGCTTGGCCCCATAACTGTAGTTCCATTTTTTTTTAAGACCAACTGATAGTTCGGAAATTCTTAATGTGATTACACACGCAAAAAATAGCGGGAGCTGTGATGCCGACGGCTTACAAATTCGCCCAGTCAAGTATGTAGTTGACTTAATTGCATCAGTGTTAAGTTATATTTTTAATCTGTCTTTGGAAACGTGTGTGTTTCCCAAAAGAATGCAAATAGCAAAAGTAACTGTTCTATATAAAAAAGGTGACAAAAACGAGTTAGGTAACTATAGGCCTATATCTAGACTGCCTGTTTTCTCAAAAGCTTTGGAGAAGATACTTTATCAACGTCTAGCAGATTTTTCCAATAAGTGGGACCTCGTAACTTCATCGCAGTTCGGTTTCAGGAAGAACTCTTCAACTGAAACTGCACTTCTTAATCAAAAAGAGTATATTTTGGAAAATTTTGAGAACAAAAAATTTGTTTTAGGGGTTTTTCTAGACTTTACAAAGGCGTTTGACTGCCATAGTCATGTGGTTCTACTTAAAAAGTTTGAAGCGTATGGCATCCGCCGACAAGCTTTGCTCCTTTTACAGTCCTACCTAGAATATCGCCAACAGTATGTAAATGTAAACGGTTATTCATCCACTGTAAGGTTCATCACGTCAGGGGTCCCACAGGGAAGCATATTGGGACCTTTTCTATTTAATTTATACATTAATGACATCGTTAACGTAAATAAGCGTGCAAAATTCGTGATCTACGCGGATGATACGAGCGTACTTTTTTTCTTCCGATACTTGCGACAATTTAATCGATATGGCAAATCTGACCTTATCAAAGATAAAGAGTTGGGAAGATAGCAACTCCTTGAAAATCAATATTCATAAAACAAAAGCTGTGATTTTTCGTCCAAAAAACAAGCCCGTGTTGCTGTCTAAAGTAATCACTTTTAGCTCTACTCCAATTGAAATTTTTAGTTGTTTTAAAACTCTTGGAGTCATATTTAGTGAGGGTATGTCTTGGGATAGCCATATAAATTATCTTATT
The DNA here is from genome assembly GCA_013358835.2 of Ixodes persulcatus. NCBI lineage: Eukaryota > Metazoa > Arthropoda > Arachnida > Ixodida > Ixodidae > Ixodes > Ixodes persulcatus. The sequence goes on along the minus strand of JABSTQ010011335.1, from coordinate 1,127,343 downwards.
CCAAAGCTAGCTCGAGTAGTGGGCATTATAAATCGATATAGATCTGTGTTACCAACAAATGTTAAATTATTGCTTTATAAATCATTATTTTTCTCCCACTTAACGTATTGCCACCTTGTTTGGGGAACATCAACATTTACCAATATTGAAAAACATTTCATGTTGCAAAAGAAAATATTGAGAGGTATATGTAACGTGCCACGCGACTTTCATACCGCTGATTTATTTAAGAACTTTCAAATAATCACTATTCACAAGTTATATCAGTATCGGCTTTCTACTAGTTATAAAAGGGAAAAAACAAGAGGTACATGTTTTTTGGAAAACCTGGCGTCGCTGAGAAAAACGTCTCCTCCGTATCCTACCTGTAACCCAGAGAAACGGAAGATGGTCACGCAGCGAACAACTTATGGCTCTCAAATGATAAACTCCACACTACTGCATTTGTTAAACAGCCTTAGCAGCAATAACATTGATCTAGAAAGTCTAAGCTTTAGAGACTTGCGCTTATTATATGCTTGTTCGTGATCATTTTCTTTCTTAACATTTGCAAAAGGTGCTTTTAGTTTTGTGCACCAATTTCTTACATCATTGCCTCTAGCACGCTATTATGTTTTTTTTTTTTTTTTTGTTTTCCGCACGCTTCCTGCTGTCCATTGTAGGGGCCCAGGGACTCGTCAAGCTGCTTACTGCAGCTTTTTTTCTTGGGCCCCACCATCATAAAGGATGGAAATAAAGTATTATTATTATTTTTATTAAACGAATGCGCCGCTCAACTCTGTTTTACTCGGACAGAGTGTGACCGCTCGGACCGCAGATTCCCGGCCCTCGGCGCTTGGCGTGAGGATTATGTCGATCGTTCTGCTAGTCGCACTCTTCCACCATCATTTTGAATGAGCGTGATTGAAACATCACGTCTATCATATTTTCAGTCACCGAGAGTTACTCCGGTGCACTTATCAGGTTTGTTTCTCGCGACCACCGCCAGGGTATTATTTCCGGCTTCTGGTTGGTCACATTTGAATTTCTGAAGACGCCCTGGAACACGCCCAGCCCGCTTTCGGCCAATGGCGCCTCCTTATTTGTCTCCTATACTTCCCAACGAAAGGCCAAACTGTCAACATATGCGGCTCTGCCGCAAACCATTGATGTTGAAAAGCGCAAGACACGTGCCACGAGTGGGTGCTCCGCCGCCATTCGCTTTCAGGGGCCAGTCATTTTCGTGTTGCGCCATTTGCCTCCAAGGGCCTCGAGACGCAGGCCTCGTGCACTGGCGCCTTTGAGGTTATTTGAAAGACCAACGCAAACACATCGAGGGGATTTAGTCCCTACAGATTCTGCAGCGTGAGCTCCGTGCTTTAAACGGATCTCACGCTGCACTTTTCGGCATTTTTCCTCCGATATTTTTGGGGCGCCGCCATCTTGGTGGTTAGTAACAAATCAAACCCGATCGTCATGATTCAAAAGTGCGACTTCCTCAGCAGACCCTTCCCGAAAGTCAGTCTACCAACCCTGTGCAGAGCCGAACCCGACGCTTTAATGGTGGCACTACACAGTTTCTCCACACCAGAAAATGCGAACGTCTTTGAAAGCATAAAGCAGAAAGGGGAAAAGGTGTTGGTCCCCTTACGTCACCTTCGACTCACGAAATCGAGGGTGCTTGATTTAGTCGAGCATGATCTCCTATCACCGCCATTAGAGCGGCAATATTGGAGCTCATGGGACTGCCACAAGGTGACTCTGACTTTTGAAAAGGGTCTATTTTTGTTCAAACATTTGTGGAGGACGGAAAAGCGTCTCCTGTGATTTTAGATAAAGCTTCAGATAACTGACAGCCATCATTTTAAGCACCAAGATGTGTATGAAGCGTAGCTTATTTAGTGGCTCTAGTTTAGCCCGACCGCATAGGCACAGAAAGAGAACGAACAGCTTGACCTCGCGCTCTTGGCGCTGCTTCAGTGTCTTCATCAGCCCGTAGCGTTGGCTGCGCTCCGAACTAAGGTAAACCAAAGCAAATATTCAGAACTGAGGGTTTCACAAGCCAAACCAACAAAAATCACTTAACACGCCCCAATAAAACAAAATTCTGGGTTTATTTTGACTAACTGGAGATCTTTTGACGTGCAACCGAAATCTCAGATTGGCCTCCTTCAGATTCCGGGCACCTCGGCCGATATTTAAACCTGACAAATATAGATTCATGGGCCAGCGCGTTGGCTCAGAGACACTGAGACGATTTAATGTTTTGTGTTTTGTTTTAATATCATGGCCACTTAAGAGCCACCGAGGCGGTTTTTGAAACAAAATATAGTCAAACCATTCTGACAAGCATAGTTTGATTGCGAAAATGATTTTTGGAAGTGATAGAAACAGTAAAATGTTTTCGCGTACGTGGCGGAATCTCAAATGGCAGAATGCATTTCATGGCGCCCATTTCATTTGGATCGCGTCGGGCATTTGTACCGACGCACAGTAGAACGCTCGCAAAAGTAGTTGTGGTGCACCCGCAGCCTCGCGCTTGTTGTTCTGACATCTCTGGCTCGCTCACTGCGGGCGTCCAGGCATTTGACACCCTGACATCCAGAGCTTTTTCTGTCGTTCACGTGTCCTTGCAAGTGCACACGACGGAAAATGCATATCAAGCTGATCTTGAACACGTGTCGCCATCTGTACTTTATATTAAGAAACTACAATTTGCCGCAACTGAATGGGAAAAGTTTGAGATCTTATAACATTCTTAAGGTGTGATATATCAATATGGAAGTTCTGGAAGATGTAATATTGAAGGATGCTTCATAATTTAATGTCTCGTTATTTTGATCAGTTGACGTGATTCCATTTTTATAGCGCCATAAAATGACACCATTTTAAACATTATATTTTATTTTAAAATATGCATTATCTCTACAGTTCGTTGCTTACTTTTTATATTTATTACATCGAACCGAACGATGACGTAAAATATCGTTGACGATGGGACGTTATAACTCGAGAAATATTTTTTTCAATATTAGAGACTGTGGTCTACTAGAAGCTGTATAGTTAACTAATAACTAAAAATAATCGTAATATCGAGACATTAAAGTATCGTTGAAAAACAGCGCTTTACTTTGACATTAACTTTATAATTGTAAGATACATAAGGATAAAGTTATAAGCCGTCAAAAAAGCACCAAAATGTCATGCACGGTGGGGTTGCTCCTTGATTGTGCGGGTACTTCCAAACGTTCCAAATTTGTGAATGAATGTCAGCATTCCGAACCCAGGCCCAAGCGAACGCGAAGGGCACGTAGGCCTGCCGTATCAGTTCCTTGCAATGCAGCCCACCGAACACAAGGAAAGAACTGAGGAACGCATCATGTACACAATTTACAAACGACCCCCGACATACTCAAAAGACGCACATAAAAAAACGCATGCCTTCGGTCAAATACTGGGTAGGGTTAAAGTGCCTTCATGTATTTCTGTTTCACGTCATGCCATTTTTGTGGCACCCGATGCCGACAACACGAGCGCACAGAAGAAAACTAAAACGAAAATACCTCTTTAGAACTGTCGATGCAAAACGCACGTGCCGGGAGACTCTTTTTGACGCATTCCAGAACCCCCCCCCCCCCCCCCCCAAGATCCCACCGAACAAAGGTTAGAAGCACACAAAGGCAATGGGCGCTACTGTGGCCATATGGGTTTGTTTTCAGCCACTTCTCTGTTCACGGCAAGAAGTTTGGCTATTGGTGGAATGCTTTCACAACCAAGAAAGACGATCGTTTCAACTTCCTCTGCTGGTGCAAGCTCGTGCAATTCCAACGTTCTATGCACTATGAAAAGTAAACACAACCGCGTGGGCAGCACGTGGACTACCCATAGTAAGAAAAACAGCCCTAGCGAGCTTCTCGTCGTGAATATTTTGTTTCACTTTGTGTGTTGCTGAAGCCGAAGAAAGCAGCTCAAGCATGTTGCTCTGTACGATGAGTGCACTGAACATGAGCGTGTGTTTGGCGGGGATGCTTAAAGCTCTCAGAGCTCGCTGTTGTAGCTTCTGTTACACTCGCAGTTAAAGCAATGTATAAGCCCTTAAATAAAGTACAGCCATGACCTCCGAGGTTCTTGGTGTGCAAAGCTCTTTGCGGCCATTCTATTCGTCGTGAGAGACTGACACAGCGGGGGAAAATATGTCTTGAGGACGTTTCCGTCATGCCTTGGCACTAGGCAGAGCCCTATAGACCTTTTTTTCATAACCTCAAACCAGCCAGTAACTGGCGTACCCTCGACCTGGTGCATTTTTAGAATGCCCGCTGACACAGGGTATGCAACCGCCAAGGGTATGGGCGGAAAGGCTTAAAAACGGACGTCGTGCATGAGTTAATTCCGAGCGCTCCTTTTTACCGTGCTGCAATTTCCGAAAATCTACGGTTGTCTGGCTATCACTGCGTGGTCGTGGGATGGATAAATAATTTTAAAAAGCATAAGAACACTAGCAGAAAGTGTGCCATGAGCACAAGAAGCTGCAGCGCGAGTGTGGCTGCAATGTTATCGAGCTTCGCATTTTCTCCAAGAATCTTTATTTATGAAGTCAGTCGATTGCGAGCTTGAATCGCGAGAGATTCGTATCAGACTCAACGTCACGTTTAAGCTCACGACCACTTCGTCTACGAGAAGAGGACCGCTTTTAATTCTCGGTGCAGGGGGTCCAATTAGATTATCACTGCAAGCCCCATGGTATGTAAAAGGTATGAAAACGTCTACATGCCACCACTCAAGACGGAGCTATCAAATGCCGAGAGCTTACCTGCGTAGACTAAATTAAATTTACTGCTCATATATAGACCTTTCCAATGTTTACAAAATCACAGTCCAGCGTGCGATCTTCACAGCCCAGCACGTGCGTGTTCGTCGCTTCGGAAAGCGAGCAAAGCACGCGCCATACGCACGAACGCTCAAAATGGCACCGGCCAAAAGCTCGTTTTTGGAAAGGTCTATACTTCGCTGTGGAAACTCAATCAAGACACCCCACCGTCTTCGTCGTCGTTCTCTCGAGGAGGCAAGGTGATGGCCTGTGAGTAGCTATACTCTGTTTCACCTTACGATGTACCGCAGGAAATGCTACAAGCGCGAGCTCCTTGCTCTGGGGCACATCTCGGCGGCACAAGCTCTCGTGACTTAAGAGCGGCTGCCAACGCTGTGAGCTCGCGCTTCTAGCCTTCGCTGCGGTACAACATAAGGTGAAACGAAGTATAGCTGGATTCAACCGGACAAGCTCCAACCAAGTTATTGCAGCCCACCATAGCCAAGTCTAGCCAAGTTCCCCCCATACCCACACCGTTGCCTCAGATAGCTGTGCTGCCAGAACTAGCCGGTATTTCTTTTTCTAAGCCGCCAGACGGCGTCGTCGGCGCCGCAATTCGCAAGATGGCGGCGCCGTTAAAGAAAAGGTCTATATTAAGAGAGTTTGGTCAATAGGAGGAGCGGGCAGAGCCAAGGCGTTCACCAGACCCAGATAGAGGGCTTGGCATGGCATCTGTGCTTCGTATGAAGCGTGGAATCCAATTCAAGGAATCTTCTTGGCACGCGATATAAGCAGCAGGGATGTCCTGGTGTCTCGCTGCCGCAACGCAGTCAAACGCAGTCAAACGCAACTGTGTGAACCGGGCTTTAGGGTTAAATATAGTAACTTTTTGAGGTTGAAAATATGGTGCCCGCAATGTTTCGGTTATGATCATGCAAAAAGATGTGAGAAACAAATGTGCCGCATGAAATCTGTTTTGCTCGGGCAGAGTGTGACCGCTCGGACGGCAGATTCCCGGCCTTTGGCACCTGGAGTACGGATTATGTCGGTCGTTCCGCTAGTCGGATCTTTCACCATCATCTTAAATAACCGTGATTGGAACATTACCTGCAAGATATTTGCAGGTAATGTTACTCCGACGCACTTATTAAGTTTGTTTCTTGCGACCACCGCCAAGGTATTATTTCCGACTTCTGGTTGGCCACATTCGAAATTGTGAGACGCCCTGGCACATGCCCAGCCCGCTTTCGGCCAGTGGCACCTCCTAATTTTTCCTCCATTACTTCCCACTGAATGGCCACACTCTCTCTATATACGGCTCTGGCGCTAGGTACAAGATTGGAAATCCAGTCCTGTACCTGTGGTTCTTTTCTAATCAAGAAAGATACATGTGATGATGTCACTTAGTGTGCAAAAGAAGAAGGGTGTGTCAACCCATGGATCGGCTGGTGCTGCTCCGGAGGATCGTAACAAACACAACATTCACATCGGCCCGCATGGCACGTTGGTCTACGCGACCCACAGCATCCCGCTCTAATTTCTGTGACGACCCCGTCACTCCTGTTGACCAGTGCCACCTCCTTTGGGCTTGCCCTGAGTTGGAAGAGATCAGACGGAAGCACGTACCACCAGATGTCGCCAGCCTAGAGAATGGCCTCATCCTGATTCTCCTCCCGACAAACGTCGAGCTGTCATGAACCGTCCTTTGGATTTTATCCACAAGGCGGGGCTGACAGCCTATCTATCCCTAAGTCCCCAACACTCCCTTCCCCGGCCTTGACCCAAGTTCCTAAGCTACCGGTCCCATCCCCTCCCTTCCTTCCCTAAGGCCCCTAAGGCCAATAAACGCTTTCTGAACTGAACTGAACTGAACCATGGATCGGCTCGGACGGACAAGGGAAGACAACAAAGAAGAGAAGAGATGGAGAGTGCGTGCACGGAGAGCGTGCGAAGGACTGGCCGGGGGAACGTGCTGGGTCCGAAACGATACCATCGGCCAGAGCAATCGGCTGCTTGCTCCTGCTTTCTGACCAGGCAGCCTTGTCCCAGCGAGGGCAGCGCATAGAAATCTGTGCTGCCCGGTTTCCTACTGCGAGAGCACGTGGTACGGCGACTCTTGGGCCGTGCTCTTGGGTCATCGACGGAAGCCAACCCCTCCCGCTCCTGACGCTCAGCCACAACTGTGGCCCGACATTGACAGCTCCAGAGACGAGACCCGCTGTTGCGCATGGTTGTTCTAAAGGTCTGTTCACACGATGCATCTTTTAGGCGCGCCACAGTTTCGCGACACTCAAGTTACGCGAAATGTGCTCGTTCACACGTACCGCTTCACGTGCAACAACGATGACGTTTAGACTCGCGAAAATAGTTTCGTTGTTGACCATGATGTGGCGCTCCGAACCAGATCGCTATTCGTTTGAAGCCAGAGAAGCAGCTAGCAAGATCGGCTACGACGGGCGTCTGCGACTCATGGACCGAGGACGGTGGGCCAAACGACTATTTGTGTACATACACCTGACAGGGATACAGACAAAGTGGAGAAAGCGACTGTACCAGCTGGAAAAGAAATATGGCTTCTTTACTGTGCCCGTGGCTGCCACTACAGAGCAAAAGTGGGAACTGGAGGTGCGGAAGAGAGTGCGCGAGGAAGAGGCTGTGCAGTGGTCGGAGGCGGCCCGCTCAAAGTCAACCCTGCAAGTGTACAACCGCTGGAAAAATGAAATATCGACAGAGACAACCCTGTATGATAATAGCCTGGGCAGCCGCCTGCTTTTTGAAGCACGTGCGGGAGGGCTAAGAACGCTAGTGTACAGGCAGCGGTTTGACCAACAGGTACAATCAACATCAAGCCGGGCGTGTGGCGAAACCGAGGAAACTATCAAGCATATTGTGCTCTCCTGCCCAAGTCTCGTACCAAGACACCCGGTGGATTGGGGCCAGGTGCCAGACAACGGGCTGCATCTAGACGAGGCACATTCACACGAACAATTTCTGGCAGAAGCCCTCGGCTTCCGAGTTGGGGACACAGGCAGGGATGCTGTGTGCTGGCCCAGTGCGGACCTAAATCGCGCTGCAGTAGCACTGCAGCCCAGCTGGAAGAGCAGCAACGCAGTCGAGAGGACTAAAAGGAGGCTGGAGGACTGGTGGCGAAGAATGCAACAGTAGTGCAGTTGTTTTTTTTCTCCGTTTTTCTTCGGCTAGGTATGATCTCTATTCAAACCGCCCGCTTCAAGGGAACAGCCACAAAATCATCATCATCATCATCTATTTATCTGGGGACCTGCTTTGAGCATTTTATGCAGTCAATTCACTTTAATTTTTTTTTCTCACATACTGCACTACTTGGAGCGATCTCGCATGTGCGCAAAGCCGATTGAGGCGGCAACCTGGCGGCAACCTGCCGGCGCCGAGCCCGTACGCAGCCGATTCATTGCCAAAGCTCCTATCAATCAATGCACATGGTATTCATAGAAACGCTACGTGCCCAATCTGGTTACTTCTTGGCGCCCATGCCTGCCTGTTTCAGAGAGCGCACATGGTTTCACGTTGGCTTGTAAGCAAAGCAAACTTGGTTTCAGTAGGGTGCCTTCATGTGCGCTTTGCTTGGGGTGATGACATCTGGCCATTTTGTTTCGAACGCTTATTTTTATTTGTTTGTTCTGAAGCGCGTGAAAGAGCGTGTCCCTGCACGCGCTCGTGGCGCTGACTGTGCTACGGCGACATTTTGTTCCCTGCGATTTATTTGTATTTTCCCTGTGAGCGCGTGCTGCCGGCATCGGGTACTACAAACGATGGCATCACCCTAAACAGAAGGACATTGAGGCACTCTAGGTTTCAGTTTACTCGATGGTCACTTATCCAGCGGTATCGTCGTGACAACAACACTATGAGCACTATTCTAATCTCGCCAACTTCCGATAATTGTCTTCGTCCATCGCTGGATTTTTTTACTATATGCTACTCACTTTTCATTCAGTGGTGCTTGACGTGCTTGCGGAAGCGCCGGCAGTATCCATCGTTCGTGGTTTCGGTTTTTTCGGATTTGGCTCGGCTACAACAACGGCAGTGAAGTGGTCTTCTCAAACAGCTCGCTCCCCCCTCAAAGGCCACGTGAGAGCGTTTCTGAGCGGCCATTGGCGGCGCCCTCAGAGTGATTGACAGGACTCGGCAAAGTTTCAGCAAAAGCTCGCTCCAGAAGCGACGTGTGCGCGCAACTTTTTTTAGATGCGCGCGTCCTTTTCAGACTCGTTCAGACGGCGCAACCATTTCGCGAAACTACATTTCGCGACACTAGATACGCGAGAAAAATGCATCGTGTGAACTGGCCTTAAGACATGGTGACTGTTGCGTTCCCCTTTCTTTCATTTCTTTAGCTAAGTTTTCTTTTTTCTTTCAGTATAAGTTTATGAACTCTAGATTTCTTTTGTAAATACGTGTTTTAAGAAAAACAAAGGACATGTGTATCTTGTCTATATTTAACCCTAAAGTTAATTGCCACAATACAGAATAAATGCACGGATGATTGTTTTCCGACAAACGGTGTTTCCGATAACTTCGGTCAAAAAATAGTGGCGGCTCAGAAAACAGTCTTAATAAAAGTTTTAACCAAGCATTTGTTTCGTGTGTGTGAAACTGACCAGGCGAAACGCCATGCTCATTTATAGCCTCCAGACAGTTTTACTGAAGGGGAGGAAAGGATGGTTCGGGTTCTCTGGTCTCGTCATTCGCCTGAAACTCCAAATGATATCGTTTTCTTTCGTAATATTGTTGTTTGATATTACTTTTTTTTTCTGTTGCTTTTTACGTCATTACAGAGTTTTAGAATAGGGGACCCCAAAGCTTCGGGGCTCCAAAGAAATAGGTGCTCACCACTGCGCATGCGCCGAACCCAAACTCCGTTTTGGGTTCTGGGCTGGCGCTCGCCCCCAACGCAAAAATCCAGAAATAGCGTGAGGCCCCTATTTGCTTGGGGCCGGGTTGCGTCTGCGAACATGGCGGCGCCCTTTCCGCACGCTTCGGAGCAATTTCGTCATGGTTGCTGCAGTATTAGCCTATTTCATTGTCAATGAATGGTGCAACCGGCTTTCGCTTTGCTTTATCTCGCTCAAGTCACGACAAATGATGGGTGGACTCGCCACATTTTAAAGATCGTCCTTAATTCTGGCCGTTCTTAAGGGGGCCATGAAACGAATTTTGGGCTTGGATAAATGATTTTTAATTGAGACTTCACTAATCGCATATCGTTTAGTTGGCCAAAAGAAAGAGGGTAGAAATTCAACAGCCAGCTTTTCGGTACGAACATTTGAAAATAAAGCGGACCATTTTGTTCCTTCTTTCCTTCGAGATCTCTCCGCCTTTTCACTATGATACATCCGCGGTTCCCAAAGCGCGTCAGCGGTGCCAACCTGACGTCCGCCGAGCCCAGCTCACGCATTGGACACGAGAACTGCGTCACTCGGACGTATGCGCTCGTTAACAATAAATCCGTCGACGAATATTCGGATTTGCGTTCGTGGCCAATGAGTGCCCTGACGGAACTTATCGTCACTTGGGAATGATAAGTGGTATGGTGTGCATAAACAGCACGGTGGAAGCTAGGAGTCATCGCACCGGTGCCGAAGAATGTCACGGCGACGTGATTTCACAATTCGCATTTGAGTTGAGGATTAAAGCTAAGGAGGAAGAAGTACGAAAATCGTTTCATGACCCCTTTAAGCCAAAAGAGACGCGGTTACCGTAGACATGGCAACGTATCGCTACTCCGTGGCTCCGAGTGGATTTCGTTCGTGGCTCGATACCAGCTAGCTTAAAACAAGTATTTCAAGGATTCAAAGTTGCTCCAGCTCAGATCTAAATAGAGCAGCTGCTCGCAGAGTATGCTCGCTCGCGTTCGTCTGAGTTTCGGCACAGTTGAAGGCCTAAATCTTCTATGACAGGCGGTCAAAGCGCACACGAACGCCCAAAAAATCTGAGAACGAGCGCCAAATTAGAGCGCTACGGATTGGATTTTTTTGGCTGAATACACCAGACAACATTTATACTGATTTTAGATTGTCTCTTGATTTAGCCGGCTTGATTGAGATTTACCTTAAGTATTATTTCTAAACAAAAATCACTCGCTAAGCGCACATATTTTACGTTTTCTTAATAGATTTTTTATTATTACGCTCGTTAGCCGCATTCGCGCTGCAAGCGAGAAAAGCAAGCGCGCTGCGCTCCGTTTCGAACCCCCTATTTTAAAAGCCGTCGACGCCAACTTTGTTGCGTTTGGGTTCCTCAATTTCATAAAGGAGCCTACACGTTGGGGCCGCCAGCATCGCTCAATATGGCAGCACACAGGTGCCTCTCTGGCAAACGTGTATACCGCGTGCACACCAATGTTTGAGATCCTAATGCCGGCTCCTTCAGCTGACTTATTTTGCTGGGCCAACGGGCATTCGGAAGGGCCGAAGGTGAGCTTTGCGCGCCGAGAATCTCGTAGGCCATGGCTTTACTCATTTTAAATAGTTATAAACCAACTCGCGGCTCTGACGTCAAGCCGCTGCCGTTTCATACATCATCTGTTATTCCTTGCGAGTCGGTAAAAGGCTGACGATTTCGCAGTAAAGCAGGGAATATAGTGATACTCCAAGCGAGCTTCTTTTTGATCATAAGTCTAAATATGCGTTAAAGTACGTGCATGTAATATGTGATATTCGTTTTGAAATACTATTATGAGTTACCTAATCAGACAACTTAATTCATAAATAAAAAAAAAAAAAAACTCAGTGAGTTATTACTTGAACTAATATGCTCAGTCGTTTATAATATGGTAGCAGCAATACTCAGACCCAAATGCAATATTGATTCTATTTAGGAGCAGCGTACTGAATGAGTGGAGTTCAAAAGTTGTTTTATTCATTTACGTTCCAACACTTAAAGGCCAACGAGCAACCAGGAATGAGAAAACTTTCCCTCAATTTCTTCCTTCTATTCTAGAAAAGGGGTACCCTCCTGCTTTCTATGGGGAGTAGCTCAGGGAACCGTTCCTGTAGGGAAGGTAGGGGAGAAGATTGCGAGAAGAAATCGAGACTCGGAAGCTGGGAACCGCTTTTCTGCCCGGCAGAAAACAATTCTGTAGGTAGGCCTATAAGACATTGCTTAGGATTTACATTCATTTCTTAAGCTACGCGGGTACATCGTATAAATATGTGGCGCTGCTTTCGATGGAAGTTTAATCACAACGCTAGAAGCAACTTTCGCTTAAGACGGAAGAGGCTTGGGCTAAGGCAACAAACTGAACACAACATTGGCCCGAAAGACAATATCGACAACGGTGTCGAAAGCTCCGTACTCATTTCACGTATTTGTTTACAAATGAAGTCACAAAGAACGTTATAGCCTAAGGTTTCCGCACAAAAAAGAACAGTCGCAAAAAGAGAAAAAAATGTTTACAGAAAGACAAGATTCCGGCTATAGACTGGGTCCGGAAAGGCTTCACGTGCTCACCGGCGGCTTTACCGGCAACTGCACTTCCGAACCATCGCGTGACGACGAAACCAATCTCGTCCGGGCGTCTATTTTTGTTCTGGGGGGCCATTCAACTGCACAAACATCGAGCGTGGTGCCATTCGTTGACACCGGATTGCGAGACACTATTTACTCGCCGACCACTTCGTGCGCGAGAACGGTCCCCGAGTCAGCGGACACGAGATACGCCTGGCATCGTGTCGACCCACCCGATCTGGGCATCTCAATACCGCCTTTCACGTCGGTGCTGCCATATGTACGTGTATGCTGCAAAGAACCCAAGAAATATTCTCCAACTGGACGTACGCAGCGTGTGTATTGCCCTCCTCTCACTCAACCTCTAGGCGCTATCGGTTCTGCTTCGAGGAGGCAGAGATCCAGGACAGACCGAATATATGCCGTGTCCAGCAAAACTCAAGGTGCCTTTAGGGCTTGGCACCTTTGACTACTAGATATTTTTCCGGTGGTAGAGTTCGAGTCTTTTCTATATTCGAAGATGTTCTTGTGGCACTTAGAGCGAATCCAAGTCAGTATGTTGCGTTCTTGCGTACAGGGAATTTCTAAGTAATGTGGGAGTGCAGCGGAAAAAGAAAGTTTCTTTATCCGCGCAGTCGAAAACATGTGTTTTTGCTTTAGGTGATAAAATCTTGACTAATAAAAATTATCTTAATCCCGTTTTTTTAGCAATACCTTTCATTGCACAGTTCTATTCTTACATAAAAATAGGTTTTCGGTCAATTTATTTTGCAGATATTCGGGTTTAAACTTTAGAGCGTTACTAAATTTGTTTCTTAATTATCTTCCTATATATTCAATGATAGACAACAAATACTTTCTGAACAATTGCTTTCACACAGTACGTTTGTCTAGGTTTGCGGGACGATTTAGAAAACGAATAAATCTGCGCTTTCGAAAAATGCCTAAGCAAACCTGGAACGGTCACGCATTGTGTTAGGAAGCCAGGCGTTTTTTGGTTTCAGAAATAAGAAAAAACTAAATCCAGAATCCCATCTTTTTTATAAAGCATGTATTTGACAAAACGTTTAACGGAGAAGCAATGAAATAATTTGAAAACATTGAGACGAACTTTAATATATCACCAGAAACACTTGAATCGTGTCGTGTAGGCGTCGAGCTAGGAAAATGTAAAGCTCTCATTACATCACAAGCATGAAGCACCGGATCGACCTAGGTAATAGAGAGTATATAAAAGGGGTCCCAACATTCGAGTGCCCCAAGCTGCTTGGGGGAGCCAGAGTGTTGGGGTCACATATTATAAAACTCTCTAATATTCGGAAAAAAAGGTGAATTATGAAGTAAAAGTGCCACACAAAAGAAAAACATTTTTAATTAAAACAAAAGGTTTTACTTTGTGATTAGAGATCAAATTTTATTAATCACGCTACCTACTGCTTCCCGTTCTTTCAAGTCCCGTGTGCCTCTCCATCCCCTCATAGTCGGTAACAGGTCAAGAACAAAGTGGAAGCTCCTCCCACCTCTTTCCAGATTAGCAGAGCGAACGCTGAAGAGGAGGTCGCCTCCTCTCCAGCACTCGCTCTACTAAAGTAGAAAGTGTTGGGAAGAGCTTTTACTTAGTTCTTGATCTGTCACCGACTAGAGTTACATAAGCCTTCTCAAATGTTTATTGACACTTGACTCAATCGCAATAAATCAAACTTGAAAAATTGAGCTTTTGAACTGTTAAATAGAGCAGAATATGCATTACCACGCAACTGTCTTAGTACTAGGCAGGGATGCTTCTCCCTCCCAATTAATTAGACGTGGGTAGACGTCTACGTGTTCACATGTTTAAACATTTCTAGTGTGTATCTGGCTATGTTGTGTGGTACTCTCTCTTCCTCCCTCTCTTTCTCTCTCTCTCTCTCTCTATCAATACCTCTTTTTTCTTTTCCTCTTCTTTTATTTTTGATGTTTACAACTCTTTCAGCGTACAGCTTCGAAATACGACACTAATATTGTGAATACCTTCAACATCGATTTCATACAACTCGGTCTGTCCACATCGATCTGCAAATCAACTTGGTATCTGTGCTAGTATAGCACAGTATGTGCATAAACTTGGTGTAAAGTTTTAACTATTCCGTCACGTCCATTCGTGTCTTTATGTGTCACTAATACTTCTATTTTCACGAACTATTCCTTTTCTTCTCATATACAAAAACCGATATGCCCGAGGTTTGACTAGACATTTTACAGGCATCGAAAGAAAGCATTTCAAAATGCAGCAATGCATGCATGGGAACACTGTTGCACGCTGGGTTCCACGGTTTTAAGGGCAGGAGGGTCGAGGGTCTAAAGAAATAAAAAGGTGCCTAAAATACTCCCAGAAAAGATAGCAAATTGAAGGTTATTTTAAGTGTTTAAGTTACCGTTTAAATATTGGAAATAAACACTCCACGGTAGGACTTTGTTATACATATTTGACGTAAGAAGTACATTTTTATTATAGAACCATCACCTCTTGCTTGATATGTGCTCCTGCCTGTATTAACTTTACTAAAAAATGCTGCATGGCATTTCTGTAACCCGGATTGCATTTTTCTAATATAATAAAACTAATCACAAAGCAAATTCAATTGCTTGTACACAACAATGCCTCTCATACTTTCACAAGCGAAGTCATTTAATTTTATATAAAGTTTAATTCAGAAAACGGGTGTTACAACGTACGTTTTGAAAGAGACTGTGGAAGAGCTGTGTAGACTTATTGCAACTTCTGTGAAATTTGACGGTAAATGCATTAAAAATACAGCACCTAACTTTCTACATTCGTAACGTTCATTACCAAATTCCATTTTGTTCGCGATCACGAAGTCCGGAGGGTTCAACAGATACCTCAAATGAACTTAGCGCACAAATGTGCAAATCTAAGTTTCACCTGGAGAAACAGAGGCTTTAAAACGACAATATTTTAACTGATCACTAACATTGCCAAACTATTTCCAACTGGTGTTAATAAAAAAAAGTCCCTGATCAAAATCCGACCATATCAGGAAAGCAATGGCATAATGGCCTAAAGAAGGCCGTCTGACCGTTTTAGGGCACCCGAAAAATAAAGAATGATATTATTATTATTATTATTATTATTATTATTATTATTATTATTATTATTATTATTATTATTATTATTATTATTATTATTATATTTAGGGCAATTTTGGCGTCTACTGATAAGCTTTGTCTTTTGGGTGACCTAAATATTGACCTTTTAAAGCCTTTTAAATCTAATGTGTGCGATTATTTAAATATCCTTGCAGACTACGGTATTGAAAGTGTCATTCACGCTCCCACGAGAGAAGAATGCTTATCTGGCAACCTTGTTTCATCTTGCATTGATCATATAAACATTAGAAATTCGGGGGTTCCAGTAATATCGGCTGTAATTGCGCGAAAATTGGCGGACCACTACTTTGTGGGATGTCGAATTAATTTCGATGTCATTTCCGATTCACCTGATCATCAAAATCATGCAACAATAATCGATTCGAGTCGATTTGATAAATTGATTTCCAACTATGACTGGAATAAGCTTATCGAAAATTCCGACTATTATGACGCCTATGCCAAATTAGTTGATATACTCGAAACTTTTAAAGCAATTTGCACGAAAACCATTAGGATCAAAAGACGCAAACAAATTAAACCTTGGTTAACCGCTGACGTCCTTTCAGTTATCAAAGAAAAAGACGTTTTATGGGCGAGATGTCGTCGTTTTCCCCATAACAAGGAGTTAAAATTGCAATTCCGGAGCCTTAGAAATCGCGCGAATGCATTAGTACGTTCAAAAAAACGCCAACATTTCCAACAAAAATTTTTCCAATCTCGTCATGACGTTTCTAAAACCTGGGCTATTTTAAATGAAGTAAAGGGGTGTTCCAGCAAGTCATCTATAGATAATTCAATTGCAAAATATTTTGGCTCCGATACGTCGCAAATCGCTGACACTTTTAATCGCTTTTTTGCTACTGTTTCAGGTGCGTCACAGGACGATCTTATCACGCCCATTAATTTGCAATATTCAAGTTTGTCATCCGCCTTTTTGCCCAACATGACTGAGGAAGATTTACGGATATTTTTATTTAGCTTTAAGCCCAACAAGGCGCCTGGAGCGGACAATATTCGTCCTTCCGACTTACGGCGCAATTTCGACGTTATGAGTAACATTTTATTATATATCTTAAACGGTATTATCAAATCAGGGATCATTCCTATTGGCCTTAAAAGTGCTATCGTGAGACCACTTTACAAAGGAGGCACGCGAAACAACGTAGAAAGCTACAGACCGATCTCTATTCTTCCCTGCTTAGCGTTACTACTGGAAAAACACATTTTGAAAACTATGACAATTTTTCTTGAAAAGTCTAATTTATTAGCTCCGTCGCAATACGGTTTTATTGTGGGACGTGGCACCGAATCTCTAGTGGAAGACCTCGTAGATTTGTTACATAGCACACTTGAAAAAAACAAATATGCCTGAGCTCTGTTTTTAGACGTTGCTAAGGCGTTCGACTCCATCAATCATAAAATACTGTTGAAAAAACTTTTCAGCTACGGTTTCAGAGGGCCTTTTTTCAACTTACTTTAAGATTTTCTAGCAAACCGGACGCAGCATGTTTCAGTTTGCAATACCAGTAGCGCTAAAGTGTCCTTGAAAGCAGGAGTACCTCAAGGTTCCATTTTGTCTCCACTTTTGTTTAATTTGTACGTAAACGACCTCGCGAAATCTGTCTCAGGATGTCAAATATTTCAATACGCGGATGACACGCTGCTAGTGTCAACGCATATAAATTGTAACAAGGCGATTAACCTATTGCAAGCTAATGCTACCCAGGTAATGAACTGGTTTGACACCAATCTTATTAAAATTAATGTTCATAAAACAAAACTGATGTGTTTCAATAGTCCTTTAAAACGTACGAGTTCACATGTTCCTTTTGTGCTACACTCGTCAAACTGTACGAGCTGCAGATGTAATCCTCTCGAATATGTTCATACAAATAAGTATTTAGGAATTTACTTTGACAGCAATATGTCCTGGAACTCGCAGCTTAGTTACGTTGCTAAAAAAATACGAAGTGTATCATGTATGTTATACTCTACCAAAATGTTTCTCCCTCTTTCTGTTAGAAAAATGATCGCGAATGCTTTAGCGTATGGTCTGTTGAGATATGGCATTACTATCTACGCAAAGTGTTCTATGCTCTGGCAAGATAAAATTGATAGCATCTTGAAAAGCATTTTAAAAAGCGTAGTGTATACTTCGATAAATATCCCAAGTGAGGTTTTGTTTGAATATTTATGTCTTCCGCGTTTTTCTGCTCTATTCCAAAGGTCTGTTATTAGTAAACACATTTGGTCAAGCCCTTTTAAAATTCCTAGGGTTGGACATCGCGCTCTAAGAGATGGTGAACGTTTCATCATCCCACGTGTGTATACGAAGTATGGACAACGACTGCGCTCGTTTTATGTCCCTGAAATTTTTAACGGCCTTTCCAATACCTTTTTTGAATTACATTCAAAACGTAAACTTAAAAAACTACTAAGAACGATCTGCTAAGGCCTTGAAAACTCGGCCTTTAATATTTCATTTCACTACTCTTTTCAGATATGTTCGCACATATATGGTTCGTGTGTGTGTGTGTGTTTCTTTTCTCTCTTTCCCTTGTGTTTTTTAGCTGACTTATGCGCGTATTTATGAATGAGTTGAGTAATATATTTTTGTTGTTTTGTTCTTTTTCGGCATGTTAGTAGTATTCTTTTTCTTAATGCGATGTTTTGTATTATATTTTCTACCTATGTTGTTTGTTAAGGTTCCAGAACCATTATGCTTGATGGTATTTTTTTTTCTTTGGCGTGTTCTTTTTTTTTTTTTGCAGGGTTGTCTGCAATTCTTGTAACTTGTGTTTACTTTCGTCTTATGCTATGTTTACATATAATGTTTTTTTCGCTACGTCGGTGCCGAGTCTAGTCCTACAAGCCACTATTGGCTTTTGACAGACTTGCTTTCTTTTGTATTGATGTTTCATATTTGCAATAAAAATTATTATTATTATTATTATTATTATTATTATTAGTAGTATTATTATTATTATTATTATATAAACAGTGGTACTTCGATATTTTTGGACGGATAACTTTAAGGTTCCACATGAACCGTCTCGCAACCTTAGACAGACTGCCCGTTTTGAACGCCCAAGATGTCTACGAGGTACGGCATGAGAACTCGTGGGTATTATGTTCCCGATATTTTCAATAACCTTCGAGCTTTTTCTTCTGAAACACTGTAATTTTTTTTCCTTTTCTGAATTTGTAAAAGCCTCGAATTGTTTTTTTTTTTTTTTTGCGTGTGTACTTTGTCTTTGATGTTTATATATTTATAGCTTACCTTTGCGACTTGCCGGGTCTCCGTCACACAAGCCATTGTAGGCTTTGACGGACCCGTTAGAACCATTGTACTATGACATGGCAATAAAGATTATTATTATTATTAATATTATTATTATTATAATTATTATTATAAAAAACATTAGACACAAAAATAATTGATATAACACACTGGCCCATAAATATCTTCATAAAACTCTTTGCGACATTTTAATAATAAAATAAAAAGCTTCCATTCAAGAACGACCTCGATTAGTTTTCCGAATGTTGCCTAGAAAAGCAACAAAAATATGTCGTCTAATCATTTCGCAGAATAAATTGTTGTCTGCTTGATATATTTTATGCAGGAGGCTTCTTAATGCATCTGTGTTTTATTATAAATGTCTTACCGGAGCTATTTGAGGATTGCATACTCAGATTAAAAAACTTCGATCACTTGAAGCACTCTCTACACTGTACTTAGAAGATGATAAATTGATCACCAAGTTATCTAATTCTACTCATTTCAGTTTCGCAGATAAAGAACACGTGTAACAAGCTTTATCATTACCGGTGAAACTTAATGAGAAAACACTCAGAAACTCATTTTCTAGAATGTGAAGAGTCTATTTTCGAGCTGATTGCCATAGTGCAGGCTTGCTGATGCTGAACAACGCGTAACAGAGCGGAAAGCAAATAATCCTTCGATTATACTTCGCAGATGTTGACTTTCAAGGCGCGGTTTGTTTTGTCTCCTGTTAAGTACCTACTGAGTGAAAAACACGTAAAGAAAAGTGAATATTTCTGTTGAGAAAGTGTGAACTTGATTCATAACACTGCAGTCAAAGAGCCTTTTTTAAATAATTACATTAGCAAGTATACCATTGGATCCCTAGGTTTTGTAGGACCAACTCATGAAGATAAAACGAGAAAGAAGCCACGCGACAAGAGGTACGTGAAGCAAGCCTGACGCAACCACTCAAAAAGATGCGGCGATACGGCCATGCGGCACCACGACAACCAATCCAGTCTAATATAAATATTATAAATAATGTAGTTTAAGAGCCTCTAGGTATTGCTGACCCGGACATGATCTGAACGCGCAAACTTGAACCATAATGCCGAATCTTGCTGATTCCCAAATACTCATCCAGCATGTACCCACAATCTAATCTGCGCTAGGAGGGTTTATATATTAGCTGAACGTAAAAACAATGTTGAAGGTGAATTAACAACTTATTCCGGCATGCATCTTGGAAGTGAACCAAGAGAGATGAGAGACTGTCCAAACGGAGATGAAATGGCATAGTATTTACCTTATTATTAAAGTAAGCATTTCATCAACGCCAAACTAAATGTCCTTCAAAATGTGGCCATGGGCGTCGTTTTGGATTGAATTCTCAGAATATTATAGTCCACACAAAATTATCCAGGAATAGATCAGAAGCTAAAGACGCCAGGGTTTGCCTGATGTCTGCTGTCGGTACGAAAACTGTTCATGACGCACATATTAGCACACGTTCCTGAATGTAGCACTGCGACTCCAGCTCTTTTTTAGTCAAGTAGGATATTCACGAATGTAGAAGACGCAGCCAATTTGTTTTTTGTTCATAAAATAAAACGTATCAGCGTTCTGGAACACCATATCTGCTTCTATTTTCGTCTAGAGCTCTTCAAAAGGAGTTAAATTTAGCATTTCTAAATAATAATGATATTTAATGGAAGATACAGGCAAGCATTAGTTGCAATTGATCACACTCAGAATGTGCATACTGGGTGTTGCTATTTCCAACAGTTCTACATATTGTTTTTGTGCTTTGAATAATTTAACAATTTTGGTTTTTCTGCGAGAACAATGTTTTGTTGCCTCTCTTTCTCGACCTCAAAACAAATCTACACTATAAAAAGGCATATGTTTTCAAATTGTGCTATATAGTTAGACGGTGGTTTAAAAAGCGCAAAGGGACTAAGAGGAGAAGGAGGGACATTCTATTTTCTTCTTAGTCCTTTGCGCTTTTTAAACCACCGTCTAAATGTTCAACCAACTAGCCCCGAAATAATCTTGATGTACTATAGTTCTTAGAGTTTAAGTTTTTATGTTTTCTTTTCACGCTTTTAGTGTTATATGTGGCGATCGTCCGAAGAACCTTTAATTTAATACCAACGAGACCAAGTACCTATTCCTTTAGTGACTGAACTAATTATATCTGCACTGCTTTGATTTACCCTTCTCCATATGTGGGTCTGAAAGACGTCATTATACTGGTAATATGAGGTATTTAAATACGATTCGTTATTTTCAAAGCTAAAAGAACAATTCAATTCAATATTCTTTACCATTTTATTTTGAAAATGGTTTCATGACTTCTCATATCACCATCCGACCCGAAGGAAAAATCCATCAATGTAACGCTGCCTGGCAGTCGATGTTTTCTAGTGGACACCTGTCTGTGCCTGATTGTACGTCAAGCACGTCTGATTGGCCAACAAGTTACTCTGACCGACAGTCAAACTCCAGTCAGACTCCGCTTGTCGGCTTTCTGATGGTTTCCTGGTGGCAGTCGGCCGCCGCGAAATGCCGTCAAGATTTCTTGGTGGCGATTCTGATTGGACATCGATTGTCTCTGACTG
The DNA here is from genome assembly GCA_013358835.2 of Ixodes persulcatus. Lineage (NCBI taxonomy): Eukaryota > Metazoa > Arthropoda > Arachnida > Ixodida > Ixodidae > Ixodes > Ixodes persulcatus. Next base: position 1,106,033 of record JABSTQ010011335.1, on the reverse strand, counting down.
TACGTCAAAAAGCTTTGACGGGCAGACAGACGTACGATCAATGGACGTAAAGTTCGTTCGAAAACCAATATTTCGTCAAATCTATGAATACGAAAAATAATCTATGCACGAGAAAACGATTTCGGGGCGTGAAACCATAAAACCGCTGATGTTAGAGATATGACACGCAACCGACCGACAACACTGATCAGAAGCCCGCCGAACGCCGAACTGGCCGAACGCGCCACTTACTCCTTTACTTTCGCTTCGCCCGGCTTCGCCGAGCTTCCATGAATGATCGCTCTCGACTCGTTTTGTTTGCCCGCTTGCTCCAACCTGTCGATCCTGCCCGAGCTCTACAACGTGTTACGTTTTAGTAGAATTTCTCCTCGAAAAGACCCAGTGTTTCGGGAGTTCCGACTATGTAAGGAAGTTTAGCGGTGTAGTTGAAGACGACAAGGTGTACCAGCTCTACTGGGCCGGAGACGCGCGAACAAAAGGAGGGTTCTACGACGCGAAAGTACTCTACATGGTAGGTGAGTAGAACTGAAGTACGGCGATTGATGTACGAGTGCTTTGCATAACATGCTGAAGGCTTAACTGCATATGGAGCCGAAGCATTCCTTAGAGGCTGTGTCTACAGTGCCATCCGACGGTCCACTCGCTCCTACAAGTGCCGTCCGAAAGAGAGTCAGACTGCGCGTGTATCACTGGTGGGGTACCGTCCGACGGCACTCTTGCAGAGCGTTCGACTGGCGTCTGACGGTACTCTGCTCACGCGTTCAAGTGCCGCCCGAAAGTCTCGTATAAAACGAGTTCTCAAAATGAGTTTTTTGAAGCTGCAGTGTAGCTTAGTGGTAAGACGTCTGCCTCATGAGCAAGCGGTCCCGGGTTCGATCCCCCGTGCGGGGTTGCTTTTTTTTTTTTTTTTGAATCTTTTGAGCATTTTGTTTTGTCGACGCATTTGGCGATATTTACATTTCTTTTTTACGATTAACATTGGGAAAACCGAATGTTGTCGACGAAATTTCGCTGAATAAAATGGTCAGACGTCATCTGATGGACCATCAGGGCACGTTCCACCAGGGCTGCTGACTGGCAGTCAGCGTCCCAAATTACGTACCTTGATGGAATTTTCATTAGGGGACTTGACTTGACATGTCATGCAATGTCTGAAACAGTATATGCACGTGGAGATGGTGATTTCTGTTTTAATATTTCAGGTGCGAACTCGCATATTTTGGAGCGCAGAAGCAGCCGAAGCATGCATTTTTGTTTTTTGCGGTATCGTATAACTTTATAACTTTATATCTTAATGACACAAACGTCTACTAATTTATTGTCTTCAATTAAAGTGCAGCCTGAAGTGTCGCAGTAACCGGAACGTAGTTGACTGCCGAGTTAAGAAAAAACGACTCTTCAACGAAAACAAGGTAAATATAAAAATAGTGTAACTTCGGCTATAATGCTACGTAGATTCGTATATCCAGACTTTACGAGATTCTGCCGCCCTGCGAAAAATACAAGAAATTTGACGCTAAAACAACCCACGCCAATACGACATCGCATTTCAAGAGTCTTAAGTAACTACGTTTCAATTCTACAAGACGAAGGAGTAGAAATTGAAAACGATGCTTGGCACCAGGAGTGCCCATAAAACGCTAGGCATCAGGATGGCGACCTCCATGAGCCGTTCGCGCGAAACCAAACATCAAACGACGTGATCGAACAAATGGCCGCCGTGGTTGCGTCAGACAACAACAACAACGAAAAACATTAGTGCCGTTGCCCCGAGCATAGCTTTAAAGGGATTCTCACCATAGCCCACTATAGGCTCCAGGAGTATGAGAAGCTCCGGGCGTCTCTTTCAACCACCACGCCATCAGCATGCGCTGATTGCCTTTTGTCGTACTTTGGCCGCGCATGCACGCCCGAAACTCACAATACGCCGAAACGGTATCCAAGAGAGGAGCTTGCGCTGGAGGTGGGAAGACTGAAACTCCTCCCTGGCGTCCTCGTCCTGTCAAAGATTACAGGAACACGCGTAGTGCACTGCGTTGCCCGCTAAGTTTTAACTTTGATCTACCAAAATCCGAAAGTTAACGAGCCATTCAGCACGTATTTTTTTGCGCATTTGTTGATATGTGGAAAACAACTTTTCTGAAAAGATGGAAAGACCGACGGTGGGCCAAAGTTGCAGCCAGGAAGATGTCTAAAGGACACTGATGCGGGCGGCAGCTCGTCTCAACGTTTTTCCGGTTTGCTAAATCCACCATCGAGGCATTTTGAAAGTGAATGAGCTGCGAACTAATCTTCCTAACTGCCGCTCTGCCAGCCCGAACTGCAGAAGTTAACTTTAAATTGGGAAAGAATTTATGTGCATTGTGTTACATTAAGCGAGTTGCTTTCAATTTTCGTTACACGAACCCATTTAGACTAGGCGCGTTGGCAAGCTTTATCGCATCAGGATCATGTTGGTCGTCTCACATCGCTTTTGCATTAGTCCGTGCGAGACAGAAAATGTAACCATATTGTACATTTTATGGAAACCATTCGTTCTATGCGTTAATTGTTGCTAACATAAAAAACACGATTTATTGAAATGTCATTTTATTGAACGACACTACCAAAACCTTCGTAATAGAATTTAGTTAGCTTTACATTCCACACAAAAATATCTTATAATACAAATTAACTGGTTTGTATTCTCACCTTTTTCATAAAGGTATTTTACAAATATTAGCAAAAATACATGACGAATCCTCGTTGATATAATAACTTTCTATTAAAAAACAACTGATTTAAAAGTGATTATGGTAGTTCCATAATTCCTCCGGTATACTCGCACCTTTCTGTGCGTATAAAAAAACTGCGTGGCGGATGAAACGGCACTCACTCAATAGCAGAAATAACAAGATAGCAAATTTACTTGAAGAGACAATATTAGAAGTGAAAATGACAAGCGGTGCAATGCTTGTACTTAACTTAAATCGCATTTGTTCTCTCTTTGTTTTTGTTTTGTTTTACAGGATCGTCGTACACGCATTTCGTTCCTTGTTTATGCCACATTCTGTTTTCTAATGAGTGAAAAAAGGCTTGCGAAAATGCAAGAAGAGCAGTATTGCTACAAAATGTTGTGGCAGAGACGTTTTACCTTAACCGGGAAACACAGTCATCTAGCGAAAAGCGCGACGATCAGCAGGCCTAGAGTTATTAAGCGCAATATTTTCTTTCGCACCTCTAATCGGCTTTTGAGACGAGGGCTCCATCTGGTGACAACTGAATGATAAATTTGTCAGGAACCCTAAGCCCGCTGGCCAAAAACGCGGCGAGGACTCGAATGCACGTAGCGCGACCTTACCATCTGCCCTCTTTACGCAAGTTAAGTGCAGTGATTAAACTTTATTATCCCAATTTGGGCGCTCCCTCATTAGGACGCCAGCCCACCCACTTAATAAGAACGCCGCCCTCGGAGGGCTCTGGCGTAATATTTCATGAGGCTCTCCGCGAAACTAGTAAATTGTCTGAGCTCCAAAACTTTAGATGATGATCGAAATAAACGTTCACCAAATGCGAGCGGGTCTTGACTATGCAAGTAGTTTTCTGGGTCGTTAGCATATGCAAGTGTACAATCAGTGCACCCTGTAAATCTACACCACATTGCATATAATGCTTTCCAAAGACTTCTCACAGCTGGAGGAACCGACTGGAAGAGAGGCTTCTAGAACGTTTATGGGAAAAAATAACGCGTACCACAAATTGGTTTTTCAGAACGAGAGGGCATTACCCCATGTCTAAGTGAGATTTCTTTCGCTAAGCAATTTTTTTTTTGTTTATAATATTCTTATAGTTGAGGAGCCCTCCAACATAGAATATATTAAAATACTTGAGGAACGTCTATATGTGCACTCAACACGAAACCTCTCATAGGAGTTGAAATAATAGATGCCAGAATTACGTACACTATCCTGATGTAGTTCAGATAAGCAATCCTTGAAGCGGAGGAGGGTTCACTCTGGTACGAACTATGCGGCTGGTTTAAATCGATGTTCCTGCATAAAATCGAGCCGCCTTTAATCTAAGTGACTTCCCTTTGGAATGCGCAGGTTTCTGGAACGGTTCGTCCAACTTTTCGATTAAGATTCCTCCAGTCGAGATACATTCACTTTCCTTGTAGATCCATGAAATTCGACGGAAGGGTTTTCAAACGCATACGCTTTGAGGCGTAGCCATTTCATTTGAATGTATTCCTTCTCACCTTAGCACCTTCGGCTAACGTTTATTGGCAAAATATATTTAAAAGTTTGTTTTTTCGCCAGATTCCTCGAACTTAACGGAGGAGCGCTAGTCTTGTGGTTCACTTCTTCAGTTTCTAGATAAACATTGAACCGGATAATATTTCTTTTTTTTTTTATTTAGACACTATCACAGGGTGCTTGAATTTCGCAAGGAGGATTTAAAATTAAGAGGTAATACACCAAAGATTAAGATGCATCTCTTTTGGCAGTAAGCCCAAAATATACCACGGCGTGCATAAAACAGTTATGTATTTAAACCTCAACTGTTTTTATGTGGGGTTTGTTTTTAATATGTTGAGGTTTATTTTGTATCAGTCTTCTAACACATTATGGCTAGGTTTATATGATATAAATCTAACTGTTACCCTTCGAGTGAATAGAATACTAAAAGTTTCTCGGGCAAGTGGGATGCACGTATTCTGTCCAGCAATCGTACGAAACCGCTGGAAGAGAAGCGCAAACGATCAAAAGTAAAACTATTCTTTAAACAGTTTTATTGTTTCTCGCAGTCAGAAGAAGTTAATTTCATGTCATGTGTCATTTTGGCTTGGCCTGAACCTATAGTGTAAAGAATAACACAATCAATATGATCAAAGTTTTGTGTCCGGAGATATGTTTTTATTTTTCGCTCTAATTTAGCTTCTTTGTTTGGTACTTGTTTTCTCAAATCTATGTGAAGACGTACGAAGCAAACCTTTATAATGTAGTTTGGCGTGCGTGTATGAATACTTGAATAAATCTCATTTACTGCAGACGTTTGCTTGGAATCGCACATACATTTTCCTTTGGTCTTTTATTTATGGACATTTTAAAATTATTAGTTTTTTGCTGGTCCCCAAATGTATTAAGGCGCTTTTAGCTGGTTTAGGTCTAAAATATTTAGAGATTACTTGGCTGAGTACTTTCACAAAGCAAAACCTAGAAGCTCATTTTGATTTTGAGGCTTGAACAATCAAGAATATAATGCCTCAGGGTTTTCTTAAGATTGCATGGCTTGCAACGTAGTTGAAGTCTCAACAACTATAACAATATTGCATTTGTAATAAACAACTGTGCTTGCAAAAGTTCTACTTCCGTCTGCAATGCGTAATTGTTTTGCTGGATGACAACGCAAGTTATTTTGCATGAGATGGCAGGCATAGATGCATGTTCAATAATATCTGCGGAGCAATATATTTTCATAAATCAGTTACTGCTTACTTCCTGGAAAGTTAGAGAAATATTACGATCTAACCTGCCTTGTAAAAGTATTTTGTATTTTAAATATACATCACACACTGAGAGGGTGATGTACATTTTAAAAAGGCACATTGATGTTGAAGTACCAACTAGCTCAAATCACCACTTCACTGCAAATTGATGTGACACCGAGCAGAATGTGAGCGAAGCATCCTGCTCAGTGTAGTGTGGCAAGCTTCAATTTTAGATGAAAACATTTTTCTGAATTCGTCATTCGCAGAACTCCCTTCCGTAAGTTTTGGTCACTGATGCTCAGAGTAATTTGTGACTTTGACAGCGCGCAACCATTCTTGGAGTGTTGAACGTGCCTGCAACCAGCGTGGCGTAAGGGACCGCGCAACTCATGGACCAAATCCGACAGCGTGTTGCGAATTTTGCGCTACGAGAACTACCATGGGCTGCAATCTATGTCGTCTGCGACCACGGCCGCAGAAAGTGCAGTTATTACGTGCGCTGGGGAGCGATAGTGTCAACGTGCATTACAAAGTAAAAACAGCCTAAATCGCCCTGGCAAGACAATTACGCAAGCACATGCATTTCGGGGCTTTAAAATGATAAAAATGTGATATGTAAAATATAAAACACTCTGTAATGGAAACAACTCAACGCCGTAGCTGAGTTAAAAACGCTACCTTTAAGATTTCTTGGGTGATATGTTGCAAAGCACCGTATTAGATGTGTATTTTACAGAGCAGCCAGGTGGGAGGGATGTGTTACACATCGGGATTATACCACACAAGGAAAACTGAATAAGTAAGTTTTAAAGCAGCTTTTGGCTGAGTGATCAGTCCTTTTTGTAATGCCCTTTGTTTGGCTACTGATACACCAGACTAGGTGTCAAAAGGTGTTAAACAACCGTGTGACATTTGCAATTTTATATACTAAGAATCGATATACCGACAGCACGAATGAAGGCGGTATTGTTCTATTCCAGAAACCAAACTCTGTTTAACGTTGTGCTGTCTTGACCACAGCACTAAAAATCATGTCGCCGAGTGCCTCAGAACAGGCATTTCGTTCCCTTTGCAACGGGATTCATGACCTTCGGCTTCTCCAACGTTGTCATGGTTTCTACCGTGCCGGCGATTAACCCCTACAGCCTGCAGACTCAGCAGCTTGCGTTGAGCCGCCGTGAAAAGTGTGAGAAAATTAACTAAAAAAAATAGGGCGTTCGTGCGTGTCTCGATTATGTTATATACTACTGTCATTTTTTTTTTATTTGTGAGCTTGTGATTCTTGTTGATGACTAGTCGTAGTATGATGGCGGAGTAGTTGAAGTATGTCTATTTCAATCTTGCAGATTGTGTTCAAAGTAAACAGCGTCCAAGCTTAAAGATAGTCCCCAGAAATATTATATATGGCGCTGAAAAGTAACCGATTTTTGCAAACACTGCTAGTTTGTCTAGTTTAGAGGCAGAAAAGGCTCACTTTTGCTCTCCATGACAACTCGTTCGAAGAACTAATTGATGAACAAATAGCAACATTTGCTTTATGAAAGGCGTGCACCTCAGACGGAAAAGCACTTCCCATTGTCTATCCACACAAATCGGGCTATCAACTTGGAATATTTGCATATTACAATGCTGGAACTGCGTAGCACAACTCAAATGCTAGAAACAGTTCTTTAACATGCCGCCAATTACCTTGTTTGGCCTGCATAAATCGCCGCGTTGTTGTCTGTCTGCTCGTTTAGGTTTTCAGTCTCTAATGCACCTGTAATTAGACACAAGAGAATGCTAAACGACATTTAGCGAAGTCCCATTTTAAAATCGGCAGTCCAACATGTGCCACGCGCTACGCTATGCCTGTCGCACGAGCCTTTCGTAAGCAGATTAATACAAACTGAGTTTTCGATTCATCAAATATTCGTTTGCTTTCAATTATATAATACTCATATTGCCATTTGGTAGCATTATTAATTTGATTAATTGACTGCCATATTTTTTTAAAGAAGATAAACATCTACACTCCAAGAAAAGAAGACTGCGGCGACTTTTTTGTAGAACGCGACACAACGAATCACGGTGAGAAACACCAGAATCTCGGCGAATGACGTAGTTAGAATACGATTAGATAAAAAAAAATGCGATTTGTGCAGAGACAATGAGCATAAGGCTTCACTTTCTCACTGTCTTTCCGCATATCGAATTTTATAATATCTAATTATATTATAAGCTACGTTATTCGTTGACACCGTATTTACTCCAGTATAACCCGCACTATTTATGAACAAAGCCCTAGTGTCTACTTTTCCGCAAAGCACATATACAGCCAATCATCGCGTTGCGCATAAATAACATAGCGAATAACTAGATCACGAACATGACTCTCCATACAAATGCTACCTTTACAGATGGTATCTTTGCGCAAAGACGTTATCCCTTTCCTGTAAACGGCTGGTATCATGCTGTTGATCGTGGTGATTGGCAATCCGCGTGCTCCGCTGAAAAGCGAACCCTCAGGTTTTCTTCATAAATAGTACCGGTTATACTCGAGTAAATGCGGTATTTTTATATTTATTATCGCGATTATTTGTGATCATGTTCCGCAGGAAAGCGAACTCTCAAACTTTTTTAGAGTATGCAAGAAAAAATTGGGTATCGGCTAAAATATCTTAATCGCGCCGAGAGAACATACTAGGAATAAATATAACACGATAGGTGTATATTGCTCGTTTATTTTGCTAGGACGTTTGTAGTTTTGTTTCTGATATTCGCTAGTCCCAACCAAAAAAGTTGTTAGACGGAAGAGAGCTTGGCATTGAGCCGTCTGAGTAACCCTTACTGTGCTGTAGCTTTCTTTTCGTATTCCTCCGGTAGGCGTTATTTAAGTGTCGGTTTTCACTGGGCGAAGTAGTAAAGTTTGGTCCTATGAAGTACACTTTACCGATTTTGACAGGTGGCAATTAATAAACTTGATTACGTAAACGTTGATGGGATTAGGCAGCTGGACATCCGAAGTAACATCTATCCGTTTAACGTGATCAACATTCCACTCAAAATGCAAGAAATGTATCCTGCTATTTATATTAGCTCACCGAGTTCTCGAACGTAAAGATATAAATTACATACAAAATTATGGGTTAATTTCTAGAAGAGTGACCCTATACCCTCTAAGTTAAAAAAGGAAAGCCGTTTACAACTCCCTGTAATGCCGAATTAGAGCGCAGCTCTTGAGGAGGAGGGGAAGGCACGGGGGGCGTCACGTGACCTTGAGGGGGGCGGGGGGCGGAGAAAATTTTCCGCTAGATTTAGCGGGGAAATTTTCCGCTAAATTTAGCGGGGAAAATGTTCCGCTAGATTTAGCGGGGAAAAGTTTCCGCTAAATTTGGCGGGGACATTTACTCATCATGCACCGCGCGGTTACGCCGACGGCGACGGCGACGCCGACGGCGACACCGACGCCGCTCAAGCCGGAAACGGGCGCCTAAGAGCTGCGCTCTAAAACGACGAACACCGCAAAGCGCTCTGTGCTGTTCGTCGTCCCCTAACTTGTCTTTCGTCTTTTTAGCGATTTTACCCTGCATTTATTTTTCAGACTATTAGGACATCATAGTATATGTATTTCGTTTTAAAGCGAAGCTCTTAGGCGCCCGTTTCCGGCTTGAGCGGCGTCGCCGTCGCCGTCGGCTTAACCGCGCGGTGCATTATGGGAAATGCCCCATAATGCACCGCGCGGGACCCTCGTGACGTCACTCGTGACGTCACGTGTGACGTCGCGAGGGTCCCGCGCGGTGCATTATGGAACATTTCCCATGATGCAACGCGCGAGAAGGAGGAGGGGGAGGAGGACGAGGGGGAGGGGAGGAGGAGGGGGAGAAGGTGGAGGAGGGGGAGGGTAGGAGGAGGGGCAAGAGGAGCGGAGGGGAGGAGGAGGGGAGGGAAGGAGGAGGAGGAGGAGAGGAGGGGAGCAGCTTGAAGGATGAGGGGAGGAGGAGGAGGGGAGGAGAAGGACGAGGAAGAGGAGGGAGGAGGAGTATCAGGAAGAATGAGGAGGTGGGGTGCAGAGAGGAGGGGTATACCCTCCCCTCAGTACCCTTCCCTCCTCCTCCTCAAGAGCTGCGCTTTAATTTGGCGTTACACGGTGTTGTAAACGTCTCTCATTTGTTTACTTACATTGCAGCAAGAATTTTGATACGTATAAATATCTATACGTCGTCTCACCTTAGTATGGACTATTGTTAGCCGCGCGTGCTAAAAGCGCGAGCTAGTCGCTTTGAATAAAGCCGCGGCGGCTGCACGAGCGCTCGTGCAGCAAGTGCTCTAGTCAAGGCAGTCAAGGCTGGCCGCTCGCGCTAGCGCAGCCTTCACGGTTAGTCCATGCTAGGGTGAGACGAAGTATAGCGCTTAATATGGGCGCATCAAGCTGTCACTCTAACCTGGTTCGAATACGTCAAAAAGGGGGTGTTGACAGTTGACAGTTCTAGTAACTTAGAGGATACCAACGGCTGAAAGAAGTATCAGCTCTCCCATTCCCAGCACGAGCTTCGAAATCTCATGAGGTCCGAGCGCGTGCACGTGTAGCAAAAGCAGGGTGGAATGCATGATGCCGGGGTTTGAAATAGACGCCATGCCATTCTTAGTCTGTCAATTATCATAAGATATATTTTTTTAGACTAGAATAATATTCGTAGCGCCGCTTTCTTTTAGCTAAGGTGGTAGCCTATTAAATATAAAAATGCAACCGCATGATAAGCAAACATAATATCTAGCATCTTAGCTTGGATTATAATTGCTGCTTAATTGATACACTGTTTGAACCTCATCTAAGGTTTCGACGGAAAACAACGGGCTCTTACATAATTCACCCAAAGACCACAAGAGTTTTGTTCTATTTTCGCTTGTTTTGAAAACAAATTTCTGGTCTTGAGGCACGGCGACTTAATATTATATTGATATGTTATACTAAGCCCAGCCGTTACTCCTCGGTGGAAAAAAAAAATTATAAAAACAATATAGATTTTTTTTTAGAGTATGCTAGACAGATCTAGAACAGACGAAAGACACAAGGCAAAACAAGAACTCAAGGATGTTCCAGGCAGAAATATTGAGCTGTCCTCCATTCTTTACGTCGCCTTCGGAAGGGTTCTTATACTAAGAAAGGATTCGCCTGTACGTTAGAGCTAGAAAAAGAAGAATACAAGCAGAATCGAATAGTTCCTTTAAAATAAACAAAAGCCCTTCAAGAATTTCCAAATTCCAGTCCAGAATTCGACATTTCAACGTCGGTATCCCCCGTGAAAGCGATCGGGGAACAACCATTCCTCTTGCTGCCAAAAAGAAGTACGGTTGATTTGTACAGATTTTTATTCCATGTGAATGTAGGCGTTCCCAAACCATCTTTTGCAAGCAAGCGTCCGAGAAGAAGAGCAAAGATGAGAAAAATGCGCATTCCGTGTACAATGCCGTTGTGTAGAAAATACGGCATTTTTGCAGACGGCTTTCACTGGTTCAGACTTAGCATACTGCCCGCTTTGCACTTTAGACTTCCCAACTCGCTTTTTACACCCGTATAATTATATATCTGAGCCTACGTTATGATCTAAGGGAAAGCAGATCCGTATTATTCCGTCGCGCTAAGTTTTAGCTCTGGTTAAGGGAAATGTCGCGTTCAGATGTTCCGTAACCATAGGCACTTTGATTCCTTTGTAAAGATTAAACTCAACCGTTAGTATAGTCTCAAAATCCTCCAGGAAATTAGAAACTGATCACATTTTTTCGCAATTTCCGCCTTACTTGGTGACGACTTATTGTAAAATATATTAGGGATAACTCAAAAGAAAAGTTAGCAAAGATGAAATAAAATTCTGAATGTCACTGGCTTATTGTTGCGGGCGAAGTAAATTGCACACGTTACGTCATGAAAGGTTCACTCCTACATATCAGAAAGTCTCCTAACTAGATTCTGTCATATTATGCTTCACTTACCTTTAAATTTTTTATTGCAAACGCATTAACTGACCCATGACGTGCAGCCCGTGTTGGCTGTGACCGCAAAAAGCCGGCCTCTAATAAATGGCAGTTCAAATGGCTACGACGCGTTCCCCTTGGCTGCGACGCGTCAAATTAGATGCTGCATCATGGAAGTCGGCGGGGCGCTCAAAGTCAAGGCGGACCCGACTCAGAAAAAAAAGAACATAGAAAAGCACAGCAACAAAGATGCATCGTCACGGAAGGTGTGGAGCCGGCGGAGTTCGCCGCGCCTGCGCAGTGGGGGGCGTGATATCCTCGCCGGAGCGCCGTGTGCGATAGGAAGACGTGGTGAAGTGCCCGTAGGAATGCGCTGCTTATAAGAATGCTTTCACATTCCTTCGCGTAAGCAGTGTTAAGTGTCCTCTTGTAATTTTTTGCATTATGATTTTCAAGTTAGAACGTGATTTTTGACGAACTGAGCTTCAATCCTATAAAAATATTATTATACACTTAAGCCATGAGTTGAAAATTTGAACTCGCCAGATGAGGATCTGTTGTCCTGATCTTCGTGGTGAGGAGTATAAAAATGGCTTCCGTCAAACTAACGATCACACAAACCAGAGATTTTCGAAACGAGCTGCAACTTAATAAAGGAAAACATCCGAAAAGGTAAACGTTTAGTCATAAAAAAAACTAGATCTGTGTGAAACCCACTTTTGTAGGGTGGGGCAATGGCGCAATTTTAATATCTCGTCAAGAAACTGATACGTATTACTATAGAAAAGAAAAGTGTTATATTCAATCGGAAGATTTTTTTATATGCATAACGAAAACTTCAAGATTATAATTTATAACGTATATGTGGGCGGCAACTTATCTTCGTATTGAGCGGTTCGAGGTGCTAGGTGTTTTTACACGGCGTTTTATATTGTTAGCCTTGCTCTAGCTCCCAACTACCACGGGAAACTCGATGTGTAAAACCGCAGAAAGTGCCAGCGGGCTAACCACATCCGCGGCCTTGATGTCATGGGCCGGGCGAAGCGGAAGGGAACGCATCGCACAGCTTCCAACTTCTTCGAGCGGCTGCGGACGACGAAGAACGGCTTGCTTATCTTCGTCAGTCTGTTCTTCCCTAAAGAGCCGCCCGTCGTTTGTCGGGCACAGCCAAGCGGTGATCCTTCTTATCAGAAAATTAGGTTATTTGCAAACACCTTCACTAGGTTGCCTTCTCAAATGTCATTGATGGCAAATTGGAAATCGAATATGTCGTTTTTTTTCTCTCGACCCCGAATCGTGCCGTCACCCGCAGTTCCTGTTTTTTGTGTTTTTGTTTTCTCTTAACGATGCCCTATAATGTATTTTTTTCCACATAGCTTCGTAGCGACGTCCAAAATGACTTCGGCATTTGTTCAATCTGGCATGCAATAAAAAAATGTTTGTGTATGTTAAATAAAACATAACCCGCGATTTACAATGATGGTCTCATAAGTGTACGTATTGCAACTTTTTAAAATGCACCAAACTACGAGAAATATTAAAAACAGGATATTCATATAACTTGGCAACTGGCATTTTCAGTAAGTTAACAATCTTTTTTTGTGTGAAGAAAAAGCGGGGCTCGCCCCCTAGGATGACTTGTTTTTTTGTTTTATTTTAAGGGACTCAAAATCCGATGTAACTCAGGAAGCAACCAGCCAAAACCAGCCGGCACTGGTTTCCAACATGAAATATGACTAAATTAATAGTAAATAATCAAGGGTAGTTACTTCGTCGGTAAATACGCCTGAGAATAATTTGCACTCCCCAAAATGTTAAGTACTCAGTGGCTATGTTAGAACGAACCTGACATTATCAAAACTGCTACCCCAGTTCCTTTAGCAAAAAATCATGTACAAAGTTATTACTTTTTTATATATATATATTATATGTAGATCCTGTCTGAACATATAATTTATTCAATCGGGCTACGTGTGTCCACATAATCAAGCAAATATTACCTGAAGAGTTCTAAAACAGTGCGCCTTTCTAAAGATTTCTAAGGGACATTCTAAGTTTTCTCTCTGCTGCAGTGCACTATAATTTCCAAGAACGCATCCCAAGAGAATGCGATCCAAACTCCCATCAGCTAGAAGACTGCGCGAATTACTCATAACCACCATAAGCGGGTCCACCCTTCGGCCACCTGCCTGCCATCCCGACGTTCTCACGCTCAACTTATTTTATTATTGATGGCAAACTTTATTTGTTCGGTATAAACAGTCTTTATAATCCGTCTTGTAAATAGAAAATGCAAAGCAGCATTTTAAATTTCCTATAAGGTGATGCAGTTAGCCGGAAATCAAAATATTGTAGTAAGCACCAAAGTCGCACACGGCCGGAGGTTCCTGTTCGTACATTTCAGACAGAGTTCTCTCGGTAAAGTTAAAACAACAAATATTCCGCACGGGCGTTTTTTTTAAACCACAACGCTGTTTTAATGGTGGTACATTTGTTAAGCAAAACGTATGCAAGGGGTTTGTACACTGAAAAGCGTCACAGAAAGCAGTTGCTCCAAAGAGCGGTTAACAAAGGCGCTAGTCAGGATGACTCAGATACCTCACCGGAAGCATTCGTAGGCATCACTTGAAATTTGTGTGTGTTAGTGAGTATGCGAACACTAATATTAAGAAATAATTCACGTGCTTTCAATCATTAAAAAAAAAGACAGGAGTATTTCTGAATATTGCGGCCCATCCGACTGACGGGTGGCCACAATGCCCACCCAATTTAATGTAGTTTAATTTAACTGATTGCTTTGATGGCCCGTGATGTAAGATCGATAAAAGAGGGATAGAATATGCATCCCACAAAGTTTTAAAAAAACTTGGAAGATGAGCATTTTGGACAAAAAGCTAATTTATATAAAGGGCGTATATACAATGTTTGATGAGACAAATATAGTCGCACGCATATCAGTGAAAAGCTTCCAAGTTTTCTCCGTTCTGACTTAATTGAGACTGGCTCAGGTTAAGCCTTCAAGAGTTTTGCAAAATAAATATGCTAGCCACTTTTTATTTGTGAGAAACGTTAAGCGTTTTAGTCATACAATAATCTATTCGTTCTTTGGTGTATTGTGGGAGAAGGAAATCTGGTCTACAATTCCTTAGGCACTAGAGTTCTTAGACCTACTCCAAAAGACATATTCATAAAGAACAGGATAGTTTAAATGCATATTTTAAAAGCGTTATTTTCAGTTGTGCGGCAACTTTTTAATTCCAATTTTTTATTGCATTTTACCTTTATTCTGAATAAAGAAGTTTCAAGCTCGCCCAATAACTGAAAGCCTAAAAATTAAAAAAAAAAAAAAATTTTATCGTTATTTCGATTCAAGCAACCCTGACTGTATGCTACTATTTTTTTAAACTATGCGTATAATTATCCTTGTCCCCAACAGCTCAGAAAGTCATTCGAATCATTTTTGTAAGTTTCATATTGAATATGCAACACACACACATGTGACGGCAGTAGCTGATTTTCCAAGCCTAAATTAGACTGTCTGAATTAATTGTTGTGATTTTATTATCCTGAACTTCATCTGGTCACTTGCGATTGTTCGCTCTAAGTTTCGATATTAGACAGTTTTAATGATCACATCACCCCTTAACGTTAGAAATCAATGCACACCAACTATTGTAAATTTTTAAAGGGTCGGAAATAAAGAAATGCTGAAGTACTTCGTACGGTGGGTTGTTATTTATCTGTAATACCTTCGGAAACACTTATGCCTATCCTTGTTTAAACAATATTTAAGTTTGATTATTGGCTTGCTGCTTTAGGAAGAGTCACTTTCCTCCTTGAACATCGAAAAACTTCAAGATCATTCATTATCAACCTTTAGTTTAGCAATTACTAACGTTATTGAAAACCAAATTTATCTTTTGATTTGTATAAAATAATAATAATGTATGTGATAATACTTTTCTCGCATTGCATGTTGAGACTTAAGCCCAAGTATGGACGTGCATATATGCCTAGTAATTTTACCGACTAGAACCCTAAAATGAATGCCTAAGACATGAGTTTCCTAGAGAAGAATCAATAAGATGTCATTTGAGCAACCTTTTATGCAGGTTTGCTACGCCAAGAAATTAATACCTTCTTACAGCTCACGCCAACAACAAAAAAAGTTTGTCCTAACATAAACTACGTATCCTACTTCGATTTTGGGAATATTTTGCGAACGTCAAATATTTCAACCACACTTGAAAATAATTCATGACCGAGGATTTATCTAGACTCAAAATGGTGCTACATCTTAGCGGCTTGTGTTCATGGTAAAACTAGAAAAATCTTTCGAATTGAAAAAAGTTTCTACATTCATGAGCTAATTTAGATCTACAGGCCCCCAAGTATTTAAAGACTTCATCTGTTGAAGTAATTTCGACGAACTGGATGCAAATATAAGAGTGCAGACACACTTGAGTCTTTACATTTTTTTCATTCTTAAAATAAAAGCCAAATTCTTGCTGCATTCCTTAATCTCCAAATTAATGTTTCTAGATGTGAGCTTCACTTGGCCCTAAAACGTACCTTAATTTGTTGAAGATCAATGCTGAAAACAAACCGTGGTGCTGACGCTTTACCAGCTTATTTTTTTCTTCATTATAAACCGCGACACTTAGGCGAATTATAAGCTTTGCAAGAGCTATCGACGTATCTGATTTAAACGTGATGTAATTGAAACATTACAAAAATTGGCGTACCATACAAAATAAGCAATCAAACGAAAATGTCTGTGACAGCGTTTCAAATTGGAAGCCCGCATATTGATTTTAATACCGCCTTAAAAGAAGATAAAAGAAACCGGCACTGCTCATATATAGAAACCATAGTTCTTTCGAAAAAAGTGTAATAAAAAAGAAAGAAGAGATTCTTGTGTTTCTGCGGGGGGATCATATTGCCATGGCAGATTTACGGGTAAAGAATTTTGATTGAAATCTAACACGAGGAATCAAACGAAGCGCGGATCGCGAAAGGCTCGATTGAAAAAAAAAAAAACGTTATTACAAATAAAATAAATATAGTAAAATTAAAAAAAAAACTCTGCAGCTTTTGATACTAATCATAGCAACTTCTTTCTAGAAGTTTTACATTTTTTATTCACTACATGAAGTATGAAACAAATAACTTACGCAAGGCTGGTAGTATGGTATTAGGAAAAGGCAGAATATCGCTCACTTAATTTAGCGCTATGACAGTATTTCTCAAAATAAAACTTCACTTGAATACATTATAGAAAAAGCCCACACCCAGCGAAAATCAGACAGCCGTATTCACATCAGTGAACACAACTGCCAGGCAAGTGTGTACACATTATGAAAAGACGAATTCTATGTAGGGTGGCAACTTGTTTTCAATTGGGCGAGTGTACGAGATAAAAGTTTAAATTCAGGTGGCTAGATTAGAAAAACAAATCTAACGAAAACGGTGCACTGTGATGTGCTGTGGTAATGCACGCTTCTCCATAAAGCGCCAGCGCGCTTCTTTCTCCGGCGAGCGCTCGACTGGTGGCATTCGCGGCCACTGATCTAGTCACGCGAGGGAACATGGAACAACTCGCTCCAGGGATGTCCTGGCCTCTCTATCGAGGACCGCCGGTGCCGCCGAACGCGAGAGGCTGCTATCAGGTTATTCGAAAACGTCATAAAGCCTTATGAAACGAGGGGGAGAAAGTAAAGCCGAGGGTTTATCAACAATGTCATCATCAAGAAAAAATAAGATTACAATGCTGTGCTTTTAAAATTATTCACCATAACTCTTATCAAGCCGGCGTCAAGTGCGTCGGCGGCCTCTGATGCAGCGGGCAGGACAGCCCTCGAGCGGGCGGTTTCATGTTCACCAACGTGACTAGATTAATTTCCGCGAATGAGTCGAGGGCTCGCCGGAGAACGTCGCGCGCTACTGCGTTATGTACAACTGTGATGACTACTGTACGTCTCTGGGCGCAGTCTTAGCAGTTTAAACAATTTAAGATAGTCATCCATCAGCAAATATTATGAGATGGACATTTTAATTTACACAGAATATTACTTGCTGAACACAAACTATCACATTTTCGCATTTCCAAAATAATAGCTCTTTAAAAAAATTAAATTCACTTGAGCAACAAAAGGTAATAAAGTATGCATATATATATCTATCTATATATAATATAATATATATATATATATATATATATATATATGATAACTCTTCGTAAGTAATAACATAAAGTTACTATGAGGCTCGATTGTATCTCACTCCTGCGAAACTGTGTTTTCTCTTCAATTTATTAAGAGACCTGGTATTTGAACATGTGTGCATGTTTTATCACTGATATTATCTGCATTAAAATTGAGATTTGGGCTAGTTGCCTCATTATCACGTTCAACGCACCGAGACTGCGAAAGGACGATAAGCAAAAGGACGAAGACCGGGCGCACTCACAACGCAAATTCGTTGAAAACACGTCACTTACATGCTCGTCATAAAATATATCGACAAACTATGATATGGCTCGATGTCTTCCGAGTTACCTCTTTTGTGATTTGACATAGTGCCAAATTTTGTCGACTGGGATACAACTGACGTATGTACAAGTTCAAATTGACGACATATAACTGTAAAACAACGCAAGCTGCAGTGACCAACATAAAAAAGATGCAACGACTCACAGTATACTCAATTTACTCTTCATGTAATCTGCAAGTTTTTTTACAGCTTGGGTGCTTTATATCAAACACGATCAGAAAGGTAGTATTAGACTACCGGTTTTAGTATATAAAACGACTTTTCAGCTTATAAACAAAGCACTGAAGCACCAAACGTGTGGACAAATTATCTGGTCACGTTTTTAGGAGTTATTAACAATATTGTTTTACGTACTATAATTTAAATCATATTTTATGGAATGTATCGAATGCTATGTACGAGGAATGTATGTTTAATTCTATATAGCGGTAACTAGACATCTAATCAATGTTTCCGCCAAGATACCAAGGAATCAAGAGTTATATGGGTAATTTGAAGCATATTTATCAAACACAGAACACCTAAATAAAGATAATCGCGAATGATTTCTTCGTATACCATGTCACGGTCTCACAAAATGTATGTAAGTTATTTATTTAGCCACTGAAAAACGCTTGACGTGGAGTACCTCAGTGCTCTTCGGGTGCATCAATGATTCCCCGTGCACTCTGTGTTAGCGTTGTGTACGCCATCGCATGAAATCAAGTGTTCCAATTGAGCTCAAGCAAAAAAACCTGGACGCCTCAATTTCCAGCAGCACTTGTTCATAAATTTACATTTTAGTATCGCACGTTCTTTTCCTGGCAAGCCTTGTAACTTTTTCATTCTTGCGAGAGAGTTCCACACGCTATCTGGATCACAATACCAAATACCCTTACTCCCTGGCCAACCGAATGAACCTTTCGCATGGAAAAGTTTCAAAATAGTTTTCATTGGAACAAAGCAAAACCGTGAAAGTATACAGCCCCAGAGCGGCAACGAATGGGCACCCTGTAATGAACGGTTGGTCGGCAGCAACAGACAGCTCGCACAACGCTGACACTACACTAAAGAAGCAATCGCAGCTAACAAAAAAAAAAAAATTAAAAAATAAAAAACAAGTCGTATTTAAGGGTTAAGAAAGACCTCGGAATCTACGCCCACGATCACGTCCAAGGCTCGTTTCTCCTTGGACACTATTCGACTAAAGAAAAACAAGCCAAAATGTGGTCTCATAGGAAAGCTATACTACGTATATTGTGAATTTCACTTTCTGTGTAAACACTGGCCGTGTCGGCATTGTAAACCGCAGTTCACGCCTTGACACAAGAGTATGCTTGGCCGAGATCAGTTTATCAGGTTGCTTAAGAACGAAACATGCCCATAATAGACATTTCAGCTGAACACTATCATGGCATTTTGCCTTTACGCGGAGTCCGCCGCCGGGAAGATGGACGTGAGGCTGATTGCTTTGGCGTGCCGCTTTCCTCTTCCGCGGGATATTGTCTGGGGCTACAAACTTCGTTCTGTAGAGGCTATGTTGAGCGGTTAGACTGCCGGTTGGAGTTTTGCTGCAGGCCCTTGAGGCGCCTTCAGCTGTCTTATTGAACACTGACATTCTATGAAAGAAAACATTTCTTCGGCGAATCGGAATGTCTCCGAACCGTTAATAACACCAGTTTTGTTTTCGTATAAAATATGTGCATGTTTTTGATAAAATATAGTGCGAAAAATTCGAGGGCGTTTTTAAGTTTGCGTAGGCTTTATGAGAACAACAAATATTCATCTAGATTAAATAAAAAACACTAACGGATGTTAAGACCATATTTTGTTTTCAAAAAGAAGCCGGACCACCTATAAAATAAACGTAAAAAAAGATATGGATATATTTTTTTTCATATTTCAATGCAAGTATAGTAGTAGTATTACCGCGCTGTGTTGTATTTCAGAACTGATATTAACTTTACTGCAAATGGGATATAATGACCTTGAAAAAGGTCACATCGATGGTCGGTTGAATTTTTGTTAGTTCTAAAATGAGCGTTAGGTATAATTGAATGCTCGCTATACACTAATTTTTTTATGGCGTAGAGGTAGAAACTTAGAGATATTTTCCACCTTTTTAAACATTTTATATGATTTATTATTCAAGCAATCTTGTCTGGCAGTGTAACAAAAACAATTTAATTCCGCGCGGTGTCATACGTAAACTATGACCTAATTTGTTTTTTCGCAACTTTGTCAAGTCAAGCGACAGGTGTCGCCCGACCCTTATCTACGATAAAAACTTATCAGCTAGGTTGCGTTTTACGCATTTTATTGTTTGTTATCAGTTCTTATTTGTATAAAAAGGCTTAACTATGAGGTCGAGAAATTCTTTTATAGCTAAAGGTCTGCCGCTCCTCATTTCTTTGGGTAAATTTTATAGGAGGGCGACATGCAATTTAAATAAACCAATAAAGCCCGCGTTCTGCTCCCCCGCTCGAAGGCGTGTTTGTTAAAGGGACGATGCAGCGATATTCAATTGGAATGTTTTTCACTTTACATGTGCTCATCGGCACTAGTGGGACCCAAGTATACTCGTGTGCAATGTCATTTACCAAGAAACACATTTGTTGCAGTGTAATTTCAAGAATAAAAGCGTGCGTTTTTTGTTCAATATCTCCTTCCCAATAATTGAGGATGTAGTCTGGAGATCACAGTGTTGGGGCGTGGTTTCCCAGAAACGATCTTTTATTACGGCTCATAGGTTTTACTCGAGTATGCGTGTGCACTTGATTTGGGTTCGCTATAATAAATAGCTGGACAAGAATTGCGGTAGTGGCTCGTTGTCCAATCGCTGAAGTGATGACATTAGCCAAACCCTAGCAATGCCTGGAACTCAGCGCGTGTCCTCTACATTTCCAGCCCCAGCGGGGGGCTATGATAAAGATTGAAGACATATAATCGGCTCCAGATCACGTAACCGCCTGTTCTGGCTGCAAAATTAATAAAGTTCTCATTTTTTTCCTTTTTTTTACGATGAACTTTTTTTGACGCTGCTGTTCTATGACGAACAAAACTAACGCATTCGTTTTAGGTTATGAGCATAAGAGATTTAATCTACGTGGGATTTAAATAAAGTACAAAAATCGTTGCACCGGACCGTTTAGGGCACGGAGCCATCAATGATCTTTATAAAATTTCAGCACTTCACACGATAGTTATTGTAGGTTAGCACCTTTTTTATTTTAAACATATATTATAATTTATCACTATAAATTTTTATCCAGTTGGCGGCTATATTTTGAATCGTCACTGTGATGATGATGTTGAATTAACAACTGCGCCTTCTACTGCTCTGTCTAAAGGAAACTGGCAGTGACACAGAAACTGCCTTCTGTTCCACAAAAATGTATTTGTTGACATCAGATATTCTGCACTATTTCTAACAGAAATTAAATCAGAATATTGATGTTTTGTTTCATGGACGTTGGTTTCAACTTCAGGTGAAGCGCGCATGCAACTCTAATAATTATATTCTTAGATTTGCATTTCCGAGATATTCTGGGCATACGGCTATGCAATATTCTTGCAAACCTGCCATATCAATAAAAAGAATCCGGCCATACCACTTGCTCTCGCGTTTCCTTCCGGCTTCTACGACACTTAGAACAACGATTTTTATAGCACCAAGCGCCTTGACCGCTTCAGTGATAGCGATAGTCTCGATAGAGTATTTGTTTCCCCCTGGGATTCCTTGGGGATCCCACATTTGCTTGCGTGCGGGAACGGATAGAAACGAATTTGTGGCTCGACAAGCGCCGTTAACTCGCTTGCTCCGATGTTTCTTCTCGTTGATCTGGAACTTGGGAAAACGAAAGACATTCTACTTGTTTGCTTCCCAAAGCAACCCCAGTCCCTAGACCCTCGTTTGGAAGACGACTCTGTTGCTCCCCGGCGAACAGAATACATCGTTGTTTGTTCACCACGTATAAATATATTGCTGTACGCATTGCGTGCCTTTGGAAAAGACAGTGCTCGAAGTTACGAGTGGGGCGTGCTTTTTAGTGAAGGTTGGCACTTAGATGTATTACTTTGTTTACTTGGTGCGTGCGCCCTAAGGCTCATTTTCTTATCAGAGACAGCAAGTAGTTTTCCCTTCTTTTCCATACACCAGTAGAGGGCGTCTGAAAAGCATTAACACCGCAGAGAGGAGTTTTCATATTGCATCGAAGGAACTCAATATTTAGTCTAAGCTTTGCATTTCTGTATAATCCCATGGTAATATTTGGTATATTTTTTAAGCACTGGATCTGCGAGTTATAATAAAAGGCCACTGGCTAACCCAACATCCACACGTTTCTTTTTTATGATCTTAAAAGCGTTAAGAGCGCGTGACCTAAGTGTGAAAGACATCGAAAAAACAAATTCACTGGCGCGCGAAATAGTCCTTAAAATACCCACGTCCACCTCAAACCCAGCAAGGTGGGGGAGAGAGGAGGAAGGGAAAGGGGGGGGGGGGCGTTACGAGTGGATTATTCATAATAATTAATTATAAAATACAATATATCTTTACTTACGATAATTCTAAGTTCACGATGCCACTGACCTCGACATATAAATCCTCAGAGCCAGGAAGTGTTAGTGAACCGCCTCGGTGGTTCCGAGGCAAAGTGCGGGCCTACGGATCTCCAGGTGGCGGGTGCGATTGCCGGCCAAGGTGCCCGAAATCTGACGAAGGTTTATTGTGGCGAAGGCGCCGTGTAACTGAGCTTTCGGTAGCAATTCAAAAGATCCCCAGGTGGTCGAAATTAATCCTCAGTCCTCCGCTGGGGCGTGCCAGACGCCCGTCATTGGTTTGGCACGTAAAACCCACAAATTTGAGGAAGTGTTAGTGACCATTCATCGGATGTCTACTAGCCTGTTTTTTTTTTTCTTAATTTCAATATGGCAGCGCTCAGCGGCTGTGCAAGGGCATTGAAAGGGACGAGGACGTTAGAAAAATCAGCAAAAACCAAACCATATGTTTTTCAGTTCTTTTTTTTTTTTAATGTCGGATACTTTTTGTTTGGATTTTGAAAGATCCTTAGCTGAGATGTCAAGACGCTACATATTATTATTCGCGTCTCTCACCAAATCTCTACACCATGTCATTTTCCTCTCAACCTTTTTAAAATGCGTTTGGGAACCCACTATGCAAAACAGTGCTAAAAAACAAAATCGAATGACAAAGTGACGCGTTGTCTGCACGTGGACAAAAGTGCAGTGTCAAGCTCACAGCAAAGAAGGCGATAATTAGCCGGTTGGCAGACGCGAGCACTCCTGATTGCAGTGATCGATGAGAGGGGAAGAGGGAATGTTAAACGACACATTCCGCTTGAATTCATCCTAAAGGAACTGAGTGCATCATTTCCCCATCTATTTAGTTATTCATGATACCTTGCAGGATCGTTAAGAGTAGATCGTAATAGGTGAGAGCACAAAAAAAGAAAAAGAAAAAAAATTAAGATTAAAACAAAGCGACGCACAAGGCAAGAAAGCACAAAACCAATTAAATCTGTGGCCCGAGAAACAGAGAGAAAAGACTAGGGTGCGCAGCACGTCAGAGCGGTCAATTTTGATTGGAATAATTTGCGGGTAGATTTAAAGCAAGCTGCATTAGTGTACACTGCACTCGTTGAACGCATTAGAACACTGAATGCTGGCGTCCGGCGTTTCGCGCTCGCCTTCGAAAGCGTTCGACGAATGCAGTGGTGACAAATGCAGCTAGCTTAGGTATTTACTAAGCACTCCGACCAAAGCCCAGTGTTCTAAAGATTCCGCACCCTTTCATTTCCTTCTCCCCTCAGTTTCTCGGCGCACAGCACGCATTCGGTAGAGAGTTTCAAATCAGACTTTTTGAAAATATTTTTTTTCTTCAAATACGCAGTTCCCAAGCTTAAAATACGTATTTAGAGAGATCCCTATAAATAAATTTAAGTTGTTTGCAAAACAAAATGACGTGGTTGTTACTGGCTTATTAAAGGGGCACTGACACATCAAAATCATAATTTTTTTTATTATTCCGAAACGGTTGAATACCATGCCGGGATATTACCCTCAAAATTCGAAACTTGGGAATTCAGTATTTGTGAAGTAAAAAACAACAATTTCGAAATGCCGAATTAGAAGTTCCCGCGTGATCCGCGTCAGTGCACTGACGTCAAATTTTGCGGTCTCCTGCGAGTCGACTTTCTCTCGGACATCCGCTCCACGCGTACAAAGCAAAGCGCCGTTGCCACCGCGACCCGAGGCGCCGGGGGACCGACCAGAAAAAACCGGTTTCTTTCCCCGACTCACCAATCATCCTCTGCTCGAGCGCCGCCAAGTTTTCTGAGGGAGGATACAAATCCAGGAAGCGACATCACATCGGACTATAATTTTTGGTATTTCAAAAAAGGGGCCGTAGTGCGTTCACATTTGCGTTAAAAACATGTTTTACGATTGCCGTTATTAAATATTATAGAAATGTCGCCTAGAAAGCTTCTAAACTTTATGATTTTTGACGTCACCGATCAAAAGAAGCGAGGAGGTGAGCAGCGGGAGAGAAAAACGCCAAAAATAAAAAGGTGCACGCGCGCGCGGGCAAATTTTTTTTCGCGATGCGTTTTTTTTTTTTTTTTTTTTGCGTGTTAATGACTACAAGGTGCATCGTTTTATACAAGAAAAAAAAAAACCTTTCGGGTGTCAGTACCCCTTTAAGTATTCGCTTAATTGAAAGATATAGGTACACGGTGTGTTTATAAATTTTTGCGAGAGTTTGTTTTTATAAACCATTGTCTGCTATGTTCCATGGGCGCCGCCATGTTTGTTTATGCTGATGCTATATCAGAATAGGTGGCAGTGAGTTTTTGCAAGACTCCCTTCTCTTTAGAAACCTTCGCACATATCGTAGTGCAAGAACGTCAGAAGTGCATAGTCACGAAGGTCCAAGAACAACACCAATGCCAAGAGTGCTGTAAAAAAAAAAAGAAAAATTTTCGACCACAGTGTGCGAAGAAACGAAAACGATAGCTGTAGCACGGTCGCGCAATGCGGGTGGAATGTGCCGTAACATACCCGAGGGCGGAGGTACGGCGTGGTTAATTCTCAAAGCCGTCGCGGTTGGCACCGTGGATGCGTCTGACGACTGCCACCAGTTATTGGTGAAGTGGGTAAGCGCGGTGGAAGTTTCTAAAACCATCCAACATTACGCGTAGCAACTGGATACTGCCAAAGTGGAATTTCGCATAACGCGAGAAATGTTTGAAAACAAGTATGTCAAGCATACGACACGATGATTCTCCCTCCGTCGTGCAATTCTTGGCGGGGCGCCAGGGCTGGCATCTGCTTTTCTCATGCGTCACTGCCGACGGTAAGTCCCGACTTCCTTTCTCCTCGCGAAAAGATGGCAGAAAACTGTTTTTTTTTTTTTCTTCTCCGGTCGCGCGGCGAGGACAAGAGACGAGGTCGAAATCTCTTCAACCTGTCGCCCGTAAAGCTATCTCTATCAATTCTTGTTTTACGAGCAGCCCTTCTCTTCGCAAGAGCCTGCGTTTGAGATTATTATTTCACATTTTCATCGCTGGGGGCTGATGTTTCGTACACTGCTTATCAGATTTTGGTTTATCTTACCTTAAGCATAAATAATAAATAGTATAAGCGAATGTGCTGATCTGTTGTTTACAATGCAAACACATTCATGCTTCAAGGAGGCTCAACACTAATAATCATGAATGGTTACAAGTTGAATCATAGTATATCATGGTAAACGTTCAGTGACTAATAATGGCATCATTATATTATACCCGTTAAGACTAATAAGACTATTCCAAGTGTTACAGATAAAGGTTGCAAAACGTCCCAATCGATTCAATAGAAGTCTAGTCGGTCAGGCGCGCTTGCCTACTGAAAACATAGAAATATAAATGTAACACTGCAATCAAGAGTCGAGGTACCTAATTAACGGATCTCCTTCCCCCAAATCATAGTCTTTGGATTCCAGCGACTCGTCCAAGTAAGTCTATTGTCCTTTCAGTTGCGTCTACTGCCAAACCAAGGGCATCCTCAGTCAGCTGTGACATCGGAGACACCTCGAAAGGATGGGCCCGCAATTAGGACTCCATTTCTTTTTGTTCCCGAAAATCTCGGGGCTTCCCTTTCTTTTCACGGTCATAAGCACTGGTGTCCGCCGGCGCCCGTCAATGCCTCACAGGACTCTTGATTTTTCCTGTCACCGCCACAGCGCTATTCAGAATATTTGTTCGCCTTGTTCTCCTCAGTGACAATGTGTGTTCGACGGTGGACACTCCTCTTTCTTTCGCGCAGTCCTGATATTTATTTTTGTTTTGTTTTTTCGTTCCTGACACACGTTGCCCTTTTGTCGTGGCCCTGTCGTTCGGCCCCTGCTGATTGTTCGCTCTCTTTTTACTAGCAGATTCCTGTACAAGAGTTAAGTTTATCTTTCATGCCAATAAAGACACTGTTCGCTTTTGTGCACGAAAAGTTCCTCTCAAAATGACAGCGTCTAGGTAGGAAATTGTAATTGTTTCCTTTTATGTTTCCGCAAAACTGTGTCATATATGTATTATTAATTATCCCTATTTTCTTTATACGCATCTATCTATCAGGAGTTCAGAAAATCCAGGACGTGCGTGGCAGTGCACTTGCTTTAGCGGCAATCAATGTCTATTTAATTGCATGTCAAGCATCGAGAAAGAAAAAGAAACCTTTTCGCACCTTTAATGTAACAATTCCGAACTAAAACGAGGGATTTTCTGGTTTTTATAATCTTCGCAATTCTGGTTTAGAATATATTTTGTGGTTTTTGCAAAATTAAAATTGTTCGAGGTTCTTTCGGCAAACTTCCTCAGAATATTTTCAAATTATAATTTAAAATAGTCTACATTTGTGGATTAGATTTAACTTGATTCCGACAATTTTCATTTCGCTAATCTGTAATTTAAACTCCCATTCGGTATTGTTCTCTATATTCATTAAACTAAAGTTTATCTGCACTAACAAAAAAAATCCATTACGAAAACTACATAACGCGTTTTCGAAACTTTATTTATAGCTGATGAAACTCCGCTTCGCTTAAAAGAATTCTTATAATTTCTATACATCCACAATATTTTAATTCCGGCGTTAAGAAGCATGACATAAAGGTAAATAAATAAGTTCATTGCCACTCGACCGATTCTAAAACTTATTCGCGCCGTCATCTATTCTATCATTAGTCACGTCTAGGTTTTTGGCAAATGCAGCACAAAGTACAACCTGATACTTGTTATAAGCAATTAAAAAACAAATCGCACTCGAGTTCAGGGTATATTTATATATATTAATTGCCACGCGCGTCGCTGAGCGAGCGCGTGCGTGGCCTAATGCTTTCACGTGATTTGTGATGCAATTTTAAGAGAATATCTAAGATTACCGTTTTACTTTTACATTTGTTTACTTATTTTAAAGAGATTTTTTACTCGGCTGGGAATTAAAAATGAAAATAGTGAATTGAATTGACACCGTGAGGAACACACTCCACCGAGTTGGTGTTAACGCTATGTCGCTTGAACCAAAACAACAACCATTCAGCAATTTATTAAAAGTAGTCTCCATCTAATTGTGCTCTTTTTGTAATTAATAACATATAGTCTACAAACTTGACAGTGCTCCAAACTATGAAGATTCAAGTTTTTTCAGTTAAAAAATAAAATTATAGATATTTAAAGAGAACCTAGAAAAATGAATTTCGTTTGGTGTTGAACTATTTATTATTTCAGTGTCACAATATTGAGCTAACTCATTTCCAGTTTCGGACATTTTTTCTTATTATATAAGTTACATGATGCATAGAAGCTGCATTTGCATTAATTGTCAATTATCTCCGAGAAACGATAGACTACATTGTTGAAGAAATACTCTGTATTTTATTATTTTAATTTTTCATCATATGTCTAATGTTTATAAAAAAACAACCTCGACTGAAGGTATTGATTGCGTCAAAATACCCATTTTACCTGGATTAAATGAGTTGATTTTTTTTGTTAATAACCATTCCTACAACAAACACTGGAATCGATCCGTTTTATTTTAATTTGTTTATTGTCTTGCCTAATATTAGCACAATACCGCTTCAGTGAAAACAGTATTTTTTGTTTCAAATTCTTTCTTTGAGACTAGGTGCAATAACTAGAACTCATCAAGCAATTGGTCGCAAGGAAGGGGACAGCCTAAAAATCAGGAGCAGAGTGCCAACGAAGCTGGTGAAGAACAGATTGGATGAAGCAGGCTTGAACCAGTCGCGGAGATCGATCAGAGTGGAGAGGGTTACGGATAACCTGACTTCACATGCAGTTCAGGCTAGCCATAGCCCAAGCCAATCCATCCGACGAATTGAAATCGACTGCTGTTGCCGTGACTTCACTGCTTTTGCCGACGAAGAGTGATAGCTTCTTCTGCTGGGCGACCGAGGAATGCATTTTATAACTCTAGAATATGTATCACAAGCCGTAGAAAAGCAATTTTAATTCATTTACATATGCTCTGATATAAAACAGCATGGTGACTTGAATGCAATTAATTTCTTCAATTTGCTTTCAGCCGTATCTGCAAGTTGTAACGGTAGAAAAATGTGTCGTTTTTTTATGGTTTCAGCGCCAAAGAAGGAAACAGTTCTTTTGTTTAGTGCTTGACGATCCTCACCAGAAGTGAACAAGTGGCCAGATTTGAGCACACTATAGACCTTTTCTGTGTACTCTCGTCCCCAGCCACCTAATAGGCGTATCCGGTATGGGCGACGAAAAAATAATCCAACGTTTCAAGCTGCAAATAGTAAAAAAATAAAGAGGAGGCAAAACAAGAAAACGTGACGATTACGCTTATATCCTAAATGCCCTCTATTGGCGTGGCAAAGGCAAAACAATGTTTTCGCCCATACTGGAAGTGACGTCAATTCAAGATAGCGGCGCACTTGCAGAAAAGGTCTATAGGACACGGTGTGTAGACCCCCCCCCCCCCTCCCTTTCTTTCACCCTCCCTCCGGAAGAGCAGTAACACTCGGTCTGAAGGTTTACTACCTCTCTGTCGTTCACAACCTGAGTTAAATTCCGATGTTTCCAAATGTTTCGAAACTCTAACCTAAATGTCGCGTCCCAGCCCGCAATCTGCAACAGAGCTTTTTCAAGACTTGGTATCGTATTCCTTATGCTCACGCTTTGGGCGGTGAGGTTTTAAATGTATAGGATTATTAGAGGTATTTCGAACACATAACTGACGAGAAGCTCTCAATTTCCAAATTAGCGCCAAAGGAAGGAGCCTCACCTAAATGCGCATGACAAAGCTGCGCAATCCTTTCCTGCGATGTACTATTCCTTTGAAGTAGGGAGCAGCGCTGCTATCTCACAATCGAGAAAGCGTTGATGATGTCACAAAAAATCCCATATTGATTTTTTACTACTACTATTTCTGCTCTGATCCTAAATAGGGTTTAGTGTTTCAGGTTTAAATTAAAACAAAAACGGGGTGACAATTCACTTTCTTCTTTAATTCAGTTCTGCTCAAAAACGGCAACAATGCTAGAGCAGTATGTCACACATAGTGAAGACTAGTGCTTTACTTTTAAGGCGACATCTTAGGTCTAGCTATACTTATAACGTCGTCCCCAGTATCCGAAGAAAAGGAAAGGAACACCATTATTATCACACGTGAGTGAAGCACGAATGCACATCGATTTATCTATTATTGCAAGAACCACACAAACGAAAAAAAAATTACAAATAAGTTTCAACAAGGCCCGTTATGTCCTTTTTTTAATTATTGATGGTTAATAGAAATTACATATTTGAGTACTCGTGACCCGAATGCGCGATAACATTTTCCTTTAACACAAACTCACACAAGCAGAGGTAATGACAGAATAAATTAAACAAAAAGAATAACTTAAGGCTATGGACAATAAGACTGATTCAATTTCAACTGATTACCTGATTTCTCCACCCTGCCGTTCATAAATTGTGACTTCGCCAGCTATACGAGAGAAATGAAAATGAAGCAAAAACACCAAATAAATTGCGACCGTGAGGCGAACGAATTCAGATGTCATTATTGACATACCACAAAGAGGGATAACCATTGTTCCAAATTAGTTTACATCTTCAATGTTTTAATAAAACCCTTCACCGTGCACTGTTTAAAAAAAAATGTAAACGTAAAGTCTGCCCAATTTTTCTGCCCCCCCTCCCTTTCCCTCTGCTTTTTATCCCTCACTGCACTTTCCGTCCGATAGATTCTTAATGATGTAAACAACACGATTCCATTGTTTCTTTGTTAGCCAGGAAAGCAAACGCACAAATTTACTCGGCACCTTGCAGTAAAAAATGGTCTTCCTTTACGGTAATTCCGCGGTGCTAAATCCTAGTCGGCCCGAGCAAAATCTTCCACAAAAAACTCCCAATTAGCGCCGATCCACATGAGCCGCTTTCGCACAGCGCATAATTACATCCGCCTCTTCAATCATCCGCCTGCCTCTCCTTATGCAACAAAAACAGGAAGGCTAACTATAGTCTATTGGGGAAGCTAAGGTACTGAGTCTGTTGGAAACTTGAGCAAGCAAGTGCGCTTGAAATGTGTGCTGCCGACTGCTTTTATGTTGCTCATAAATGTTATCGCAAAGAGAAAGGATCAAAGACGTATTTTAATGCCTTTTTATTTTTCTATTGCACATCATGGCATTGTTTTAATACATCTAGAAGCATTGAAGGCAGCGGTAACATAAACAACAATACATTGAAAGGAAACTATTTAAATATGCGTACACTATTGCTCGGTTAGAATCGCACATACCAACGGGGCAATAAACGCGTATTCTATGTCGTACACTCAACAACTTACAAAAAACAAAAACATCGTGCTGAATTTTCTAATCACCTACTGTGGGCAGCGCTTAGCCAATATCTGACATGCGAGTACGCGACGACAGCCTTCGCCTGGAACTCGGGGTTTTCAGTTCAGTCATTCATTCATTCATTTATTCATCCATTTATTTATTTATTTATTTATTATACCCTTACCACTTTACCTCCCTAACTTATATAGAAAGCTGCTGACAGCTAATTGAATTCTTAGCCAACAGTGCTTGCATTCAACAAAAAAAATTCAGAACAAAGGCAAACACACCTTAGTGCGAATATAAAACTTCTGAAGCAATTCATTAGTGCAAATGACAAAACCCGAATACCAGTTCAAGCCGAACGCTGAAACAGCGCTCGTGTTCAGACTGTGACCCGAGCTGGCCCTCGTTGAGTAACGTGGAACATTTAGCACTGCGGCTATGAAGCTACGTGGTGTTGCCCAACCCAGAGCCGTGTATGTAGAGAGTTTGGCCATTCGTCGGGAAGTATAGGAGACAAATGGGGAGGCGCCATTGGCCGAAAGCGGGCTGGGCGTGTTCCAGGGCGTCTTCAGAAGTTCGAATGTGGCCAACCAGAAGCCGGAAATAATATCTTGGCGGGGGTCGCAAGAAACAAACTTAGGTAAGTGCATCGGAGTAACTCTCGGTGACTGAAAATATAGTGCACGTGATGTTTCAATCGCGGTCATCCAAAATCATATTGGAAGAGTGCGACTAGCGCAACGATCGACATAATCCGTGCGCCAGGCGCCAAGGGCCGGGAACCTGCCGTTCGAACGGTCACACTCTGTTCGAGCAAACAGAGTTGAGCGGCCGCATATTCGTTTCTTACATCTTTCTGCGTGATCGTGATCGAAACATCACGTTCACCCTTGTTTCAACCATGAAGGGTTACTACATTTAACTCTTACGTGCTTAATAAAACGTCCAAAACTGTTTTTCGCTACCACCGCTAGGGGACTCTTTTCGGCTTCTGGTTGGCCAAGAGAGCATGCCAAGCCCTCTTTCTGCGTCTGGTGCCCGCCCTGGCTCTGTCCGCGCCTCCCATTGACCCAACTCTCTGTATACACGGTTCCGGCCCAACCCTAACCATTTACTGTCGCACATCTTCCTCTCACTCAGCAACACTTTCTACGACAAGTGCTGATTGTTGGGCTAGTTGGTATGGTACTTGAGAAGACATGATGCGCTTTAAGACAAGGACGTAGGAAGAAGTGACACCACAGAGCGCTAGCGCTCTGTGGTGTCACTTCTTCCTACGTCCTTGTCTTAAAGCGCATCATGTCTTCTCAAGTACTTTTTACGATACCCAATTTATTCCTGAGACAAAGAATAAGAGCCCTGGATATGTTAAATCTCTTAACAAGACCTGGTGCTGCTGCTCTCACTTCTCCAGCACTTTCTTTTTTAGACTAGTTGTTTGTTCCGTGCATGAGTATATAAAAAGGGAGAACGACCGACAATGGAAATTCGCGAATATTCGACTGAAGTGTGCTTATTCAAATGTCTTATCTGACATCTTGAACACGTCCCAGTGCTTGCTTTCGGCGTGTCTTCTAATTCACTATGTAAATAGGAGGTACATGAGAACCGCCAAATTTCGCGTGAACGCGCTGTAAGCAAGAAATTCTCTATTTTATGTAAGGGAACGTGAAATGAGATCCTTTGAGTAAAAATTCTCTTTCCGCATATATGAGTATGTCTCACACAACGAAAGAAAATATAATACATGTAAGGGGGACGAACACATACATACACCATCTTTGAAAGAATTGTGTATGTCCGGGTTCGTCCCCCTTTAATGTTTTAATCATTCTTTCTTTTGTGTTTTCTCTGCAACGCGCTCCTTGTATGTAGCGTATATAAGTCTCCGGTCAATTTGGATGTTCTTAAAATAAGTTGCTCTGAGTTCGTACATTCGATATCCTTCCAGAATATTTTAGACCGAAAACAGCATCTTCTAAGGAGCGCAGTCCTTAAAAAAAGAATACCCCAATTTAAAATTTTCCCAACTCTTAGACGAGTAAAAACTCGACGTCTGTAACATGTGCTGTAGAATGGTGACATCAGCAAGCATCTAAGACTTGGGTGAATAGAGTCATATCGGTTCTAGTAATTCTCAATATTCTAAACTTAATGACGATGTTAAAGAACAAAGCCTATGGCCTTTAAAAATACTCTTATATTATTACCGATTGTCCCGAAGCAGCCATGGTGATTTCGTCAAAATATGTACTCGTCTGCCTGGCATCCCTTCTCAGCCAGTCGCATGAACTAAATGTCTTCCATCTAGGAAGCACAACCAACAACGAAAATGTAAGCGTCAGCCTCCCTGCTTATGGAAGCAGATACCATTTTTGTTAAGGTATATTACATAGCATCGAATTCAATAAATATTGCGGAAGGGGAAGATTTTGAGAGTACTGTTAGTTCACACGCAGAATTAACTTTAATAGTTTTTTTTTCAATACGCAATAATGAAAAGAAGTCATCCAGAAAGATACGCTTAACTTTCTTTTAACCCCTGTATCTCGAACTTTTGAAATTTCACTCTCTTATCTCAAGAACTTGCATTATATGCGGACGGTGTGGAAACCCTTTGTAATGAGCTCATTTTTACGGTGTGAAAACTACGGGTTTTTTTTTTTCTGACTAACGCCTTGTAAGCCCGCTGATCGAAGTTCGTCAAAATTTCAATCATACTCGAAACTTAAATAATAAAAAAGTATAAACACTTTATTGATCATCTAATTCTATTTCACTTGCTAGAAGAACCACTGCTGGTCACATGTGTTATCTGGGAAACTGTCAATTTACTCCGAGTGGATACATTTTTGCTGTCTACGAATAGAAGAAGCGGCGGCCCTGTGCTCAAATAAATTATTCAATGACGTATTAAGTAGGGTGCAGTTTGCCACATCCGAAACAAAACGGCTACTTCACTTGGTAGATTACGAGGTAGCCATCAAGGGGCACGATAACTGAAATTGGCTGCACCTCCTCTGCACTGAGCATGAACAATTTTCTCCTCTTACATCTAAACTTATCAAGCGTGAAAAGGGACTCCCGAGCGCTTTCTAGAATTAGCAAAAATCTGGAAAGGTCTTTAGATGAACGTTATTAGTAATCACATAAACGTTTCGTAAAGCAGAAACCCACTATATGGTCAAGCCTCGTGATCATTGAGCTGTGCTTGAGGTTAGGCATGTGTTCTTTTATTTTTGCTCAAAACATTCGTGTATTATTCACCACATGCTGATAGTGGTCGTCGAACCGCAATGAATGAATGTAATAACTTCACTTGAGAACCTTACATTTTCAGCAGCTTTCTCCTTAGCTAAAAGTATGAATAGCGATGCGAGACACAGGGATTGTAGCACGGACGCGGCATCCTAAGAAACAGTGTGAAATGGAAGGAGACAAAAGAAGGGTAACACGCAGTGTAACCCGCCGTGACCAGGACCTATGCGCCTAGAACCTCAGGGAGAGAAGGACACTAGAGCGCGCGAGTACATCAAAACGCCCAGCTCTGGTTAAAATGATTCAAGGGTATATACCTAAAGCTAGCTGCCTCTGTCTCTACTGCACTGGTTGTACGCGCTCGAATACGAGGGCCAAACGCCGTACCGCCGATGTTCCCCGTTCTAACGCGTTCGACGAGTGCACAGGAGACAGATGCTTTAAGCCTACCTCCTCCAACCAGAGTTCGGCGTTCTGACGTTCCACCGCACTCTCGTCTGCTACTTTTTCTAAGGTTATCCTCGCATTGCTATGCGAACGAGTGGAGCGCAAAGCACAAGCTGTAACTGTAAAAAAACAAAGAAAAAAACATCTTGACGTCTTGGTAAATCTGCTCAATTAAACAAAAATATACCACGTGGATTCGTGTAGACCTGTCGCTATTTCAAATACTGAGTAGGATTTCAAACTCTGCAAGAGGAATACTCCGCTTTATAATTCGTACGATTTTTTTTTTGTTTCTTTTTTTTATCATTTCTTTCGATGAAGTAGAAAACAACTGCGCACATTGCAATAAAGTCTGATTTTTTTTCTTTGCGATCCCATGTTGATGTTTTATTTGTACATTACACTTTACCAATTAAAGCACAATTTTTACAAAACAAGTTTGCGAGAGTTGAAAGTAAATTTCAAAGGATAAATGTTTCATCGTATATCATTATAAAAATGTCGTCGATAGAAGCTTTCACGAGCTCAAATATGCAAAAGTTCAGCAACCTGACAAATCGTAAGAGAAAGGAACACATGTACCTTATATACTGAGCTAATAGCCTTCCTATTTGGTTTGTAAATAGCTCAATGCAGACAACAAAGTACTGAAAGTTGCAATAAAAAGTCAGAATAAGAAGCTATATTTTATACAAATATAATTTTATCTTAAGGCGCTTATCCTTCCTTAGTTGTGCATTTCTTTTAATCGCGGAGAAAAGCTCACCGGAGAATATCTCAACAACTTTCTGTGAGGGTCCGGAGAAAAGCTCAGCAGTCTTTAGACAGACCTGGGGAAAAGCTCACTTATAATTAAAATTTTGTGCAAGGTAGTCTCTATCCATTTAATGTTCATTTTATTGAGTGAATAATTTGTTGCTGTACTTTTGGGCCTTGTTGAATATTATCGGAACAGTAGTGGAAGTAAATCGACGGGTGTGTCCCATGCAGGTGGCATGCATTTCAAAGCAAGGCGCTTTGCGTAAGAAAGGCGCCCTCGTTTTGCTTTTATGTGGACCGTTTTCTTGTGAGTGTTGCCATACTGAATTGTGTCATAACCGTGATAGAGGAAATATCAAATTTATTTAGCTGCTCATTTGAAGAGCTTAGAATATTGAAAGCGTACTTTCTGAAATGTCGAAATTAGAATCCGCTACGAGTACATGAAAGGTTATTTAATATGTAACATTTCAGGTAGAAACTACTCCGGCTCAAGCCTACAACACTGATTTTATTTCCTCCCGGCTATCCTTCAATTACCGGTTTAGAGATTTTTGTCTGTTAGTTTTATCGTACAACTGATTCTGTATAATTAAGGTATATTTAAAGCTACATTATTTGTTAGTGAAATGCAGAATGACCGTGCGCACGCATAGTATCCGAATATACTTCATTTGAGTGAACTTATTTCAGTTGAGTGAATGCTCGGTTCACTGATTCGCAGGTGAGCTTTTCTCCGCATCAAATGGTTTTGCGGTGAGCTCATCTCCAATGAGCTTTTCTCTGATGAGGTTCTCTACAGTGAGCTTTTCTCCGGTGAGCTTTTCTTCACCGACCCATTTTTTGCTTCTGAAATATTTTATATAAAAATATCTGTCAATTCTATTTATTTCGGCACTTTATACCTACTATTACGCTGTTCTACATTAGAGCCTTTTGTTGTTTATGGGCACAAACAAAACGAGATGATAATGATGATGATGATGATGAACATTTACCAGATAATCCAATGAGAGTCACAATAAAAACCTGAGTAATAATAACTCCCAAAAAAGAGACTTCGTTATTTTTCTAATAATGATTAATCACCGTTACTATAGCCCCTGGTATTCAAATAGATATAGTAAATAAATCCCACAATATGACTATCGAGTCAAAGAGAATTTCTAATATTAATATAAAACCTTACCTTCAGAAAAACCGGGACAGCATCGAGTCGCCGCTCCGCACTATGGCCAGGCTGCTGGGTGGAAACGTAGTCACTCTGAAATGACACGAAAAACCACACACTGAGAACTGTTGACCTTTCAGTGTGACGTCTGAGTGAGGAATGTCGGGTACACCTTTCAGATGGAAGTGTCCTCTGCAGCGGAAAACCTTTCGCCGACTAAATGGCTGGAGCCTCGCCTCCACATGTTGAGCACAAAGCGCCAGGAAGACATTCCTGGGTGTCGTAATTTGCCTTCTGCGGCACCCCTGAACGTCACGAAACATTAGTTTCGTATATATATATATATATATATATATATATATATATATATATATATATATATATATATATATATATATATATATATATATATATATATGTATATATATATAGGTATATATATATATATGTATATATATGTATATATATATTTACTTTATTATTTAAAGTTGAGTTAAATAATGTTTGCTGA
This sequence comes from Ixodes persulcatus, assembly GCA_013358835.2. Lineage (NCBI taxonomy): Eukaryota > Metazoa > Arthropoda > Arachnida > Ixodida > Ixodidae > Ixodes > Ixodes persulcatus. Next base: position 1,069,039 of record JABSTQ010011335.1, on the reverse strand, counting down.
GAATCGGTTGCCAGACATCTTTTCCGACATCTACCTTCCGATTTAGCTATTTTATTTTTTTGTTTATCAAAATACGTTCAGTTTTGGTACGCTCTACGACTGAAGAGGTTCCGATTAAGATGAAAATTCTGTGAGGTAAAAGTTAGTTCAGTAACACATGAGGAGATGCAGCGAGGCAACTTTCAAACTGATAAAAAAAAAAAAAAACTTACAAAGCTTCACAGCACCCTTCGCTAGGTAAACTTTGCAGTTATTAACACAGAATGTATTATACGGACAGTTTTTCTTTAATAAAAATAAGCGTATTAGGCGATCTTAAAACCATAACGCTCAACTGCTGCACTCGACAGCCGCGCTCGACTGCCGCACTTGACGGTTACATGTACGTTAAATTTATATAAAGCATATTGGCGCATAGGCGCCGTTATCAAAACACGAATACAAAAATATCCCCAACGGGGATTTCACTTGGGACCAATTGATTACGAGCCAGATCCTATACAGACAGAGCTAAGAGGTGGATGGAAACAGGTAGCCGTTAGTTTTTTTAGTCGAAAATATACACTGGCTTGATTAATAAAAACGAAGACAGGGGGACACAGAATGTGGTCCAATTCACATGAAGTGTGTGGGTTTCGCGTACCGGGGTGTGGAGCTGCTGTGTACGGAGTTAGTGCAATTACAAACTTCTTACGAATGGTAGCTCAACACAATCTACCGCTCTTAGTCAGCATGATCAAGCTAATGCAAATCGACTTAGAACTTGATATGAACTCGTGCTAGAAAGGTGAGACCGTATGATAACTTTATCCCGAATACTCAATGCAGAGAAAAGAATATCTATCTTTATTGTTGTACTAACGTTCCGCTCTCTTTGCTTTTGGAAGTTGACGTCAAGACATGAGCGCCATAATTGAACAAATATGCCGTAAACTTGGCATTCTAACAAAGTTTCTTTTAAAGTTTACAGCTTGTGTAAACACACCAATATTGGCCGGAGGCAACATGATGTCGTGAAATAATAAGATGGCTGATCAAACTTGTTATAAAACAACGAGCCAATAGAACTAAATACCTTACTTTTCACATAATACAGGATAAAACGTAGTGTTATGTCAAGATGTACAGTTTATATTAACCTCAATGCGATACTTCATTTAGGAGGAAATTAATTCACAGAGTTTGCTGGACTAAAAGACAGCGATGCATTTCACGTGTGGCGCGTAGCCATCAAGGAAGAAAAACCTTAGGAGTTACGCTGCATTAATAATATGTTTTTATATTTAAAGCAGGAGACAAATTTTCGCGAACCCCTAGACTTACCGTGCATTGTTACATAAGTAACAGAATTAGGGAAATATACAAAGTATAGATGTCTCCTCATAAACTTGGCGCGGAAGCTTCAGCGTATTCTATACGCCATCTCGTCGGTAACCAGTCGGGCGGTCGGATCAACAACGCTTGAAATGGTACAATATTATAAGTTCCACAGCAATTCAAAACACAGAGATTCTTGTTGTCTGCATAAGGGAATAAATCCTCGAGTTCGTGCGCCGTCCCCTTAATGCATTGAAGGTCTTGAACTTGCAGTCTTCAAGCATGTATGACGCGATGACGCGGGAGCTTGAAGCGGAGGCTTTGTTCGGCGCTAAGACGCGTGAAGAGCAAAATGCGAGCGCTTCGCTCTTTGAATGTTCTGTCTATTTGCTTTTTCCGGGTTTCTCTCGCCTCACGTTGTTTTTTTTTTTTTGGTTTTTTTTTGCATTTGTTTCTTTACTATTCTCTTGGAGATACGTACGTTAAACTGGAGTCGCTTGAAGCGCATGTTGTGAACCGAATACGAAAAAGCCAATATGTTTGCGAGTGCCCGAGGGAAAGAGAAATGCATGTTGCGTTCTAGAGGGTAAAGGACTTTCGAATGCACGGTTGTAGTGATGGTGGTGGGCTTTGGGAAGGAAAGCTCGTTTGCATCCAGAATTTGAGGCTTAAAATTTCTTTATTGCATTAACGGCTGCATGATTTGTGCTGCGAGGTCTATATAAGGCCAGTTAGGGAAGGATCGGATTTACACAGTGCTTATATTCTTCGCTCTATTGCTTTCTGAGATAGCACGGCCGTGTTTTTGCAAGATTGCTAGTTATTTTTTTCTAACTCAATTTAATGCGGTACTTCTCAAATAAAAAAAAATATATAGAAAGAGATAAAAAGAATGCACGCGAACTGGTGGATTATAAACATCTTGATGCTAAAAGTTGACCTGTGTGCTGTCCGCTTTTTACAGCGTCAGCTGTTAGTGGCCCGTTTCCCCGGTTTTTCGATGCCTGAGCGTAAACGAAAAGTTTCCCTCCCTAAATTTGGCGGGAAAATGGATGTCACGTAGCCTATATGCACAAACTCAGTTTCCCCTCTAAATTTACCGGAAAAACTGACGTCACGTGACCAATGCACCAATTAAGTTTCCCCGATAAATTTTGTGGAAACAATTCACGTCACGTGGTCTATGCACCAAGTCAGTTTCCACCCTAAATTTGGCGAAAAATTGATGTTACGTGACGTATGCACCAATTCAACTTCCCCGCTAAATTTAGCGAAAAAGTTCACGTCACGTGACTTATGCACGAATTCAGTTTCCTCGCTAAATTTGGTCGGGAAAAGTAATGTCACGTGACCTGGTGTCACGGCACCTAGAGACAAATTCATGTTTCCCAGTAAATTTATTGAAACATTTACGTCACGTGACCTATGCAGCAATTCAGTTTTCCGCTATATTTGGCGGTAAAAACATATCACGACCCTAAAATCATTCATTCATCGACAGCGAATCGACGATAAATAATCGCAACGCTATTTCAATATCAGATCACCATATGACGTACGATCGGCGCAGAGTAAATAGATCGTCATCGTCATATCGTCGAACAAGCATCACAGCTGACGCTGTCTAAACGTATCACGACTGTGTGATCGTCACGGCAATTTGTTGTTCCGAAGTATCGGGTGTTCAAGATGTCAAAAAGATATCTCGTGGTCCCTTGTGATACCATCTTGTAAAGGACTGTCCAAACAGGACGCTTCGGAAATTGTGAGGTGATACAACTCCGATACAACTCCGTCAAAAGTCGTGGAAGTCGAAGCGGTTTAAAGGGATACTACAACAAAATTTCGGCGCTCATTTTTTGGTCTATATGTGTTCAAAGGAAGCGTATCACATCAAACGCACCAATATCTCGTTAAAAAAGTCACGAAAAGAATTTTAAACCAAATTAAACGATAGCAAAGAGCACCTGGTAGATATCGCTGACGCCTCGTTTGTAATGCCCGTCTAGGAACCTTGACAGCTATACTCCTTTTCACCTCAAGAACCGCAGTAAAAAAAGTCCGGCTTCTCGCGGAACATTACTAATTTTCCCCTTTATATAAAGAATTAAGATATGTGAAAGTGCATTTTAGATTAGATATATGTTATCTTACCAAGACGTACACGTTTCAAACGCCAAAAGCATCGCTTCTTCCTCTGACAAGCAAACATTGTAAGAACTACTTCGCGCGGCGTATGAAGAGTGCGCAAAACTTCCTTTCATTCTTGAGGTGAAAACGAGTATAGTGACGGTAGCTGTCTCGCCTCCGGCCACGACGAGAGAAGAGGGGAAGGAGGAACTCCCCTTTTCCCGAGAATCCCTTTGTATGTCCCAGAAGTCGCTATTGTCCCCCTACCAGAATATAGAAGATTAACCCGTCACTCAAAATTCGTCCAAAAGCAGCCGCTTCGGTGGCTGGAACAACTAGGCCATCCTCAAGACTTCAGCCTCGCCGTAGCTTTGCTCGTCCCGAGACGAACTACGTCACTTTTTCGTGTGTTGGATGGCACATGCTCTCCGCTGGCTGTTCTTCGAGCGCTTGCCAGAGTGGGCTGTTTATAACGAAACGTACAACCACCAGGCTCAAAATACAAACGTGCGATTGTCATTTACGGATATTGTGGATCATATTCAACCTATTTTTGTACACGACGGGTGTATTTCAAATTTCGTTGAAACGGGTGTATTTCAAATTTCGGTGAAGTATCCCTTCAAGTCCGGCAGTCCGATGTGTTTAAAATTCGTCAAGCAAACTAAACATCAGAACATTCCTCCTCGCTTCCTCCGGTTTTCGGTGACATTGGTGCTCGTCAGACTTGATATCGCGCGTCACCCGCCAATGCTGTCCATCTGTTCCGCCGGGCCCTCGTATTCTTGGACGTGTTCCACAATTGACTCGATCTCGCTCCAGGGTAAGGGATTCGTACCTTTGCGTCGCTCTAGCTGTGTTATCACGTGAAACGACCCGCCAGAGTAACTCGAATCTGTTTGGGTAAGATTTCGAACACAGCCTTCCCGTTCCCGTCTTCGGGACTTGAAGAGCAGCGGAGGCGTTGAGGGATTGACCGGCCGGCCGTCAAAGCCTGTGAGTGGCTGTCCGGACCCACGTGACGAGCGTGCCCAAGGCTCCCGTAAAAGACACAAAAAAACTTTTGACGAAAAAAAAACAAAAAACATTCCCCATGGCGAAAAAAAACAACAGAAAAAACGGACGGAAGCGGACAGTAGCACGACTTATGTCCGTGTTGTGTCGCCTCACGTTTACTGAAGTGTCCTGTTTGTACAGGCCTTAACTTGCACATGAACTGATAAGATGCGTCTTATTGGAGGGTGAAAAAAATTCTAAAATTTTAGACCAATTCGGTTGTGGGGAAAAAACACATTTAATTCTTTTCCCAATATTCGTTGCAAATGTTGGGAAGTTTCACGGGAAAATCATTCAATGCTCAATTCGTATTCTAGTTTTATTCGACTGCGCTTGTTTAAAGACATTGCATAAGTATATTCTCAAGATGCCAGTACAGCTATATTTCCGCGAATCACGCTAAGTGGAGTCACTGCAATTTACGGAGGGAGTGCGGCGAAATGAAAAGTCAGAAAATGTCCTTGTGACGATGACGAAAGGAAGCCCGTGATATCGCAGCATGACGTGTCAAATGCCCCCACTCTGAGGAGTGTCGCACCGCGGAATTTATTTTCAGGTCCTACCGTCTCCCCTGCGACGTCCTTCGCAAATCTGCTTAATGAATCGCAGATATTGTCTTTTTAACAATATACAAAGACATATAGAAATAATTTACCGGGCTGTGAATCTACACGTAATGTACGAAACGTGTTGTCACTTCGATAAATTATATACCCCGAAGATAACACCCTCAAAGCATACCAACTAACCCAGGCATTGACCCAGTACTCTGCGTTTGTGTCTTTACCTGTTTCAAAATAGGTTTCTCTAAAAAGCAAAAATATAACACCCTTTCTCTCGTGGTAACCTATTTAGCGTATTTTGTTTTTTCATTTTAAAGCTTCAGCTCTGCCGCTCTTAAGCAATTGTGGACTTGATCCAGGGCCTTATTTTCCTAACGAGTACGTCCCCTGTGATAAACAAGCCCCGTTAATCTCATCGGATTACGCCGACTTGCGTTTCGGGGTAGCCGCCTCCGCCTAAAGGAGACACAACCATCATGCTCTATTCATGGTGTAGTTTCTCACGCAGACGCTCGGACGCCCACCGGTCGTTAATACTACGCCCAACAGCAAAAACAGAGGTGCCGAGAGAAGGGCCCTTTTTTCTTATTTATTGGCATGCATTGCAGGGCGTCCGACTTACAAGTCACTAACAAATCGAGAGGAAAAAACGACGTCGCAAGTAACTGTGTGACATTAAAAAAACCACGGAGCACACCCGTCGTCTGAATCAATCTCGTACCACTTAAGCTTAACAAAATATGTAAACTAATGCCATAGAAGGGCACTGCACCAGACAAACAACGCGTCACATTTTTGTTGTGTTTGTTACGCTGCAGTCAACAATGAATTATTTCATTTTGAAATAAACTGCACTCCTCGTGAAGATTTTTGAGAAATAAATATTCAACAAATTATAAGAAACAATTAGAATGTACGTTTCATAGCTGTACAATGTCATTGCATCATCATTAGATGCGGCACCGTAGGCCTCGGTGGTACGGATTACTTGGCTTCCTGAGGTGCCGCGGCTCTCCAGGTTTAAAATAAATCACAAAACCAATACGCTGCGAGAAGTTTGGGTATTGCCGCCTGGTAGAATTTTTTCACAGCCCAGATTGAGGGTACTTTAACTTCCTCCACTGTTGCAAACACGTGCAATGCCAAGCTTCTATGTGCTATGAAAATGACAACATAACCGTGAGGTTAGCACGTGCACTACCCATAATGAGGAAAACAGAAGTGCCCCTCGCGAGCTTATCACCGCGAATATCAGTGTTAACATTAAAACCAAGAGCTGTTAACGCGCGATCATCATAGTACCGCTTGCGTGGCCTATTCAGCGCACGTGCCAAGAACACAGGGTTAAAACATCGCCAGTCTGGTGTTTCGTGGTCTTTTTTCTGATCTCAGATATCTCAATGGAATCTCCGAAATTATCGTGTGTCCTTATCCACAACGTTTACGACAGAATCTAGCACTGACCAAGTCACTTTTCCATTGCACAAGGACCCCTTTTAACGTAAAATGTTCTTTGGCTAGGTGTTCGGCGTCTTGTGAAACCCAGACAAAAGCGTGGCCGCGAGGCTCGACAGTGATTGGTTGACGGGTGGGAGAGGAGTGAGGTGCTCAACGCTCATTGGTTAACGGGCAGGTCATGTGACCAGAGTGGTATGCGAGGAGGAGCACGAGCACCTGTGCTGCGCACTGAAAGAGAGGAGCCCCAGAGTATAGAAGGCTCTGGAAGATCACCAAGTTTATCAGCTCGATTTGCGGTAGTTTCACTTTAGTTTAGGAACTACCATCAAGGGTACACATCGTACGTGTTAAACGATCTGATGAAGAGCGCCTTGAACTGTAGGCGTCTTTCTTCCGAAAACTCAGGATTACCGCTAAACGTTCGTGATGCCTGAACGTTTCGCGTATGCAACAAAATTGCAGAGCAATTCGTCGTAACTTTTAGTAGCAAGCACATGTTCACCTGAAAAGGACATATTTTTTTTAATTTAATTTTTTTTTTATTTGTGGCAAATTGCTTTAAAAAGTTGCCGGTCTCGAAGCTTGGACGCGAATGACTAATGAACTTCATAGCCATATTTCGCTAAGTGCTCTAGGGGTTTTCATCTTTTCTACCGCGTAACAATAAACAAGACAGTGTGTCGGAGCTTACATGTTTGTTACTTTGTTGTGCGTTCCTTTTAGTGTTAAGCGCGGAGTTTCCTTGCAAAACCCAGCAACTAGATTGTTTTCCTGCTTTTCAAGAGGAGCTAATGACTGAACTTTGCGAAAATAGTTAGTTCAAGAATTATTTTTAAAAATCTCAAAAGCATTCTTTAATGCTCTCTAAAGTTCCGTTTCCTTGGCGGAGTCTCCATTTTGTCATGGGTAAAACATATTGGCCGACACCCCGGTTTGAACATTTTTTCTGCGTTGGCTTCTTTTTCCCCTTACCCTCTGTCGTATCCCAAATGTGTCAACTAGAGAAAGGTCCATTGAACGGAGACGCTGAGCTAAATAGCACAGATCCACACACACATGTCGCATGATTTGTGGGCGCATTAGCGTTAATGCAATCTTCGTGTTCCATTGTCCGAGTGCATCTTCGTTGTGCTGTACAGCTCTATTTTGGTTCCGAGACTTCTTATCTCTACACGTCGTCAGAGAGTGCCGTTTTTTTATATAATAAACTAATTACTCGCACTTATCCACCTGATAATTTTTTTGCTTGTTCTCGACTGAAGTTTGTTCATTTTATTTTTGTATCCGAGGCCAATTCGAGTAATATGATCATCATCCAACGAAACATTATTTAGTCGGGGTCTTTTATCCGAGTAAAGCAAATCTCAATCATTTAATCGAAGTATAAAGTCTTTCATGCTAATTTACCAAACTCAGCATTCCCGAGGTACTTAAAACATGGCTATAGCTAAATCAAGTACTGTGCTATAATTTTATAAATAATAGTTTTTATGTGAAATTCGAGGTACCGATTCAACAGATATTTCTCAATTGACTTACAAACGCCAATTTTATTTGAAATAACAATATACGAACTCTCCTTTAGGTCAATCAAATATGTAATATTGAGTGCTCTGTCACATGAAACATTTTTTCTCAGTTCAATTTTTTGGCGTCCGGAAACTAATTTTGCTATCCGTTGCTCAGCTAGATATAACATATTTTGTTGAAATCCGATGAACACTCAATGCACTTCTGTTCTGCAACGTTAAAAATGCGTTTACGTTTTTAAACCACAAAAAACAGCTGTTGGGTTCGCTTAACTTTCAACAAAGATGAGAATATTAATTCCATTGCATTAAATTATTGAATTATTATTGATATTTCGTGTCGCATAATATTTCTTTCCGAAATAACATTGAACGCCTAAGTGGGCGGATTATGATAGTGGAACTCACACAAAAAAGCCCCGATAATCTCTCAAAGAAAGGTTTAATAATAACACAATTTGATTATATTTATCGTTTAGATTAGCAATAAAACACAAAGATGGCATGAACGTGGTATTTCTAGCAGAAAGTTTTAACTGGTATATCATGTAAGAAATGAATGGAGAGAAAGGGGGAAGAAAGGTGAGATTTAAATCTGCGTGCGCGCGTATCTCTTCACGGCTAATTGTTTTTTCTTGTTGTTTTTGTTTTTTAGGTGCATAATTTGTGTGCAGATTAAACTGATACCAGTGCAGTGAGAACACCTGTCCTAGAGTTATGAATGACGAACTAATTGAATTGCACGAATAGAAGTAATTATGGGATAACACATTCGTAACATTTTAAACTTCCGAAGTAAAAAAAACAAATTGAGGGTTGTATTCCAGTAAATATATCGTAATTTAGTACACCTTTCATTACAGATCAATCATGCTGCTTGTACTTCGTACTGACCTCATTGACCGTGAGATTCACACTGTTTTTTGTTTTTAACTTCTGATTTTAAAAGCGAAAAGGAGACGACATTCACAGGTTATCTAAAATATCTGCTTGATCAAAGAATGCAACATGTGCGAAGCAAAATAAAGCTTCTGGTTTTTAAATTAACCGTATGCATTATCATGTACATTGTTCCCGAATCAATTTCGCTGTATTTCCAGGTGATAGCTCATATAAGAGCTCATGTAAGGCAGGCGGAAGTCATGCCTTTCTGGGAAACAGAAATATCTAGGACTTCTTTTTACCGCGTGTGATATTCGTTAGAATATCCCATCCTTTCTTTTTCACATATACTGCACCTCTTAGTGCTCATTACAAAACCTTCTGAAACCCTAAGAATGCCAGCCCCCATTTACTAGAATTAAGGGGACTTTCTTTGAAACGTCGACTCCCCATCTACGGCTTCCATGAGTTGTATATTTTCAGCTGAATGAACCTGCTTGTACTCTCTTTGTGATTGTTGTGGTAAATCTGTTAGTCATTATGATACGCCCAGTGGACATTGCGATAACCACAGAAGTAAATCCAGTTTCAATTTTTTGCCCTAATCTCGCTTAACCAGAAATCAGGCTTGTAAAGTAACAAATTGCGCTTGATATACATTCTAACAGCATTACGCGGAAAAAAAAAAAAAGAGTACATAGCGCCAATCCGTGGGATGATGTTATATAGTAGGGAGTTTTAGAATAACGTAAGCAATTTTAGCGCACGCTAGCGCTAAATTTAGCACTTGCTTTAGTGCACGCGACGCAAGGGAGTTTTAGAATAGCGTTTCACCGTCGCGACGCAAAAGCCCAAGCATCTCGCGCATTGCAACGCCACCAAGATACAGTCACACGAAATGCTGCAACTTTAGAAAAAACAAGATTTTTGGTCCGGAGTAATAATTTTACACTTGTTTAAACGTGAGAGTGCGACGCGAGCGGTCGACCGGTCGTGTCGGCCGCATGCGTCGCCTAGGCAAGAGTGTACTGACCTTCGCCGATAAATGTTCGCTCGTCGCAAGCATCAACTTGCCGGTGATCGTTGCCCACCCTACTGGGTTTTCCAAACCGAGTGCAATGTCGTCCCGTGGTCCCGTATTGAAAATCGCAGTCGCGAGGATGCCGCCGACGTCGCCCTCACGACGCCGTCAAAGCGACCGCAGCCATGGTCCTGGGAGACGCCATTTTTTTTAACTGTGCTCGTCTTGGCTTTAGCCAACTTCTCACCACGAATCCTCCTTAGAGGAGTGCAAAGGCCCTTTGCCTACGCACGCTATTTTCGAGAAATAGCGCACGCTAAAATTGCGCACGCAAAGCGCAAAACCTGGTTTGCGTTCGGAGCATGCGCAGTGGCGACTACGCTATTCTTTGCGTACGCAAAGCTTTAGCGTGCGCTATTCTAAAACTCCCTATTGTGTCTTCTGAAGAAAAACAATATTATTCAGCCGTAACTATCTGCTTCAAGATAAGCTATACGTAGCCTATTCCTAAAGAAACGCGTAACGCTGCAAGTAAAAAAAAAACGCCTATTTTTGAATGGCCCCTGGAGCACGACTGGAATATATTTCATAGTTATATTAGGTTTGCTCTTAACGCTATAGGTTAGTTTCAAGTAAAAAATAATGCAAGCGTGGCTGTCATAAATTTAGGATTCGCTGTTTCTACTGGTTTCACATGAAGCAGACGTTTCCTCTTTATATAAGAGCTTGTTCTGCCGCATACATATTCTGTTTATTTTGAAAACATAGAGGGGTGATACTTCAGGGGGGAAAAGCAAGGCTGTCAAATTCAATTATCTGTCTTATTTTCCTTTTGCATAACAAGGTTGGCTTTCGCTTAACGCACCACGACAGCAAGTGCAGTATAGAATATCTTAGTGTGCATTACCGGCAAACGGAATGCACATGTGATTGAAAGCTGAGGCTGCCTACCATTAAATATTCGCTAACGCACAGAATCTCTTAACCGATTAAATCGGCAGATACCAAAAACTAACGACGGTTCGTGTCGTCAGTTTCACACTCTCCAGTCGAGGTTTCCTATTAATTTTCTTATTGTTGGCATGTTCTGCTCCCCCTGCCCCCTCCATTGGCGGATTAAAGAAACAAGAAAAGTTTAGATCTAATAAAGGTTCTAACGGCTGTTTATAAGATTATCTATTTTGCTCCGGCATCCCTAAATGTATTGGAACTTAAAACATAGCATATAATTAGGCCATATAGCTGCAGTCAACATAGACAGAAAGAAAAAACTAAACTTGTTTTAAGTGCAGGGTGTCTCGAAGGAATATAAATCATGCTTTTCTTGCAGCAAAAATAAACTACGCATCGCAGACTGGTTATTTTTGCCCGAATGTCGTGTTTTGATTCAAAAGTGATAAGCAAATTTCTTTTACACTTTTTATGAACATATCAAGTCCTTTCGTGTTAGCAGAACCTATAGATCTCCATCTGTTCACGGCCTCCGTCAGCCGCCATTTCCTTATTAAAACTTTCCGGAAATCACTTAAGATATCTAAATTAGATATCACTAGGTCCCGAAACTTTCGAAACTTATACTAACCCCAGTTGACAGAAGTATTGTATCAACGTGTTTAGAGGCATGCAATAAGCATATTACTACAAACAAATATCAAATCGGAGGGTAGATACGCCCAATTTAAATCATATGTTTTACATGTTTATTGGCCAAAACATATTTGGAACATTTCTCTCTTCAATAGGGATTTGCTAGCCGGGAATTCGGGCGAAGACAGTGACGATTCGGCGATACGATGTTTATATCTGCGGTGAGAAAAACTCGGGTTATAGTTTTCACAAGTACCGAGTATTATCGCCCTGCACTATATTAACTAAACCGCTGTAGCCATGGTTCATGCGGTTTTGAAGTGGGTCAGCATTCTAGAAGGTGAAACAGAAGTTCAGATAGAAAGTAACTCGAAAAACAAATCATGAATAATATAGCGGGATTTTCAGTCATCGTTTCTAAATAGTAAGTTTAAAATCTTGGAATGACACAAATATAGTCTCCAAGACACTCACTTACGCAACCTCGTGGACCTCCAAGACGCATAATTCTAAGCTGCCAATGCGATTTATAATGTTATAACCTGGCTTTAAAGAGGGCACAATAAACCCACTCAGTCAGAAGAAACTACGAAGCGCGGAAAACACTTGTGCGTCGAAATAACGCAAGAACGCAGTTGCAACAAAATCACGTTACGTGTAGGCACGATCTTTTCGTTCTATTAGCTCTTAGCTTGCAACTTTACATGGACGTTCTCCCGTAACATCGTTTGGCAATTTTTGGTTTTTATTTGACATTATGACACACTTGTTTTTCATCGTTCCCAACTGTTTTTGTTTCTGTAACCGTGTGTTTTGGTTTTGGTTTTCAATTGCAATATGAGTGCCCTAAAATTATTCGGCCAACCTTTCTTATGATGAAGTAAGCGAAAATCATTAGTGAAAACATTGGTAAGCGTGTTAATCCTAACCACTGTTTTGTTGAAGACGTCAAAAATCAATTATGTAGTCTCTTAGTCACTGACTGCTTCAAAACTAAAGCAGGGTGTGACTTACCATGTTCGCGCTCTTCGGTTTGTGATTCGTACGTCGGCGTTTTCATCGGCTAATTCTGCAACCTCATTTGCTGAAGAGAGATAATAATATGCCTGGGACTCGCCGCGCCCTGTGATTCTTAAGCCATAGCATAAATACAGAAGTAAGGAAGTTAGATGGTTCTTGCATTTCTTCACTTATTACTTTGTATATGTACACTGAAGCACACGTTTAGAAGCTGGGCAGCCAGTACACAATTTTTAATGAATATATGAAGGCATGGTTCAAGCAAATTGCTTATTAAGTTAGCATTAACAAAGACAGGGTAAACGTTCCAGGATATTGGAGTAAATAAGATGAAAAAACTTTCCTCTTCGTCTATAAAACAATGATATATATATAAACGAACATATGCAGATGAATGAACCGTATTTAATCCAATGAATCAAAGAGTCAAAGTTTTAAGGAACCTGCTGAAAACCAAAAAACGGCGGAGCCAGGATTTGAACTCTGGGCCTCCCAATGTCCGGTCTGGGCCTTGTTGCGTTCGGGAGGTGACGATGTCAGGTGCGGAACCAAGAGTTGGGGCTGTCGGTGTTGGGTTTCAGCAAGAGCGTCGACTCCTTGCATCAGCCACCGAAGCGGGGCAAGAACGCGAAGGTATTGCATCATCTGCCCTTGGTGAAAGAACACCCGGAACTTGCATCAGCCGCCCCGAACTTCGAACACCACGTAAACACTCGAATGCCAGGGAAGGCTCCTCTCTCGCTCCGCGGGCCTTCTCGCCCTCGGACGGTTATATAACTTGGGCTCAGAGAGCCCAAAGGTGCCGACTGCCGACTGCCAACTGCCGATCGTCAAATAACCAGTCGACCATGCTACTTGTATTGTTCCTGTACATAAAATGTACATAAAAGTTCTTATTCAGTAACCCCACTCCAGGCCTGTTTTCTCGGGGCCATGCAAGCAGCGAGCCACAGCCCCGACTCTTGCTTCCGCGCCTGAGGTCGTCATCCTCCCAGACGCAACAAACTGGTTGGCAGCGACGGGATCCAACTGCGCTGGACCATGACTCTCAGTGTGGGTGAGTGCCCGACTTTCTTCCTTTGACTCGCCAGACCCTGCAGCTCTTAGTTCTGTTGTGGGGCGTTGGGAAAAGTTTTCGTCAGAACAGAAAAGTGTCCGTTTTGACGTGAGTTTTGTCAGGGAAGTGCCGTTACATCGAGTAGATCATGGATCTCAACGCGTTGCGTGTGCCAGAGCTGGTACATGTCTGCGCCCATTTAGGGATCGACTTGGGGCTCTCGGTGTTGGGTTTCAGCAAGAGCGTCGACTCCTTGCATCAGCCACCGAAGCGGGGCAAGAACGTGAAGGTATTGCATCATCTGCCCTTGGTGAAAGAACACCCGGAACTTGCATCAGCCGCCCCGAACTTCGAACACCACGTAAACACTCGAATGCCAGGGAAGGCTCCTCTCTCGCTCCGCGGGCCTTCTCGCCCTCGGACGGTTATATAACTTTGGCTCAGAGAGCCCAAAGGTGCCGACTGCCGACTGCCAACTGCCGATCGTCAAATAACCAGTCGACCATGCTACTTGTATCGTTCCTGTACATAAAATGTACATAAAAGTTCTTATTCAGTAACCCCACTCCAGGCCTGTTTTCCTCGGGGCCATGCAAGCAGCGAGCCACAGCCCCGACTCTTGCTTCCGCGCCTGAGGTCGTCATCCTCCCAGACGCAACAGCCTCCCAATGACCGGACATTGGGAGGCCCAGAGTTCAAATCCTGGCTCCGCCGTTTTTTGGCTTTCGGCAAGTTTCTGAAAAGTTTGATTCTTTGATTCATTGGATTAAATACGGTTCATTCATCTGCATATGTTCGTTTATTTGCCCCTCGGAGACCACGTACGATGACGTGAAGTGCCCGTGTGTATATATATATATATATATATATATATATATATATATATATATGTATATAACGGATACGTTTCTAGTACTGGTCTATCTATGGCGGTTGAATATTTCCCGAGAAGTACAGTACCTTCAAAATTAAACAAACAAAAACAGAACGAAGAATTTACAGTGACAAGAAAAAATGCCGCGCCAAGATTTCGTATATGTGTTCTATTTACTAGTGGCTATTTTTCATTAGGTCACCGTTCCTAGCCTGACAAGGAAGTGCAACCATTCCTAATTTAGAGCTTTGAGACTCCGGCCCAGAGCGCTACCTCGAAGTCGACGTCTGGCGCTTCCGCTGGGCATTGCTTGGCGTGCGGTGCCGCAAAAGAAAGAGCAACCGGCAGCATCAGACATCTCCCTCCTGCTTTCACATTAATGCCCTTCCCGAAGGGTTTGCACGTCCGTGCCGGCCCTGCTCGCATGAACATTATACGTCGTGTCGCCTTACGATGTACCGCGATAAGCTGCTACGAGCCGCAGGAACCAATCCCTAGCTCAGAGCGTGTCACGAGACTTCACGCTCCCCCGGTCGCTCCGCCCAATCGTAAGGTCACGTAACAGGCATTAAGCTATGTCTTGTCTCTTCCGGTGGCACGTAGCGTCCGTTTGCAATTAATCGTAAGAAGAAACGGTGTATAGACTGGGCCGGAAGAGGGACGTGGAAGTTTGCCGACCTTATCTAGCAAATGGACTCATAAGACGAAAACGGTCAAGGAACGCGAGCTCATGCCCACTAACTCTAGTCTCTGAGCGCCGTTGCTTTTTCCTTGGACCTCGAAGCCTCCGGAGAACACTGACACGAAGACCCAAGAGCCTGCGCCCGGCGCGAATCGCAGTATTGGTAGTAAAGGAACTCTATACACCATGTCATCTCACACCAGACCGCAGAGTACGCTACGAGGCAACGAAGCCAATCCAATGCTGAGAGCAAGTCGTCTGCTTCTTCCGCAGGCGTTCCGGTGACGTAAGAAAGACGCCGAGCTCTGATTGGCTCTGATTGAAGGATAGTGAGTAGACCTCAAAGCAAGCTGCCTTCAGGTCTACCCATTATTCTTCATTCAGAACCAATCAGAGCTCGGCATTCTGACGCCACCACAACCCCTGCAAAGAAGCAGACGAACTTGCATTCCGGAAAAGGTTCTTGCACGAGACCATGATGCAACGCGACTACCCGTTCAGAAATCTCATACAACCCGCCGGAATCCAGGTTAGATGCATTCGTCGCTGTTACTCTATATGTTTTGTATGCTTTGGGCCCAAGTTCACGCTGCAGTTTGCCCGCTCACTTGAGGTTGAAAATGGTCAGCTCTGCCTTAATTAATTGTTCCAGCCGTAAATGTCGATGACAAGATGGAGCTACGGCCAGCACTCTTGGTTTGCTTAGAATTGCGGAAATCATTAGGAACCAGGACAAGACGTCGATCGACCAATCGGTTCGCCGGCATAATGAATGGCTCCGACGGATCCGGCACAACCTCGACAAGAAAGCTTCGTATCAACTAAGGGTTTGTGGACTGCACTTCGTGCCATGTGAGGACCCTCTTTGCGATTGATTATATACACGAGTAAAGGAGACGAAATTACTTGTGGGGTAGCTCCAGTCTTCATCTGGGTAGCTATTCAAAAAGCTGGAAGACCGACTACAGTGCTTACGAATATTGCACAATATCCGCCAATGATTTCACGTATAGACCTTTTTCGCATGCTCTAGTTCCGAGCCACCTAATAAGCGTATCCGGTATGAGCGACGGGAAAATAATAAAAAGTTGCAACCTGTAAGTGGTGAACAAATACAGGGAAGGCAAGACGACAATGTGTGACGGTTACGTTTATATCCTAAATGTCTTCTATTGGCGTGGCGACGGCAAAACAATGTTTTCACCTATACTAGAAGTCACGACAATTAAAGATGGCGACGCCCTTGTGAAAAGGGTCAATAGAGAGCGGCACCAATTTCCTTGTCAGTCATCGCCAATGCTTAGCACACGACGCATTTTTTGCCGTCCCGACAGCACTCCAGCGAAGCATTTGAAGTGCCGAGCGACGGCACTCCACGCAGGCATTCAAGTGCCGTCCGAGGATGTTAGACACAAGTCACGTTTATTCTGACTTGTGTTCCATCGGCTGCTCGCCACCAATTTGCTTTATCATCAAACGCCGGTAAGACAAAAGCCGTGAAAGCGAGCGGCTCTACGACGGCCCTACTGCTCCCGCAATAAGACACTGAATGCCTCCAACATGGCGCCAAGGTACTGATGGCCGACAACAATGTTGGTTTCGCTTTCGTAGCTAACCGGAAGTGACGTCAGGTGCAAGAGTGCAAGAGGCCTATGTCGCGTTAATGCCACGTGACCTCCAGGATGGTCACAGCGACACGCGGGGAGCGTAGTTACAGAATACGTTCACAGCGTTGGATTGCCTAGGATGGCTCGTAGCGCCATGCGCGGTTCATTGTAAAGCGCGGTCCCAAACCGACGCCTGTTTTGCTTGCATGCACCGGAACACGTAATAATTTCCCGCTTCCGGTTCTGGCGTACAAGACTCCGTTTTACTTGCTCCGGGACACGTATCTAAAGGTCAATATTTTTTAACTTTTCCGTGTGCCCGTTTTGTGACATACTCTCCCGTATTGTGACGTAGGCTGCCGTATCGAGGGAGCGGCCAATCACGAGACGGATTCTCTTTCCACCGTCAATGATCACGTGCTCTTCGCGTGCTTCACGAACGTACGCTCTCCGCAACGCCGGAGTCGCTGAGCACGGGGTTGGCCAAGTGCTGCTGGCTTCTCGCAGTCATTATTCTGTGCCCTTTACCTACCCGGGTTACTTCACTCTCGTCGCAAATTTATATCGATATCCGCTTTTGTGCTCAATAATTTCTGTGTAATGACTTGAGTATTTGCCTGTTGTGATGACGACAAGCGTTCAACGTCCTCGCGCTCTGTCGAGCGTGTATGCAAAGTGCCCGTCGAGACCGGTGGAAACATTGTCGGCGCCGCTTCTCTTTGTTCGTTTGATATATACCTCTGACAAGTTGTGTCTAAAACTCGTTGTGGCGGGAGCTTCCCTCGAGGGTTGTTTCTGTGGGGCGGCGTGAAAATGCTGGATTCAACACTATCGGCGTTATACGCTGCATGATATGCTAGAACGACACCCCCTCCGTGCTCTTTCATTGCACTCCGTCTACACCTCCGCTGGCTTCATTAAGTGAAGAAATCCCACAGAAATGACGCCTTCAACACAGTGTTCATTCATCTGTGAAACGTGGTGTTTGTCCCAAGTCCAGTACGCAAAAGCTTCGTGGGACAAAGTTACAATCGTGCCCTGCTGTCACCCTCGACGACACGAGGTAGGAACTTGTTCGTACCCCTTCTTCGTATTGTGCTAAGTAGCGCATGTACTTTTTCCGCCTCTCTACACTGTCGTTCCGCTCGATCGGGACCGAGCATCACGCCTGGAACCGATCGACGTTGCCGATGTCGCCATGTCGCGGAGTAAACGACGCTCTATTTTCTCGACAGCGGAGACTCTTGTAGCAGCCGCATTACACCCGTTGCCGATGTGCATCCTCCGCGCTGCATATATTCTTTCTCCTTCAGCCGTATTCTAAGAACATTAATGTTTTCGAGAAGGCTGTCCAGACCAAAATGTAAACGTTTGCTCCGCCTACTTGCGGCAAAACTTTTTTTTACGTGTTCAAACGCACTTATGCAAAAAACGTGTCGATTTTTCGATCGCGCTTCAGTTCAAACGAAGTGTAGAAGAGCAGTGGTCATGTTCTTGCGGGAGGTGGGAGTATTAACGGCGGAAAAACCCGCAAAGTTCGATTGTATTCATTATATAAATGACTTCGCATTGCTTATGTGGTGTCTTTCAGAAAAGCACTGCTGAAGCTAACGTATATCGTGCCAAGGGTTAAAGTAAGAACTCGAAGTCAATACTCGAGTCATGGCGTCTAATCTCCGATTGCAACTGATGACTGGTTCGTATTGAATAAAGTAATATATATATATATGCTACCTATGAATCAGCTTGATATAAACGTTCGCCTTATACACGTTATATGCCAGAATTCCAGTCGTTTTTTTTTTTTTTTTTTTTTGGGGGGGGGGAGGGATCAGTTTAATTGTCACTATAGGAAATTCAGAATAAATTACCTGTCGTATATTGACACCCATCCTAGCCTTCATTTTTCAGACAGATTATCAGAGACTGCAAAGTCGTTAGCAACCAAGATTTCTTGCGGCGGCAGTTAGCTCTTGTTAGGCAGTAATAAAAGCACAGCTTAACGTAAATGAAAACGAAGGTGACACTGCAGGCTTCGAAAGGAATTCATAATTTCTAAGATGCGCCTCGAACGGTTCCGCGCTTGAAAATATTGTTAATAGCTTAGTTGCATATTCAAATATGCAGACCACAGCGAACGCTGAATAATTTATATGGAAGGAACAGTAAAATAAATATTATTCGAATAATTAATGTAATGGAGGTAGATGTAGCTCTGACGAACGGACATTTTAACAAAATAAAAAGTTACTTTGTTACAATTTTTGCTTTGCGGAGCTCTCTGCGTGCGGAGAATATTCAAAATGAATGTGAATACTTTAAAATATTCTGTCAGAAGTTTATTTCTGCATTGAGGTGTGTTACGGAAGTATTATCAGAAGCTGCCCAACAAGAACTAAAAGGACTTCTTTCACAATATATGTGAGAAATTTTGCTGCATTGTATTATTCTGTCGAATTCCATCTCTGGTAAGCGCACAAATTATACTTTAAAAGTATTATAATTAATTTATTTTTTATATGCGCAATTTTATTTAATAGTTGTATAGTATGCACGTTGAAGATAGACAGACTATTTTTTTGTTTTTTCTACCTCTAACTCTAACAAAATGGAGCTTCAGTAGTTGGATGTGTAATGAAATTTCCAGTGGAGTTTTGAAAATATGTTCGATGAGGGCATTTTAATAAAAGCTACAATATATGTAGTTCAAGAACGAAGATGGCTAGCAGAGACGGAGGTTGTATGCACAACCATCCAATATGCATCCAGTACGTAACTCACGCCAGCTTTAGTTGGTGTGAAGAAGATCCATAGAGCAGCGAATAAACGGTGACGTGATGATGATTTTTAGGTTATCGAAATAGATATTCCGTCTTGTGCTTAAGTAAAGCCGTTGAGAAACAGTAATTTGCGAGGCTGCCGTTGAAACCGAGGTCTCCTAATTACTGCACAAATTTTTTGACGACTACATTGCTATAGTTATTAAGGAAAGCTGTATATTCTGGTTGTTCTTGAACTTTATATAACGCTAAATCCACACATGAGATAGCGCAGTTTTCAGATTCTCACATTCCTTAGAAGCGCAGAAAAATAAGGGAAGGGGGGGGGGGGGTTTACACAGCCAGATGACTGTTTTTGACACAGCTGTTTTGTTTATGCGTTTGCTACATATTGGGTTTAAAACATAATTTTTCTTGCCTATAAAACCCCTTAGTTTCTTTTCCTACGTGGTAGCATATCAAATAATTGTTCAAAATAGAACTCCCGGTAATTGTCGCCAAGTAATGTGATTAAAAGAGAAAGACAAAAAGAAGTTGATAAACACGTTCTGTAATACAATACTATAAAATTGAGATCATCACTGTCAAAGCAGGGATTGGACAAAAACGTGGATTCTAGAGTTACATTTAGCATTTATTTCATGCACCTAGTCGAAGTACGCTCGCGAACCACTGGCTGAACATCACAGGGCATAGTAAGATGGTAACATGTAACGCTCAGGTTTCGGCTGAGATGTCTGGTATACACCTATATATTGACGACTCCGCCAACACGGTCTACAAACATCCTTGTGAATGTTTTCAGTATATGTCAAGCATGGCATGGCTTCTTCTAAAAGTGGAAAAGAAAACAATTTTGCTCTAATTTTCTAAACTGTAAAGTAAAGAAAACATTTTACAAAGTATCAAATCTGTATATGTTTCCCTAGCAATCCTCACCGACTCCGAACAAAGGAAAACAATTTTTTTTGCAAGTATAATTTGAGAACATGTTTCTGATTCAAGGAACGCAGAAAGTATTTTCGGTTCAGACTTTACGTAATATGCGATATGTTAGTGTAAAAGTTGAACCGAAAATACCTCCTTGGTGCCTTGAATGCGATTCAGGTTCTCAATTTAAACTTACATGCAAAAACGTTTGCTCTGTTCGGAGTCGATAAGGGTGGGTTT
The DNA here is from genome assembly GCA_013358835.2 of Ixodes persulcatus. Taxonomy (NCBI): domain Eukaryota; kingdom Metazoa; phylum Arthropoda; class Arachnida; order Ixodida; family Ixodidae; genus Ixodes; species Ixodes persulcatus. Next base: position 1,048,306 of record JABSTQ010011335.1, on the reverse strand, counting down.
TTGTGTCGACTAAGCTAAGCATCTCATTTCGAAACATACGTTCGGCTAAAACTTGATGTACGTGAAGCTGTATAAGGCACTCGCTGTCGGGCGTTTCGAGATCAAGGCTCGCGTATGAAATCCCCCCTAATGAAAACGTCACGTTGTAATGGCGCGTGTCCTGGCATGCTAAATCCAGACGAGCTTCCCTTCCAGCTGAAAGGAGGGGCAGTAAACAAATGGTTCCCTGTCAGAATCCAAAAGGACTACGGACGCTAGCATATTATATTTATTTCCCGTTTCATCGAGACAATAAATGGGGTTGAGCTTCGCATGCCTAGCCATGTAATTAAGATAATGTAGTTGCCGTTTTATATATTTCACTAGAGAGAACAACACGGTTATAGTCACACTGTGCTTCTGAGATAAAAAGAACCTAGGATAAAAGTGCCCTTGACGACAACAAAATGCGCACCCGAAATAAGATTATACGGCGGGCAAGTTTGTATGCTCTTTGAGCACTTTGTGACAATGTTTACGCTCCAGACAAGACCATGTGCTTATGTTTTCCCCCGACCTCAAACAATGATGATGCGTGCCTGTCTGCCTTTTCATCGCGAGTCCCCTGCCCGTTATCTGTGCTGCCGTTCCATTGGCGTGCCCCTCCTTACGTTCCCATGCACCGGAAGACGTATTTTGGAGCACTTGCTCGCCGTATAGTAAGCGGCAATGTGAGAGTCACCAGACGTGACGAATCTTGAGCACCTTATTACAGCTTCACGGAAAATGCGACTGCGTCACTAGCTGATAAGAACGCCAAAGAACGAGTCACGAAGCAAGCAAGGTGAACATAAAAATCCACGCCGCGCGTTTTTTACGACATTAGTTACCATTTGACGTCTCTCGCATCACTACAAAATAATGCATGCTTAAGGTCGTAGCAATCAGAATACGAGCATGAACATTCATGACCAAAAGAAATACTAACAACGGAGCAGCGGCCGAACAATACCTCTAATAACGGCAGCTGTGGACATTGCTTAAAGCAAGAAAGCGGTTAGCTGTTTCTAGTTTTTACGACACATTTTATAACTGTGAATCACCGCCAGCGGCGCTGCCTTTACGCTCTGCACTTAAATGTGTGGTGCAACGATTTTCAGACTTTGGCCAATTAACTGCTTAAATTAATATGTGTCACCCATAGAACGAACAGAAAACCGCATTTTCTTACGAGCGCTAGTTTATATGTAAAAAAAAAAAATTAAACAAATCGAAGATCAAAGTGCCTCTCAACTCTCCACGTCATTTTTCGAGTGACGTACTCTGGGGGATCACGTGGTTTCCCCTTGGATTCTCTCTTCAGAGGCTCCAGCCGCTTCCTCCGCGATTATCGACTTTTAAAGGATTAGCATCGACGAAGGTCACGGCGAGCGATGGACACGAAAGACGGTTCGCCACGGGGGTGACGGCGAGTGTAGCAGCGGAGGGCGACAGGTTTTGTTCACTTCCGCGTATCCCCCAGAGTACGTCACACATCATTTCCGTTAACAACTACACGCGGCTGTGAATCGGCAAATATTTTGTTCTCTTCTTTGCGATTACGCACCGTAATAGCAGTTTTTTGGGGCAAGATGACGTGATTTTGGTCACTTGTGCTTGGATAAACAATATAAAAAATGCAAACTGCCAATTCTTTCAACACTAAAATTGTTGAACTGCCCCTTTAAGTCAACGATTGCGAAAATGATGCTCCTCCTTCATAGGAAACCGTGGAACCGCACCGAGTGACGGTGCAGCTGCAAGAGCTGCGTTTTGTATTGACAGATTCCGCTTAATCATTGTATTGAAGTCATTATGATACTATATTTATTATGATGCAATAAAAAACGACCTTCGTTGATTAAAGCAGAAGGCACGCAGTGAGACCATTCTGCAGTGCACGTGAAAATTCCCCTATTTTCGCGCTTTCGTTTTCACGCGTCACTTACGGCCCTTTGATTATGAAGAGCAGCTGCTCAAGTGTTCACTTACCATCCAAACAGAGAGTGTCGCGCGACGCGTAGCCAAAAGTGAAGGCAATACACGGATGGACAGACCGATTATAATATCGCCTTAGAAGTACCACCAAGTTCCGCTAGAAGGTTCTGTAGTGCCAGGATGGTACGCGCGTCGCTCTTTGTATTTTTGTTTTACCATAACTGTACTTTCGAGACACTGTGAACTAGAGTTGAAACTTATAATGTTATCAGCCAGTGAACAGTGAACTTAAATATCATTAGAAGTAGGGCCAATACCGAGCACACAAACGCGTACATCTCTTAGTTACAAAAATTTTCCTAACTACTGTTACTGTCTTCGTCTCTAACAATGACTCCTGCGTTCACGCAATGACTATTAAACGAGACGCTTAACAACCTCTAATCAGGCAGTTTTTCTTTCAACTTTTCTCAGTCAATTGTTTCTTGTTTAATGCACAACGAAAATGCCCTACTGATTTGATCTCTCACAGACTTGATCATCAGTGCACGCCACCTTCACGTGAGTACAGTGTACTCAACTGTTAAATATAACGCGGGAGAGGTGGCCCGGGAAACTGCATGCGTCATCTACCGGGTCACTCTGGCAGCTTATGCCGCTGTTGTTTTCCTGCAGTTACACTCCCAGCTCTGAAACAATCCGCAATGCGTGACTCGGCAAAGAAAAAAAAAAAGAAGAAAATCGCTCCCTGATTTTGTTTTGTTTACAGAAGGTGGCCTTTAACAGAGAAACTGCAAGATCATTGAGATGTCGTAGCCCCGCATGGTAAATGCGTAGGTGTGACTAAAATAAAAAAACAGCATGAAAACAAGTAAAAATTTAAAGCGTGTGGGATAAAGAAAGAGAAGAGGATGTCATGCGATAAATGTATCGGGGAGTGGTGACAATCACAAGAAGAGCCGCCTTATTCTCTGCCGCATCATTGATTTAATCGCTAGGACAGCTCTGATATCAGTTGTGGCAACCGCTCCCGGGTTATATTTAACAGTTGAGCACACTGTACAAGCACATTTTAAGTGGACTACATACTAAATGGTTGGGAACCACGAAATAATGTAATTATGAGTGGATTGTGAAAATATCTGACATAATATTAAGTATTGTATTTGTTATAAAATGGGTTTATGCTGTTTTTTGTTTTTTAATTCAGGCTCGTTCAAACACCAGAAACTGACCGAAGTCATTCAAGTCTTGCTAGCTTTTTATAAATGTCATTTATTTCACCTGGTGGCATTCGCCTTTATCAGGCAGTGGTTGCATACAACTCTAGGGCATGAAGATAAAAGTCTATGGAAGATATGGAAACAGAGCGCGTTTGTACTTTTTCTTATAATTTTTGGTAAAAATATCTTGCCTGATACATGTTATCAAGAAATAATCTCACACTTCAGAAGCTGTATCCTCTTTTGTTGTTTTTTATGAATGGGCCTAAATGTTTCGGGATTTCAGACTATAGTCATGCCCGTTCCCTGTATTAATATATATTTATATACGTGTTCAAACTCACAACCTATTTATAATTTAAAAAAGCGGAATCGTTGAAAGCTTGAGTTGCTAAAATCGCTTTCTTTTGAGTATTTAGGCAGATTAGTATGACTGCAGACGCCCGCAAACTTATAAAAACATACATATTAATTTTGGAAAAATATATTATTTGAGACTAAAACAATAGAAAAAACAATTAATGTTCACATTTATAGACAAGTACAATAAAATAACAAGCATCACGGCAAAAAATGTTAACTTGAATAAAGCTTGCCTATGGTAGATGAAACCCAATGAGCAAACGTGTACAGTCGAGATGGCTAGGGAGCATCATATTGGGTAGTGAAGTATATTGTTATTCTCCCCGAGGTAGAAACGTATACAAATATATAGAAATCTCGCAATGTCAAGTACTCATCTACTGAATCTTTTCGCACAAGACGATGTCGTTCATTTTAAAGCTATTCATTGCACTGGCTCTAGATAATTATAAAACGCTACCAGAACTATTTGACAATCGTTTACACCTTGCACATTTTATATTACAAAACCCAAATGGCTGTAAAATAGGTGCAACCTATCTGGAAGAGTGCCCTGATTACAGAAATAATATGTCGTGTATATTTTTATATTTTATTTTGTTGTGCCCCAATCCTTCTTTTTCAGAATAAATACGCTGAATTCTTATCATATGCTATGCCAATTCTTTAAAGGCGGCGTCAGTTAGTAGCAATATATTTGAATGTCTAAGTCTTCAACGCAGTCAATCATGAATTGTGTTTGATTTTCTGGCTTGTGAGTTATATATAAAAGACAGAATTGGGGTGTTAGAGGTTATGGCTCCCTGTCACGTCCTTCCGTGTCTAATTTGGGTGAGCCTCGGGGCTGAAATGTTGGTCCTATGATGTTTATTATTTTGACAGACAATTTCATATCCTCGGTGGAAAACTCGCAGGTGCTCTTATTTTCAGACGATGTAAAGCTGTTTCGGCAGGTGAATTTTATCACCGACTCTATTTTGCTGCAAGACAGTGCTTGTTCGGTACAAACATGGTGCATCTCGAATATACTACTTCTGAATCCCCACAAAACCTAAGTAATTTCTTTGTCAAGAAAGCGTAGCAAGTTAACTTATCCTATGTATAATGTCTGGAAAATGAAATTATAAGTATGACCACAGTAGTAAGAGATAAATGAGGTTTTGTGGACGATCAAACATTTTTTTTAATTCTCACCTGAAGTACATTGTTAGTCAGTTCCTGCGCACGTTTGGAATAATGAGTCATTTAAAAAGAACATTTATCACTCATAACTACTCTCTTGACATACTTCAGTACTCATGTACTCTCTAAACTTAAATTTGCATCTGTCGTTTGGATCTATATTTGTAGCACAGTAAGTGAAAATATTAAAACACCTACGAAAACGATTTGTGCAAGTAATTTACGACTTATATTTTAATGTTAAAATAATATTTTTAGTATAATCTGATTTCACCTAGACTAAGATTGTGCACTTCAAATAACAGGAGGTCTATCCAGGATGTTTATTTTTTAATAGGTTAGTTTATGAACCAGAGCGTAGCGCAAGTTAGTCTGCTTCTTTTGCAGAGGGTTATGGTGACGTCAAAACGCCAAGCCCTGATTGGTTCTGATTCATGGATAGTGGGTAGACCTCGAGGCAAGCTGCCTTGAGGTCTACTCCCTATTCTTCAATCAGAGCCAATCGGAGCTCGGCGTTTTCACGTCAACACAACCCCTGCAAAAGAAGCAGGCGAACTTGCGCTCCGCATTGACTGTCCTACACTCCTAGAAATCATGAGCGTATACTTTCCCTCAAGTCACTTGGGATATTAAATCGCATGCAATCTACGGAAAGGAATCCGGCGAATGACGCGGCTGATGATACTTTTAGATTACCAAAAACGGCCGGCGCTTTAGCACTCAGTACGGCGAAACGTCATGATTAGTGGCACAGTGCAGAGCTTTTTCTAGGTTTAGACATTGTCAGCAGCCTCATTCGCCAAGTTTTCTCCGTAGGTTAACAACAATTGGTCGTTCAGAGTGGTTTCCTGGGGAGCAGACGCTCCCCATCTCTAAGAGTGTACTCTTCTCTACACTATCGTATTCCTGTTACCACAAGCTCTTGAAATTCTAGAGTAGTTCAGCCACTTCCTCATAACAATTTGTCACCGGTATCGGAAGTCTGACATGTTTTAAATACCAATTTTTGCAAGATTAATAGTTTTTTCTACATATTCGCCCCCTTTTTAAGCATGCGTATACATTTTAAGCATGTGTATGACATTAAGCTTGCGTATCACTTTTAAGCATGTATCATTGTGGTGTTTTTACCGCAAAGGACTTGGGGCTGTTGGTAAGTACATAAATAAAAAAAAACATTGAATTGAATTGAAAGCTGCGGTATCTATGTGATTAAACATAATTATAATTTATTTTTCTTAGGAGCATGTCCCAACCTTTCTTTTGCCATGAAAGTAAAAAAATAACAAACCTAATTATCCTTCTAAAAATAGACTTTGAAGCCCTATCATAACAATCTTGCACTAACCTAAAACCCAAAAACTAGTTCTAAGCCGTGGCTTATACTGTCTCTTTCTCTTTTTTTTTTTTGTTTCTAATTTCTTGAACAGTATAGAAAAGTACTCAGTCTTAAAGCCCATATAAAAACACAAATGTTTCTCGTATGATTTTCAAAATAAGCATACCGGACCTTAGAAACACTATATCAGGCCTAAGTAAGGGTTATAAAAACTTACTGTCACGTGCTATTGTGCGTTGATTTAACAGATTACCATAATAATTATCACTAGAAAATTGACAACGAATGAACTTAAAAATTTTAAACCTTACTTCAATAGATAAGAATACTAAATCGTCTAAACTATAATCACTTTTACTAACCCCACGGTATTGTTCCTCCCCTTTTCAAGGAGCTAAGAATCAAGAAGAACCCGAAATCCAGTTCTTCAAGGAGCGCTTGCACGAAAGAAACCGTATTTGAGATAACGAGCCCCTTTGGAGACCACGTACGTCTCAATGCTTTATTGGCAATTCCGTTCGAAGGGTATTCTCGGATTCCAGAACCCTTAGTATGATGGATCCCTGAATGACTCATTACGACACGATGGCAGCTCGTCGCGCCCCCTGGCCATAATGAAGGGATTCCATCTGATAAGTCCATCTGATACCTCTTTGCTAATGCACCTAGCTTTTTTTATATGCGCTTGAGATATGCGCACTGTCTGACGTGAAGCATTCGAGTGGACGTAAATTGTCCCCCAAATACTGCCTGAGCTAGTGACGCCTCAGGGAGGCAGTTACCCGTTCATTGCAATCTGTAGCATCAGCGCTTTTTTTTTTTTTTTTGCGGGTAAACGGAGAGCTCTTTTTTTCCCACTTCATAATGCTCAACACCAACCCTGCCTCTTGCGTCATCGAGTTTTTTTTTTTTTTTTTTTTGCCTGTGGAATAGGATCTCAACGCTATCCAAGCTATTTTGATAGCATTTTGCCAGGAGCTTCTTCCGGTGCCTCGGGAGAACCAAACTTTGCTCCAAACCTATTTGATACCTTGATTCGACGATGTGCGTATTGCTTTGAACAATTTAATGTTTGATGGAGTAATCTATAGATGTATACGCGCAAAAAATGCACGCCTCCTTCGAGCCTGTTTGCGTGGTCGTTCAAAAATTTCCCACGTCGAGGACTCGGTACAACAATAACAATTATCTTGAATATATTGGCACCCTCTCAAACCATGCCCAGAGTCGAGAAACTATTTTTAAGCGTGTGTGTGTGTGTGTGTGTGTGTGTTTATAATCATCTTTCACACACTAGGCTGGGAGTGCAATGTTACCGATGTTCACGCAGGTATATTAGCCGAGGCGCTTTGAATCGTGCGCTTCAATTCTACGCCATTTGTTTCTTAACAACTCCATGCCTTTTCACTCCAAGCCCGACCATATGCCTTACGTCACGATTCGGTGGAGCCAATCAGGCCGCGACAAAAGTACGTCGTCGCGGGGCTCACAGCCTTTGTGCCTTTTTGGTATCACCGAATTAAAGCACACGATCACGCCAAGGGATTTCGTTGCGAGCCTGCGCTTTATTTTTTCGTCTGTGCGTGAAGACAAGGAGCGCCGAGACAATGTATTTTTTTCGCTGCTTGATCGGTTCCATCGGACCGAAAGCGACGGTCGGAAAAGTGAAACGGTGTCTCTCTTCGTTCCAGTTTTAATGCTACGCCAGTGCTGTGGGTGTTACCGAAAAAAGGTAACAAAATACGGCAGTCGTTGCTCGCAAATGAACGGAACGCGTAGTTGTTACCACTTCCGATAAAAAGTGATGCGCGTTATTTTTGCTTTACTTTTTTTTTTACTTACGAATTAAAACGATTTTTCAGTTGTGTCGTTACAGGCATGCACAAGCGCCATATTTCGAGAACGAAATTTCGAGGGCATGTGAGATGAGTGTATTGGGGTATCCACACGAGGGAGAAATGCGCCCCTTCCCTCCGCGGAACGCGCATCACGTGAGACATACGTCATCCCTTTTTGACGCCTCGCGGCGCCGTTCTCCTCCGTGGCGGAGGCGCGGAGGCTTCGTGCTGTCAGCACGAAAGCTCCGCAGGTGGGTGGCAGAGACGAGGACGGAGTTTCTCGGGTTGTTGACGTCACGACATCCGTCCGCGGAGTCACACAACTGCGTTTACATACGTTCTCTTACATTGCGCTGTCAGTTACCGGTACATGCGCAAGCTTCGAATGTCGCGTGCAAAGCTGCTCTTCCAATGAATTGGTCGCAACGCTTCATACCACGCACGGATGTCACGGTGATTCTCAAGAGAAGTCGACGCAAGGTCTCGTAATATAAGGCAACGTGAAATAACTCTCTGCGTGAACCTGTTTTAATAATTTATAAATTGGCGCTTCAAATGGCGAAGAACGTTTTGGTGTAATTTTGTAAGTTTTCGTTTATTAAAGTACGGAATGGTTTTGAACGAAACCCCTAATCCCAGTTTGTTGTCCGTCCGTCCTTCCGTTCGTGCATTTCCCGCTAAATTTAGAGATGAAACTGACGTCAGGCGACTTAACGTCACGTGACCTATATATCAGCGAAATAATTGACGTCACTCGACCTATAGGTAAATACAGTTTCCCCGCTAAGTTCAGCGTAAAATTAAAGAGTGGATTTTTTAAGTCGTTATTTATTAAATCATGAAATGCTAACGGAAAACCCCAATCCCAATACTTTATCCATCCGTCGGTCCGTTTATTTTCCGCCACATTTACCGGGGAAACTGACGTAACTTTACCTAACGGGACCGATACACTAATCGGAGAAATTGACGTCAGGAGAACTATATACCAATTCTGTTTCACTGCTAAATTTAGCGGGGAGAGTCTACGCCACGTGACCTGAAATCAAGATACCTATACAATTTAGTTTATCCGCCCTATAGCGGGAGGATATACGTCCAGTGTAAGACGAATTTCCTCTCCCCATTCCTCTCCTCCCTTCCCCTTCCATTTCTCTCCTCATCCCTCCCGTTCTAGGGCGTCCTCCCAATCCCTCCCTTCCCCACCCTCTCCCATCCCTCTCGACATACCCCTTCCTCCCTCCCCCTCTCCCCCATTACCCTACGGTGCCCCTCCTTCCTTTCCTTTTCTCTCCCTCCTTGGTCACGTGACACAGGAATTCATTTTCTCCATTCCTCTATCCTGCTTTCCCTCTTCTAATCCCTCTTCTCAGTGCACTAAAGTTCCCTCTTTCCCTTCCCTCTAAAAAATCCGCTAATACAGTCATGTCTCGTTAATATGGACCCCGTTAATATGGATACCGCGCAATATGGATACCGCGCAATATGGACACCACTTTCGGGGACTAACTGGGAAAATACACGCATTTTTGTCTCATTATTACGGACAACTCACATTATGGACGATTTTTTACGGGAACGGAGGTGTCCATATTAACGAGGCATCACTGTAACACCCTTCCCCCCCTCTCTCAAGAAAAAGAAAGAAATAAACACGAGCTTTGTGACTGCACGTTCGGCGCAGGTTGATTGGCTTCGGGATCGTAGCGTCGATGGCCCTCGGACTTAAAACGAAATGGAGTATAGAACCTATGGAACCTGGAACACGCCTCCGACAGGTGTGTTTACCGCGTCCAAGAAGGGAGTCCCTCGACTTCCGCCTGATGACGTCATCAAAGTGTCACGCGGTCGCCCGTCGCGATCCTGGCGGCGCTCTAACAGTGGTGATGGATGTGGCAGACGCCTGTTCGGCTGCAGATTGCTCTCCAATGTGGCAGTGCACGGCAGTTTCGGCAGCCTCAAGTTGAAACGGCGCAACAACAGCGACACTCGCGTTCGCTCCTGCTTTTTTTCTGCATTTCTACGACCAATCGCCATGATCGCGACATCCTACAGCATGACACTCTTGTTTCTGTGACGTCATTTCTTGCCACGTCGGGACCACTTTTGATGTATGGGCGGCATAGGACGCTAAACACACCAGGCCGAGACGCGTTCGAGGCACCATAATAAAACAAAGTGATCGCGTCTGCGCTAGGACACTAAGCGGTGCAAGGTTAGCACCTTCTATACTTCACCTAAGGAAATCCAGGCATAGCCGACGCTACGTGGTTATTGGATCAATCAAGCAGCTTCAAAAGGGCAAGTTACTAGGCCTTTTCTGTTCATGATTGGTTCAGCGACGATGTAACGCGCACATAAACATGACAAACATCATGATGATGTGCTTTTGACGCTCTCTGGTTGGTCCTCTCTGCAAGTAGCGCCGGCTGGGTCTTGACTTAAGGTGAAACGAAGTATAAAAAACAAGCGTGCGCGCACAGTTTTGTCACTTGAGCTACGTCACTGTTCCTAGGTCACGATATAAGATATATTTACATATATATAGGTAAGGACACACAGTATGGCGAACGCTACAACCCGATAGACTAGAAATGGTCTTATTGGCGCGCGCCCGGGTAGCTTTAAAGTTCCTCTATACAAAAAAGTAGCGACATCCTGAAGAATGCCGCCTGCTATCTTCGTGCAATCCAGGCGGCGCTATACCGTCGATGCGCGAGTGCGAACGAGAAACAAAAAATAAAGAAGAAAAGTGTATGTGCCAGAGGAGGCGGGAGAAGATGTCGCTACCTTTTTTATTCAAGGATTAGCCTCAGTGCCTAGCCTGTCTGCCCAGCCTCAGCAAACAGCAGCACCGCCATCTCGACAGCGCAACTAAGAAAAAAACAAACAAACAAAACCAACAAAGTGTCTCATTCGGGTGCGCGCCCTTTCCCCTGGGTTCGTCTGCTCTAACGCAGAGCCGTGTATAGATATAGCTTGGTGAATGGGAGGCGCGGGCAGGGCCAGGGCATGCAGCAGACTCCAAAAGATTGCTTGACCTGATCCCTTGACTAACCAGAAGCCGAAAAGAATCCCATAGCGGTGGTTGCGAGAAAAAGCTTCAATAATAAGTATACGGTTTTAATATAGGCGTGTAAGATTTAAATGAAGTAACACTTCATGGTTGAAAATGGGGTGCACGTGAGGTTTCGATTATGATAAGGTAGAAAGATGTAAGAAACGAATGTGCCGCTCGAGCTCTGTTTTGCTAGGACAGAGCGTGACCGTTCGGACGACAGATTATTGGCGTTTGGCGTAGAAACTATGTCGATTGTTCCGGTAGTCGCGCTCTTCCACCATGATTTTGGATGAGCGTGATTGAAACACCACGTGCACCATATTTTCAGTCACCGAGAGTTACTCCGGCACGCTTATTAATTTTGTTTCTCGCGACCACCACCAGGGTATTATTTCTGGCTTCTGGTTGACCACATTCGAATTTCTGAAGACGCCCTGGAACACGCCCAGCACGCTTTCGGCCAATGTCGCCTCCTCATTTGTCTCTAATACTTTCCAATGAATGGCCAAACTGTCTACATATACGGCTCTGCTGTAACCTTGATGGTTAGGGCAGACGTCCCCAGGTAGCATCAGCCATGAAGGCACTAAAGCTATCAGCTTCAACGCCTTCATGAAACTGTTACTGCCGCCGTTGAGGCAGGAAACTAGTGTCAATCACAAAACAGCGTTTAAGCAAAACGCGCAGTGCAACTGCCTAGTTCTACATGACGTGGCGCACCAAGAAAACAATTTTAAAACGGGGAAGTCTCCCATACAGAAGCATAGAAAACCGGGTCCGCGACAGGCTGCTATTAGCCGCCTATCCAAGAGTCATCTGATGGCGCCGCTTGCAACCTAGGCGAAGACTTTGTCTGGCAGATGCGGCGCGAGGGGTGCCCATACACCAATATACAGGGTGTCACAAAAGAAAATTTACACGGTCTTTTTTACCGCAAAAATAAACTAGGCATCGCCGAACGCTCATTCTCCGCCCAAAGATAGCGCTAGAGGTCACAACCAGATGCCAAAGTTTCAGCCCGATCCGATAACTTAATCAAATGTTATAAGTGATTTTCTGAAAATTTCAATGGGAAAATGGCGGCCGACAGAGTTTTTGAATACACGGGGCTCTATGGCACCAGAAACTGAAAACTGGCAAAAATGGGCTCCATTTTCCAGTTGAAATTTTCAGAAAATCACTTATAACTTGTGATTAAGTTATCGGATCGGGCTGAAACTTTGGCATCTGGTTGTGACCTCTAGCTCTACTTTTGGGCGGAGAATGAGCGTTCGGCGATGCCTAGTTTATTTTTGCGGTAAAAAAGACCGTGTAAATTTTCTTTTGTGACACCCTGTATATCTTGGACCGTGTCCTAGGCCAGGCGATGAGAGCCAGCAGAGGGATTATCCCCGCCGAGCATCTTCGACGATGCTGACGGAGTACTCCAGATGGCCCGGGGAAATACTTTTTTGTTTTTGTTTTTTTATGCGCCCGCCGACATTCCCGATGCGTCCGGTCTCAGAGTAAACGGATGGAGTGTGTACGGATGTACAGAATAAATCTAATTAAAAAAAAGCATATTAGGCAACGTGACGACGCTATCACGCTGCAGGCGGCAAGCAAGCGAAGCAGAGCCAGACATTAGCTGTGCAATCGTGCAACGTGGAAATCCGTTCGAATGCGGCGACCAGGCGCCTGCGTAACTGTGTCCATTGGCGACCAGAATCTTTTGTGTTTTCCTGTCTGCAAATGTGAGGATCACTGCTTTATAACTTAATAAGTGTTGTGTGCCGTGGTGTCGCGGAAATTAGGCCGGAGAGCCGAAGCTCCAGATATTCTCCTTCCCATACGACGAGCAACAGCGTATCCAATGGATTAAGTCAATGGACCTTTTCCACATACCGACGGCACCAGGCAGTGGCTGCATGAACTAAAAATCGAGGAAGTGACCTGCGCTACCAATCGATAATGGAAACAACGCTACCAGTTTCTTCGCTGTCTGAGCTGCGGCGCGTCCGCGACGGCACGCGAGCCACGCGAACAGTAGGAAGGTACGCACCTAGGGACTTTCATACCTCGTGATCAGCTTCGTAGGAAGAATCAGGGGAACCCGCAATAAACAAGGTAACAGTAAAGGTTCGTCCCTTGGGTGAATCGATGATGACTGCCCAGCGGTGTCATGCGGGGCCAATTGTTTCATGAGCCTTGTTCGGCGGGTGATCAGAAAGAGTGCGACAAATGCGGGAGGACTTCGTCTATACCGTTTATTTAGACGTTCCGAGCTACTGTACGCAGTATAAACAAAGCCAAAGAAATTCGTCGTCCTGCAAATTAGTCCAAGTTCAAGCCAGAAAAGGGGCCTCTCTCTCCCCTAGTCACGGGCGTTTGAGGGCGCTGAGCCCCTCACTCTCGGGGAGGATCAACCTATCATTTCATAGTTTTTCTGGAGCCACGTGACGTCCACCGTCCAATAGTTGGCAAGGGCGTCGGCACACATTCGTTAACTTGCCAACGGACAACAGCCGGCAGCTCCGTAACTTTGCTTGTGCATCCCGTTGCAGACACAGCGGCGCCTCTCCGGAACCCCCAGGTTGAAACCCAAGAAGCTCCGTAGAATGCGTAAGCCTCCAGGTTCAAAAGAAAAGCAACATCCCTTCCCCAAGGGTCATCCTGATGGGGGAGACACAGAAAGACGCTTACCAGGGGGGCCGCGTCGGCAGAAAGGCCCACGTGGTCCCTCGTTAGAAAAACAAAACCACACAAAACGACCGGGGAGGGAGCATCATACACGCCACCAGACAAGACGGCCGTCGTCCGGCCGATCGAGAAACCAGCCGTCTTTCCCAGAACCCTTACAGTAACGTCTAGCGAGCAGCGAGCAACAATGGCGACGGCGGCGGACGGGTGTGGCAGGAGGAAATCAGAAGCCTAAGGCCTCATTCACACAGCCGTATTTTACCCCGTCCCGGCAAAAGAGCCGGGCGGAGGTCCCGCCGGGGGAGAGGGTTTTCGGACCGGTTTCGGACCGAAATCGGGCCGCCGGAGCCGAAATGAGCCAAACGACGGTGTTCTACGTCCCCAGCGCTGACGGGAGACGGGGGCGCCGGCGACCTCGCCCCATTGAGGGACGGCCAATCACAAAATAGTAAACTTCCGCTCAATCTGGCGGATTCTCAAAAGTTGGGTGACCATAGACACGGCCGCGGGAGGGGGGATCTACCGTTGAAGGCGTGAAGAACTGGTGATTCCGGTGAAGCACAGGTTGCACAACTGACGACTACGGTGATTAGAGGTACAGCCGCCATTCTAGGTACGTTTTCCCTAGGGAGTTGTTTACTGGGTCGCTAAACTCGTCGAGCACAACTTTGTGCCCGAAGTTTGAGGAGCGCGCTAATTGGACTCTCGCGACGCTGACGTCGCGCCGAGCGAGGTGTCAATCATTAGAACGCTCATTTCTTTGAGAGCGGCAGAATGTAGCAAAGTTCATCGGGGCGCGCGTGCAGCGCGTGAGGGGCGCGAGGAGCCCGCTGATTGAACAGCTTCGCCTATGACGTAGCGCCCGTTTGTTCCTACATCCCTACGCCAAGCTAAAATTAATGCATTGCACATTGTCCCTAGGCGGCCTGTTGACGCTCCAAATCCCTCCTAAGTTTGTGTAAAACAAAAAAAAACGTGATTAGAAACCTCGTTTGTCGAAGTTGTCGCTGACGTCAAAGTGACGTTTCCGAACTTTGCGAGAGCCGTGGTTTGAGCTCCTGGTCGCGCGACCACCGCGACTTTAAAAAGGGGCATCCGTGGCGTCCACCCAAACGTCGTGAATTATAAAGAAAAACCTCCATTTGCGTTTTTTTTTTTAAGTAAAATGGATAAGCAATTACCAGCAAGATCACACCTAATTCTGCATAATAATTGATGTAGTATTCTGTTAACCAATTTTAGTTCTACGTTGTAATTTACAACTTTAATTGTAGCCTAAACGGAAGTAAAAAAATGAACTAATCACTTAGGGTGCACGTGTTTTACCCTTCTCGTTTATTTGAACAAAGCAGCTTTTGTTATTTCGGTTAGAGTTAACATAGTATTTCACGTGGACTCTAAAAATGTGTCCTACGTTTTGTTCGTCCCATTTTCTAGATGGCATGGTTCTAAACTGTCATTCTTCTTTAGCTCGTAACGCTAGCTTTTATTATCTAGAACGATGTTTTCCTCCTAACTATACTTTATATCAGGTGGAAAAAAACTAAGAATTTCTGAGGAGGAAGAGAAGTTTCGAGTGGCATTGTATTTCCAGGATGACGAGCAAAAGTAATTTGTTATTTCCATTTAATATTAGCGAAGGACAACAGAAGAAACTTGAATGTTTCTTCAATTTCACCTCGCAACAAATGGCGATTAGACTACCATTTTATGTGCTTATAACCTTTAAAATAGCAATGAAAGTATTTCATCGAGAAACAAATTATAATGCCTAGAAGCCGAAACCGTGCAAGACAAAAAAAATCTGGTTTCTTGGTGTTTGTTCTGGCCCCGTCGTCTTAAGATGGCGCGGGATATAATCACCACCGCCTCGCGAATGGCGAGCGCGCTCGCGGAGATTAGGACGCAAATTCTAGGCTTAATTCTAGCGGCGTAATTGCGCAGCTCTTCACCATCTTAGTATTCTCTTGCCTTCTAGGCTTTTCTTGCATCGGTGAAAATATGTTTTCCCGTCTTTTTTTTAACTCGGATATTTTCTTTCCCAAGTCCTTCATTTACCCCTTTTGCTTCTGAACACCGCCCATAGCGACTAATCTTAATGAAAATGACCTGCAGCGAGACCGCTGAGTTAAAAAAAAACAAGAGAAGAGACATTTTCAGCGCCGTGCGTTGAAGCCTAGCTTTTTTATTTACCTAGTCGCCCAGCAACGAACTTTTCCGGCGCAAAATAAAGAGGACGAGACTGGCAGTTTTTGTGCGTGTGTGACACGTGACAAAAGTACGTGGGATGTGCACGACGAGGTTTAGTTGTCTTGTCCCGAGGAAAGTAACATGGAAGAAGGATAGCGATATGGCCGAATTTGGAGCGTGCTTCGTCATTCGGGGCTTGGAGCTGCGGTGTTTGATGTTCTTTGATACTCCTCTTTCTAGGAAGGGTGGAAAGGGGCCCCGTGTTACGAGCTTCAATTTCGCTGCAAAAATTGTTTGGGTGCTCAGATGGGGCTAGTGAATGTTGTTGTTGTTCTTTTTTTTTTTTTTTTTTCTTCCTCATTTTAATGAGATAGGTAGCCCGACACCCGGGATTCTGGAAAGCTTGTTTTTGTCTTCGGGCTCAAGATTTTTAGAAAGCCGCGGCGTCAGCGACGAATAGAGATACTCAGTATTTTCCAGGTTAACAACAAGTTTGTAGTTTCGTGCGCCTTTTTTATTTCCTAATATTATTGCTCGTTTTTGCGATCTGATACATAGTAGGCATTTTTTAGTTCCGCTATTTTTCTCTGGTATTTCACGAACCTTGTGTTCTGATCCGCTTGAATACAATATTATAGAACCCTTTCAAAGGTCACAAGTAGATTATAAGTAGGTCGGAACCCCTGCACAATGGCGGAACAACTCCATTGAGCAAAGTGTAAGTCATCCCATGAGTTAGCTAACGTCGGAGCACGGCCAACACTACCAGCCGACAAGCCAATCAAACAGCGTCGAAAGTGCAACGTCACTGCGCGCATCACGTTTTCCTGTAGGTGTTTCGTTTTTTTAGTGTGCCGTGACGTTGAGGATTGAGTCCGCCATTGTGCAGGTCTTGCACAGCTGCCAACAGGGGGCAGTATTTCGAAAGGGTTCTATTCATGTAGCGCCTACCTATTAGGCCAAGAAACGGAAAACATATGTTAGAGCATCGTCACAGCACATGAAAATGTGAATTAAACTAAATGTTATTTTCGATGTATTATCTTAATTATAAGCGCATGTAGGCCATGCTGTGCGTAGCCTTCTTCTCTAAAAAAGAAGAACTACTATAACGTAGAACATTTTGCTACAAATCGAGAAGAAAAAAATTTGAAGCTTAAAGTCGAGGTCACCCTGGTTATGTATCCTACAAAAGACAGCCTGCAAAACGATTCGAATGCAAGTCCCCACAAGATCCATGGTTCGAATGCCGCATGACAACGAGTGTAAGGAGAAACTTGGCAGGCGGCATTCGAACAACGAATATCGCGGTGACTGATGTCTGCAGACTCTCTTTTGTATGATGTATGAGAAGTGCAAACCCGGTTTAAGGAACTTTATGCACAAAGTAATTTCCTGACGTTCTTTCTCATTAAACAGATCTTAGTTCTTTAACGCGTTTTTTTTTTTTTTTTTAAGAGATAGAGCTCGGGTGATAAAAAGCTGCGCGGAGCGCAAGTTCGTCTGCTTCTTGCGCAGGGGTTGCGGTAATGTCAGAACGCCGAGCTCTAATTGACTTTGTTTGAAAGGATAGTGGGTAGACCTCAATGCTAGCCGCTTTGGGGTATATCCACTATCCTTCCGATCGGAGCCAATCAGAGATCGGCGTTCTGACGTCACCTCAACATCTGCGCTTGCCTCTGCGCAAGAAGCAGACGAACTTGCGCTCGGCAGACAGTCCTGACAGCTTAAGAAACGCCGGACGTGTCTTATTATCTTCACGTTTCTTGCATCGTTAATCGATATTTGGCGTCCTTATCAGCTAATGCGGCGATCTTGTTGGCTAAGAAGCAATAATGATACACTCGGAACTCGCTAGGCTTTGCTCTTTTTAAGCAGTCCTTTACTATTATAGTGGCTTACAGCTCGGGAAACGCAGGTCATGATAAGCCTCGTGTATAATAAATATTATTGCTACGCAGCTAATTATATTGCGGCCTTAGACAAAAAAAAAAACGCCAACGAACAAATCAGAAAGAAAGAAGTGGTTAAAGGGAGCTTGGAACCGTATTGGGTAGTGTAGTAGTCCCGAGTCAAGGGGATTACCAAGGTTTTTTTTGTTTTTTTTTCCCAGACAGCAGGTCGGAAAGACATGACCAGCTGCCAGGTTTCCAGATCGTCGAAGAATGGAAGTCACGAGCTCCCCTGTCCGAGCTCGGGCCGAACTAAAGAAGAGGATCCTCTTCTGCACTCACAACAGGCAGATATGTTTTTTGTTTTTTTTTCGTTTTACGCAAGCTACTGGCACTAGAGTGGGACTCAATAAGTAAACTCGAAGACCGAAGACACTCAGAAATACTGTTTTCCCATGTCTTCCCGGGAATCCAGACGATCATTTTCTCGGTGGTACGGCGAAGACTGAGCCGCCGTGTGTTTTTCTTCCATATAACCTGGACATAACGCCACTGCGAATTCCTTTTGCACGGCACTGTAATGGGCTCACTTCACCGCCTCCAGACCACGCCACGGAGCCAACAAGCTTGAGTATCACTTAGAGCGGTAAACCGCAACCCAGAGCCTGCAGCGGAAATGGCACCCCCCCCCCCCCCTCCCCGGTTGCCGCCATGTTGCCCGTTTGCCACATTAGTGATCACGTGACGTTAAGATGG
This sequence comes from Ixodes persulcatus, assembly GCA_013358835.2. Taxonomy (NCBI): domain Eukaryota; kingdom Metazoa; phylum Arthropoda; class Arachnida; order Ixodida; family Ixodidae; genus Ixodes; species Ixodes persulcatus. The sequence continues at coordinate 1,029,827 of JABSTQ010011335.1, read as the reverse complement.
CTGCACCCAGAGGTGGGCCAGATCAGATTGGCCAGGTCACGGTAAGCAGAGGGGCCCTCTGAGGCTGCGTTCGAATCTTACTAGAATGGATCCGCGTTACTCCGGTGGGTCATGTCACGTGACAAGACTGATGGTGCAACTGGACGCGGGTAGGTTTTCGAACGTCAAGGTGCAGAAAATTTACCCTAGAGTGAGATCAAGTAAATATTGGACCGCGGCCCTGCTTACCATAATCTGGCCAATGTGATCTGGCACACCTATGGGCGCAGCCATCTTAAAGTCACGTGATCACTAACGTGGCAAACGGTCAAGATGGCGGCAACCGGGGGGGGGGGGGGGTGCCATTTTCGGCCGCTGGTTTACCGCTCTACGTTTACTCAAGCTCGTTGCATGGAGCCTGCAGCTCTCTGTGCGCGCCGCTGGTTCGCGCTCACGTTACCCCTTACCTGCTGAAATACGTTTCACATAGAGCAACGAAATGAGCTACACTCGGAATATCGGCACTCATTTCCCGATTTGCCAGTGGGCGACGCTATCTAGGTGCTAAGTGCATAGCAGACGAAACTGTCGATGGTAACAATTAAAAAAGGCGACTTCGTCAGCTTTCGATACGGCGTTATTCAAGCCCCACCCCTGCCCGTTTCGATCTGGATTTACGTCGCACTGGCGTCCAGTCGTGTATCACTACTGCGTGGAGCACGTGAAAGACCCCATGGTACCGGCTGTACTGCGCTGCCTAATATATCATTTACTGCTGAGAGACAAGTCACCCGTTGAGGCAGGCTAAGTTCAAATTGTATAAACATACCCTCACCTCAATTTTAGATGTGGTGTTAGGAAGCTGAGGTGAAATTTGTTTTGCTCTGTCGCGATCTGTTTTAACACTTCTGGAGGACGGAAAAGCGTTTCCTGCGATTTCAGGAAAAGCTTAACAGAACTGACAACCATGATCTTAAGCACCAAGATTTCTGAAGTGTCTTTACTTTGAAACTTACCTTATTTAGTGGGAAAAGATATAAAAACATCAAAAACAGAAGGACGAAGACGAAGTAAGACAAGCACAAGGCGCCTTGTGTTTCCTCCTTGTGTTTGTCTTACTTAATTCGTCTTCGTCTTGCGCGTGGTGTTTGTCTTACATCGTCTTCTTTTTGTCGTGTAACACTACTGCGTGGTGCACGTTAAAGACCCCCAGGCTAGCAGTCGTACTGCACTGGTTAAATTGCTTATCTACAGCGGGTAACAATCTCGCATCGTTCTGGCAGGCTAACCTCCTGCTGTAAAAACAACTAACGACTAATTTGACCTTTGGCCTTTTACATCGCCTTCGTCCAGCGCCTCGTGTTTGTCTTACTTCGTCTTCGTCCTTGTTATTTTCGGCGTTTTTATACCTTTTAAGACCATGAACAAACTGGCCCAAATAACCACCTTGCTTACTTATACTTCGTCTCACCTTAGTATGGACTATTGTTAGCTGCGCGTGCTAAAAGCGCGAGCTAGTTGCTTCGAACGAAGCCTCGGCGGCTGCACGAGCGCTCGTGCAGCGAGTGCTCCAGTCAAGGCAGTCAAGGTTAGCCGCTCGCGCTAGCACAGCATTCGCGGTTAGTCCATGCTAAGGTGAGACGAAGTATAGTGGCTATAGTTTCACCCAGAGCCGTTTATACTGAGAGAGTTTGGCCAATGGGCGGAGCTTGTTGGCCGCTAGAACAAGCGGATTTCGCGGTAACACAATATGGCAATATGGCGTTACTTCTTTGTCTTGTTCATTCCTGAGAAATCTCGTAGAGTTCCTATGAGTCAGAGCCACAATATGGCGGACGGAAGTAGTCATCCCCCGGTTGTCAGACTACGCTGCTGTGGTTGTCAGGCTGTCAAAATCTCCTTAAGAAGGCCAAACTCTCTCAGTATAAACGGCTCTGGTTTCACCTTAGTTTCACCCATCGCGGCGTCATTTCCCTCGTTGCATGGGCTCTCCTCGTTCCCCGGGTTTCAACCAATGAGCGAGCACGCTATAGAGCCGTTTACAAACGCTGGCACACATTCTCAGATTTTGTTGGGCCTACACACCACGTTGGACCTTAAGCCCATCATGCGCGTTGAGAGAGAGAATAGTTGTTTATTTACAGTCACGGAGGGGTCAACCTGCTTAAAATCTGATTTGCTACTTCGTAAAGGAGAGAGGGGTATGGTTGGGGACAAGAAAGAAAAGAAAGAAAAAAAATGTATAAAAAACTCTATAAAATAATACATATTTACATTATATACATAAATTTCTATAAAAGCTTGAATATTCGAGTATGAGAGAAACAATTAATTAGTGCTTTTGTGGCCTTAAGGGGGATTCAACCGCTATTTGTTTGTACCCTTTTCCTCATAGATGGCGCAGAATTTTTCCGGAACAAACGAGTTGCATGTTCGCAGCTGCGCATGCAGGTCGGGCGCTCGAGGTGGGCTCGGGCCACGGGCTGTTCCCCGCCAATCTCGAGCTAGATCTTCTTCACTCTGCGTCCGCCGCTGCAGGAAGCTGCCAACAGACGGCGCGAGATACGAGCCAGTACTAAAGCCCCTCTATCCTGGGAAAAGTAGCGCCATTCATTGTTGTAGAAATACTCGAGGCACGTGCCGCGCGCCACTTCTGGGAAATTCATGGCGTCTGAAATCTAGCTCAGTGCTGCGCTGTGCCCCCATGATCTTCCCAAGGGGTGCACGTTGCACGTGCCTCGTGCATCGACGCAGCTTGCACTACTTTTTTAGCCAGTACTAGGGTGCCTACATGTCTGTCTGTCTCAGGGTGAAGACATCCATTGTTGCTTTGAATGTGCCAGCGCGTGACGCTCTGGTGCACTCAGTGCACGACTTGAGCGGTAAAATGGCGTCTATGCATTAGCCAAAGCTACGAGCTCGAGCTGAGTGACACCGGATCGCGCGCACTTCAAAATGCCGGAAAAAACGATTGGGCAGGAAAATGGCTGAGATGTCACCACTCAAGCAAAAGCACGCGTGTGTATGAAGGCACTCTAGCCAGTACAAACGTAGATTACAGTGACTTACAAAACGTAGAATAAGCTCTGATTTCCGAATGGATTCGAAGTTCCGTCCGCGTTCGAAATTATCGAAAACACAAGGTGCGGCGTTGCGGCCGTTTGGACCACCGCATTTAACAAGCAAACGTTGTTTTGCAAAAAACAAAAAAAAGAAAAAAAAAGTTGATTTTTAGAGCTTAATTTAAAGATAGAAAACAAAAAAGAAATAAAGTGACAGTTTTGCACTTCCCATGTGCTCTATCGGCCTGCTGTTCGTCTGAATACTGGTTTGCAAACCCGCTCCCTGGATGTATGGAGTATAGCCCATCTATTCTGGGAAAAGTGGCGCCAATCATTTTTGTGGAAATGCTCGAGACACGTGCCGCGCGCCACTTCTGGGAAGAACATAGACGAACATGGCCTCTGAAATCTAGCTCAGTGCTCCGCTATTCCGCCATGATCTTCCCTAGTGCCACTAAATAAGCTACGCTTCATGGTAACGACACTTGTCCCTATTGTGGCTTAAAATCATGGCTGCCAGTTATATGAAAATTTGTCTGAAATCACAGGAAACACTTTAAAGAAAAAAGGGTGTAAAAGGGTGTATCGTTACATCCTTTGTCCCATATAATACACCACAAAACTTCATTTCGACGTACAGAGCCCTACAGTCGAACAGACGGCCCCCCATTTTACGAGGGGCTCTATAACGGTGCGATATAACTTTTTAAATAGCTAAAGTACGTATCAAAGACCACATAAAGAAAACACGAGTTAACTCGGTGTTTTCTTTATGTTCGTTGTTCTCGTCGGTTCGGATTACCTTGCCGCTACAGGTTTAACGATACACCCTTTTACACCCTTTTTTCTTGAGAGTGAACGCTATTACGTCCTCCACAAATGTTTAAACGATTCGCGGCAGAGCAAAGCAATATTACATGAGCTTCCCAACACCGAAGCAAATGCCGAGGAAGTCGCACTTTTGAATCATGACGATCGGCAGTTGCTTCTACTCTGCACAAGCACCAAAATGTCGGCGCCCACAACAACGTTGTGGAACAGAGTGCCGACCCTAAGCATAGCTCATTTAGTGGCGAGGTCTACATTTCTGCGCGTTAGGGTCCACACTTCTGCACGTCGAGTCAAAAGCAAGAAGAAGCAACCGTTTCCCACCCGTGAACTGTACCAAGGAGTTCTCTGTCCAAGCAAACGGCGCGGCTCTACTACTTGACCACAATCGCGCGCCAAGTGCACAGCAGCTGACAGCATTGGCAACGGGTATGGCAAGAAAGGACACTTTCCGTCTGTCTGCCTGTCTGCGAGAAAGAACCACTCAAATACACAAAGCCATGTTGCACTCGAGTTAGCCTCGTAAATTCCATTAGTTGAAGGCGTTGCCGGCAAGTGCAGACTAAATTCATTTGATAAAATTCACGCTTACAAGTACGACCAACCATTCGCAACTTTCACGACCTATAGGGGGCGCACCGGTGCCTATCAAAATGGCTGTCATCTGGATGATCGTCGTAGAACAGGGGTACGAGGCTGGGTCTGCGGCGCGTAAGTAATTCTAGTTTTGCTATATACGAGCAGTATCAGAGCCCTACATTATTCTTTCACGCCAGGAAGGTGTAGGCAAGCCCGTTTATTATGAGGCCAATCATCCAGGAGCTAGGGAGCGTGATTCTCACATCGCGGTACCACCATCGCTGAAAGTTGCGAATTGTTGTGGAAACGCGCAAGACACGTGCGAGGAGCGGGTGCTCCGCTGCCATTCGCTTCGAAGGGCCGCTCATTTCAGTACTGCGCCGACAACTGCTTCCAAGGGCCGCTCGAGAAACCGGCCTCGAGCACTGGCATATCTGACGCCACTTGCAAGACAAACGCAAACATATCGAAGGGCTTTAGTCCAGACTAGGGTGCCTCAATGTCCTTCTGTTTAGGGTGATGCCACCCTTTGTAGTACCCAATGCCGACAGCACGCGCTCACGGGGAAAATACAAAGAAATCGACGAAAACAAAATGTCGCCATAGCACAGTCAGAGCCACAAACGCGTGCAGGGGCACGCTCTTTCACGCGCTTCTGAACAAAAAATAAAAATAAATTTGTGAGACAAAATGGCGAGATGCCACCACCCTAAGCAAAGCGCACATGAAGGCACCCTAGTCCAGACAGATAAAGAGGGATCGGTGGCCAAGTGCAATGAAAAAAAAAAAAGATCGGTGGCCAAGTGGGCTAGAGCCTAGAACACACCAGCTCGGAGCACGTGGAGCGAAAGCTCGCGCTGTATAACCCAGGGATCCTGGGTTCAATCCCCACCCCTGCCCGTTTCGATCTGGATGAGCATCGTACTGGCGTGCGGTCGTGTATCACTACTGCGTGATGCACATTGCGGTTGTACTGCACTGGCTAAATCCACCTCTTTACGAAATCACCGGTTCAAGAGTTTTTGGTAGAGAACGCGCGTCCACACCACGAGCGCTCTCACGAGATCTCGCTTGAAAGCATGCCATGGCCGCTCGTGAATCCATGGAACGCGAACATGTGTTTTCATACCAGAAACTCTGGAACTATGATTTCGAAAGAGGTGGATTGCTCATCTACAGCTGGGAGACAAGTCGCCCGTTGAGGCAGACTATGTTTTAGGCCAGGGGTGACCACTCTGCGACTCGCGAGCAGCATGCGGCTCTTCGCGTGTTAAAATGCAGCTCGCGGCTTCCTCGCGCCCCCCCCCCCCCCCCCCCACACACACACACACACACGCCTCCCTCCCGGTCACACGAACACTTCCCCAAAAAGGAGAAATAGAACGCGTTTTAAATCGAAAGACAGGTTGCGGTTTTCCAGTCGTGTACTACTGCTACCTTACGTACAGTCGGACTGTTTTTGACTCGGATAGATCGAAAGCAGTTCGAGTTTCGTTTATTCCTCTGGACAAAAATGTGCCCCTCCCCTCCCCTCCCTCCCTCCCTCCCTCTCTCCCTCCCTCCCTCCCTCCCTTGTGTTGTCTTTTGGGCTCTTAAGAGGCCTCGTGGCATGCAAAATTCTAATTAGGGGTCAGTGTGTTTTAGGTATTTCTAGTAATAATGAGGGTCTGTCCATAACGACGTTGTTATTTCACTGCCGATTGTTCGAGTGACGATATTCGAATCAGTTCTTGAAAATGGAATGAGGAAAGTAGCAGTTTCTTTGTGAGCTTCTCTGGCTGCGTTGTCTGCACAAATATTTCCAGTAATCCCGCAATGTCCTGGCACCCACTGGAGAACTATATTGTGCCCTTTAACCAAAGCATATTTGTGGATCTCCAGGATTGCGTGAATAAGTTGAATGTTTGGACTTTGTTTACGGAGTGAAGAAAGAGCTAGAAGAGCAGACATAGAGTCGACGACTATCACCCATTGGTGTCGATGTTGGAGAATAATATGCTGCATGGCTGTTTTGATCGCCGCGAGTTCTGCAGCAGTTGAGGACGTCATGTGACTTAGTTTTGCTTTAATTGTTGTTTTGGTTGATGGAATATATATACCGATAGATGAGGAGGTTAGAGTGGTAGACCCGTCCATATAAATATGCACAGATAGTGAATAGGTTCGATATATATATAGACGCTTTACAGCAGCTGTGCATGGGCGCCGCCATAACTGACCTTCAGTTTTTGTTCCCTCTTATTCCGTTCGCTTGACTTCATCATTTCCACAGCAGGACAGGTTATTGCCATTTTAAGTGTTACTGTGTCCTTCCCCCCAGCATAGGCCGTTGTGGAGACTCGTCAACGCCCGCTTCAGTGGCTCGGCATCTCGGTATGACAAGAGAAGGGCGGCTATGGCGGCTCAATCTGGCGCGTGTGTAAAGCGTCTATATATATTCTAAGGCTATTTGTGTAATCACGGCAATTGATGTTTCTGCTTCCTTTCCTATACCTGGAATGTTCGCTATAATTTCTAATGAAAGATACATCCAAGGCGGAAGTGTCGGATTCTTTGTAGCCTCAAATAAGTTGGGGAGATAGTCTTTCAGGAGCGTAATGATTTTGGAGAAGCTAGAGGAAGGTTTAGATTCAACAAAGTCCTTAAGGGGGTGATTCAAATTACGAGTGACATGTCGAAGGTGAGTTCTGATTGTTTCTTGAGTTCTTAAGACGGAAAGTGGAAGTGCCCTAGCCTCAGCGAGTGTGCCGTTCTTCAATGTGCATTTGGGCAGGCCCAAACAGGAGCGCAGTGCTTGTGCCTGGGTACTTTCCAGATCTTTCATAACGGTCTTTGAGGCTCTGTTCATGACTGGTAAGGTGTATCGTAAGAGTCGTACAAAAAGAGAGTTATAGAGGGTCATCGTTGCTGATGCGGAACAACCCCATCTTGTTCCGCTTATCATTCGGATTATTTGGGTGAAAGAGCTTAATTTATTTTTGAGTCGTTTAATATGGGGGCCCCAAGAGAGAAATCTGTCAACCGTTACACCAAAAAGGGTGTATTCAGGAACATAGGGTATCAGTGTTCCTTCGACATATATGGGATATTTGCTTTGATCCCTTTTTTTGTAAAAACAACAGCGGCTGACCTTATTGGAGATATATGTAGCCCACGACACTTGAGATATCTTATGACAATGTTAATCGCTTTCTGTAGTCGTGCCCGATTTATGTACAAGGACTTGCTCGATACCCGAAGACAAATGTCATCGGCATACAAAGATAAATGTACTGTGTCTGAAAGAAGTTTGAGAAGACCAATGAGCGATATATTAAAAAGCATTGGACTAAGAACACCCCCTTGGGGCACCACTCGTTTTACTTCATGGTGTCCGGTGTCACCGTCTTGTGTTGAAATGTAAATTTTTCTTTCCTTAAGGTAGTTCGATATCCACGTGACTACAGGTACTTCAAAGCCCATGTTTTTCATGTCAGGAAGTATCGCATTGTGTTCTACTGTATCAAATGCCGCCTTGATGTCAATAAAAAGAGCGGTTGTTTTCTTTTTCTGCATTTTCATCTCTTCGATACTAGAAACCAAAGTTAGAACATTGTCTATGCTGCTGTTTCCACGGCGGAATCCGGACATTTAGGGTGGATATAGGCCCCTGCTCCCAAGGTTCGATCCGCGTAAGCACCATTTTTGTAGCGTGAACTACACTGGCCGGGGTTGAACAGTTTCGCGTGGCTCCTGGAGAGCCGTGGTGCGCACTGCGCATGCACGAGGAGCAGTGACGTAACACGACACACAGCTGCCGCGAAAAAGCCAAATTTGGGGGTTTTACGTGCCAAACCAACGACGGGCATCTGGCACGTCCCAGCGGAGGACTGAGGATTAATTTGGACCACCTGGGGATCTTTTGACACGCAACCTAAAGCTCGGTTACACGGAGCCTCCTCCGCAATAAGCCTCCGTCAGATTGCGGGCACCTCGGCCGGGATTCGAACCCGCCACATGGGGATCCGTATTCCAGCGCTCTCGTCTTGGAGCCACCGAGGCGGCTGCACAGCTGGCGCGCCGGAGCCGCCGCCGCCGCTGCCGCCGCCGCGCGCTCCGCCGCCGCCGCGCGCGCCTCGGCGATCGGCGCATTCCAGAGGATTGACGTCATAGCCTCGGCAGACGCATTGGCGCCACCGCGTGACCAGCTGTGCGCCTCCGTTGCGTAGTAGCCAAGTCTGACGCTGCACCGGAGCCGCTTGAGAGCGCCTCTCATTTTTGTGCGCATGCGCAGAGGTATCAGTGGGGGTATACATACAGCGGGGCGTTTGCCAGTGTGGTATAGCCATGGAGAAGGAGAGCGAAATTGCTGCTCAGCGGCGCAGAAGAGCGGAGAAGCTTAATTCATAGGATCCCGAAGTAGTCACATAATGCGTATAACGTGTGTGTGTCATTGAAGCAGCAGTAAGCATGATAATCAAGCTAATCCTAGACAACCAGGAAAGCTAAGAATAACCAGCTGAACCTAAGCTCACGCTACGTATATCCTGGCATAGCCGAGCTAAGCCACTGCAATTCGTTTCCATTACCTTACCAATGCAGCCTGATAGTGCGATTTGTTGATTGGAGTTAATATCAAGAGGCGACTTTCCAGGCTTGAGAATAGGCAGGACGCGAGTTACCTTACATTCATTTGGTATAGTGCCAGATTCCCATGATGTGTTATAAAAGTCCAGTAAACGACATCGTGCTCTTTCACCAAGATGAATTAAGGCACAATAAGCAACTCCGTCTGGCCCTGAAGATGACTTAGTGTTGCATGATGCAAACGCGATCTCTAACTCTTTTAGTGTAAAGGGTACATTAATTAGCCTACAAGCATGTGTTATTTGATCTGTGATGCTGATATTGGATTTAGAGCTTGACGAGCAACAGGTGATCTTTGCACAATACTCATCTGCCACGGCGGTTTCTGAGGGTTTTCGACTCAAGGCAATGGATCGGAAGGGACGCAATTGCTGCGGTTTATTACGAAGGCTTTTCATCGTTGGCCAAATGTGTGTCAGAGGCTTTCTGGGATCTAGCCTTGCGCTCTTATTTCTCCATCGTTTCTTTGAGAGCTTGTCTAAATGCCGTTGAACGTGCTTTTGCGCTCGCCGTGATGCTCTCAAATCTTCAGAATTGCCTGTTTCTCGGGCTCTACGTTCTTCACGACGGCGAATAGCGCGAAGCCGTTCATATTCGCTATCAACAGCAGCCTGCGAATTCGCCATTTTGTACGACTTTGTAGCTTCCGACTTTCCGGACGCAATGACGTGCGCAAGGACGTGTGCAAGTAGTAGCGATCTCATGACACGTTGTTTCTAGTTTTTCTTGGAATTTTTTCCAGTTAGTGTAGGATAAACTTGTATTCAGTTTTGCGCAGCAAAATTTGTTTATTGTGATATAGGTGGAGACATGATCACTTCCGTGGGTTTCGATGTTTGCAAACCATGATGTCTTAATGGCCAGATCGGCAGATGCAAGTGAAATGTCTAGTGGGCAACTCATCGTCACCCCTTCAAAATACGTGGGACTTCTCTCATTGAGAACCATAAGATTCTATTTGTCGGCCAGATCGACTAATGCTCTTCCTCGAGTATTAGCCTTCTTACCGCCCCACACTGGGTGATAGCTATTAAAGTCGCCTGTCAGAATATGTGGGCTTGGTGTCTTTTTAATTATTTCCTCTAGTCTAATCTTGTCAAATGCTTCACCTGGTGGAATGAATGCCGCAACTATCGTGAAAGTGATCGTTCCTTTGTGGACATTTGCAGCAATGTATTCGTTAGTTTGGTGCGCTGAAACAGTATGCAAAAAGAAGGTTAGATCTTTCCTAATTCCAAGAAGTACCCTGCTTAAACCCGATCTTCTCTGTGAATAAAATAGCTCATAACCTGATAGTCTTATGTCTGAGCCGATTCGTGATTCTGATAATACTATAACAGGAAAACAATATTTTAATACAAACTGTCGAAAATTTGATAAGTTATTGCGTAGACCTCTTGTATTCCACTGAAAGATAGCTGCTCGGCTACGTAATCTTTAAATGGACTGCATGGGCCTACTGTGTGAAATTGTCGGCGGAGGCGTGTAATTGGCGTGTAATTATTGACACCATAGCTGAATGAGTGGAAGGATGTAATCAAGTAGTGTTAGTGAAGCTTTTGCTGTAGGAGAGTCCCAAGTGAGGAGAATGCTACGAATAAACGTGGCCACTGTGTTCAGTGTGGGTCCCAAGCTTGTGGGAAAGGGACTTGTTGGATTCTTCTCTCGCGATCTTCTAGTTTGGTCTCTGGAATTAATATTGTCCGGAGGCTCGCGACGGGGATGGATTGGAAACTCGTTAGCGTCATTTAGCTTATATGTTGGTGTGTTAGACGTGTTTGATATGTCATCTGAAGTAGTACGACGTGTTGTTTCTGTGTTACCTTTTCTCGGTTGGTATTTACCCTTAACAGAGTATGTGCCGGCCACTTCTGTTGAGTTGTTAGCAGGGTTGTAAAAGTTACTTCAAAAATGTACCTAAGATACAGTAACAGTTACTCACACGAAAAGGTACCTAGGTATGTATCTAGGTACTCGCTTAAAAATGTACCTAGGCACAGGTACAGTTACTTTAAAGATACTTTCTTTATTTATTTTCCTGAATTCGTCAACATATATTGGAAGTAAAGCTTTTTATACTAAGGATGCACACAAAAACGAGTTCGATAAATATGCCTTATTGGTGTCAATGTGAGAAATAAGAAAAACCGCATTGTCATGAGCATTCTATGACACGTTATCTTTTTCGGTTTCCGTTTCAGATGAAGGAAGCAGGTCGCTACTTTCCCCAAACGGAGTTCCGAAGCGATTCGATAAATTGGTGTCGCTAGAACGGCATCGCTAATCCACCGTTCGCTCAAATGAACACAGCCATTCGCTAAAGTGTCGTTCGATGAAGTATTATGGGCGGGGCTTCGTTCGCTAAAACGTCGTTCGATCAAGTTAGGGCCTCCCAGGTCATACCCAACTCACCGTTAATCACGGCACATGGTAGTGTGTTAAAACTTTCAGATTTATAGTTTCTACCATTTTGACGAAGCGAATAGGAAAGTACCTGTAAAAAGTAACTTCACTCAGTTACAAGTTACTGGAAAATGTACCTAAGATACCGATACAGATATCGAGAAATGAATGTACCTAGGTTTGTTCCTCAGGTACAACAAACGTACCTAGATACTGATTTCCAGTTACTTGTACCTAGGTACTTTACAACCCTGGTTGTTAGCAACGTGGTTTTGATGTTGCCTACGTTCAGTTGTGTCGGGTGGCTTTGCCTCCAATTCTTCTTTTGAGGAGAGGATGACTGATCTTGCGGACTTGTAGTCCATTCCAGCGTAGTTCTTGTATATGGTTTGTTAAAGTTTGAATTTGGGGCACTGACGAGATGTTGATTCGTTTTTTTTTTCCCGCAGTTTATACATCTAGGGTCTTCTGTGTCGCAATTGCTCCTGTCGTGAGCTCCACCGCAGCGACTGCAGCGACTTGTTTTCAAGCAGGTGCCACGGATATGACCATAGGAACTGCAGTTCGGGCACTGTCGAGGCTTTTCAATGAAGGGCGCGACGTTGTACCTCGTCTACCCAATGGTGACGTAGGCAGGTAGGGTGTTAGTGATGAATACTAGTTTCACAACCTCTGACTTCCCAAGACGCCGAATGCAGAGAACGGGAGCTGTAGCCAGAACTGAAGAGTCTAGCTGGACGTCACTGATGTCTTGCTGTACTCCGTAGATGCCTCCTTTGGCTGCTTCACGTGAGTGCGGTGCGTAGGCTAGCACAGGTATTCCTCCAATGCTTTCAACATTAAGTAAAGCTTTCGTTGATTCTGTGTTTCTGCAATCAATTGCGAGTAGGTTCAGTCTTCAATTTGGTGCGGTCATTTCGAGTTTTTCAGAGATCTTTAGAGGATTGATTTTCGCAAGTGACTTGTCGGGATCAGTGGGCTTTAGAATCACGGTGAAAGTAGGCTGAAGCGGTGCTGTTGTGATTATGGTCACGCCAGGTGATACAGAGCTGATGGCGGTACTTGGCCTCTCGCGGCGCTTTGGAAGTTTGAAAGCTTCCGATGAGTCGTCAAACTCACCAGACATTTCTCCGCAGGACGAAGCGGCGCTCGATGAGGCCATCAGATCTTCCATCGGGTTGTCGTTCATTTCACATTCAGCCGCATCTGGACCTGGGCCAGTAACAGGCATCGTAGAGTCGTCAAGTGTTGATCTAGGTGGCTTCCTTGAGCTTGTAATATTTTATACTTGCCTGAATTAGCCGGAGTAGAACAATCAGCGTCTTTCCACCAGTTTACTTTGTCGTTGTTTTTCCATCTGCGTTGACGTCCTCGGTCAACGCTGCTTGATACAGTTGCAGTTGCAATAAAGATATCCCTGAGAGAATTGTTCCGAAGTTTGGGATTTTGTTTATTTAGATATGTGCTTCCTCGTCGCTGGAAATCCGTATTTCTGCGTTCAAACAGAAAATCCTGCTCGTCTACAACGTACATACGTGCTGCCTTCTTCATATATGTGAAAGAGTGTTCAGACGGACATTTTCGTTATAGGAAAAAGTGCAAAGAAATATAACACCAAAATTTGCAAGGTTTTTTTTTTCCCTTAGATCTCGTTTTAATGCATTCAGATAAAACGAAAGTGAGTTGTTCAGAAAACTATAATTATAAAAAAAGAACAAACTGGCTTTATTTGCTTGAATTCGTCAATGCTCATCGACGAGAGTCCAAATTTGGAAAGAGAGGCTTCATTCAGTTCGCGACACCTTTTTTGCAAAAGTGCTTTTTGCTGTATTCGTAAATTATGCTTAAAAATTCTCATACGTCAAATAAAAGAAAAATCAGCCGCGTGAAATAAAAGAGGAATATTGCTTTTGCAAAAAAACTATAGCTTTCAGAAAATTTTATTCAACACCCCCCTCCCCGTACATTCAAACACTTCATATGCTTCTTATCAGGTACGTAGCCAAAGGGGGGGGGGGGGGGGGAGGCATGGGACCCGCCCCCCCTCCCGAAATCTTCCATTTTGCTGGGGCCTCCTCTGACCCTCCCCCTCATACAGCATTTTGTCATGCCCCCCCCCCCCCCCCCCCCGAAACAAGATCCTGGCTACGTGCCTGCTTCTTATATTCCACAATGAATTGTTTAGTTATTCCTTAAAAGGTGTTACTGCTGCTTCTCCCTCCTGTCAGGAATTTCCTGAGTTCAGCTGTAAACGAAAACCTGATGCAAATAAAAAAAAATGTAAAAATGTATAGGTTATTTTCACTGAACATATTCAAAATCAAAATCATGTTATATTCGGCCGCTGTGTTTCAACTGCTGGAGCTACTATTATAGCTCCAACTTTACAGCAGGATTGGTTGGCATGACTATAAAAGACTGGATCATTATCAAGCATCGGTTATCTATGCGCCGATAAACTGGTGTAGGGAAGGAGACGAGAGCGCGAGGAGGCGTCAGAACGCCAAGCTTTGGTCCGAATGATTAGGGGGCATGGGCGTACAAACCGGGGGGGAGCAGGGGGGCGCCTGCCCCCCCCCCCCCCAGTTCCCAGAGGGGTGGGGGGGGGGGCAAGGCATATGTTTTGCCCCCCTTGAAACAGCCGCCACTGGGAAGGGCAAACACTGGCCGGCGACGCCCAACGGGGGCACCGCGCCCCGGTCATCGGGGGGGGGGGGGGGGGGGTCTGGTTTCTCCCCCCCCCCCCTCAAAAACAATCTGTACGCCACTGTTAGGGGTTATACCGAAAGCTGGCTGCCTTTGTCTCCACTGCACTCGACGACCGCGTTCAAATGCAAAAGCGAAACGACTGGCGCCGGCGTTCCGTGTTCTAACGCGTTCGACGAGTGCAGTAGAAGCAAGGGCAGCTACCTTTAGGTCTACTTAGTAGTCATTCCAACAAGAGCGTGGAGTTCCGACGTTCCCATACCCTCTCGTCTCCTCCTCCCCGTCAGTGTCTCGGCGCATAAGACGTAGCGCGTTGAGGGCATTGCGATATTTGAATTCAGCACCGACACACCCGCATAGTTCGAACAACATTGAAATATTTTGCATTATTATACCGATCCTGAAAGTTCTAGTATGTCATTTCCCAATCGTGCAGATAGAACTGCGGGCCATACAAAGGTAGGAGCTCAAATATAACCAGTAAGAATTCAATAACGCTGTGTCACACATGCCCGGAAAACAATAGTGAAATAAACCTCCCGACCTTACAGTTTCATGTGGAGGATGCGGTAGCAAGATACACATTGTAGTGATGAAACTAGCGCACAATTTGTAATAAACTATTTAGTGGTTTTTGCAGAGCCATCAACGATTGGATAGATATGTAAGAAAAAAGCTTTTCTTACAAATTACTTCACCAAACTCGAGATAATTTATATTCTCCAAGCCTGAAAACTATATCAGTTACTGTCAACAGTTAACAGAGATACGATCATTTACTCGGACTGGCCATATTATGGCGAAAATAATCCCTGGAGAAGGGGAACAAGAAGGACAAAGGACAAACACAAGTCTCCAAACACAGCTAAGTGACCGGTGAGCGACTGAAAAAAATCCGCCTGGTCCGGGTATCGAACCCGGGACCTCTCCATTACAGGTGGAGCTCTCTACGAATTGAGCTAGCCAGAGGTTAGACATCAGTAGAGCAAACGGTTTTTTTCAGCTGCCACCAGTCTAACACCAACAAGGGTGAAGCTTGCAATTTAAGGTTATAATTATAATGCAATTAAATGCAAAGGTGCAAGCGAGCTGGACAAGCTCGCTTGCACCTTTGCATTTAAATGCATTATATTATGGCGCGTTGTTATTTTTCTGATAACTAACTTCGTCATCGCCAGATGCACATTTTGTAATGTATACAACTTGTCACGTCAAAAACAACCCTTTTCGATTGTGCAATGCACGAAAGCATGAGTTATCAACATCTGTGTCCACCACTTCCTGATATTTTAGTAAAAATAATCGTTGCTTGCGATAGCGGAATGTTTTGATTTCCTTTCTCCTGTTCTTCTTTTTATTTTTTATTTTTTTTTTAGTTGTGGCATGTTGTGCAATGTTAGCAATTGATCGGGCCTTTCCAGGCTGAGCAAAATTCTCCGTTTTTTTATTTTCTACCATAGAGCTTCTACATGATTAATAAACGTGTATTCGCACGGCGAACAAATTAAGGGAACCAGGTCCGCGAACCAGGAAAATGTGAGTATCACGGATTTTGGCATCGTTAAACGGATGGTAAACCAAAATTTGGATTTCAGAAAACAATGCAGGAGCGATAGGCGGGACGCTACAATCCCTACAACACCACTCGCGAGGCGATATGTCGAATGGATGGCCGTATTTTTAGAAAAAGAGGTCGAGATTGAACGAGGCTGACAAGGCGCGTGACGTCAACATATCTCGTTTCCTCCTCTCTTCGCTTCGCCCCCTCAAGGCGGCGATGCCGAGAAAGCGCGAAACCGTTTCCTCTCCTTCTCGTTTCTTCTCGGAGAAACGACGTCAACATACCTGTCAAATGCGCTTTTCTTTTTTTAGAAAAATACGGTCATCCGTTCGACATATCGCTGTATGAGTGATGTTTTGGTGTTCGTAGCATCCCGTTGCACGCTTCTGCCGCCGTGTTTTGTGGAATCCAGATTTCGGTTCAACATGCCTTTAAGGACAAATCCGCAGGTCCGCAGTAAGTCCGCGGACCTGGCTCTAAATCCCGTAGGGGGTATTCACACGAGGGAGAAATCCCGGGGATTTCTCCCCGGCACGCGCGCCTCACGAGATGAAAACGCGAGGCTTTTGCACATCGCAAAGCCTGACGTTTTCGTCGTGGGATGCGCGTGCCGGGAAGAAATCCCCCGGGATTTCTCTCTCGTGTGAATACCCCTGTAGCGTGGACCGAAGTGAGGACTGCGAATCCGAGCTCATAACTTTGGTTGCTACTTTTGCTGCACGTGCTACCAAACAAGATCAGCACCTCTCAAATTTGTGACATTAACCCCAAAGCTTTCGCTGCACTCGAAGCTAAGAAAGAACCACCTCGCTTTGCACGTGAAGCTTGATTTGCATCTAGTCAGTATAGAGTTTTAGTAGATCGTTTCTCACTCCGATAACGATACCCGACACTGCGCCGGAGCCATTACGCATGCGCTAGAGTATCGGGTGTTTCGGGCGCAGGTATCGGGAATATCGGGAAATATCGCGCGCACTCCCATGCTACCCACAACACAAGCCACCGGGGGGAACTAGATTGGCTTGTCTCTACTTGGCTAGATGTAGCTTGCTGCTGCACTTCTGTAATTTCTGCACCTTATAAAACTTCATTGATGTTTTTTTTAATTGTATTAAATGTAAGAACTGTTATTTTTCCTTCAGTGAAACATCTTTCTTTTAATTCGTTATTTTTCATTTTGGAAAGTGCAAATCGTTTCCACTAGGGAGCGCCCCAGCGCCTCAAACGACCGTATCGGATGTATCGTCTTCAAAATGGTCTACTAAATGCGCATTCCTGTTCTGTGTATCGGTATCGTATGGTTATCGTATCGTTATAGGAACGATCTACTAAAACTCTCTAGTGTCTGGCCAATCTGCCAGTGAAGGAGAGAAAGATGAAGGGCCCCAGCGACGAAACAGCGTTTTTTGTAATCTTACTCATATAAGAATTGCTGCAAATGTAGTGCCTAAAGTACGCTCCCTCCCGAAAAAACGATATAAAATGCCAACTCCGGCCTCAGCGAAGAGTTGCAGAAGCGGTTCTCCCGGTATGAGTCTTACATGGAAGGTGAGATCATTGAAATCTGACTGATTCGCGTGAATCGCGCAGTTCTATTTTCCCACTTATATGTCTTACATATCTTTTTTTTTTAAATGTTATGAAAAAAAAAGCGCCGCATCTTTAAGTCCGAATAGGGAAAGGCAAAAACAAAAAATGACCAAGTTGCTGAGGACGAGTCGGGCATGCGGAGGATCTACCGCAGCCTCCAGTTCGTAGGGCGCAACAAGGTTGTGCTTCTCCGGACATGCACACAAATCTACCGAGCAGATGAGGATTTTTATGCCAAGAGTAGCCCAAAGACGATTTCCTGACTCCTTGTTTTATGTTGAGGGTGATCGGTGGCCGACAATAAAGAAAAAAAAAAGATCGGTGGCCAAGTGGGCTAGCGCACACTAGAGCGCACACCAGCTCGGAGCACGTGGAGCGAAAGCTTGCGCTGCAGAACCCAGAGATCCTGGGTTCAATTCCCACCCCTGCCCGTTTCGATCTGGATGAGCATCGTACCGGCGTGTGGTCGTGTATCACTACTGCGTGGTGCAGGTGAAAGACCCCAGGCTTGCGGTTTTACTGCACTGGCTAGATTGCTCATTTACAGCGAGTGACTCGTCGCAACTTTGAAAAGGCTGACCAACTACACACTGTATAAATATCCACAGAACCCCAATTATTATTATTATTGTTTTATGGGGACAATTGAGCGTCCACGCTCTCTTTTAATTCATCTAACCCATTGACTCGTGTGCAAAGCAAGGTTGCCGATGGCTAGCATGGTTACAGCGTTTCGGAGCACCGATGGCGTTGAACGCGGCTATGACGACGCTCTGCATATTTCGGCGTTTGTTCGCTTGGGTTGCTCATGTTTTATGAGACGCAATGCAGACGCCGAGGGAAGCCGCTAATGCTATAGTAAGTTACAGTGCAAGAAGGTAGGGCGAGGGAAAGGGAGGCTGGAGAGGAGGTAGCAAACGGAACGCTGGAGAGAAGAAGTAGGAACCGCCCCCTCCCTTTAACGTTTCGTCTGCTTTCCCGTCCCCGGCCTTCCTTTCCCTCGCCGTACACGTTCTGCACCGGAGTTACGGTCCATCAAGGCGACAAAGTTGGGAAGAGCTTGTACAATCACAAACGTTGCCTAGGGGAATAAGAAAAGGCTTAAAGACTAGTCGGAAACGCATTTAGCAGCTAGTTTGGTGGAATAGCTGGTGAAAACGGGCTCGTAATAGTTTAGAAACACGGCAACAACTCATGATTTTTTTTTATTTTTTTTTTATTTTACAGCTTTCCTGCGAAACAGAAATGGGATTTGTTGTGGCAGATACGACAGCATCCTGCACTGACACGCCTTCAGCACACACGTAGTGCCTAGCAACAGGCCTGGGTGAGGAACCATGAAGCTCGCCTGGGAAGTGCCCAACCCAAAATGTGACAATTGAAGAAGAAAATGGAGACGAGTATTCAGCCTCCGGATAGACAATTGCGCACAAATGCGTTCAACAAAACTTCCGGAAACTTCCCAGCAAATGTTTTTGGTAATGTGGTTGGTAATATGGAAAGAATAGTGGCGGACCATATCCTATAATTAAACGAAAGACGTTTTATTCGGTGTATATAGAAGTGTATAAATAATTGATGGTCACCTAGACCATCCGAGAATGAATATATATGTATCCTATTCCGGCTAACTCCCAATGATCTGCAAGCGATAAACATGTTTAGGAACAAAAATTATTAGTCTACAAAGTCAATCAGCCTTCACAGCCTCTTATTCTAGAAAACATAGAACAGTTTTCCCCATTAGCATTTGCCTGTTTAATATATAATTGAGTTAAATAAAAGAAATTAACATAATTTCAAGAACGCGATATATAATCATCTGATAAATTGAAATGAAAAGAAAAATCTCAGCATGTTTACATTTCTTTCAGAAATAAAATTCATATTCCAAATTTCACTTCCTTTGATATCCAAAAATGACCCCACGATTTCGCTTTGTGGAACTGGCGCTTAATTACATCTGGCTATGGACTTACGTACATTAGTATGATGATATAGCTTGGGGCTTTTAAAAAAACTACTTTTCCCTTCTCCATTTAATACATTTTGAATTGGCGTTTGTTGTCTTCGAAGTGGGTCCCTGAATTGAAATCTTAAGAACTATATGTGTATTTTGCAATAAAAAGGCAATAAAATAACGTCGAATTTTTAAGTTCCTTTACACACGGCAGGGAAGAAGACAGTTATTACAAGAAATAACATATTAACAGATTCTAATCCGTGTGGTGTCAGCTAGTCTCAACCGTTACATAAAACACAGCCAAGAAAGAGCCATATAAACAAACGCTCAATGCTGTCCGTAGAAGAATAAAAGGAAAGAAACAAGAGGACGACTTGTGCAGCCAGTTGTCGCTCGAGCAGTTCGGCACGATTGGTTCCTTTTCATCCCCGTAGCGCCGTCTTTCCTGCACAGCATGTTGATCCTGCTCCTCGCGTGACTGAATTCGGCGAATAGAGGCGCGGCGCGTTCGAGGTGCGCGGCGCGCTCAAAAGCAGGGGTACGTACGGCGGGGCGCGTACAACGTCTACTTTCCTGCACGGGACTTCATCCGGCTCCTCACGTGATCGGATCTCGGCGAATAGCGGCGCGGCGGCACGTGGAAAACAGACGCGCAACTACCAGGAAAAAGCGACAATAGAACGGGGCTATAGAACACCTTAGATAAACTTTAATTGATATCAGTTCTGACCTTACATAACTGCACGGGTTCAACTTCTCGGTAATCGCGCGCTTAAAAACGCGAAAAAGACATTGTTAAACTTAAAATGCACTTAAGACAACAATAATCTCATTACTTTCTGTATTGCTCTCGCAGTATTATGTAAAATATTGAGGCGACAATAAACCCTTTGGGTCTGTCTAGACCAGCTCTCAGCCGAAGTGCATTCATAGCTAGATAAATATTTTTTTTTTATAAATCTGCTGGAGGGAAGGCTTATCCGACTCGTTATTATGTTGCACAGCATCGGAACCTCATTGTAACGGTTGTGTGAAGAGCCTAAAATTGAATTACAGGTTTAGTTGAGCTAGTTAGTACATTGTCACTGTTGATGGGAAAACAGCTTGAACACCTATCGATTACACTGAGACAGTACAAGACTCACACATAAAGCTTTGTGTGTGTTTCTGGTCCTGTCTCCGTGTAATTGTTTAGTGTTTAAACTGTTTCCCCACCATCATAGTCTAATATCCTCGAACCAGTTTGAACGCAAAGCATTGTTGTCTTACAGCCTCGTGCTTCCCTGGATGAATACGCATCACTAAAATAAGCTACCCCCCGCTGCCATTAAATATGATTTCGAGGCGTGATATTGGAACTTTTATTTAACAGTTAAACGAAAAGAAGAAAAAAAATTCACAATTCCAGAATTCCGCAACACAAAACTAAACGTAAAAGTTAGGCTAAGCGCGACGTACGTGCGTATTTTGTCAGAAAAACGAACTTTATACACCTAACAAACTGTTTTTCCCACTTAATGAACCTAGACCGGCACATGTGTCTCGCCTTTTCTTCCAGCGACACACGTATGTAGCCGCGGAACGAGATGTTCCTTGGGCCCCAAAGCGCAAGCAAAAGGCGCAAAGTGAAAGCCCGTAGATCGAAGTGTCGGCAAGCAAGAAACTTCTCTGGCCGTGCAGATTGTCTGGAAGACGGCTCTAATGCTCACACGGCGCGAGGCACTTTGCCAGTTGGCCTTTGACCGGCTTGAGCCCGAACAAAAGGATTTCCCTTCCGGTCAAAACGACTGCCGTACTTGCCGTACCTGAGTTCGTGTAACACTGGAAATATACGTAGAAAGAAAAATATTGAAGTCTTCGAGCGTTTTACTTAAGCCCTTTTTTTTTATGTCGCAAAGCCATTTTAGTTAGAAGCCTCTCTGTTTCGGCAAGAGTGCTCCTCGCGGGAAAATCGCATCTCGGGTGCTACGGCTTTCTTCCGTCGAATACCTTGGGGCAGGACTTCGTGTTTATTTGTCGTGTTTTAAGTATACTTGATTTTGTTTCACGGAGCTATGAAAAAACTGTTCTTTTTTTTCTTTTTGTTCGACTTTAGGATTTACGCCTCTGCTTCCAGCTATAGGATTTCCTCGCAAAACAGTTTTTTTTAAGAATAGTGCAGCGACAGAAGCGAACGGCAAATCAAGGGTAGCTGAAAAATGTCTTGTTCCTGGGAAGTCTTGTATGAAAGCCCCAGATTAGAAGCGCTTTATTTTTAGGCTAGAAACCAAACGTGAAATGAAAGGATAGTTTTCTTCGTATTTAGTGTCGAATTTTACTTCCAGGTTCTCCGCAAGCAGTTCAATTTAATTTCACAGTTCTATGCATTAAATGTTTAAGGTCATAAACATACGCTTTCACTTTGGGCAGCGTGGTATTTTTGAGCCCGGAGAAATAGGAAAGTTCAAGCGGCAAGATGCTATAAGAACTAACGATTTTGACCTTTTTTTTTTGCTTCCGTGTATAAAATCCCGAATAAAAACGAGTGTGTGTTTACTTAACTCAAATTTATTTTATTAACTTACTTTTGTAATGACATTTGTTTCATCTTGCCCTTCTTTCTGAATTTACAATATCATGTTCTTCTCTTTCATCTTTCACTACAGCAACGAAAGTTTATCAACTACAGTCTTTCTCTGTCTTTAAAATTATTACACAGGTGCTCTAAAAAAAAAAAAAAGTAATCACGCGCAGTCATGAACCCAGGTTTTCTACTACGTTAGAACTTCGGCCCACATCCACTTATTTACAAGAGTGTCTGGTCCACTGCGCTTCTCGAAACACAGAATACAACGCTGACTTCTGACGTACATCGCTGATATTCCTTTTTTTTTAACTTCTCATATATAAATATCACCATGTTTAGAATGTGCACTCGCGCGTAAACGTTTCTTAAACCTCGATGAATTCCACAGATAAGAAACGGACGGAATGTGCCTTTCCGTTTATTGCTTGTGCGTTCATTCGTTTCTGAATTTCCGCCTTCAAATTGAAACTGAGTCCATGCAGTTACCCTTTATTTTATAGGTGGGGTCGATTCAGGCAGGCACAAATGTCAATAAAGAAAAAGACAAAATAAAACACGTCAACGCTAGAGTACGTTATGTTCTTCTCACAAGGTCAGCAACCTGGAGACACGCAACGTGGCATGATTCAAGGTATAGTGAAAAAAACGGAGCATTCGAGCTTGAGGAGTACGAACATCTTCCAAGGCAGAGTCGCTGAAGCATTTGTTGCACGCTTCACGCTGCAAATATCTACAGCAACACAAAGAAATTGTGAACTCATGATGTCAAGCTCTGCTGCTCAACAAATAGCTATGCCCAGCTGCCGAGTTGCGTTGCTGTTGATGTTCCCCATCCCTAATTTAAACGTACTACTGATCAGCAAGCCCATGCAAGCTATTTGGCACTGGAGGCATTTATTTGGGGTGCACACCGAGAACTACACCACGAAGGTTCGATGCGTCTCCTCTTTAAACGGTCTTCCTCGGCGTTCATCTTTCCAGTAAAAACTACAGTTGTCAGAGGGGCCTAGACGAGCAAACCGGCTAACCATGCGAGCGTGTGTACTGACTGTTGGCGAAATGATCAATCTATAGGGGGTGCTATGTTCACCTTGGTCTCCCCAGAGTTCTGTGCTGTGAGAACCACATGGTTTCTTGCATCCCTATCTAGGCCTAGCACAGGCATCCCGTGGGGCGTCGCCATGTCGGGGAGCATCCCGGGTGCGAGGCGAGGCCGTATTCCCCTGTGAACGGCTCTTTCTCGCCCTTCTCGGATGATTTGCCAAAGGCACACCCTTCTGGACCTCGATCCATGGACGCGTCCGCCTGTCCGGGGAGCAAACCTACTTCGACTACCCCAGGCCCGTCCATTCCCGCAGGCTAAATCAGACTTCCAAAACCAACGGCCAAGGGCGACTCTCGCTGGGGAAGGCTCTGCTCGATGGAGTCGTGCTTTCTTGTTCTGACCCTTCCCCTTCCGTTATACTGTCAATAGACCATTCCATTTAGCACTCTCAGGGCGGTGCCATTTTGTTCGACCGCAGCGCCCTCTTTCCACATCCGGGAAGTTCAGCAGGTTCGGCGAGGTAAAACGAGAGAGAGGGCACGCGCCCCATTCCGCTAGCAGACGACAAACCGGGAGATTGCCACTCTCCATCTTCGGGCTGTACCGGCGGGCTGTACCGAACATCGAACTCTCGCTCGTGTCTGCCGTTGTGAAGTGGTTCGCGTGTTTAGAGTATTTATAGCCACTCCAAAATCAGCCTCCTATAGCGCTCTGTTGTTTTATTTCAGGATCAACTAGCGTATCTTTGTTCCATTACTTCAATAGCAGTACAGTCAGCCGGCAGTACTACCCTCAACCACTCCGTCTATTGCGTCAGGAAAGCATGCTTTTATTTATTATTCCAGACTTCCACTAATTGTCGCTAAAGGACTACAGCAGTACGAATTGTGTACAGTAAAAAAAGCTACAGCAACCGGATTTACTTTTCGCCGGATGACCGGACACTCTGACACAATTTTTCCATTTCTTTTTTGATTTGCACCCAGGTAACAGCGTAATTGGACCCGGTTAGTCTTTTTATCGACCATAGCTTTGCACGATAACTTGCATATTAAAATCCGTGCATCTGCGCTTGAAATTTCCAAAATGACGCGATTTTAAACCGAATTTGAATGGCAGTCGGATGTAAGGTACAGCCTACTCGACGGAGCAGACGACACGAGGGGTGAGAGGGGGAGGACATTTTTTTCCTCGTGGAACGGTCTATAGAGGCAGCATGGACTATGGGTGGTGATGCTGTCACTGACCTCCCCCTTCCGGGATACTGTCAATAGAGGCAGCATGAACTATGGGTGGTGAGGCTGTCAATAAAAACTGCCTTGTTATCTCGGACTTTTTTGGCCTTCGTGCAAACGTGTGGCGTTTGCGTCAAATAAACATGTCCGTATGCAGACACACGAAATATACTGAGTTTCTACGTAGTACCCTCCTCCCTTTCAAGGGGAAACGCACAGTGTTTACCTAACCATATGCGCTGGATTCTCTACTTCATCTTTCTCAATAAGCCCGGGGGAAAAGTTGCCCCGCGCTTATCTTAGCGTGAACCCCGGCTTTAGATAAGTGTATCTTTTTGGTCTTTTTTTTAGAGGTGATGTGCGATAAAAGATAAAATACACACATAAAAAAGCTTTTTTTCGCTCTTCTCTACTTCCTAACTCGTCGAATAATTCAACAAAAGTCGCTCTAATGGGATGCTTCGTAACATTCCCCGGCAGCAAACAAAGTGCGGACCAGAACGTGCGCAAGCGAGCAGTGGCCCTCCTTAAAGCTAAAGATTGATAGTGTGCGTTTCGAGAGAACTTCTCCGATCTATAAAGTATACCTTAAGAGTATACGCTATCCCGAACTACCTCTATTTTTGTTTCTTTTCAGTTTTTGAGTCTGTCACCATGATAGTTTGCCACCACTTCTGATTGCTTGGAAAACATGCTTCGTAAGTCCTGTTAATAGACATGATTGCAAAATAATCAGCGTTGCATGAATGTGAAACTGACTGAGATACAAAAGTAACGTCCGCATGAGATACACGCTAAAATCAAGCAGCCTGCAAGCGCATTTTAGAAGCAATTAGTCCTATTGCAGAAATTTGAGCCAAATCTGCTGTTCACCGCCGTTTAAAGTAGCGAAAGCCCACCTGTGACCTTGTGTGACTCTCTATCTCTCTCTTAGCGGTGCCCTTCTTTGTTTAATTGAAGGAAAAAATTGGATAGAATCACTCGCCGAGTGACGACAGTGTGCGTGTCATTTTCAAACAAAAAAAAAGGTGGGCAGGGACATTTTTAAGATGTCATCACCCTATGCATGCGCATGTGTATGACTGCACTTCATTGGCGACAGTGACGGCGCAGCCTATCATCTATCGCGTGACTCACGTACTCGTTGATGAGTTCTGCTGGAAATGAACGCACGAAGTTCGGTTCAAATACAGAATCGAGCGGCCGTGGCTACTATCCGGTACCTCGTTTCTATTAAGGGCGCGATGCAACGATTTTGTACTTTGCGCAAGTACCGCTTAGAATGAATCCCTGGCGTTAATGACCTGTGAAACACCTGTTCGTTTTTCACCACACGCCATCGAAGTCGTTGAAAAAATTAGAGAAAGACGAGCAGCCGTCACCCCAGCAGCTTTCATTCCCTCAACTCGCAGCCAGAACAAGCGGCCATGTGATCTGGAGCCGAATATATGCCGCCAATGTTGATCATTCGCGTCTCGTGCTCGTTGCTCGCCCTCCGACGGCGGAAGTGGGAAGCGCTCTAGTGAGGGTTCCCCGATTCTCCTGCTCAGCGGGCACGGCAGAACTGCTCGCGACCATGGCTCGTGAAATCTCATTTCCGAATGCAAACAACACTCTTCGCTGCACCAACGTAGTGCTGCAGCCCGTATAGGATTGTGCCTTATTAGAGAGTTTTAAAGCTGCGTATAAAAGAAAAACGCAAACGCTAAGCGTTTGCGTTAGAGTTGCGTGTGCCACGTTGCGCATGCGCGTCATTGCCAGGCGCCAGTTCAAGACCGCTATTTTGGGCTCCGCGCACACACAGTGTGGAACAGGCAAAGCTTATGCAAACACACAGCGCTAGTATACGCAATACTAAAACTCACTACTGTTTCACCAGCTTCCAACGCCAACGAAACGTGCTGCAGCAAGCAGACGTGCAAGCAGGTAGGCGTTCTTTCGAACTGGAAAGGCTGAGATCGGCAAAAAGACGGCACGTAAAAATAAAGGTTACTAAATATAGGCAGATTAATAATAAAACTTTTTTGAGTGGGGAAAGGGGGGGGGGGACATTTTGTCTGGAAGGATATTGGCGGCTTCTTTAAGAGTGTTTCGATTGTCAAAATTCATGACTTCAATAACACCAAATGCTTTAAACACATAAACACAATTAATGTTATTTTACAAGGATTTCTCACGTTAGCTAGAATGCTTGCATTGATTTTAGACTATTTTTCTTTAAAAACTGGGTAAATAAAATGCTACAATTGGCAAAAGTGCAGATATATAGCCTACTTTTGATTGCCATATTTGTTCGCGTTTGAAGTTAGATGATCCTTAACAAATCATCTCAGTGCTCGGAAAATTACATATTAAAATATCTTAATTTTAATGTTATTATTATTAATACACATCGCAGCAATATATTCCCCCAATTAATGCCACGATCACAAAAAAATACGCCATTTAACCAAACAAGCGTTTCCAGAAAGGTATCATTTTGTTTTCTTTTTAGCTTATGAAAAACTCTGACATCGTATCAAGATAGACCAACAGTCAAACGCCGGATGCTATATAAAGTCCTATGCGTTACGTGTTGCTTTAAAAAACACACACACTTCAGCTCTTTGACTCTGGTTCCTTCTTTTGTATTTTTGTATTGAGAACAGTGTTTCTTAATTTATACGTTTTGTGAACATATGTAAAAATTGAATTTATTCTGCTATTCTTGTGTTGGGAATGTTAACGCAATTAGCCATCTAAATACCCAAAAAACATAAAACGACCCGCAGTTCATTATTTCCCGTGGCAATTATCTCAGCGAGAAACGGCAGCGCTGATGTTTTCAACAAATATAATATTCTGTTACCTCCATGCTGTATGAAAGATCCTGTTTTTAAAGGGACGCTGAAATCTCCAAAGTGTTTTGAAGTGCCAGGATCAGACACGTAGAGGTTGGTTTCGGTTTCGCTCCAGAATTAAAACGTGCCTCCTGGCGTAAATATTACGCTAAACACCGTTTTTGTTTTCTGGACAAAGAGGTGACCTACGCTCATATCACCCTAGCTTCCTCGTATTACCAAAAAAACTTTGTGTCGCTCAGTAAAGCCAACACACTAGACAGGCTCAGCAGCGGCACACATCTCCGACCCTTACTATACCCGCCATTTTGGAAAACGTGTGGCGCCACTGAACTGGAGTCGCGAACAGCCACGCGCTGGGGTTGGCTAAAGTCACTGGATCCTGGGAAAGCAGCGCCATTGCCTTCCCTACCTGCTAGCCGGACACAAACGGATACTAACATACAGACGATCCAAACCTAGCAAGGCGATTGGCTAATCGGTCTACGTTGCCATGGAAATTGCCATCTTGGTCCATTTAAATCTTCGAAGCTTCCAGAGGGACGTTCTAAACCAGTCGCGCCAAAATTACCATGGAGCATCATCGTACTGGAAGCGTTCCTCGCCAATATAAGAGTCTTTGGCACTCTGTGTGCAATCAACTTATTATTCATACCCATCTCCATGGATCTCTTACAATCATATTGTTCTTCTTGCGTATTTCAATAAAGTAAACTTATTTTTCAGTGCCTCCAAGCACCGACACAGCATCTGGTGGTGGTACGAAGGTGTACGCTTGTTTTGCCGGTCTGTGGTTAACAAAATCTCGGTATACAAAAAAAACACTCCATAAAGCTACCCGTCACCAGCGAATCTAGATCGGCTCACCAAGAACGGAGGGGTCAAGGAGAAATTGCTCATTTCACGGACCAAGATGGCGACCACACGGGGAGCTTGGCGTTACTTTCCCGGGATCCAGTGACTTTAGGG
Source organism: Ixodes persulcatus (assembly GCA_013358835.2). Lineage (NCBI taxonomy): Eukaryota > Metazoa > Arthropoda > Arachnida > Ixodida > Ixodidae > Ixodes > Ixodes persulcatus. The sequence continues at coordinate 1,001,875 of JABSTQ010011335.1, read as the reverse complement.
TTGGCAAGTTACTGGAGACGCGCTGAGTTCCAGACATTGTTATGGTTCGGCTATTGTCGTCATTGCAGCAATTGGGCATGGGCCACAACCCGAATTCTTCTCGATCTATCGATTATCACAAGCCCAAATAGAGTGGTCACGTAATCACGGGTCCAATTCATATGTCGCATTCAAATATCGTCACTGAAGGATACCGCAATCAACTAGCTTGAGTAAACTTAGAGCCGTAAACCAGTGGCCAAAAATAGCCCCCCCCCCTCCCCGTCTGCCGGATTTTTGCCCGTTTGCCACATTAGTGATCACGTGACGCTAAGATGGCTGCGCCCAGTGGTGCGCCAGATCAATACCACCAATAATAATTAGGGTTCTGTGGATATTTATACAGCGTGTAGTACCACCTAGATCAGCACCACCTAGAACACAAGGTGCTCGTTTCCTCATCTAAACGTCATTTCTACTAGATCCCCCTCCCCTCCCAGCCCCCTCTAGGTGGCCCGGATGAGCTACGTCGTCTGCTATTGGCGACGTGCGCGATCGAAAGCGTCGCTGTGGTCGGCCTTCCATGATTGGCCGAATGTCGGCTATGACGTCAGCAAAGGATTTATTTTTGATGGAAATAAGAGGAATGGAAGAACTTCAATTTCGACGGTGTTGCTAGTGTTTCTTTAAGAGCGCAATGATTTCAGGCTTCCACCATGCTCCTTACAAACGCCATCGAACTTGCCGTTCGCAAGGTAATGACGTCACGAAAGGTAACCATAGGAGGGCGCCACTAAAACATCTCACCGCTAATATTGTCTGCGGCATCGTCTGCTCCATCGCCAGCTTCAGTGGTCATCCACAGAACGAGCTCACATTAATAGGCTGCTAAGACCGCCAATCTTGATGGTGTCGCATTTACGTTGCAAATGAAGTGTGGTAGCTCGCTATCAGCTATACTTCGTCTCACCTTAGCATGGACTATTGATAGCCACGCGTGCTAAAAGCGCGAGCTAGTTGCTTTGTATGAAGCCTCGACGACTGCACGAGCGCTCGTGCAGCGAGTGTTCCAGTCAAGGCACTTAAAGCTAGCCGCTCGCGCTTGCATAACCTTCGCAGTTAGTCCACGCTAAGGTGAGATGAAGTATAGCCAAAGTTAGGAAATTGCCATAGAGACTGCCTTCAAAAAGTGTCTCCGATCTGTCCACCAGCACCGAGCTAATGACGAACACAACGCCACCATTTTTCCCGCAGCGGCCATTCGAGGAATCGCACGTCACTGCTATTTTGACTTTAATCGGCCATTTTGGGGACAGAACAGATACTGTGGAAGAGGTTACAGGAGCGCCACCCCCGTCTCCCCTGCGGACGCGCCAAACCTTACTACCGAAGTTAAAATGCACCTAGGTCGGGACGCGCCACTTGAAAGCACCGCTGAGGCATGGTTGTATAAAAACAATATTAATTGTGCCACAAAACCTTGCAAACTAAAGAGTTTAAAAACATCACGCGCCCCTCATTTTGTACTGAACTCCAATAAGAGTTAGTACAAAAAGAGTCTTTTCCGTTTGTTTTTTCGCAAAAAAAGGCTTTCTAAAAGCTCAAGGTGACCACAGTACAGACAAATGACAAAGAGTGGCGCTGTTGTCGCATTTAGCTCGGTCTCGGTGGACGCCAGCGGCCCAGGTTTCGACGGCGAGTTTCCCAACTGAGTGTTTTAGTAACGTTGAGTATAGCGCTCAGCACTCGTGCACGCAGCTATCGCCGCCAGTGAATGCGGCGTAGTAGTGACGTGGCCCCTACTCTCGTCAAGCTTTGGGGTATTTGGGGTGGGTCGGCAATCTACTAACGAAACGTCATGCGCAGGCCTTGTCTTCTGGCTGGTATTGGCCGGATCCGATGGGCCATATTGTCACGAAGGACAAATGATGAGGCGGCGAATAACTGAAGAAACTAAACGTTTAATGGGGCGAACTTGTGCCCAAAAATAAAGAGGAAAAACTATAACAACAGAAGAGAACAAAGCGTCGCGGGCGTCGAGATCGGCGTGACAGCAGAGTCGAACGCTGGGGCGAAAACTGACTTGGCTTGCCAGGCGGAGCCCCTTTTGTACACGCGTGGGCTTCCGGAACATTCGGCGTAGAAGGTTCGGGACGTAGAACATTCTAACCTCGAATTAGCAAGGCGGTTCTCGAATTTACTAGAACATCACGGCGTCAACAAAATGTGTAGGCACGGCCAGGAATCGAACCCTGGCCTTTCGCGTGGGAGTCAGGCGCGATAACCCTTAGGCCACGCGCGCGCTGCCTACCTGGCCAGCTGCGCGCGCGGCAATATCACCCTAGGGTAGAGATTCTGTAGCTTGGCGTCCGAAAACCCACCCGCGTTCAGTTGCTGTATCCATCTTGTCACGTGACATGATCCACCGGAGTAAAGGATTCATTCAAGTAAGATTGGAACACAGCCCCAGAGGGCCCATCTGCTAACCGTGGTCCGGCCAATCTAATCTGGCCCGCCTACGGGCGCAGCCATCTTGACGTCATGTGATCACTAATGTGGAAAACAGGCAAGATGGCGGCAACCAGGGGGGTGCCATTTGCGCTGCAGAGTGCGGGTTCTGGTTTACCGCTCTATACTCAAGCTCGTTGACTCAAATTCCCCAGTTACGTCATCAAGTTTTGCGAAAGAGAGATTGAATGAAAACGCTCGCTTTTGTCCTTGAAATCACACCGCAACAAAGAAGTTTCAGGGCCAGTGGCGTTGAGTGCTGGTATCCTCGGGTCTCACTAGTGCCCGTAAGCTCGTGTAGAGTGGAAAACGTTTCAACTGAATATCGTTGCACCGTCCCTTTAGAGCGTTAGTATTTAATTAATACCCACATGTCAGGGAAAAGCTGACGCCGTCCGTCTGTGGACAACACAGTGGAAAGGGAAGCGCGCCGCGTATAGAGGACGAGACTGGTGAAAACGAAGGCGAGAGGGAGGCGACGTCACGGGGAGAAAGCCAATGCGCGCAACGTGGCGAGGCTAAAGCCCGGTTCACACAGTTGCGTTTGACTGCGTTTGACTGCGTTGCGGCAGCGAGACACCAGGACATCCCTGCTGCTTATGTCGCGTGCCTAGATGATTCCTTGAATTGGATTCCACGCTTCATACGAAGCACAGATGTGTCGGTGACTCGCTTTCGGTTCTCGCCGCAACGCAGTCAAACGCACTCAAACGCAAGTGTCTGAACCGGCCTTAAAGGGGCCATGAAACGAATTTTGGGTTGGGATGAATGATTTTAAATTGGGACTTTACTAATCGCATATCGTTTAGTTGGCCAAAAGAAAGAGGCTAGAAAGTCAAAAGCCAGCTTTTCGGTACGAACATTTGAAAATATAGCGGACTATTTTGTACCTTCTTGCCTTCGAAAGCTCTCCGCCTTTTCACTATGATACATCCGCGGTTCCAAAAGCGCGTCACCGGCGCCAAACTGACGTCAGCAGAGCCCAGCTCACGCATTGGACACGAGAACTGCGTCACTCGGACGTATGTGCTCGTCAACAATCAATCCGTCGACGAATATTTGGATTCGCGTTCGTGGCCAATGAGTGCCCTGACGGAACTTATTGTCACTGGGGAATGACAAGTTCTATGGTGTGCATAAAAAGCACGGTGGAAGCTTGGAGTCATCGCACCGGTGCCGAAGGAATGTCACGACCACGTGATTTCACAATTTGCATTTGAGTTGAGGATTCAAGCTAAGGAGGAAGAAGTAGAAAAATTGTTTCATGACCCCTTTAAAGCCCCTTTATGTTTCAAAAGTAGCGCAAGGTGCGTTAGAAGTACGAGGCACGTGCAACGTGCAACCCTTGGGTTGTGGCGGCACAGCGCACCACTGTAGCACCACTGAGCTAGATTTCAGACGCCATGTTCTTCCCAGAAGTGGCGCGCGGCATGTGCCTCGAGCATTTCCACAACAATGAATGGCGCCACTTTTCCCAAGATAGAGGGACTTTAGGCGAGGCTAGGCGAGGCGACAGGGAGGCGACGTCACGTGGCAGAAGACAATGCGCGCGGATGCTGGGGCAAGTCTGAACTTACAGGTATGCGGAGCGCGTATGCCTTGGTTCGTGCTACAAAATGGGTTGTGAACCAAGCACTAGTGCTCGTTCGAGTAGGCGGCAAAAGAAGACGGAATAAGAACAAAGGGGCTGCCTCTAGGGCTGCCTAAACCGGAGAGCAGCGAAAGCAGCGTCGGGCAGAATCTTTCATGTGTCGTCAAAAAAAGACACACAATATATAATGTTTTCTCCAAGAAAGATACACAGCGAACGTCACAGAACACCCAACACCCTTTCATAAGAGATATCCTAAAGAAAGCGCTCCGTGTTGTCTAGTCTCCCCTTTTGTCCTTGTCTTAAGCGCCATCATGTCGTCAAATCCCCAAAGCCGGAAAAAATGAAAGGAAGATCCATTGGCGGATCATTAAGCCGGGGTCACACTACTTATTCATCATACAAGAGGGAGTCTTCAAACACGAGTCACTGCAATACGCGTGGTTCAAACGCTGCGTGCAAAGTTTTCTCCTTGAACTCATTGCCATGCTGCACTCAAAGCAAGGACCTTGCGGTTACTCGCGTCCAAATCTGTACAGATTTGAATGCGAGTCATCGCGTTCAAATGACTTAACAGAAGACATAAAAGAGGCTGTAGTTTCTATGATGTATAAGCTTGTGATCCTGGCTTTAGTAATTGCGTTAGCATGACCCCTGGGAAATGCCATACACGTCTCCCTTTGGGAAACGCTAACACTGACCCCGCAGCAAAGTCAAAAAGAGGCAGAAAAAAATAAAGGAAGCAAAAGAGAAAGGCAAAACAGAAAAAATGAAAGGTTCAGTCAGCGTTAGCGTTTCCCACAGGGGGACGTGTGCGATGTTTCCCGATGAGCATGCTAACGAATTCCCTAAGAATCCACCAATGGATTTTTTTTAATTTTTACTGGTTGGAAGACTAAACGAAAGCGAAGACAGGGCGAGAAAGCTTTCCATAATAGGACCAATTCTTACATAAAACATGGAGGAAGGAAACGGATCGTCGGTGAGTGGACATAACAGAGCTCAGTCGACAATGAAAGGGTTGCGGCTATGCTTACGAAGAGAAATAAAGAAAAGAAACGAAAAAGGCGAAAGAGAGACGGGATACATTTCCGTGTTTCATCTCGTCCTACGGCCTTCTCATTAGATTTCGTCGTTTATTATTGTAACATCACTAGGACGCTCTCGTTTTTCAAACACATTTGCTTTCTCTGTAAGTTCGTTGATTTTGTTCCGATAAACTGAACAGCTACCCTCAATATTAGTAGTAAAGCTTGTACTTGGCATCTAGTTTAGTTTTTGTATAGTTTTTTCTATACAAAAACATCTAGTTTTTTGTATAAATGCGTTCATGGTTGCATTGACTGTTCGACCCTTACATCAGCTATTAGCATATATGTACCGCGAGTGCTTTTGAGGGTTAATCCCACTTTCTCAGTTCAAAAAATCAACCTCTCCAGTCCCATGAACCGCATCCAACATTTTTATAACAGGTTCAGTACAACCAGCATCGACATCGACATTTTCAACTCAAGTGTTCAAGCGTTTAGGCGTTCTCTGGCTAATATTTAACTGTTACCTATTTCCTGTTCCCCCATAATAGATATTAGCTGTTGTATGTGCTGTTGATTTCTTATGTGTGTTTCTTTTGACTCTGTGCATCATTACATAGGCTACTCGCCGTTCATGAGCACGAAAAATAAATGAATGAATGAATGAATGAATAAACACGAGAGATGGAAAAACGGACATTACAGTGATTTATTTCCAGATTGATAACCCAATAAATATACTTAAAGGCTTTTTTGCAATGAAATCTGGCGCTGTAAAACGAGCCGGCAAAATCGGTTCCTTCACATAAAAAGCTCAAACTTTCACCGAGCCGGCTTGCCTCCACGTCTCACAAGAGAAACCAGTGGTTTCGAGACAGACCCTTCCTCAGAAGTGCTTGGGTGGCCGCGCACTTCACTCGTAGTCAAAACAAACAGTCAGGTGTTCTTCCTTTTTTCTTTTTTTTTTTCGCTGCTTGAGTTGTCAATGTTTTTAGAGTGACGAGCCTGTGTTAGCAATGCTTAAAACACGCGTTGTGCACGGACATCGGTGAAGTTTTTCACACTGCACTGGAGAAAGTTATCATCTACAACGTGCAACAATATAGCATCTCTCTGTCTAAATATCTGACGTAAATGTTTACCTGTTTGTAAGTTTTTTCAAAGCCCCAACCTTTTATAAACAAGAAAAAAAAATCGTAGCAGACGAAATTATTGACATCGAGCACAAACCGATTGATTGACAGTGATTTGCATGAAAATTCGAGATGGGTTTAGATGACGCCATGGAGCACCGAAGATGCAGCACGGTAAAAGAGTAAATTTTGGTATAAACAACAACAGCATAGTTCGCTTCGATTTGCGGAATTTCTCTTCGAATAGCAGGTTTCTTGTTTTGTCCCCTCATGTATATAGTTTGATTTCGCCTTATGTAATGTTATGCAATTCGTAAAGTTTAAAATCATTAGAATTTAATCCTCTCATTAGCGTGGGCTTGGAAAAATAGGGTTGTTTTAAGCGAAATGGTGGTGATTTTAAAATTCAGGCTATCCATTTATCTTTCAACCAATCACCAGTTCTTTGAAACGCCACGGTAACTGGTACTGGAGTCTACTTCTGACGCAACATGAGTCAATTATGTTCGGTCTCTTCTCGCGCATTTGAAACTCATCAAATTTAACGTTTTGAACGTCGGGGAAAGTTCGGAAATTCTTATCCAGCCAGCCAGCACAGAATCGGTTATTCGGGTGCATGGCAGGAAATTCTAATCTCAGACAATTCCTAGAGTGATACTGTGATAGTGTTCCTGCAGACTTTTAAAAATACTACCTGCTTTTTTTGGACCACGAGCTCAGGTTAAGATGTTTATATTACACAATGGCCCATAGTTTTAGTGGCATACGGATAAATTACATTTTTCTTCCGTGATAAAGTCAGCATTAGTTGTCATCCTTGTACCAGGGGATAATAATACCACTGCATACAGCCCTTCATTTTAAGGTCGAGAACTGCACTCATATCTAAGCTTTCGATTTTCTAAAAAATTGACAAATTGAGGATTTTGTTTTTGCCATGACCCCTATTCTTAGGAAAATAGAAGGGTTACAAGAGGGCACGCCTTTGTGTTCTTAAAATCAGTTTACAAAATAATTAAACGAGCATATTGACCACTTGACCCTTTCACGGATGGGTTGTGCGGTTGATTCTAGAATTTGTTCATAGCGTGGCGCGTGCCCCGCATGAAAATGTTTGGTGTGAGCAGGTGCACAAATTGTTCCGGCTCTTCTTCAGCAGATATTCCGCTTCTTCGCAAAGCCCCTCGTGAATTTCGTCCTAATTGTCGACGGAGACCCTGGGCCGTAATCCACGTCGCCAATAGCCTCTTTTTTTCTAGAGAGCCGGTCAATTCTACGACGGAGCCATTGAGCTCGTGGCGGTCAGAAAAAGGCGAAGAGCAGTGCCGAATGGTTACCGATAGAGCCACTTCTAGGGTAGCCTTCAGCCGGTGCCAACAATACGCGCGGTGGCTTCTCCGCGAGACAATAACAACCGCAACGGAGAAAAAAGAAAGGAAGCTACTGGTGCGTGGAAAAACGGGAGAGAGGCGGAATAGGGGGAGGAATGTCAACGCAAAATGTTCTCCTTTACTGGAAAAAAAAAACGCGTTTGTGTTTTCGGATTTTTTCGCTGTCATGCCCACGCCCTCTTTTCTAATCCTTTCTTTCTTTTCCAGAGGCCACGTTCTTTCGAAATTCGACAGTCTCTCTAGAATTAAAGCCCCTCAATGTTTTAAAAGTCGCGCAAGGTGCCTCGATGCAGAAGGCACGTGCAATATGCAGCCCTTGGGAAGATCTTGGCGGCAGAGCGCAGGATTGAGCTAATTTCAGACGCCAAGAGCTCGCGCTGCAGAACCCAGGATCCTGGGTTCAATCCCCACCCCTGCCCGTTTCGATCTGGATGAGCATCGTACCGGCGTGCGGTCGTGTATCACTACTGCGTGATGCACGTTAAAGATCCCAGGCTAGCGGTTGTACTTCACTGGCTAAATTGCTCATCTACAGCTGGGAGACTCGTCGCCCGTTGAGGCAGACCAAGTTCTAGGCTGTATAAACACACACACAACCCAATTTTTTTTTTCAGACGCCAAGTTCTTCCCAGAAGGGGCGGGAGGCACGTGTCCCGAGCATTTTCACAACAATGAATGGCGCCGCTTTTCCCAGGATAGAGGGGCTTTATCTATACCTGTTTTCACCTCAAGAAAAAAGTACGTTTTGCGCATTGTTCCTACGCGGCGCGAAATAGTTCTCACGAGATTCGGTTGTCGGAGGGAAAAGCGATGCCTTTGACGTTTGGAACGTGTACATCTTGATAAGATAACATATATCTAATCTAAAATTCACCTACATATGTCTTCATTATCCACATAAAGGGGGAAATTAGTAACGTTCCGCGAGGAGCCGGACTTGTTTTACTTCGGTTCTTAAGGTGAAAACAGGTATAGAATCAGAGGCTATGGCACTGCAGACTGCAGACCCTGCAAGCGCGTGCACCGTCCGCCCTCACAAAATATATTTCTGCACTTTCTGCATTATTTTGATACAAAATAGTGAATATAGGCTGTTGATATCTTAAAGTAAATGTATCCGCTTTTCTGTCCACTTTTTGGTCGCTTCTTTGGGTAGACTTTCTTTAGAACTTAGCGTATAGAGTTTGAATAGAAATTCCGTAGAAATTGCATAGAAAACAGACACAAATTTTAGCCACGTTTTTATCCCATTTTTCGATATAACGCGAGTGGATAGGAAGTTCAAAGAGTTGAAAAACTGAAATCAGTTTTTTAATGCCGGGGTCACAATGCTCACGCATTATTAAAAAGACGGTCTGCGTACAGATTCGAACGCGAGTCACCGCGAGATTCGTGTTTCGAATGCCACGTGGCAATGAGTTCAAGGAGAAACTTGGCACGCGGCACTGGAACCATGGATATTGCGGTCACTCGTGTTTGCTGACTGTTTTTTGTAGAAAGTGTGAGCAGTGTGACCTCGGCTTAAGGGTGTGTTAGAAGTGATGGCACGAGCTCCATCTAGCAACGCAAAGCTCTTGCAAACAATGTACACAAGGTCCCCAATATCTCACGCTCAACATTTATCACGATGGTATTACCTGTAAAACGCATGATTCACATGGTGCGATTTTACTTGCGATTTCGCTGTCGCGTCGTCGCTCGTGCGGCAAAAAAGCGCCGTCTAAAGGCTGAACTCCATGGAACGAACTGGCGAACGCCGCCCGACGGCACGCTCGTTTTGCGCGCGACGTAGCAGCCACTGTGTTGATTCCACGCGCAGAGCAAAAGCCGCCGGCTAAAATTCGTCGGTTATTCGCAGCATATTCGTCCCATGGAGTTCAGCCTTAAGGTGCAGTGTTCATCGCTGCACTTGGGAAATCCGAAGTAAATTCGCACCATGTGAATCGGGCTTTAGGCGGTAAAACGCGATGAAAAAGAAAACTAAGTAGATGCACACTCGTCGTTTATTTGAAGGTGTCCCCATTTTTGATGCAATAACGCAATACCTTTCTGGTGCTGTTTGATAATGCAATTCAATGTAAAGGTGCAAGCGAGCTGGACAAGAATAACAGAAATGATCCCTGGAGAAGGGGAACAATGATCCCTGGTTTGCTGCCAGGACCAGGCGGATTTGCGGTCGCATACAACTCACTTAGCTGTGTTTGTAGACTTGTGTTTGTTCTTTGTCCCGCTTTTTCCCCTTCTCGAGGGATCTTTTTCGATTTTATACTGCTTCTCTTTATTCTTATTATTTATAGAGAACAATGAATGATGCATCTACCCGAGGTGTCCCTATGAGCCGCGAGCTTCATTGAGAGGGGGGATTGGTTGAGGGAGACTAACACCAAAAGAGGATGGCTTACGAAGGCTACGGGGCTGACGTTATATGCACGCTCCTAATACTTCTTCACTGTTTGCACTATGCCCTTTCAAAGCGATGTATTAGTTTTCCTACCGTTCCGAATAAACAATCTAGCTCGGGCACCGGTGTTTTAGAATTCTGTGCAGGTATACAATTGTTGTGTTATAGAAAATGCAGTGTTGGTTTAGTGTTAGATCGCGTCGAATCGACGTTTCTTCGCCTTTATACCGTTGCTTACATCAGAGGCAAATTCGTAAAATTGCGATGAATCGTCTGGAGTTACCAATTGCACTAACAAGAAGGCTAATTGAATTGTTAAATGTTACATTGTTCTAAGTTTAAAAGCGACGAGTGAAAACCACAGGGACAACACTGAGGAAAAGTCGAAATTTAGGCTGGGACACATCGGCAAAAAAACGACCAAAAACGCAAGAAAATTTGAATTAAAAAAATATGCTCAGCGCCATTTTTTTTTATTTACGAACCATGGCGTGTATCTGTGGTACTAAAATGGCCAATGGGTTCTTAACAAGTCTATACTTTGGGGTTTACTGCCAGCAAATATTGCTACGTGTCAAAATCCGTGAAACCATTTCCCATTTTCCAAGTTCCGTATGATTTTTTTTTTTTTTTTCAAATGTGTATTAGCTTGTGAGGCAAATACACGTCTGCGATACATGCGGAGCAGGGATGCTGTACAGGCTGAGTTAGCGCTGCTTTTATCTTCTTTTTTTTATTTCTCCCACCAAAGTTTGCCATTAGACCACCTTATTGAAAAAATTTTGTCGCAACCTGGTACGTTATAAAGCGCGTCAGGATGAAGGAGCCTAACCAAAACGGCAGAAGAAGCGCTCTTGACATTGCGTAGCAGACATCTGATTGTGACTTCTCTCTGATTCTGTCTGATCTCGAAGGTGAACATTATAAAGGTTCAACGTATTGTTACATTAGTCTCGGTACATTACCTGAACTTCAGTTACAATTGCCGGGTACCAGCATCGTACCAGGATCAGGAACGGGCTTAAAGGCTGGTTCACACATGCACATCCCAGGGCTAATTCAACACTAGGAACGGCGCTATTGCAGCGCTAACTTGAGCAACACTTGGCACGGATGCAGCGTTGTTTTACCGCTGTATCAATACTATAGTGCGAAGTCGAAGCTGCATCAGAAGGTTAGCGCTCTTTCCAGCACCGACTAATAGCGCTGAGTATAGAGCTTTGATGTGTATGTGGAAACAGGCCTTTAGCAAAGCGTAGTACGATCATAGTAAACACGGTACGAAACTGTTTGATTGAAAACAACTTTTTCTCTTCTTTTTTTACAGGAGTATATTTAGTGGGTTGCGCAAAGAGTACTGTCGAAGCACAATGTTGTCCCAAAAAACCGCATATCTTCCTTTCTCGGTTCGAAGCAATCTCAGTGCCGAAAGCAGACAAAATCAGGCTTCCCGGCATGACCGCTTAATTCTATCGTCAGCATGGCATATCATAAAGTTGATCTCGCTGCAGAGAGCCGTACCGCAGCTTTGCAACCGGGAAGGGGGAGGGGGGGGGGGGAGGGGAGTTACCTTAGTGGTGAGAGGGGAATATACGGTACCAAAACAGCGCGAGCTTTGGAAGAAATATTGCGCTGATTCAGCACTGCGCTGCATGTGTGGCCCGGCCTAAGAGCCGATGTCGCGAAGCGCTCTGTATATTTAATATATCTGGTAGTTCACTTCAGTTGAAGCCCAACCTCAGCTCACTCTGCGATTTGCTGAAGCAATTAGAGTAGCGACAACAGTTCATTGTCATGGTGCGTGTTTTCTTAGTGGGTTTACTATCGCCGACAACATCAATCACGCACACACAAAAAAAGGCGCAAGATAGCGGGGCGTTTATCATGCGTGATTAATTTACGCGACAGGAGCTTGCCGATTGGTTCCTGAAGATGTTTTAACCCCTTTCTGGTTACCTCTTTGTGGGAAACGCCTCTGCAACAATTTTTCTTTTTTTGCTGTTCGTGAACAACAGTTGCGTTACCTAATAAAACTACAAAAGGCGGCTCAATAGGCCGCATCATATTAGACGGGATTTTTGAAACTTTGATTTGGTCCGCAGCCGAAATCTGATTGATTGATTGGGGTTTTGTGGCGCAAGGCTACTAAGGCCGAAATGCGCCTAGAGTGAAACTATTGCATAAGTAAGGGTTTCGAAGGAAGAAAGAGCTATAGTAGCGGATGATGTAATAAACCTATGTATATGAGATTGCATAAGTGTTTCCAGAATGAACATGAGCTCGGATTGCTAATTAAAATCATATTCGGTGTATAAGGCCGATGTCCTTAAGAAAATTAAACACACAAGCATGCGGAATCAGTGGCTGATCGCCAGGTAAAATAACTAAGTGAAGTGGAGCATGTTCTTGATATATTTACGAAATTTTTTTAAAAAGATCTTGGTCATACTTGGGGCACTCAAGTAGGATGTGTGACATTGATAGAGGAATGTTGCAGCGTTCACACTCTGGAGCATCGTCTCCACGCAAGAGATGCCCGTGGGTGAGGCACGTATGACCAATCCGTAGCCGGCACAATACCACCTCATAAATGCGTTCCCGATGCCGGGCGCTCTCCCACTCAATTAGAAAAGGTTTTACTGCATGCATTTTGTTATGTCTTTTATTATTTCATTCACGTTGCCACTTAGTTCGAATGCAACACTTGAAAGTAGGGCTGGGCGTCGATTAAAAATTTTAACCCGATTAATCGCCACCCTTTAATCGATTAATTAATCGATTAATCGGTTGCGTTATTTTTTATAAATAAGATTTTAAAAAGAATGCAACAACTCGTCTTGCCTTTGAAGACTTATTTTATTCTCTGTTACACGGCGCAAAGGACATTTAGAATTAAGTATACATATATTTCAACGATTAAAAGACTCGCATATTTTTGCTCCAGCTCCGAAGACAAAGACGTTCGTCCACATTCTCCGACAGGAAGACAAGAAGTAAGAGCTTGGGCGATGCTTTCTTTTTTTTTTTTTTTTCAGAGAAAGGAACTTTGATGAGAAGGCGTTGATTCTTGTCTGTGTTTTGGCGGATGGTCCTTGCTGCAGCTACATGGGTGCTTTGCTTCTAGGCGATACTGAAGCGAACTTACGCTTCCACTGTACGAAAATGGCTTTTTGCAGATGATGCAGTGGACTTCCTTCGAGTTAAAAACTTCACCGCTGGAGTTTACTTTAAACCCAAACTTTCCAGCGAGATTGCCTTTCATACTCGTGAACTCGTCCATTTGTACGAGCCAAATACTGGGACAAGTAACCATGGCGTTGTTAGCTTCCCAGCTTGTTTTTCTGCTTGTTTGTCTTGCCTAGGCGGGATGTGTAATAGATTCTCAACACGTCAAGTTTCGCGGTCGCTCGAGGATCAGTTGCGGGCCCGGCTTGTTCGTCTATACTCCATTTCACCTTATGTTGTACCGCAGCGAAGGCTAGAAGCGCGAGCTCATAGCGTTGGCAGCTGCCCTTGGTGCACGAGAGCTTGTGCCGCCGAGGTGTGCCATAGAGCAAGGAGCTCGCGCTTGTGGCCTTTCCTGCGGTACAACACAAGGTGAAACAGAGTATAGTCTCGGCAGAACTGTAATGTATATCCTCGAACACGTGACGCTTCGCCACCACGAGAATTGAACCTTGCTCATAGCACCTGGCTGGGAACGGAGTTATTTTGAGTACCGATTAAAAAATCGATTAATCGGTTAAAAAATTTGATCGCGATTAAAGCTTTAATCGATTAATCGGAAGGTTAATCGATCAATTGCCCAGCCCTACTTGAAAGGGATCTGGTAGTCTTTGTATGGTATTTTATGCAGGTATATTTGTCTCCATTTGCATAAGTTGCAGCACTATCGGCCTTTTCATTACCTGGGATGCCGACGTGGCTTGGGACCGAGCAGAAAATTATCTCAATCTGCTTGTACGAGGCAGCGATAACTTTATTTAGTAATTCTAGAACAAGTAGATTTCTAATGCGCTTCAGTGATGTAAGTGCTCTTAATGAGCTCAAGGAATCTGTGTAAACAATTGAGTGGCGAAACCTTTTTTTCGTTGCATAATCAACAGCTAACAGCAGACCATAGAGCTCAGGTGTCAGTATGGTGGCTGCATTGTGGATTCTCTTGACCTGTTTCACATATGGCCCTATTATAGCGCATCCGACCATAGAGTTTGTTTTAGTCCCATCTGTATTCAGACCTAAGTACCGTTCACATTGATTTTGTAGCTGAAAGAATTCCTGCCTCATGACTTCATTTGGTGTATCTTTCTTAGAATGTTTAGTCAGTGTAAGATCACAATTAATGATATGATAATCCCACGGGGCTATAGTGGTTAAGCATTGAACTACTGGAGGCCTGGGATCTAGTATTACAGACCCAGCATAATTCATATTCCTAATTGCAAAAGGAGGAACAACGGCTGGTTTGTTTTCGTACAATCTCTCGACCCTGATGTTTTGTAACTTGTTAATTGCCAGTTGGACCCGACGTTCACATATTGAAGGATTACAAGACGAGACAAAATTTGAATATCATCTACATATAGAGAATATTGCACGGAATGAGGTATAGCACGGGCAATCGAATTCATCTTTACAATGAAAAGCGTTACGCTAAGAACACATCCCGGGTTCCACTTTCTTGAAAAAAACACCCTGGAAAGGGTTGCTTCCAATCTTAGATAAAAGGTGCGACATTGCAACCAATTTTGAATCGCACCTAGCATTCTACCTCGGACACCAAGACCAGAAAGCCAGGCCGTATCATATGCCTTCTCTAAATCAAAAGACAGAAAAACAGTGTTGCTTATTTACAAATGCCTCCCGCACAGTGGTCTCAAATCGAACCAGGTGATCAAGCGTGGACCAAAAAGAACGGAAGCCGCACTGATATTTGTTTAGAAGGTTGCTCTTTTCTAGGTGATACATAAGTCTTTTGTTTATCATTCTCTCCAGTGTTTTTGAGAAACAACTCGTTAGTGCTATAGGTCTGTAACCGGAAGCACATGAAGCATCTTTGCCTCGCATAAGGAAAGGAATGACAGTGGCCACTTTCCAAGACGACGGGAAGTGACCCTCCGCCCAAACACGGTTGAATAAGTACGAAATGAGTGCAAGCGTTGACGGATGTAGGTGCCATAGCATAATATAGTGAACACCATCAGGGCCAGGGGCAGTCTGCTTGGGACTATGCAGTACTGCCTCAAGTTCATGTGGTGTAAATGGTACATTATAAGGTTCATGATTGCCTCCTGAGGTACCTATAGATATTTTCTCAGCATGGAGTTTATGCCGAATGAAAGCTGGCGTATAATGATCAGAGCGTGAGACAGACTCAAAATGCTCTCCTAGTAGATTAGCTTGCTCCTCAATACTTTCTGGGCAGATTCCATGTCTACTCAAAAGAGGGATAGAATATGCACGGTAGCAGCCATTGATCTTATGCACTCGGTCCCATACCTGTTTGCACGAAACACTGTTGTTTATGGAAGACGTGTATCCCTTGAAGCTATCTCGCTTAGACTTTCTGCGAATAGACCGAGCGCGAGATTTCATTATCTGAAAGGTGATGAGATTAGTTTGTGTAGGGTATCGGCGGAAAGTTCCCCAAGCTTTGTTCTCTTTCTTTTTTGCTATGCGGCAGTCGTTATTCCACCACGATTTCGGTTTCTTGGGAAGATGTGTTGATGTCATGGGTATAGCCATGATTGATGCTTCTAAAATATGCTTGGTGATATGCTCAGTTATGCGATCAATGGAGAGCTCATGGAGAGATGTACACGCTAAAAGGGATGTTTGTTTAAAAACTGACCAGTTTGCTTCGTCAAACTTCCAACGGGGAGTTCGCATTGGAAGTGTCACCGGTCGTCCAATGCAATTTAAAATTATGGGAAAATCGTCACTTCCAAATGGGTTAGGATTGACCCCCCATGAGAAGAGAGAGAACAATGTTGGGTCACTAAGCGACAGGTCAATGGAGGTAAATGAGCGGGTTCGAGCACTAAAATATGTAGCCTGCGAGTTGTTGAGCAAGCATAATCCCGTAGAAGAAGTGAATCGTTCAATCATTGATCCTCGCGTATCACATCTTCCGCTACCCCATATGGGGTTATGAGCGTTGAAATCTCCAAGGATTATAACTGGTCGTGGGAGTTGGTCTTAAAGACACTCAAGTTCGTCCCAAGTAAGAGGATAATTAGGAGGTGTGTAAAGGGAGCAAACTGTCATTAGGCGGTCAGACAAAACACGAACTTCCACAGCCTCCACTGTAGTATTAAGGGGTACCTCAATACATGGAGTAGATCGCTGAACTATTATTGCTACCCCACCACAGGTGTGGGAAGAATGGAGACGGTCTTTCTGAAAAACATGAAAGTGCCTTAAAAATCCAGGATGGTTGTGATTCAAATGGGTTTCTTGAAGGGAAAAGATTAATGGGTGATGATGGTCTAACAAATAGCACACATCATCATAGTTACGTAGCAATCCTCGACAGTTCCATTGGAGGAGGACTACTTCCATTATATGTAAGCCGGTATTTTTCAGAAACTGTCTAACTAAACTTTAAAATCAATTTTAATTCGAGGTGCATTTTTCTTTTTGGACGTATCTTTCGGCTTACCTGTGGTATCACAGGTGGCCGAGGGTAAGGACTCTGAACTAGTGTGGGGCCTGTCCTCCTCGGACGTAGGCCCGCTCTCGTCCATCGGTTCGTCTGGAGCCGCTGCTGGCGGCCCTTGGGGGTCTCTGGCCCAGGCGGCTTGCCAGGTATACGGCGGCCACTAAAGGCACGAGAGAGACCACGGCATTTAAGTGGCTGGGCTGCAGGGGGTGCACAAGGCACAGTCCCCTGTGCTTGGTTCTTAGTGGATCCCGACGGACCGGCATCCACCTTTCGGTCCGAGGTCGGAGCCGCTAGCACCGCTCCTGCTGAGGTTGAGGGAGACAAGGAAGGGTCACACAAACCGTCCAAGGACGTCTGTGTTCCCGTTGTAGCTGTTGGCCATGCAGGTCCCCGGCGCATGGCCTCAGCATAGGAGCCCAATGATTGAAACGAGTAGCGCTTCTTGGCCTCAGGGGAGCTGATGTTTTCTTTTGTTTTGATAGTCAGGATCTCTTTCTCCTGCTTCCACAGAGGGCATGCACGTGAGTATGCTAGATGGGGTCCTTTACAGTTTGCACAACACACTGAGCTTTCGCACACATCAGCTACATGCTCCGTGCTCCCACATTTTGTGCATGTATCTCTTCCACGGCAGCTGCGCGAGCCGTGCCGAAACCGCTTCACCCAAAGCACCTTTGTGGGTTTGGGAAATACGGCAAAGGTGGCCGGACGCGACAGTTTATGTAGCGAGCCTTAACAGAAGCAGAGGGATAATAACGCTCAAAGGTGACTATCAGATGTTTAGAGGGAGTTTCTGATCCATCTTTCCGGAACATGATCATTTTTACGGACTACTGCAGAGGAGCGTAGGTTCTCAAGGACCTCTTCTCCGCTGGTGTGCAGGAGGTCGTCCTCAGAGATGATTCCACAAATGGTGTTTAGCTAGCGGTGAGGAGACACTGTGACTTTTACATCTCCAATGGTGTTCAAGGTGAGCAAAGTATTGGTTTGTTTCTTTGAGTTTACTTCCACAAGCAGGTCACCGGAATACAGTGTTTTCGCATTATAATCTTCTCCAAGGCACGAGTCAAGGACTTTCGCAACAGCAAAAGGTGAGAGCTTGGGCATTGGATGCTGATCATTTTCTGAATGAAGTACAAAACACTTCGTAAACATGTCCGACTTAGACTGTTTAGCTATGACAAGAGGTTCGGGGCGCAGGCGCTTGCCTAGTCGCCACGAACCGGGCTTTGGTTTAGGAGGGGCAGCCATAAAAAAAACAAAAAAACTTCGGCACCTGTGGCGCACCACCCATCACAAAGTCCAACAAGGGGACAGGCAACACCTCATAACAGTACGGGCTTGTCTGATTATACTGCTCTGCCAGTGCTACCGAGACGCTATAACCAAGTGTGGTTTAGACGAGAGTATTTATTGACACCCAAGGTTAGCCCTTGCCGCCAAAGAGGGGAGAAAAAGGAGCAAGAGAAATGAGAAAGAAGTGAAAGAAACAGGAAAGGTAAAATTGAAAGATCGGAGGGGATAGTCGAAGAAAAGGCGACTAGACTGAATCATCCTGGCCGGGCCTTACCAGGACTCCCGTCTACGAGAAGCAGGGGCCGAAGTGGGGTATTGCCAAACCCGGGGGGGCCCGAAGGGTCCAAACCTACCCCGGGCTCGACTCAATCACCAGGATGCCCTTTTCCTCGGACACGGGAAAGTCACGCACAGCCAGACGTGGGCGGGTGAACCCGCATTGCTCGGAGTCCATGGAGACGCCACTCTCCAAACACCTGCTTTCAGAGGTGCCCCCTGCGGGGACAGCCGCAATCATTGGACCTGATCTGGAGCTGGAACATCTGAGTGCCTCGCGAAGCTGTGACTCGGCCATCGTGCCCAATCGTTCGGTGTCGTGGCCTTCCGCGAAGTCAAACTTTGTGACCACCAGTCAGGCTGACTAGCGGACCACCGAGTCGCCTTCTGTTTAATGCCCTGGGGCTGTGTCCGTTGGGTTAAGAGAGGAGTTGAATGTATATCATCAAATCATCGCGCCTTTCGTCGACTTCCTTGTCGTGCCAGAATTCCTTAAAGGGATGCTGAACAAAAATCTGGATTCCACAAAACACGCGCCAAAAGCGTGCAACAGGATGCTACAAACACCAAAACATCACTCATACAGCGATATCTCGAACAGATGACCGTATTTTCCAAAAAAAGGAGGCGCATTTGACTGATATGGTTACGCCTTGTTTCTCCGAAAAGGAGAGGAAACGGCCTCGCGTCTTCTCCGCCTCGCCGCCTTGAGGGGGCGAAGCGGAGAGAGGAGGAAACGAGATATATTGACGTCACGCGCCTCGTCGGTCTGGTTCAATCTCGACTTCTTTTTCCAAAAATACGGCCGTCTATTTGAGATATTGCCTTACGAGTAGTGTTGTAGGGATTGTAGCGTTCCGCCTTCATCTCCTGCATTTTTTTTTTTTAAATCCAAATTTCGGTCTATCCTCCCTTTAATCCCTCGCTGATATCTAAGGTACCAACTTATAAACATTTTATGGGGTAGTGTGGTGATTTGGGGTGAGCGTGGTGATTTCAACGGGAAAGAAAGAAAGCCTTCACTGAGGGAGAAAAAAAAGGAGGAAGGAGAAGAAGAGGAGGCGTGGAACTCGACGGGACAGCATCAAGCCGGTGGGCTGTGCCTTGCAGCTTTACGCAAGGTCATCCGTCGACAGGTAGACGGAGTCTTGCAGCTATACGCAAGACCCGACAACGAAGACGCTGCCAGCTAGCCACACTTCAACAGTCGGGCTGAGACATCCAACCAAGCCATCCCTGCAACGCTCACCAGGGGGCGATGTTGCACGTTTTGGACTCCCAGGAGACTAGGGAGAAGGAAGTGACGTCAACAACGCTCTTTGGATGTTGATTGGTGGAGTTGCTGATGACGGTATCTGCAGAAGAAAACAAAGATATGTTCATTCACACCTACGTCACTTCCTTCTCTCTAGTTTCCTGGGAGTCCAAAACGTGCAACATAGCCCCCCCAGGTTTCGAACCCTGTCGCATCGCTCCTTGGCAAGGCCTGTAAGACTCTTATTCCATACTGTCAGGGACATTCGTTCGTGCTGTTTTTGTAATAATCTCTATATAATGTCTCAGATCTTTATTTGTATTTATCGTATCCAACAACATTATCATCGTGTTCCGTCTCACTGTGTCACACACCTGCGAGCGTGAACTAGTCCACCACATATCTAGCGTCCGCGACAGGACCTTGCTCTTGCTTTCCACTCTCAAGAGCTTCACCTCGCTGGTGTGTGTGTGACAACCGAGAATGGATCTCGAGAAGTTAATGAAGGTTGGCAAAGAGTTGAGGCTTTCGGGGCCAGAACTAAAACAATGGATGGACGAAGAACGTGCGCTCGATCGAGATCAGCGTGTGGCAGAGCGCGAGGCTGTCAAAGAATCGGAAGCCAATGCTCGCGCTCGATTAGATGCAGAACGCGCCGTACTAGAGCTGAAGTTACGCTTAAGGCCGGTTCAGACACTTGCGTTTGAGTGCGTTTGACTGCGTTGCGGCGAGAACCGAAAGCGAGTCACCGGCACATCTGTGCTTCGTATGAAGTGTGGAATCCAATTCAAGGAATCATCTTGGCACGCGACATAAGCAGCAGGGATGTCCTGGTGTCTCGCTGCCGCAACGCAGTCAAACGCAGTCAAACGCAACTGTGTGAACCGGGCTTTACAGGAGCAACAGGGAACCATAGGAGCGGTAGTTCCAGATGCGGCTGGCGAGGGTACGTCAACTGGCGCTGTACATGGACATCGGATCCCGCACAAGCTAATACCGGCATTTAACGAGAGGCGCGACGAACGTGATGCGTACATACAAAGATTTGAGCGGGTGGCAACTAGTCAGGAGTACCCACCGGATAAATGGGCTTTGTCCCTCAGCCTATGCCTGACAGGACAGGCGTTAAGTGTGGTCGGCCGCATGGCTCCTGACGACGCTATGGATTATAATAAGTTGAAGCAGACCCTCCTTCAACGTTTTCGGTACACCGAAGAAGAGTACCACACTAAGTTTCGGAGCGCGAGGCCGGAGGACACGGAGACGGGTAGGCAATTTTCCGGCCGCCTTTTAGGGTATTTTGACCACTGGCAAAATATGGCAAAAATGAAACACACTTATGACGCCCTTCGAGATAAAATAGTGTCCGAACAGTTCCTGAAACAATGCCACGAGAAGCTCGAAATTGTTTTTAAGGAAAGGGCTGCCAGGGCCTCGATAAGCTAGCGGAGGTCACAGACCACTACCTCGAGGCCCAGGGGTTGACCAGCCTTGGAAAAAATAAAGAAGAAAAAGATTCTAGCAAGCCTTCCGGGTTAGCTAGAATCACCGCCCATCGAGATGAAAAGAGGAAGCCGCAGTGCTTCCTCTGTATTACACTGGGCGATCGAGCCGCAAAGCTGCTGGTTCAACTCAATAGGACCTAGACAAAATGCGAATTCCTGCTGGAAATGTCGCGACAATGGGCATAAAGCTGAGCCTTGTCCTAACAAAAAGTCAGACGTTGACAGTAAAGCGTCGTGCTCAGTGATGCACTGCAATAGTCCTGAGGACTTTGGATCCGACGCCTGTTTGTCGAAGCAATATCCGGTGAAAACGGCAAGGACAAAGGGGACCGAGGTTCAAGCAGAAGATATGCCGACGGCTACAGGACAGCTTGAGGGACACCCTGTCACTGTTCTGCGGGATTCCGGATGTAACTCCGTAATAGTAAAGCGGTCATTAGTTCCTGATGGCAAACTGACAAGAAAAAGCCGATTGCTCTACTTGCTGGACCGGACAGTCAGGTGTCTACCTGAAGCAGAGGTGGACATCGATTCTCCTTATTTCAAGGGCAGAGTGACTGCGACGTGCATGGAAAATCCGCTGTACGACTTTGTATTAGGAAACGTTGTTGGCGTACGGGATATTAGACCGATCTCACCAAGCGATCCGCGCATGCGTGACGCCGTCATAACTTTAGTTCACAGGAGGCAATCGGCAGTGCACGAGAGCGCTCGTGCTGTCTCGTGCCCCACACGCGCAGAGCTTCAGCGAGGTTGTCGCGCGTGCAGAAAGACTAAAGTTCCCTCGATGCATTGCGGCAGCGGTGGCGTAGTCAAACTGACTGGTGAGATCGGTCTATTGGAAAGCAGAGCAGAATGCTCCAACCCACCTCCAACCCACAAAGAAGAGCCTACACACGAGACCTCTAATGAGAGCCACAGTAGTCTGACGAGTCAACCAACTCGTACAAAGACACCCTCTTGATTGGCTGCTAGGAATCCAAACGACATTCAACTTGAGGGTGCAGCTGGCCGGCTACCAGTAGCAACGGTCAATTCAGTGGACATTCATCCAGAGGAGCTGCGAACCAAGCAAAGAGAAGACCCTTCACTAAACGGCTGCTTTGAAGCTGTCGGACGCGAGGTAATGTCACGAGCAGCTGATGTTAAGTTCGTGTTGACAAATGGAATTCTTTTCCGTCACTACAGATTACCATCGGCTAAGCAGATGAAACAGCTCGTCGTTCCAAGCAACCTTCGAAGCTTCGTGCTGAAAATGGCGCACGAGGGAATTCTCTCTGGACACCAGGGAATCAAGCGCACAACAGACCGGGTGCTCGAGGAGTTTTACTGGCCGGGTGTGCAGGGAGATGTGCCTCGGTTCGTAAAGTCATGTGGCATCTGCCAGCGAACTGTGCCAAAGCACTTAGTAGGGCGTGTGCCTCTCGGAAGCATGCCAGTCATTGCTACACCTTTCCAGCGGGTAGCCATCGATATTGTGGGTCCACTAGCACCAACCTCAGAGAAGGGAAACCGATATGTCCTCACCATGGTGGACTTCGCAACACGTTACCCTGACGACATTGCTCTGCCAAGCATTGAGACCGAGAAGGTAGCCGAAGCTCTCCTCGAGATGTTCTCACGCGTGGGGTTTCCGCGCGAAATCATTAGCGATCGTGGGAGATCGTTCCTGTCTGGACTCATGAAGGAGTTCAGTCGTCTGCTTTTGTTCAGGCAGCTGCCGACCACACCGTACCATCCCATGGCCAATGGCCTTGTAGAACGCTTTAATGGTACGTTGAAGCAAATGATACGCCGGATGTATCAGGAGTGCCCTAAAAGCTGGGACAGGTACTTAGCGCCTTTGTTATTCATATATCACGAACTTCCACAGACTAGCCTCGGGTTTGCGCCCTTCGACTTACTGTACGGCAGATACGTCAGAGGACCCATGGCCATCTTGAAAGAGCTCTGGAGAGGGGAACGGATAGACGACGAGACGAAGACCTCATATGGCTACATGATTGATCTGCGCCAGCGGTTAGAGGAAACATGCCGGATGGCCCAAGAACATATCACGAAAGCGAAGGCCGTACAGAAGAGATACTATGACAAACAGGCAAGAGTGCGCCAACTCTCTGTTGGAGACAAGGTTCTTCTACTCCTTCCCTCTGACGCTAACAAACTTATCTTGACTTGAAAAGGTCCCTTCGCCGTCTTAGAAAGACGAAACGACGTCGACTACGTCATCGACCTAGGGATCAGAACCAGCTTGTTCCACATCAACATGCTGAATAAGTATGAAGAGAGGCCGCTAACCAATCAGACACCCCAACGTGCGTCAGCCGCATTCCAACACGAAGAAGTGGAGGAAGAGGATGTACTCGTGCTGACGCTGCACCAAAAGGAAACTTACCGAGACGTGAACGTTTCCGATGAATTAACTAGCGATCAACAAACTCCGGTTGCTACCCTGTTGGCGGCATTCCAGGGGAGTCTCAGATGTTCCAGGAAAGACCGATTTGGTGCAGAACCGTTTATTGAGAGAGTTTGGCCATACATTGGTTTGAATAGGCGAGCATCTCGGGGCCAACCACAGGCCGCGAAACAGCCCCTAGCGGTGGTCGTGTGATCTAAATATGTGACACGACCAGTGTTGGCGGTAACGCGTTACAAGTAACGGCGTTACCGGTAACGCGTTACTTTTTTTGGTAACGTAGTAACGTACTTGTTACTTTTCCAAAAAAGTAACGAATTTAGTAACGAATTTAGTAACGAAAAGTAACGAACTTATTTTGAGTAACGTGTAGCGAAATTACGTTACGTTACTTTACTTCCTAGACCTTAAAAAAATTAAATTTCGAAATTCAGCTGTTGCTGAAGTACAACAGCGGAGTGTGCTTCGGGTAACGGAAGAACTTGTTCACAGCAACTATCTGTACTTCGACATGTTGTGAATAAAATATATTCAAAGTTTCAATCTCGGCTGGTCTTAATTTCTGTGCTAATGAGGGAGGCCGGTTCTTCTGTTAAGTTCCGTGCCAACCTGTTATAAATCAGCTTCATATATACTACCACGTTTTTTCTTGTAACTATTCGGGTGAAACCCTAAAAAAGAGAGGGTAATTAAGTTTCCGCATGGACATATTTTATCTATGGCGCTTACGAACATATCAAACATCGAAACAGCAAATCTTTTAGTTCGTGAATAAAAAGTAACGCAACAGTAACGTGCGTTACTTTTTATCAGTAACGGTAACGGTAACGCGTTCCTTTTATTTTGATGTAACGTAGGTCGGTAACGCGTTACTTTTATTTGCAAGTAACGAGTAACGTATTTAGTTACTTTTTTTCGGTAACGCCTACAACACTGGTCACACGACTATACTTCGTTTCACCTTATGTGCGAGCGAAGGCAAAACTGGAAGCGCGA
The DNA here is from genome assembly GCA_013358835.2 of Ixodes persulcatus. Lineage (NCBI taxonomy): Eukaryota > Metazoa > Arthropoda > Arachnida > Ixodida > Ixodidae > Ixodes > Ixodes persulcatus. The sequence goes on along the minus strand of JABSTQ010011335.1, from coordinate 977,433 downwards.
GCACGCAAGCTCCGTGCGTTCAGGCTTTGCTCGAGCGCGCGAGCTGGGGAGAAATGCAAAAAGCGCTGGTCTCGCGCTTCTAGCTTTGGCTTCGCTCGCAGATAAAGTGAAACGAAGTATAATTTGAGCCGTGCCGAGCGGAACTCCGCGTCTCAAGACGCTCGCGCACCCCACCCTTTGCACTGTTTTCTTTCAGCCAGTCTCAGGACGCTGTTCTAGCAGTGCAGACAAAGGCATGGGCACGAGCGCGTGGCTTTGGAAAGTGCCTCCTATGCACGAGGTCTCGTACAAACAAAAGCGTTTCGCTGAGCTAGGCTCACGCGCCTGTGCCTTTGTCTTCACTGCAGACATTTGTGAGATGGAGTAGAGGTCTCCTGATTGGTCGACGCTGTGTCACAAATTTAGTTTACGCTCTAAGCGTGGGGGGAACATTCGGCGCTGGCGGCGGCCTTTGCTCCGCCTATTGGCCAAACTCTCCCAATACACGGCTCTGATTTGGTGGAGTGCAAATTGAAGCTCACAACGGACACCCCTGTTCAAGTGAACCTGTACCCGATACCATTCTCTTTACAAGAAGCTGTAGAAAGTGAAATCCAGCAAATGCTACAGCAAGGCATAATGGCAGATTGATACTTTTGACCCATGTTGCGGATAAAAAAAACAGGACGCGGGATGGCCAAAAAAACGTGCTTTTCGTGTAAGGCTCGTCAAATTATGAGGCGCTGGAGAAATTCAGCCTTCTGCGTTAAGTCCTTATTTCGAACTCTTTTTGTTCGCCTTCCGCCCATTGAAAAGCATGCGGGAAGGGCCTTCGAACGCACCTGGTATCGCTGCGCCGCAGCGTTCTTCCGCACGTCTGCTTTCCTCGCCGTCACCATGGCAACGAACGCCGAATGAATGGAAGCACGCACGGTACCGGCGATCGAGCACCGGCGGAGGCGGTTGATCTGACATACCGCGTTCGGCTTTGGCTATAGCAGACGGCGTTCGTAAAATGGCGTCAGCTGTTGCTGGCTTCACGCGGCGGTACCGTGCGTGCTTCCATTCATTCGGCGTTCGCGACGGCGATCGAGCACCGGCGGAGGCGGTTGATCTGACATACCGCGTTCGGCTTTGGCTATAGCAGACGGCGTTCGTAAAATGGCGTCAGCTGTTGCCGGCTTCACGCGGCGGTACCGTGCGTGCTTCCATTCATTCGGCGTTCGTTGCCATGGTGACGGCGAGGAAAGCAGACGTGCGGAAGAACGCTGCGGCGCAACGATACCAGGTGCGTTCGAAGGCCCTTCCCGCATGCTTTTCAATGGGCGGAAGGCGAACAAAAAGAGTTCGAAATAAGGACTTAACGCAGAAGGCTGAATTTCTCCAGCGCCTCATAATTTGACGAGCCTTACACGAAAAGCACGTTATTTCGGCCATCCCGCGTCCTGTTTTTTTTTATCCGCAACATTGGTCTAAAGTATCAATCTGCCGGCATAATAGACCTTTTCCTGAATTCAGACTGGCAACTTTGATCACTATCATCATCTGAAAAATGCCATATGTGCTATACTAATGGCGGCCTTCTGTTTAGTGATGAAGGAAGAAGTTTAAGATGCTCCTATGCAGATGATTCGATGCCTATACATTCTAGACGTTAGCGCGACGTGAAGCAGGAATTGGATGCAAGAGCTGCGTAAGTGTTTATTACTAACTCGGGCCCAGTCAATCTGTTAGTAGCACACACTCGGCTTCAAAGCCCCTTGATGTATAGAATTTTATCAATACGTCTATGTGGGCTGGCGCTTCGTTCTAACTGGTTACATCTTTTTCGCCATCGACACTGAAAAAGATTTAAAAAGAACTGGACTGTGACGCGCGCATTCTGATTTACCGTTTACTTGCGAATATGACGGTGCCCCATGCAATACTGCAGACCACAGGTACAGTGTACCACAGGTTCATTGCCGCCATTAGTACGGTAAAAGTTAAAGTGCCACTTGAGTCACCAGATGGCACTGAATTCCGGAAAGGGTTTATTGAGCCATCTGAGTCTCCGTACCAATCACCAGTTGTGGTGGTAAAGAAAAAAGACAAGTCAATGCGGCTGTGCATTGATTTCCGACAACTGAACAGGGCTCTGATCTCCGACAACGAGCCGATACCAAGGGTGGACATGATGTTTGCACAATTAGGACGAAGCCGGTACTTCTCAAAGTTCGACTTCTCGAAGGGGTACTGGCAGGTTCCAATGCATGAAGAAGCAAAACCGATGACGGCCTTCCCTTCCACATGGGGATTGTACCAGTTCCGTGTTATGCCCTTTGGCATCAAAACTGCACCGGCCGTTTTCACCCGGCTGATGAGAAAAGTGGTCCAGTGTCTCCCAAAGGTCTACCACTACTTCGATGACGTCCTTATTGGCACAGAGAACTGGAAGGAACACCCGGAGGCGCTCCAATTGTTCTTCCGGTGGGTAAAGGATGCCGGTTTAACAATCCAACCTACAAAGAGCGAAGTTGTTTTTTTCTCTGTGAAGTTCCTCGGACACATCGTTGGTCATGGTCTTCTGAGGCCGCAGGTCGAGACACTGGAGAAGATTCAAGCTGCTAGACAGCCAGAGACGAAAAAAGAGGTGTGATCATTCCTCGGCCTTACGGGCTATTATCGGTATTTCGTCCCTGGGTACGCTGAGATTTCTCATCCACTAAACGAACTGAGACGAAAGAGGGCACCAAACAGTGTAAATTAGAGCAAAAAGGAGAAGGAAGCTTTTGACAAGCTAAGAAAACAATTGTCCAAAGAATCCATTCTAAAAGCACCGGAGTTCTCGAAACCTTTCGTGCTACGCACCGATCCGTCGAACACCAGCGTGGGTGCCGTTCTCATGCAACGGCATGATGATGTTCTTCACCCTGTCGCCTACGCAAGTCGTCGACTTCTCCCGCGTGAAGCAGGCTATTCAACAATCGAACGAGAAGGTCTGGCACTTACGTGGGCAGTTAAGAAATTTCATGTATTCTTGTTCGGAAGGTCATTCATTTTGCAGAGTGACCCCCAGCCGCTTGTTTAAATAAATTCCGCAAAGTACGTCAACAACCGAGTCTTGCGCTGGAGCTTAGCTATTATAGAATACGACTTTACCGTTGAGTATATCAAAGGTAGTGAAAACATTGGCGCTGATTATATGAGTCGGATTTCTGCTGCTTAAGAATATTTGTTTATGTCATTCATGCTTTTATTTACGTATTTATATTTTTTAAGTGCATGTGCGGCCGACGGTCCTTATTCAGTGACTCTTGACGTTTAACAACTGTTTGTGTTGAAGCTATTTTTTTCCTCAACGCCAAATGTTTAGGCCGTGACTATTGGTGCCTGATCCTTCGCGTAGAAGCTTTTTTTTTCTTTGTGTGTGTGTGTGTATGGTCAACGGACATGATTTATAGCATATAATAGCTTGCGTACTCAGTGACAGTGAACGTGGTAGAAGTTGTTTGAACCAAACAACTATCTTAAGGGGGGGGGGGGGGGGGGTGATTGTGGTGATTTGGGGTGAGCGTGGTGATTTCAACGGGCAAGAAAGAAAGCCTTCACTGAGGGAGAAGAAAAAGAAGGAAGGAGAAGAAGAGGAGGCGTGGAACTCGACGGGACAGCATCAAGCCGGCGGGCTGTGCCTTGCAGCTTTACGCAAGGTCATCCGTCGACAGGTCGACGGAGTCTTGCAGCTACACGCAAGACCCGACAACGAAGACGCCGCCACCTAGCCACACTTCAACAGACGGGCTGAGACATCCAACCAAGCCATCCCTGCAACGCTCACCAGGCTTCGAACCCTGTCGCATCGCTCCTTGGCAAGGCCTGTACGACTCTTATTCCATACTGTCAGTGACATTTGTTTGCGCTGTTTTTGTAATAATCTGTATATAATGTCTTAAATCTTTATTCGTATAGTATACTACTTCGCTAGAAAATTCACACTTTCGTGTGTAGCGGACGCGCGGGCCACTCATCACAACGATCGCGCTGTCCAAATGCTAATTCACCGTTAGAAATAGGGAACGTCCTTTTCCGTACATCCCAGCGGATTTACAATGCAACACTAACTCTATTTGTGCGATTCCGTGTTCGTAAAAGTAGGCGCGGCAAAAGGAAACGCAGCCTATTGTGACCCTGCAGAACAATTTCCGTCCGCTGCCTCATTGTACGCCCGCCCCTGCCAGCACAGCGGGAACTTAGTTCAACACGAGCCCGAGGCCCGACCGCTCCCCGCCTGCGAAAGAATTGTTCTCCACTCCCCCATGAGGCTCATTAGCCATACAGTTCGGGAATACGGGAGGTTACTTTTGTCTATTTACCCTGCAGCTTTATTTTTTATTTTTTTTTTACTGACCTACAAATTACTGCCTTTGTTGTGTTCGCAAAACGGCAAGTTTTATCTATTAGTTTCACGGACTGCTCAAAAAGCTCTAGGTGTAGCTGTGTAGTGTTTATAACATATTTCGTTTTGTGTTTCGAAAGTACAACTTTGAAATATTGGTGATTTGTTTCTCCTAAAAGACGTGTGAATGGTTGCTTTATTTTTTAAAACAAAATGGCGTCCACCATTCTGGAAAAAATAATAAGTTTAAAGTGCAACAAAAAATTTAAGAAAAGACACGTCCCTTTGTTGTTAATTTTGCAGCAAAAGTCCTCGTTTAAAACAAATCACAATAATATTTTTATAATGCAATTAAATTCAAATGAGCAAGCGAGCTGGACACGAATGACGAAAATAAACCTAGCTGTGTTTGGAGATCTGTGTTTGTCCTTTGTCCCCCTTGTTCTCCTTCTCCGGGGAATATTTTCGTGGAAAAGTTTATACATCGTCTCATAGAGATTTCTTTTTAATATGCCATCGATGTTTTAAGGATGTTTACAATAAAAGCATATTATACAGGCTCGCAACTTTGAGGTAAGAACGACCATATACATTTCTGAGTCTTGACAGCAACCCAAGTTGCGCGTGAATAAGTGTTTCGGTAGTATCTACAAGTATTTGTAAAGGAAGCATTATATTTAAGCCACCGAACATTGCCTAAAATGGGCCGTCAAAATAGACAGCATCGACAGCATTACAAAATGGTAATTACGTTCTAATAAAGTCAATTTTATTTTTTTATGAATCTTTTTTTTTAGACTTTGCTACTCATTTTCCTTACCCGTTGTAAAGAAGCACACCAAAATATATATACTTTTTAAATGTTCACCGCAATGGGGCGCAATTTGATCAGCAAGCAACTACGGCAAGTCCCGGCGACAGATGATTCTAAAAATAATACGCAATATTCCTTTTTCTTGCTACAAAACAGCTTCCACAAGGGGTCTGCTATCACGAAAAACATATTTTCTGCTCGAAATTGCAATTTTGTTTCCGCACAAAGACAGCCAGTTTTGGACAAGATGTTCAAGACTTCTCCTTCCTCCCTCCTTCTTTTTTCTTCTCCAATTTTTAGCTTTTAGTCAGTTTGGTGTAATGACACATTCGTAAAAAGTAGCGAGCGCTGTGGTCCCAGAGCATTCTCAAGCGCGCCTCTCTTATTAAAATAAGAAATGAAAATGAAAGACTATTTATACGACAACAAAAACAGTAAGGACCCGTAGACGTAAATAAAACGAACTGATACTCGAGGGGATTTAAGAAACCTAACCGATTTTCGGCTGCTTCTGGCGTTATACTCCTCCGCTCTTTCTAATATTATTCTTACTTTACTTCGTACCTTCTGTTTGTTTTTTTGTTTTTACATTTCAATTAACCACTTTACGTTAAAAACATCAAATTGGGTATGTTTTGACTCCATATTAAATGCCATCTCATGAAAAGAATCATTATTTGGGTTAGAGGGGGGGGGGGGGGGCAATGCTTTTTAAACATGATGACACCAATACACGGTTCCGCCGAAATACTGTTTTACAAAATATTAATGCTGGTCGCGGAAAATGTACGAAGTTGCCAAGCTGTAGCTTGAAACAACGTGCTTGGGAAAGCCAGCCTTAAGCTTAGCGCGGCCATTCAAAATTCGATGACGATTGTCAAAACAGGTAATTATTTGCGAAATTGCAGAAATAAGGGAAAAACGTATTGCTAGATAACCGTCCATTGAAGAAGACTAGCTCGGCTGCTCGGCCCATAGCCCTTTTTGTAAAACTGTCCTCTGTTGGCAGCTGTGGAATCCATGCAAAATGGCGGACTGAAGCCGCAACGTCACGACTCGTGCGGTTGGCTGGATTCGACGGCAAAACACACCCACACAAAAAAGTGATGAGCGGAGTGACGTTGCACTCTCGACTCTGATTGGCTCGTCGGCTCGTAGCGTTGACCGCGCTCCGATGTTCGCTTTCTTACCTGCACGTTCCACGATGTCAGTTACTGCGTCATTGTGCAGTGATTCCGTCTTTCTAATAATTGGGCCGTGACTCTCGAAAGGAGTCAATATGCCATTTGTCAGAAGTGCTCAGAAAGCGGCTAATAGAAGGGCGCACTTAACCTAAATGTGCTTGGACCGGATTCACGAAACACATATTCAAGGGGTGTTCACACGAGGGAGAAATCCCGGGGATTTCTCTCCGGCGCGAGCATCACGAAACGAGACCGTAAAGGCCGGTTCAGACACTTCCGTTTGAGTGCGTTTGACTGCGTTGCGGCGAGAACCGAAAGCGAGTCACCGGCACATCTGTGCTTCGTATGAAGCGTGGAATCCAATTCAAGGAATCTTCTTGGCACGCGATATAAGCAGCAGGGATGTCCTGGTGTCTCGCTGCCGCAACGCAGTCAAACGCAGTCAAACGCAACTGTGTGAACCGGGCTTAAAGCCTGGTTCAGACAGTTGCGTTTGACTGCGTTTGACTGCGTTGCGGCAGCGAGAAACCAGGACATCCCTGCTGCTTATATCGCGTGCCAAGATGATTCCTTGAATTGGATTCCACGCTTCATACGAAGCACAGATGTGCCGGAGACTCGCTTTCGGTTCTCGACGCAACGCAGTCAAACGCACTCAAACGCAAGTGTCTGAACCGGCCTTAAGGCGTCCGCGATGCGGCGCTATGACGTCAGCTAAGCGGTGGAGGGAGGGACGGAGGGATGCTTGGGTGGCACAAACTATCCTGGTTTGGCGCCGGATCAATTAGTCATCAATTATATTTTGTCCTTACACTGTTTGGTGTCAAATATAGAGCTCGCTCAATTCCTCTGAGGTAATGCCAAGTGTGAAAAGCCGCTCCAAAGGACTGTAAACGCTGACATCCCAAACCCTGACACTTCGTCGGAGTGAACAACGAAGCTAAGAAATGGCGCCTGCTATCGACGTCACGCACATCCCTGCGCGGATATCTCCCTCGTGTGAATGCTCCCTAAACCGCGTTCCACTTTGCTGATGAATGGCGCCCGGCGCTTTCCGTCGTTTGTTTGAATGCAGACGATTTGTTGGGCCGTATACACCTTACTACGCTTCTATTTTTTTTTCGAAATCGCCAGAGATTTTGTTGATTGCGAGAGCGACATATAATTGGTTTCTTGCGCAGTGAGCAAAGATGCTCACATCATAACGCAAACGGTTCGCCTGTGGACGCAGGCAAAGAAGGGGGTTTGTCTGTCTGTCATTTATCATGTCTTTGTCTGTCATTTATCATTCACAGACAACAACGAAATAAGAAAACACCCTCAGTCTCCCGCTGACAAACTGAAAAAAGGGGATCTTCTGCTACGAACGGAGTGCCACGGGGAAGGCATATTGGACGTAGACTGAAATTGCGATCGTCAGGCTAGTTCACGTTGGAAGGGATTAAAAATACGTCTGAACTTTCCAAATCTCAAGCTCTTGTGCTGCCGTACGTAAGCTGATAGTGATCGGTGAATAAAAGGGCACTCGGGAGAAGCGCGTCAAAGGCCACTATGCCACTCTCGCCATTCCTGTGTTGGTGAGAAGCTATCACTGAAGTGCTGTCGGACTCTCCACCGGGCCAAAACATTTTTTATTGGTCGATAACGTGTGACCAGTAGGAAGCCGTGACGCCACATTCATTCAGCAGCCACAAAAATGTCTCCATCTCATCCGGGACCAAAATGAGACCGTGGGGCCATTTTGGCCGCCGTAGGGTCAACTTCTCGATGTCCGGCTTGTCAGCACTCCGAATAAAGGTAGGTACCATTCGGTTCAAATGAAATGCGAACCGTGACGGAACTTCGAGCGCACTACTGGCGCAGCTTCCAAGCTTGGGTTTTGCTTGGCGAGATTCAAACACATCGGAGTAGATCGCACAGCCTCACAGCGCCCTACTTCGATGTGCTTGAACCTCGCGAAGCACATTTTAAGCCTGGAAGATTCGCCGGCAGTGGGCTCGAAGTTCAGTCACTGTTCGCATTTCATTCGATCCCAATGGCACGTATAAAAAAGAAGTACCAGACGATGCTCCTTCGTGTCGCATATTAGTCCGGGAGCTACTGTCGATCACGACGCGAAAGAACTGAAGTGAGCTGAAGAGCACTGCCTCCGCGCAGAAAAAGACAAAGGGGGAAAGTTCATCAACTTGGCGTCCTCCGAGATTTCAAGCCGCAGGACGTCATACGAAACCGCCGTCTATTGGAGGAGCATCACGTTTGCTTAAGGCGCGTTTTCGTTACGTGAGAGATAGAACTTGCCAGATACACGATCACAAGCCGGTAGTCTCTGTTTCACAACGATATTCTAAATAAAACAGATTTTCGCCGTATACACCGTCGAAGTGCACAAACACGCAGTAAAATCTTCGTTATTCAGAGATAGCAAATCTCTCTCAGGGCTTTGTCTGACGTGAGCAACTGAATGCAGTGCGGGCACAGGTGAAACAAAGCGAAAAAATGTTACATGGGAGATGATCAACAAACCTTGCAATGAAGCTTGCCGTCCTATCGCAAGTGCCCGTTCCGTGCAAGCAAATTTTGAAGCTGCGACAGCGCTCCTGCAGCCTCTCTGCGCTAGATACTCGGCTTTGATATCACTTCGGCCTACGTGGAGCCAATGCACGCTGGCGGGCAACGAGCGCATGCTAGATGCACAGCTTTTCCGGCCTGCAGATGTTATGTTGGAAAATACTACAGGGTCCTTGCACCTAATGTTTCTTCTGCCTCCACATGCGGAGGAATTCATGTTTCCGCAATTTCTTCAAAAATTTTTCAATTTTGCGGAGGCCGGGTTTCACTGCCCGAAAGAATTCCTCTGCGTCGTAATCGAAAGCGCAGAGAAGTTGGATACACAAAGGAGCTTTCGCTGGTACCCAATTTTCAAACGTGCGATTTTTCTTTGTGTGGGTGTGTGTGTGTGCGTTTCGCGACAATCTGGAACTTTAATAAACGGCTTGTCGGGAGCCAAATAACCTTGACGGCTGCGATCGCTTCGCGGGTTATTGCAACCCACAATGCGACTACAACACTATTGAAGATCAGCCGCGTATTTCAAGATTATAAAATCTAACGTTGTGCAATTCTTCGTTTTAGACTCTCACACGTACGTTGTTTGTTACATTTGTTTCAAGCAAGCCGGCTCAGCAGAACTTAAATTTTACCGGCGGAAAACATATTGATCAAATAATAAATCCAAAATATGCTCCATCTCACAAATGCCTGCAGGACAAACGCAGGCACAGGCTTGTGAGCTCGGCTCAGCGGAAAGGCTGTTTGTACGTCATGCCTGCAGATGTTTTGTGACAGGGAATCTATAGACCATACGAATACTCGCGTTCTGCGCGCTGTCATTTTTGCCGGCAGTGAAACGCGGTCTGGGCGTGCGCAGAAACTCTCTTCTGCGGAAGATCAGACGCCACGCATGAGTCTACAGCGGAGTGACTCGGAGATTTTGGCGCGGGTGGTAGGCACTGGAAAGGTGCATGGCATTTTCATCTATATGATAGAGATCAATAGTAAGGGAAACAGAATACATACATAAATGGAGAGCAGTCAAATGACGGGGCGAGTCCGTATACGGATGTCAGGCACTAACACGCACGAATGTCGGAGTTGTTTCGCATCGTCCCCGTCCGAGCACTCCCGGAACGTTTTTACTCGCATATGTGCGCTGGCAGGTCTGAAAAGACTGGGGTCATTTTACTCTCAACAATCGAAAACCCAAAAATAAAAATCTGAAAAGAAGCTCGATAATCGAGTGCGCAACCTTAGCACCATCTGCGGCGACCACTATACACGAGGAAGGGTTTGCGAAACGATCAACAAGTGATAAAACTACGGCGCACACACCCAGAAATGTTCTTTTTTTTTTCATTTACGAGAAGAAAAATATGAGCACATTTTGTATTTAATTTTCTGTATGTATGTATGCGCTTTTGTGCCTCAACACACACAAGCACACACACGTGTGCGTCATGTTAAGATAGAAATAAAAAGGGAGAGAGCAAACACATCAGCCTTCATTTTGAATTTTGGTTACCGTACACACATTGCCTAAGGGTTCGTTGTGGGGGCGTTCCCTAAAGATCTTTTGACGACGTCTGAGCTTCCGGTTATTTTTTTTTTAATCTGATGTTTCTAAGGGTATTTTTTTTTTATCTCTTTTTGCCAGTTCTTACTATATTCAGTTGCAATTTAAGCCCGCTAGCGGCCGACACAACCTTCCCATGGAGCCAATCAAACAGATACGAGAGTAATTGTCACGACACTCATCCCACTCATCGCCTTAGTGCGTTTCCTATCACCGACTAAAGCAATCACGCACAATGAATTCGCGCAGAGATCCTGCGTTTTTTTTTTGTGAGTGTGCGTGATTGGTTTAATCGTTCGATCACCATGACGATGCACTTTTGGCTCCGCTTGATTGACTCCATCAGATATTTAGAATCTTCATCTGCTGTCCGACTTAAAAGTGAAACGAAGAAAATGCGGAGAGCAAGTCGTTTGCTTTTTGCGCAGGAGTTGCGGTGACGTCAGAACAACGCCGACGTCTGGTGTCGACTGAAAAAAATAGTGGGTAGATATCAAGGCTAGATGCTTTGAGATGTAACCACTATTTTTTCAATCAGCCAATAAGAGCTCAGCTTCGTTATGACGTCACCGCAACTCTTGCGCAAAAAGAAGACGACTTGCTCTCCGCACAGGCTTAAAAAAAAAAAAAAAAAAAAACATTTCGCGTACTATATGTTTGAGATTGTTTATTCATTTTCGCGCGAGTTTCTCCGAGTGTATAGCCAGCCGGCAACAACCAGGCGGCACCAGCAGAATGAGAGCGTGCACGGTTATACCCTGTCTCGTTGCAACTTGGCAAAGGGTGAACGATAAGCTCCACATTGCGTGCCGACGGCTTCGATAAGCGCTACGCATAGGAGCGTAACGCAAGATATTGAAGCGTGACGCAGCCGAAAGCCCGATACTTATTCGCAGTAAAAACGCACTCCGGTGATACGTAGTCACATTCTGATTGGCCCGCCAGGGCCGTAGCTTCCGCCGTACTGGCATGATAGGCGATCACGGCTTCCTGGCCTACCCAGTATTTCTTGCTTCAGACACGAGGCTAAGCGGCTCCACCCAATGTTACTCGATAAACTCAGTTGGAAAACTCCCATGGAGAGCGTGATCCCTTCTCGTACCCCTCAGCCGGGCAAACGCTGTTCGTAGCGCCAACCTTCTTGCTCGCTGCGGCGCGTCTTGCAACAGCAGTTCAATACACGGCCGCAGCGCCAAGAAAAATGACGCTTCAAACAGCATTTCCGAATCTAGGGGTTATCAGCGGAAACAGACGCGTGTCAGGGCGTGTCTTAGAAGGGATCACGGTCTCCGTGGGAATTCACGAGCTGAGTTGATCGAGTAACGTTGGCGCTACCAGAGTAATAGCTCACGTTTGAACAATGCAACCGCCACTCGCAGGCATACCGAATTGCCTACTGGCGACGTGAGCGATCGAAAGCATCGCTGTGATCGGTCATCCACGATAGGCCGAATGCTGACTACGACGTCAGCAAAGGATTTCCCATCGACGGAAATAAGAAGAATGGAAGAACTTCAATTTTGACGGTGTTGGCAGTGTTGGTTTGGGAGTGCAATGATTTCAAGCTTCCACCATGCTCTTTACAAACCCCTCCAAACTTGTTGTTCACAATGTAATGACGTCACGAAAGGTAACCATAGGAGGGCGCCACCAAAACATCTCGCCGCCAATAGAGGGCAAAGGCCCATTTTCCACTCGCAACATCGTCGCAGCGGGCATACATAGAAGAGCCCCCCCCCCCCCCCCCATCGTTCAATTCAATACCACTCAGTCTCAAACCAAGTACCACCGCCTTCAAACACGTTTAACGAGCGTCTAATATGCACAAAAGGCCAAACCCCGTTTCTTTTTCCCTTTTTTTTTATCGGAATGCGCATTGTTCTGTCACGCGGTTCCAGTAGTCGCTGCCGTGTGACGTACAGAGCGCGACACTGTTAGCGCGAACAAGCGATCGCCGGTTTTTCCAGTTTTTCTCTTTGAAACCAAGAGATGTCATCCAAGTTATTATTGCTACGGAAAGAACTCATTTAGTTCTATAATGTAAGCAATTAAATTTCGTGCTCGCTATTACTATTTAGAAGTAAAATGCGAAAATGCGCCGATGTCGTGTTCGCGCTAACAGTGTCGCGATGTGTACGTTGAAGACCACATGTTAGCAGTCATATACCGCACCGGCTAATAAGACCATTTTCAAAACCCCAACAAGCAACAGTGGCGGTCGCCATTTCTTGGGGCACCAAGCATATGATTGGCTCCGAGTGTTCGCCGAACGCTCACGCAGCGCTCGTTCTCGATACGAGCTAAGTCGAGTTCACGCCGACAGGCACACGGAGTCCCCGTGTTCAATAGACGATCGGGGTACCTTGACCAAACAACGGCGGACTCGGATAAATGACGCTGGTGTGACTAGATGGCGCGCACTTCTGAAAATGGTCTATTGGCGTCACATTCAAGGCAGAGTAACCTTACGATGCCTAAACGTCTATACAACAAATTTGACTTCCGACACCCATTTAAAATAATCAAAAACAAAAGAAAATTACGCCGTTTCAAATTTGAAAATTAAAGCTAATGAAAAAAAAATTCACTTTGAGGGAAGGGCACAGGTGGTCATCACTGCTGGAAATAATACCGTATTTCTAACGTAATGCACCCATTAGTCCGTATATGATTTTATTTTTTGTTTTTGTTTTTATATCAAGATTGCAGATGGTCGAGGTCATACCTCGAGGTTAAAAGCTACATCTTCCTGTTTAGCTTTCTGTTTTATTATGACCTTGTTAATAATACGCCCTGAACACTCTGAGATGAGAAAGTTTGTGGGTAATAATGGTTAGCAACAGCAGGTTAGTTAAATTAAGCCACGATGTCAATACTTGAGGAATAATTAAATTCAGTGACCAGCGTTCTAGGCCGCACAAAACGAGTATATTTGCACATCGTATACGGGGTTGCGAACGTACGTATGATTTATAGACAAGACTTTGCTCATTTCTGAAACATAGCTTCCGCGAATCTAAAGTGTTGAGGCTCACTACTTGGAAAGGTGAGAGGGGCTTGCACTTTAGAAAATACATCTATTTCCTAGTTGTTGTTTTTTATAATTGTTTAACGCTCTTTCTTCCTTTCGTTTTTTTTTTTTTTTTTTTTTTTGCTGCCGAGGCAAATGTAATTGTGAAATTATTTGTTTTTTTTTTTTTCTTTTTTGTAATCTCACAAGTTTTGAGGAAGTCCAGCCAAATCTAGAGACCTTCGAGATAGCAGAAGTTGTGATGTACATACTAATTAAATATAACCAGGGAAACATGTAGTGTAATTCAATTTATGAGACCGGCTCTAGCGCTTATTTACAACTTGTTAATCCAAGATGGCACGTTTCCTCAACAAAGATAAAAACGACAAAGGTTTCAGCTAATTTTACATACGGAGATAAGTGTTGACTTATTTCTGTGGCGTCTATGCTTTTAAAGAAACCAGAAAAAAATGCGTGGTAGGTGTAACGGATCCTGAGAAACAAAATCCCACTACCTTGGAAGTAGGAAACCTCGGACAGAACGGTCTCTGGTAACACAGAACGAAAGTATTACCTCAAACAAAATTGAAAATAGACTAACGTTTGGGATAGTTGGCATACAGACAAGATAAAGACAACGCGATGAAGAGGACAAAGTAAATGATAACTGACTAAATGACAGGACACAGTGCTGTGGGCTGTCGGATACCGTCCGAAAATTAAATCTTCCAAAGATTTTTTTTATACTTATCTCGAAAGGTTTTTTGTTTTCCACAATATAAAATATTGGCTTTAATATTTAACGCATGCAACGTCCGACGTGTCGCCTCTAAGAATTCGCAGTTTCCTAAAAATATCGTCACCACTGTGTTCAAACCAACAATAACGCAGGTTTTTTTTTTTTTTCTTGTTAATATCCCCGATTAGGAGGTTACCACTGGAGACCAGATCGGGCCGCACCAACACAACCTAAAATAATCAAGGTCTGCGAATGACCTCCTCTTCCTCCATGAAGCGGCGTCACAGTCGGATGCCGCAAACCCAGCAGTTGGATTTTCGCACGATGCCGAGACTCCTTCAAAGCGCTGATTGGAGACTAGTCCCAGCCGATCTAACACAGCACTCGTGTCCAATCATTGTTTTGGACCGATCTCACTCTAATGACGCAAACATGTTTAGCGCACGGGCTTTGATTATTTTACGCGGTATTTATTGGCAGCGCATATGCCCGACCAAACGACCGGCAAGTCATGCGAATTGTCGGAAACATGGCATAACCGGACACGGTGCCGGTCAATCACTGCGTCTTGTGCATTCACGTGAACCAGCGCCCGGTCAAGCTAGGACATCCCTCTGACGCATCGCAAAACCTGCAGGGCTTATTGATCGTACATCTGAACTTCTCGACCTGGTGGAACCCAGTGGTTATCGCCTGTTCGGAGCAACGAAAATAAGAAAACGTTTACGAGGACTCCGTTTGGCGGTCATTGATGAGCTTGAAGAAGGTTTCCCGGGATGCCTGGGCTGCACTTCCCAAAAAGGGGTTTCGGCAGGGCATGGTAAGGTTTCTACATTAGTAGTGCAAGCGAACTCGGCTCCAAAAGAGGGGGGGGGTGGGGGGGGGGAGGTACGTGAAGAAGGCGGATTGGTCTACAAACCCTAGCTGGTATCTGCATCCCTAGCTGGTATCCTAGCCGGTATCTGCATCCCTAGCTGGTACAAACCCTAGCTGGTATCTGCAGGAACAAAATATCAAGGATAAGCAGCAACTCCTCTCAACCTGATAACGTTTGTTGTCTTGAATCGTTAAAGGACTAGCAGGTTGGTTGTGAACACAGGTTTGCCATGAGAATCGATCCTTGGACAGTTGTTTCTCCAACGTTATATTAATCGCGCGGCGCTGCTTGACACCATATTCTCAAGCGTGACAGACTTTTCAGATGACCGAGTTATTTTAACCTAAATACTCGTACGTAAAGTTAGCTCATCCTAAAAGTACCTTCCCAAAAAATGTATCAATTGTATGAAATGTAGCAAGTAAATATATAATACTAAAAATTCACTATCACAACTGGCAGCGAGCCAAGCCCTCTTAACATCAACTACACAATAAACAACAATGTCATTGAGAAGTATAGCGATATACGCGATGTTTGGGAGCAACGGCTAGCAATAATATTAAGTTATAGTCACATATTTTCCACGACTGTTAGAGGTACCTTTCGAAAGCCTTGATTTCTGAAGCCTACATTTACAAACTCTACAGCGGAAGGGAAGCTAAGTTCACCGTGTATAAACGGTTCTATGACCGGCATTTGGTATAATCATTTTTATTTATTCTCGGCAGTAACCCATTGCCTTTTTGCCGAATGACGCAGTAATGAAGTTTCTTGGAAAAATGAGGTCAATAAGCGCAGATAAAATGTTGTTATACTCTGTACAATGGTAACACAAGTATGTACTTTGTCAACTACAAGGAAAGATATAAAAATTACGCACGCAAAAAAATGCACGGCAGGAGGACATCTTTGAAAAGTAAAAAAATAATGCAAAAAAAGTTGAGAGAATGTTTAAAAAATTGCGTCTGTGTGGTCCTTTGTTTTCTTTACTGATTCTTTGGTTCCATGGTTTTCATAGACTGGTTCCTCACTTGTAGCGTGATGACTACT
Organism: Ixodes persulcatus; assembly: GCA_013358835.2. Lineage (NCBI taxonomy): Eukaryota > Metazoa > Arthropoda > Arachnida > Ixodida > Ixodidae > Ixodes > Ixodes persulcatus. The sequence goes on along the minus strand of JABSTQ010011335.1, from coordinate 961,270 downwards.
TAAAGCTTTCTTTTTCTCACTAAAAAACTAAAAAGAATAAAACTAAGCACACAAACCAGTTTCGCTTTACCTATAGACGCTTTGCAACAGCTGTGCATGGGCGCCGCCATAACTGACCTTCAGTTTTTGTTTCCTCTTATTCCATTTTCTTCAATTCAAAATTACCGTAACAAGCCATGTTATTGCCACCTTAAGTTTTATTGTGTCCTTCTTCCCAGCATTGGCCTTTCTGGAGGCTCGTCAACACCCGTCTCAGTGGCTCGGTATCTCCGCAAGACAAGAGAAGGTCAGCAATGGCGGCAGTAATCTGGCGCGTGTGTAAAGCGCATTAGCAGGTTACAGCTACAGAAGGTAGGGCGAGGGAAATGAAGGTCGACGAGGAGGAAGCAGACAGAACGCTAGAGAGAGGGGGAGGTTCCCCCTCTCCTCTCCAGCATTTCATCTGCTTCCTCCATCCCGGCCTTCTTTTTCCTCGCCCTACCTTGTTGAGTTGTAACGGACTATAGACAGTAATCCTAAATTTAACATTTTGTCGTTATTTTCCGGTGAAATTTAATATTTTAAGCGGGTATGGACCTTTCCAAAAAAGGGCTCCGGCTGGTTTCATTTTCAGTGTTCTTGCGTATGGCACGTGATTTGCTCGATTTGCGAAAGGACGAACATGCGGGTGCTGGGCTGAGGAGGTCGCACGCTGGGATGAGGACTTGTCAGTATTCGAATGTTGGATACTTAACTTCAAGCTTGAGACCAGACGCAGCCGACACTACGATCGAATGGGACCAATCAAACAGCGTCCAAACCAGAATCCACCGGGCTTTTTTTTTGTTTATGATTGGTTTAGCGATGGTAGAACACGTACAGAGCCATGACGAACACCATGATGGTGCGCTTTTGACAATTTCTGATTCGTTCCATCATCTAGTTGCATCAACTGCGTCTGAACAAAAGGGGAAGCGAAGTATACAGGAGTCGATGGTCAGTTGTTCATTTCCGGTGTCATCATCATGCGATTGCTGTCGGCCTGTTAATCTTTTTTTTTATTCCTAGAGTTATTTTTGGTACGACCATTTTCATTGCAGTGTTGCAGTTATTCAATGAGCTAAAGTATGGCGTAATGTAGTGTGCTTGTTTTTGTTTGGGGGATCGGTGGCCGAGTGGGCTAGCGCACAAATGCTCGGAGCACATGGAGCGAAAGCTCGCGCTGCAGACCACAAGATCCTGGGTCCAATCCCGACCCCTGCCCCTTTCGAGCTGGATGAGCATCGTACCGGCGTGCGGCCGTGTATCACTACAGCGCGGTGCACGTTAAAGACCCCAGGCTTGCAGTTGTACTGCACTGGCTAAATTTCTCATCTACAGCTGGGAGACTGCTCGTTGAGGCAGATCAGGTTCTAGGCTGTATAAACATACACACAACCCAATTTTTGTTTTCTTTCTATTTAATAATATTTTTGGGCCATGTTACGTTATTATTATTTATGTTAGGTGCCTATATTATGAATGTATACCTTATATGTATACCTTACCTCTGTGTGCCTTGCGTGGATAGCAGTTTGTTCATCAGCACCCGATCCACATCTGCAGACTTTGTATAATCACCGAACAACATCCACAACATTCCTAAATTTGTGTATCAGTATCCGAACCGCATCTGCACACTTTCTATCTGCATCTAAACTGCATCTGCAATATTTGAAACCGCATCCGACCCGCAATCCGCGGATTCATTTTACCAAATAATATCAAGCGTGAAAACAAAAATCTGATGGTACCTAATAAGTTCTAACTTATAAGCCGTTTGCTTTTCTTGTACAAATTCGTCGGGTCAGAATAAAATAAAATTCATTTCTTGTCGTATTCTGTTCTATCGTATTTATAAATTTTATATTAGAAGCAATCATTCATCCAGAGAAACATCGCGTCTCTGGAAAGATGATCTCAGTCATGAGACCGTCCTGGGTGCCTGCGACACTCTGGCCAGAAGATACGTTCGAAGACATTTCTAATATTTGTTTTTGCTTGTAGCACTCATTTTAATCAGACAAATATTTTCAAAATATGAAAATTAACAAAGAACAGATAAATGATATTATGTCATTTTAATAAGGTCAAACAATAAAAAAAGTTAAAGAGAAAAGGTGGTCACTCACTGCTGCGAAGCACTCGTATTTACATGGTTAAACGCAACCACACCACCGGAAAACATATCACACATTATTCAATAATGGCAACACCTCCTATCGGTTTCAGTTCTTAGCAGTTCTTATCAGCGTCGGTTTCAGGTCTTAGGAGCAACTTGCCAACTAACGAGGGAAAAAAACAAAACGTACACACTCGCCACAGGGGAAGGAGGCTTCTATTCTCTTGTGGCTCATCAGTTTTGGGTTTTCTTCACCCAAAGAACGATTTCCGCTCTTTGGCTGCCAAACAAGAGCTCGCTTTCTCGGGAGGATTGATGGCCTTGCAATTTTTTTACTTTTTCTAGAGGCAGATGTTCTGGTGGGAAAGAACGCTCTAAACTTGATATTTGGTTAGAATCAGGTCTGTTGGCGTATAAACTAAAGTTTTCCCCGATTGGCACCTCTTTTGCACAGCACAAACAATTGGTGATGCACTTCATAGTATAACTCACTTACTCGCTCTTTACTCTACGGTCACAGTCGTTTATGGGCCGCCTCGGCAAAAACGTAGATCCGGGCCAGCAAATATATGCCTCCGATCCGCATCCACAGCCCCTGGCATCCGCATCCGATTCGCAATCTTCCAACTCTGATTCATTTTTATCCGCATCAGCCAATTGACTGTGGATATCCGCAGATGATCGCGGGTAATCCTCGGATGTGCAGGGTTCTAGCTGTGTACTATTAATATTCTACTACCGATTTGCTCTTATTGAGCCAGAATAATTAGTAATGAACTAATAAAGATTAAGTTTAAGGGTGCGTTGCTACACATTGTTTCAGCTTATACTCATAAATCACTAAAATATTACAAATAAATCCAACAAACGTGCCACCTGTAGGTACGTCTCCGTAATGCCCATGTAAAATGGTTACAGTAAAATGTGCGAAAACGACAAAAGCAGTGTTGTATGCGTTACCGAAAAAAAAGTAACGCATATTGCTTTTGCGTTAATTTTTATTTATCTATTAAAGGTTACCGCGTGTTTTATACATTTTCTTTTCTTTTCTGAGAGGGGGGGGGGGGGGGGAGGGGAAGCGACAACGTTTTTAGACACTGGGACAAAGGGCGTGGGATCGCAAACTTATGAAGGTAAGTGGAATGAGTGCAATGCTTAATGACTTTGCGCTTATACTTCGTTTTAAGTCCAGACACTGCCGACGCTGGGTGTAGGAACAAATTGTCCCGGAACTAATGGTCAAAAGTCCAAGGTAGGAAAAAATGGTCCCGTTAGAAGACTTTTTGAAACTAAGATATACCGTGCAATATACTTCATCCGTTATACAATCAGTGATTTCCTGGTGGAATGAAGGCTCTCGTCTATATTTTGAGGCCAGTTACTTCGAAGAAAGTTGTCGGGTATTGAATTTAATTTTGGGTCCATATCACATTAGCGAATGACGTTTCGACGAACAGCCACATTGGAGCGAATCGACGTTTTAGCGAATAAAGGGGTCGCGTGTTAACCCATTCCCCCGCGCTGCGCTTACGCCGCTTGGCGGCGACAGTCTGCGGCGGCTCATTACGAAAATGTCATCCCACTTGATCCACCCGTAAACGACGCTTCGCGGCGGCCGACTATTCGCTAAAGTGTCATTCGGTGAAAATTGGGCGTTTTCTAAAACGTCACTCGATCAAGTGAGTGCCTCCCCTGTTGAAGCCATAAAACTCGAATGACTTTCATCTCGCCATGACGCGTGGTGGGAGCACACGTAACGAGCGGAGCTCAATGACATTATAGGCGCGTTAGATTTCCATAGCGCAAAGTATCTCTGAGCTTCCCAGAAAATATAAAAGCCAGTCGAGTTTGTATAACCGTCAGCCTCGAAATTCGGAGTTTTTCTTATAAATTGGAAACCGTGAAATGCTTACCGGAGAGTGTTATGAATCTTATCGGATTTATTCGAAAACGCAGAAGCCACATTGACGATATTTATCTGGGACCACTTGTTCCTAGTTTATAATTGGGATCATTAGTTCCGGGCCCATTTGTTCAGGGACCATTTATTCCTGGACCATTTATTCAGGGACCATTTGTTCCGGGATCATTTGTTCCGTTTCCCGCCGACGCTACGAGGTAATGGGTCCCAACCAATCATGCAGCGTCAAAAGTGCAACTCATTCTTTTGTTTAGGATTGGTTCAGCGATGATAGAACGCGTACTAAAACATGACGAACACCATGATGAGGCCCATTTAAGGCTGTCCAATTGGTCCCATCAGCACGTAGCGACGGCTGCGTCTGGAATTGAGGTAAAACGAAGTATAGAAACAGGAAAACAATTTAAGGGTAATTTTTCAGGTCTTTGGAAGGAAACGTAGCTACGTTACCCGTTACTCGAAATAAGTACATAGTACGTCACCCGATACTGTTTTGAAAATGTGACAAGTACACGTGACCGAAAAAAGAAACGCGTTACCGGTAACGCCGTTATTTATAATGCATTACCCCCAACACAGGACAAAAGAAACACAGTTTGCAAAAATAAACAAAACAACTAACTAATGGCAAATGTAAGTAGTCAAAGATCCGTACTTTCCGAGTTGCTATGCTAGGAGTTTATTGTATGTATTACGGACCGTTTCGCCGAAAGACTCGGCGAAACGGTCGTAATTTGGCGTAACTGATTCACAGTTACGTCGAAGTTGTAAAAAAATGTACTGCATTCGGAAAATGTGCCATAGATATTTCTGTGTTTTGTATTGGTTCTGTGCGTGCGTTCCTACATTACTGAAGTGCCACAACTGTGCAGTCAACCGTCGGCGATCTGCAAGGTGTGAGAACAAACCCCGGTGCATATTTCCAGAAAATTTATGTACGAGATTTGAATGGTGTGAAAATATATAATTCAATTGTAATAGGTTGTATAATGAGTAGCCACCCTCGTTTACTTTGAACCGTTCTATATAGGAACAATTTTGACATGTTGCGAGGCCTTTTGATTTGTATATACTTCCTACTCATTGTGCTGTGGTGTGCTTATATGGTTTCTTCCTTATTTCAAGTTCTAATTACGATGAATATCACAACTTCGCCTACTTTACGTTCTTTTTTAAAAACGTAAACAAAGATAAAAACTTTTTTTGCGAAATCGTAGAGGCGCATAATGCCGGTAAGGTTTCTATATTTTATTCAAATTAGCACACATTTCACACGATTGCGGCTCGAACAGAGGACATACAACCAAAATATTACATTTCTAGTTTTGTGTTTTCCTGTAGTCAACTGTTATATCCAATAAAATTACAAAATAAAATTTTACAAAAAAAGGCTTTCTTGAAAAAAATTTATTTCAGACTTTCAACGTTACTTATTTCTCACAACGCTTACGTTAGTTTGGCGGAGCGGCTAGGCATCAGATCAAAATGAAATTATTATATCTATAATGGGCTGGCTTTGGGCTTTCTATAGAACTAAAGAAAGAAAATTTACCTTAAGTACAGACAAAGTAAGGACCTCCCTCTCTCCACTCCCTTTTTCACAAGAGCACGTCAGCCGGCGCCAACTTTTCGTCTCAAGAGCAGACCAGTCTTCACAAATGCTTATCGTTAACAGGGAGGCTGACTTCGATGAAACTAGTCTCCGTGCTTTGTAGTTTCCAAACGAGACAATCCTTCGGTGCTGTCGGACCCCCGCGGATAAAACAGAGATACAGCAGGGCAGTTTCAGGGATAAGATCGGCTGGTTTCTCTGTCATCATCGCTCGGCCCATCCAGGTTGCCCGGGATGTGTATCGTTGTTTCCTCACGGAGTAAACCCATGGGGCGAATCTGAGTCTCCTGATTGGCCTTTCATGAATCGCGGAAAACGGGCCCTCTTTCGACAACTAAGCAGCGCAGCTCCTTTTACCGAATCCACTTGTTCCCTCGATTAATTTTATACGCGGTAGAGAGAGGAGGAGGTGCTCGAAGCTTGGGCAAATACGCGGCATCGTGGCACTCGTGCATGGATGGCTGGATCCAAGAAAGTGGCCCATCTTCGTGTATGCGTCTGCGGGAGTGTTGTCCCGTGCCGCCGGTTTTAGCGCGCCAGCGGCATTGTTTTGACCTGAAGAACTGTTGTTGACCGCCGATATTGTAACTCCGTGATGTCCTCATCCTCCTGGGCAACACTTGCTTCGCTTTCCTTTATGCAATACTCTGACCGACTTACTCCTCTCGGGAGGTCTTCACTGTACGCCGCGCCAACGCCACATTCGCACCATTAATTCACCCCTCGTGACACAGGGTTCGCTGCTCGCGTTACTGTCATGGGCCGTTTTATCTCAGAAAACGATCACGAAAGGTCAAGGCAGTGGCGTCACGCGGGACAGCGGCACCCGGGGCGGTAGCCCGCCGCGTACCCCCCCCCCCCCCACCCCCCTCCTCGTGGCCCGCCGTGACACCCCCCTGAGCGCTGCACCCGGGGCGGTCCGCCCCCCCCCTTGTGACGCCACTGGGTCAAGGTCATCTGCAGGTTCCGAAAGAGCGGAACGTTCTTGTAGGCCGAACTGGCAATCAGGGCCCCGAACCAATAGGACGTCTGCCGATTTCTACACATTAAACATTTACAACGCCTGCTGGTCTGTTAAAAAGTATTGCTTTCTATTTTGAACTGCTCCAGTGTAGGTTGCCACCTATGATAAAATTGAAATGAGCAATAAATATAGCAGGGTTAACTACTTTATTTTTTTATCATAGAACGTTGAAAAAAGGCAAGAAAATTTTCGAGTTTGTAAAGACGCGCAATGGGTAAGTCCGTTAAGTCCGCTTTGAGCCGTACAATCACGTTTTTCTACAATATTAAGACTGAAATATAGAATATGCAAACAAAATACACAATTCATCGACTTGCTTTTCTAGTACATGGCTGTTCATCTAAATTTTAGCAAAAAAAAAATTAAGATTTTTTTTTTAATTGTCTCTAATTTTGATATTTTTCGGTTTTTGCATATGTATTAACGTCAGCTTACCACCGAGGCAAATTTACGCTGCTAAGCGATTTTATTACATATATAAAGAGCGTGTTTTAAACTCTCCATCGACGTCAAAAATGTCCATGAAATCCAAGTGGATCGGTCAGAACTTCAGCTTGGGCGAGTTGGTTATTCATGATACTGCTTCACAGCGCACAAGATCAGACACACTTAAAAGTAATTTCACGCACATAAAGGAAGAACTGCGTGAGTGTTCTTCCTTTGTGTGCGTGAAATTACTTTTAAGTGTGTCTGATCTTGTGCGCTGTGAAGCAGTACCAAGTGGAGTGAATCGCAAGTATCTGAATGTCAAAGTTAATCAACAATTAGCCGAAAGGGCGTATTTGACATTTTTAAGGAAAACAAGTAAAATACCTAGAAATATTTAATGGAATTAGAGCCTTTTAACTGTAATCACAAATTGTTTAAAAAAATATAATATAATGCAGGCTGAGAATCCACGGAGGGAAATTGAGGGAAACATATGACGCACGACAGATGTGAAAAAAAAAAAACAGCTTTTCGCCGTGGCTTCATAAGCCGAGAACAAAAAATCCGACGAACTTGCGGTTTGTGGCAACTGAGGTCTTAGATACGACGCCATAACATTTTTTTTTTCGAGAAATTACAAATTCCATTTTTTTTTTTTGGCCGGCACGATTTCTGATGAAATCACCAATATATATACATACATACATATATATATATATATATATATATATTTATTTATCTTTTTTTTTCAGTGTGTTTTGGCTAAAGCGGTTGTGCCAGCTTTCGTGAACTGCGAGCGTGCCTGTGGTAAAACCCTCAATTATGCATGTGGGTGTCAGTGGAAAAAGCGGAGTCGTTAAAGCGCAGCGTCGTTCATGTTGATCACCGAATAGTTTGCGCGGTGGGCGTTAAAGATGCCAAGTTGGCAGTCGCACTGCACCGGTTAATTTCTCCATTAGAGCGGAGACACCGCACGGCTGTTTGGGGCTTACTCACTTCCCGATTTCTAAACGATTACACACAACAGATAATTAGGAACACCGCTTGTGGAATCATGCATTACCTCTATTTTACTCATCTCCAATTAAGAATCCCGTCTTCCAGCGGCAAGCTACCGCGCGTTGCCCTGCATACCTCTTTCCGTTTTCTCTTGTGTCCCGGCAGATAGTTTAAACATCTGCTACGGGCGACAAAAAAAAAAAAAATTCAAGAAATTACGACATGGAACAAGTAAAACAAATATTGAAGAGAAAATTACAACCGTGATTAAAAAGAAATGAGATTTTTTAGTCGCGTGACAAGGGCAAAACAATGTTTTCTCCTATACCGGAAGTTCTGCGGTTGAAGATGGCGACGACTGGAGAGAAAGGGTATTTAGGGTGGTTTCCCGAAAGGCCTTTTCGCTTCCGGCAAGCAGCATTCCATCATGGTGATGAAAAGCATCCGCTATTTTCCCAATTTGTTTGCATACAGACGATCGGCTATTGGCGTTGCTTGCGTGGTGGGAGAAACGAATAAGCATGACGAGTAGCTCCTTGGGCAGTTTAACTCGGTAAGAATGACTCGGGACGTGCTCCGACCGAACGAGCCCATGCTAACACTTTCTTTCTTTTTCTTTCGGTGTTGCCCCGGGCGCATCTACCGGGGTCATTTCGGCCGCCGACGGATCGGCCATTCTCTCTTAGGTGCGAATAGAAACCGGTATGCATAAAGGTCGAGTACCTGCCGATTCACTTTCATGTTCTCGACTACTACGGCTGGTGTGCAGCTGATCATGGCGCGAAAGAATTCGAACGATCTCGAAAAAACGTCGTCCTCGCAAAAAACAATTAACGTATGCAAGGCTAAAAACGTATATTTACATGGCGTCCGGCAAGATATTGTGTCGCAGGAAGTACGCCACGTGAAACAGCCCTTTATTTCCCCACAATCGGCGGAAAAAAACAAGAAAAATCTAAACTCGCGCATTCTTTACGCCGAATTGGTCCTTACGCGAGGAGTGAGCGAGCCAAAGCAAACTCTGCGATCGCCCCCCTACCTCACGGCTGAACGCTCGCGCGTGCGCTCAACACCAGCCTATACCACGTTTCATCACGCCATGGACCGTAGCGGATGCTACGAAGCACCCGAGCCAATCAAGGGTTTTGAACCTATCACACGACCAACCCTGCCGGCACGTCGCCTCGTCCCCCTCTCTAAGGTCACACGCCACTCCCGCAGCATCAGATTGGATGGTACGGCTTGCAGCGTGTTCCGCAGTTCACGGTATGCTGAAACAGAGTGTAGTACGCGACGCACGGTCTGCGGCGCACCTCGATTCCATGGAGGCGCAGATTCCGTGCCAGAGCTTCGCGTTCGACCCGGTCAAGCCTCAGAATGCTGGGCTCGCGTTCGCCAACCACGGAGGGCAAGCCGCTTCATTAAAAGCGATTCGTTCGCGCTCAATTAATGCGCCTTCCCTTCGCGTCCGTGGGTCGATCTTGGAGCTGCCGGGGCTGTAGCAGGGGCTGAAAAGCGAGCGGCGCTGGCACCCCCCCGCCCATTCACCCGGAAGCACCGTGAACCTGTCGTCTAATGAAAAGGCCGCTTTAGGTCGCTTCGAATCGAAGGATGTCTTGTTGCGAATCCGGAAACTAATTTGGGTTTGCGGGGTGGCTCGTTCTTCTGGCTTATTGTAAATGTTCGATGGGGAAGAAAGCTTTAACCGGGTCAGCCGCCGCAGTTAGTTGAGACATTTCCGCCAAATTAGCGACATTATAATGCCCATTGGAGGGTACTGCGGTAAAGCTGCTGAGATAGAGGGTGGGATGGCGGGAGGGCGGGATGGTGATCTTGAAAGTTGGCTGGCGCGAGTCTCTAGCGCGTTCGATGTGCATCCTGCACGCTAACGCTGCGAACTCACTTTAGACGGTCCTCAAAAATCGGTTTCTCAAGGTATCGCGCTGCGATTTAGTACAGAGGATCGGTTAGGTGGTGGAAGTTTGGTGGGAAAACATCAACGGATAAACTTACCTTCTTCAAGAAAAAAAATCCTGTTTAGGGCTATCTGCGGCGGCCTACGCAGTCAACGTCATGACCGCTGCTCGCCTAGTTGGATGTGCTGACGGAAGATAGCGCAACGTGAGACACGAGTGCACGCGACTCCTCGACCTATCTTCTCCGTACCAGGAATGCGAAACCTTGAAGGCGTTAAATTATTGCCTTCTTATTCAGTTTATTTTTTATAATGCGCACAATATCGCGCTTCCAGAACTGTACATTAGAGAGACGCGCGACGGCACCGAGGAACGTTTTCCAATTTCTTCTTCTAAGCTCAGCGTCGGCGCGCCTTTGACTCTTCCGACATATTTCGTCGGCAGAAACAACTAAGTGAGCACGGTCATGACATCGCCCTCGAATGCCTCCGCAAAATTCCGAAAACAATATTTTTTTTTTTTTTTTTAACAAAATAATGTATTTATTGCTATTGATATTTTCACGTTCAGCCCCCCCCCCCCCCCCCTCCCTTTTATACTCCGTAAGCTGGGACTAGAAGCTCCATGTTCAGCGCGAGCTTTCTGCCCTTGCTAACAAAAGTGGGAACGCGTAGGCACACGCAATCAAAACACTGCGGAAGCCAGCGAACTCGCGCTAAAGGCGGAGCTCGAGTCTCAGCTTAAGGGTGAATGGAGTATAGCCGCACCTCTGTAGTAAAGGGCAGCGCAATACAATAAAAAACAACTATTTTTGCGATTCATCTCACTTTGGTTTGAAGTGTTAATATGTAGAGGACAAGTGAGCTCGTGCGACCCACTTCAGGCTTAGGTGAAAATGCTCCGTTGAATATCATGTCTAGAGGCCGGATCTTTAGGCAAATGCATGCCTATTTTGTTCCTTTGGTTCCTATCGTGCCTTTTCTATATATGAGCACGAATCATGAATTAAGAAGCGTTTTAAGAGTTGTTTTGTAGTGCCTATAAATGCCTATTTCGGCGTTTGTGCCTAAATGACCGTTTCCCGCCTATAAATGCCTATTTTTGACTTTTGTTTGCTTCGCTACCAAAAAATGACTTGTTCTGTGTAGTTTCAAATTCAAGCGAACTATTTTTCATCTTGCTGCGATGCATGCCAACAGGCTGTTCCAATCTCTGTCCCCAGATCCACCACAAACATCGCATTTTTGTTTTCTTCACGCCTGCAAGCCAAGGCGAAAACGGCGCCTTCCTTCTAGTAGAAGGCCCTTCCCGCCCTTCCCCACGCATCGTCCTTCTTTGCTTTCTCCCCCCGTCGCCTCGCCCGAGAGAAGCGGATTTGTTGTCTTAACATGTCTGGGGAGTGTGGAGCCCGGGAGCTAACTGGAAGCAGAAGTCTATCTGGATGCGGCTGTACTCCGTTTCACCCTAAGTGGACCTTAGTGGATACTAGAGCGTTCCAGCCAGTCCAGCGCTGGGAGAGTGGCGTGTGGCCTAGAGTCTCCGCGTGTCGCTCCGCCCAACTGGAGTAGTTCTGGATTGTCTAAGATGACTCGTCCTATTCGCTGCGGTTCATTGGAAGATCGGGAAACGGAGCGGAATGCCCACCGAAAAGCTTTTTTTTCTTCTAGTGAGAGAGCGCGTGTATCTGTGTGTATGTGCGTGTGCGTATGTGTGTGCGCGTGTGCGTGCGTGCCAGCATAGCCTCCTCTATACTGACAAAGCCTGGCAAATCATCTCTTGACGCGGCCGGCGAAAGTGAAAAGCTAGAGCGGCAGACAAAAGTCATGTAACGGGTGCCCCGATATGGTTAAAAAAAAAACACCCGCTTCTTATTTAAAGAGATGATGTAGATGTATTTATTTAATGAAAGGTTTACTTGTTTATGAGTTGATGAAGAATTTCCTGCGCAAAGTCTAAAAGCCTCTACTAAACCGTGTCTCCTTTGAGATGAAGTTTGTTTGCTATTGTTTTCATAATTTTCCCCATTGTTCCCAGTTGGAGTATGTACAGCATGGGACAGCTTAGTACCGGTGTGGGCTTGAGTCTACTTTTTTTTCGAATTTCTGGACAAATTAAACTGTAATTCCTATTGTACCACTTTATTCTGCATTTCTTTGAATGGCAGAGGCCCTAAATGCTTTCAAAAGCACCCTGTGAATAAAAACTGATTGTGCCTATAAATGCCTATTACGAAGTTTTTAGTGCCTTTTATAGGTGCCTAAAAGTGGCTTTTTTAGTACCTAAACGTCCCGCATCTAAGATTCATGTCGTTGGCTGGTGCCTGGGAGCAACGTCACCGTTGTCTTCATCCGCAACGTTGGGCCGATGGACCGCGAGCTCGGCCCCTAGAGCCGGAGCCTGCATGTCTCCAGGCTGCGGAGGAAGGGGCGATTTTGCGGTTCCGGCTCCTGTAAGTGTCGCTGTTGCCGTTTGCTTCGAGCCGAACGAAGTGGCAGAGAGCGATGCTGAAGAACAGCACGCGCAAACCGTGCAGGGCGTTGACGCTTGGGTCAGGTAAAGTCACTGGATCCTGAGTAGCGCCATTGCCTTCCCTACCTGCTAGCCGGACACAAACGGATACTAACATACAGACGACCCAAACCTAGCAAGGCGATTGGCTAATTGGTCTACGTTGCCATAAAAATCGCCATCTTGGTCCATTTAAATCTTCGAAGCTTCCAGAAGGTCGTTCTAAACCAGTCGCGCCAAGATTACCATGGAGCATCATCGTACTGGAGGCGTTCCTCGCCAATATAAGAGCCTTTGGCACTCTGTATGCAATCAGCTTAATATTCATGCCCATCTCCATGGATCTCTTACAATTATATTGTTCTTCTTGCGTATTTCAATACAGCAAACTTATTTTTCAGTGCCTCCAAGCACCGACACAGCATCTGGTGGTGGTACGAAGGGGTACGCTTGTTTCGCCGGTGTGTGGTTAGCAAAATCTTGGTATATAAAAGAACACTCCATAAAGCTACCCGTCACCCGCGAATCTAGATCGGCTCACCAAGAACGAAGGGGTCAAGGAGAAATTGTTCATTTCACGGACCAAGATGGCGACCACACGAGGAGCTTGGCGTTACTTTCCCAGGATGCAGTGACTTTGGGGTCAGGCACATTGGAGCAATAAGGCAGCAAAGAGCGGGCTCAACGATCCGGTCGTGTTGTGAGTTCAATGTCGACTAGGATCGATCGCAGCTCAGGCTCCAGGGGATAGAACGGTGAGCTGCATGACCAATGCAGCGTCCTCTCCGGAGATTTCGCAATGAGCGCAGAGCAAACGTTTGACTTGGCAGAGATGGGGAGACCCTGTTCGGTCAGGCACGTAGCTTGTTCAGAACAGTGTTGTGTGTCATGGCTTACCATGCCCCAGCGTCGCGCTGTTCGGCATACACCGCACATTATGGCAACACGCGTCTGTGCCAAGCCAGCACCTCGTCGCACAGATAGACACGGCTGCCTGGGCGACACCAGGCACTGCAGCAGTGGTGGAGATGCCAACGAACCTTTACTTGCCGCGCCGACGGGGCGAGCAAGTTGGTCGCAGCCTTTTATTAAAATATGCCGGAGGAAGACGCGTCGGGGCAAGGCAGCGGCAGAGGCGGTGGCGGAGGCTCTAGATGCGAGGGCCGTGGAAGATGTGCCTTCCGGATATTCGTCCAGAGGGCCGAGCCGTTCCTTTGTCCCAGGCCACGCAAAACATTCTTCTGGATGGCCGGTGCTCGGAGTCAATCTTCACGTCCGAGTCACCAGTTAGTAGCACGTTTGATAACGGAAGAGATGGTGCGACTGACTCCGAGCTTAGGTAAAAACGTTCTGTTTATTCTCGTGCCGTCGGGCTTGTGCCAGGAAGCAACGTTATCGTCATCCTCGACGGCAACATTGGGCCGATGAACCGCCACAAGTGTTTTGATTCTGTCTTGTGTCATTGGTACGTGATTTCAACCCGTACCATTGCACAACGAGCGCGAACGTGCCCACCAGCGCATCACACTGCTCGCGCCCGACGGACTGAGCTGTCATTTTTGTAATTGTTAAAATCGTGAAGATATAAATTTAAAGAAATATGAATGATGAGAGTTAACGGCAATGTTCTTGCTCTTGTTTTTTTCATCCACCCCACTAATCGAGAAAAGTGAAACGACTCATTAGAACTAACACTTACGTGTTTGTTATATTTTCCCAACAGCTTCACAAGCCGGCGAAAAAAAAAAAATTGTGGCTCAAAGAAGATTATTTAGAGAAGCAAATTTTTCAGGAAAAAAAAAAAAAAACTCGCGAAGAGTTCGTTTTTATTTTCAGTACAAAAATATTGTTTTGACTTTAGAAATAAAGAAAAGCAGGCAACTGCGCCCCCTTACTCAGGTTCGTTAGTTGCCCAATTACTGAAAAGGCTCTTCACTCATTACGAACTCTCGAAGAAACAAGTTAGTTTCCTCTTTTCAATTACGAAACATGTACAGTGCTTCTCTCCCTTTTCATCTTCATCGTTTTGTGTTCTTAAACTTCTCAGCACTTTGGAAGTTTTCATACAATCAATGTTATCATAACTTAGCGAATAGTTTCACCCGTTTTCTCCTTAACACAGCCCCCACGCGACGTCCTCGAGGAAACAAGGGGACATTTTAAAAAATTTATTGTATATCATGAGAAGAAAAATCAAATTGAGACTAAGTATATCGCAAGAAAAGACAAATACCCCTGAATGCTCGTCTTGAACGAAACCGAGAGTATTCCTTGCAGGAAAAACGCTAGTACGCTGCTAATATTATATGGTTAAGATCACAGCGAAAGTTTTATTTGGGAGATCCACTCGACGCATGACGGCGCTTGTGAATACAAGATACAGGCGATAGCGTTCTTCTCACAGAAAACTTGCTGCTGAATTAATCCACGTTTCCTTCCTGGCCGTTTCTACTTTTAGACTTGGTAGGTCTCTCAACATAACATGGACCCATGCTGCCTGACGTTAGGCGACCTCATTTATAGTGAAAATGTTGACGCGACCAAAGTAGCGATGGAGACCAGGGACTTGAGGTCACAGTATGGTCAAGCGAACGGCAACGTGTAGCACAATCATTTGGACATTTTTTTTTTTTTTTACAATCTTTGTTTGCCAATTTTGGAGCTCTGAAAGCCTAGAAAAGTAAAAGTATATCAAAACAAAATTGCTTTACCCAGAGCCTGGGTATTTTGATACTAAATAGACATTTTGAAAGAAACCCCAAAATTGCCGCAAGCGAAGTCTTTTACGCTACTCCTTGCCACCGCAGAATAGACACCATGACACTGAAGTGAGTGAAGGCTCGTTCGCACACTTACAACCGAGTAGGATTGGCTGAGACGAGACCGCTTTTTAAGCCTTTTGCGACGGCTTAGGACCTGCTTCCCTGCAGCGCATCCGGTCCTACGCCGTCGCAAGAGGCTTCAAAACCGATCTTGTTTCAGTCAGTCGTAGTAAAGCGCAAATGTGTAAACGGGCTCTGAGTCGGTCGTAGTCAAACGCACACAAGTGTGTGAACGGACCTTACTGTTCACTCTGTTGTCTGCTTGAAACCAAGGAGGTTATAATGGGCAGGAGGTGGCGTCCCTATCCCCAATGCATGGAGCGAAGTGTAACGGAAGTAGGCGTGGCCACGAGCCGCGACGTGCATTTCTTGACCAATGGGAAGCCTAGTGAGTGGGCGCCGCCATTAATTTCGGTGCAAACAACCGCGTTGCCATGACATTTCCGTGGCAACACGATTGTGTGCACCGAAAGTAATGGCGGCACCCACTGTTATTTGAAACAGCGCTTAACGGGAGACTTTTAAACCGGTATGGTCGGAATTGGATGAGATTATTATAAACGAACGCCTGGTTGCCCAGCAGAAAGTAAGTGACTAGAGTTGAGACGCTCTAGACGACGCACCGACTGAATCGGTGTCGAACAGGCGAGATTTCGAGCCCAACACTTGCCTGACCAGTAGGACTAGGAAGTCGGCGTGTAGCGGACGCTCTCGACACCGCGCGACCGCGCCTGGAGCGTCGTCTCGAACGAGTCGTCGTAGCGCGGCTTTGGAAAGCGATCGCGAGTCAGTCATCGTAGGCACGAACGCTGAGAAGGGCATCGCGGGTTGAGAAAGCCGTACAAATTCTGCTTCGAGAAGATGTTGGTTTCACTCCGCCGTGATGAGTATTCGGGTTCGCATCGAAACATCTTTTGGTGTGCCGATCGAATCGAAAGCCAGCCGCGACAGCGAGCAGACGAAGCAGACCGCAGGCACGGAGCAGACGTAGCCTAAGCCTAACGACCGAGCGGAGAGCAGACGATGGGAGCATGGTTGAATTTAGTTTGGATGAGAGAGCGTCGGTGCGCGGGGCAGTCTGGGATTGGGTTGTTCTTCCGGCGTCGCTGGGTATGACGTCATGCCGGGTCCTGCCCTATTTAAACGTCCTTGGCTTGAAACGGTTGTGCCTAGCCTTCCCGGCATTCCTTTCGGCCTCCGAGGACGACGCTGGACGTTTTGCAAGGGGTCTATTGCCGACCGAACAAGCGGCAGAGTTAGGCTTCACTGGTGATACGTGGCAGAATGTGGCTCTTGTCTGGCGCCTTTGCCATTATGTGTTGAATCAAAGAAAAGTCACAGAAAAGCCAAGAAAAACGTTCTATGGCACTATCTAACGCCTTGGAGCACAGCCTTATAGGAACAAGTTAAGCTGCTGGGGTTGTCAAGCTTGGGCTAAGTTGGACGTTTCTCTGTCGTCCTGCCTGGGCGTCACTTGCGGTTGACTTGAGGTGATTGCTAGCTGGGCTATAGGCACGGTGGGCTGATATGAGGTAAATAAACAATGTCACCGAGAGATGTCTTTCATGGTTATTCAGAAGCGATCGGAAAAGAGGAGGAAACCAAGAAACCTGCAAAACGAACTAAAATGAAGATCCGTGTTTGTTGACGCTTGCTATTGCCCTGTAAAAAAAAGCTCAAGGTACACCTAAGGATTTCTTATGAGTTGTGAATGCGAAAGCATGCAAGCCGCTCGTCCGCTCCCTTTGTCGTCTGCTCGTCCGCTCTCTTTGTCGTCTGCTGCGTACTAGCGCGCGCGCGCTTCGGGATCTCGGAGGTCATGGCGCAGCGGCCAATGGGAGCCCCGTCGACGGGCGCCAACCAATGGAACCGAAGGCGAATCGCTCCTATTGGAATCTCGGGAACTAGGAGCCGTTTTCGCGCTTCCCACTGATAACGTCAGCTCGCTTCATAAAACAGTTAGTGCTTTCGCATTAAAAAGAAAAAAAAAAAACGCGGCAATTAAAAAAAGAAGGGACTAATTGTGAGTTGCCAGAACCCTACTCATTTTCTATACTTCAGACGCAACCGACGCTAGGAGCTGATGGGATCAAACAGCCAGCGTCAAAAGCGCACCATCATGTTGGTGCGCTTTTCCAATCATAAACATAAACGGCCCAGTGACTTGCGCTTTTGACACTCCTTGACTAGTCTCATTAGTTTGTAGTGTTGGCTGTGTATGGATTTAAAGCCGAAACCATGTATATTGCCTTATTACTTTTCCAATCAAGAAAATATTTTCAGACATCACTTGCGTTTAAAAACGATTAAGGGAAAGCGTATATTTGTTCTGTATAGTCATATCAGACTTGAATTATTTGCAACATCACAAGCTAGAACGAAAAATTGCAACTTGAACTCCTATTTACGTCAATTTGTTGGTGCCAACAGCGGCAGCGGTACCGGTTGACGACGTTAGAACTCAAAGCGTAATGAAAGGCCTAGCGTTAGGCCTTACGTCAGGCCAGCGCATACTTGTGTTCCTCCCAACCCCCCTTCCCGCTGCCCCGCCAGCAGTTCGGCTGTCTCTTTAGCAGCGATGACGCCTTTGTTATGGAATCACATTAAGCGTCGCAGCCAATCCGAATTTATGCCCCGCTTCGCGCAGGGGAATTCACGTGCCGTTTATGGCTGCCACAGACAACGATAACGCCGGCTTCACTCAGATAACGCCGGGATTACTGTATATGTCCTTAACCAGCTCGCCTGCCTACTTGCTTTGGCAGCATCTGAGAAGGAACAAACACGACAAAAACACACTTATTCCGGTCGGGCTTGTTGACGCGTAGAGACTAGAGTACACCCGCTAGTATTCCTGCTTACGTTCACCAAGATGCTGCTGCTTCTAAATTTAATTTCTGAGGCACGGCGTCTTGATTGCTCCCGCGGCGCCGGTGGGCTGCCGCATCGTCGAGTGAAGCACACTCTTCTTGCTACTTAGACAAAACTCAGATACAGATGTAGTTGAATGGGTATGAGGCTCGAGCTCCTGCATGCAGACTCGATGAGACACTGGGGCCGTCGATAACAACGTTAATAGATCACAGTGCTACCTAGAACGCCTGGCGCCTTTTCCCTGTGCATTCGCTCGGTGGCTCTTACTATACGCTATCAACCCACCCTATGGACAAAAGAGGCAGAACCGATGAAGTATTAGATGTATACAATGCCTGTGGTGGAAAGTGATTCTGTTGTGGTTTTTATCGTAAACATAAAATGTGCTCAATCTTTGCGCCAAAAAAATGCATCGTTCGGAAATGGTCCCTCCCCGTTGCTCGTGGAAGCGTTGACGCTGGAGGCGCTACAGTACGTTATCCACCCGTACATGCTCGCGTGCAGCCAACATAGAAGGACCGTCATCGAACAACGCTTTTCCATAGAGCCTATTAGATGATAGACCTAAGAACGTTGGTCGGTATGGCAGGCACCGCATGCATGTCCAAGCGAGCGATCAAGTGACGATGTGAGTCTTATTGCATCATTTTTTTTATCATATCAGCTGGGAACATCACATTAGCTGGGAAAATTAACTAATAAACCTGGTATTTAATGTGCTTCATGCAGCAGTGATTGCACGAGTGCACGTGCGCCAATTTGATATCTGTCTTTGTCTAGATCGCTAGAAGTTATATCTTGAACTGGTGATCTCCGTGTTTAATTTTAGACCTCGATGTTCACAAAACCGGCACGCATAAAATCATACTATACCTCTCTTAGTTCGACAACAAATAAATTCATGTAATCATGTGTCAACACCACGAGATCTCGCATTCACCGCTCTCGCTCGTCGGCCATCTCCTGCAACGAACAGAACTAGTCTCCTCTCAAGTCGCCGCGGCTACTTTCAGAAGTTGCGCTTCCATTATGAAAAAGCTGTGTTGCAGGTCATTTAGTCAGCATATGTGAGAGCCCATGCGCGAGCTATATCACTGTACTCCGCTGATATACATTGTAGCTAGGGTTTCCCGTTTTCAGTATACACCGATAAACCCGATGTTTCGTTCCAGAGCAAATATTGATACCGGAAAGTACGAAATCTGCGGGAGAAAAATTAATTCTTTATAAACACGCCCGAGTATGAAGAAAAACACGGAACCCTAGGCCAAATCGAATGCCTGCCTTGGCAGGCGAATTTAGATCCATAGTAATAGCGAACGTAGCAGAAAAAAGAAATTAGAAGGTGTACGCCCTAGATATGTACCATTTGCAAGTGTTCAAAAGGGAAAAAGGGTCGAGTCAGGCGGTCCAGTATTGTCTAAGAGCGTCGAATAACTGCGGAGAGTTAAGCGTTGGCGGAGTAAAGCTGTTGTTGAAACGCATAAAAGGTATGACGCATACGAGACACGTATGGGTTCAACAGACGAGAGCGCGAAAAGAGAATCGTCTGCCGAACCTTGAAAAATTATCCGCGAACAAAGAGAGTATACTTATAGGAGTATGCGGAACCTTTGAGGAAGAGAGGGCAAAGTACGAGTTGTCTGCGCAGTGCTCACTTGGCGAAATGTATCCTACGTCGAAAACGCCAGCTACTTTATCCGCTGATAATATCAAGAGCAAAGACATCACAAACTTCACCAGAGCTCCTGTCAAGTGAGATCAGGCCGCTTTAAGAAACTACAAAGGTATACTTCAGACGGTGTTTTTTTTTTTTTTTTACAATTCTTACCTTAGAAGCGCTCGGTTCTATAAGAAGATAAAGACAAATGTGCTCTTCTTACAAAATGAAACCGGTAATTTATTGTCACCTGCCTTGATCTTGTGGTCAACTCAACCGAAAAAGTAATCAAGTTTGACCCAAAACACTTAAAGAAAAAAAAAAACATAGTAGAACAAGGCAATGAAAATTTGTGTCAAAGTTTGCTTCTATAAAAGCACTGTTCCGCTATAGCTCGCATAAGAATCGACACTCAATTCGGTGCAGTCGTGGTGGAGGACTGCGCATCAAAGAAGTCCGACAGACATATTTCTACCACTCTATCCCAACAACTACTGGAAGCCATTGCCAGGCCAGTCTTGTTTATTGTCTGGCCCTGAACTAATTACTTTCTTAATGAAGTGGGAAGGGACTGCAGCGTCATCGAGCGCCACCACATTTTTAGACGTAAGATTCATGGGAACGATTTTTGTCATTCTATTTTTTTTCGTTGCTTCCTAGCCTGAAAACCCGTTCCGATATTGCATATGCTAAAAACCTGGGATATTTTTATTTCGACCTTGGCAATTTTTCGGTTCTGGCCGAATCTTCTTAAGGTTTTCTCTCCAAAAAGACAGTCCCAGTAAAGATATTATAACTGATACTCCTACCCGCTCTGCATTTTAGCATTTACCATTATTGGTCTAGGGGGAAATGGAGAATTGTTGAAAGTCGTGTGCTTGGTCGAATTTCATCCGAAGGAAACCATCTTTGTTTTTACTGTCTGCACAAATATCCTTCGTAAACAACTGGTCCGAAATATGAATGGTGGCTACTGCAAATATAAGGATGTCGGCGATACGTGCCATTATACTATATTATACGTTTGCACTGTCAGGGGAGAAACATCAAAAATTTGCTTCAGGGCAATTAAATGCCGTAATACTCATACTACCTCTTAATACGCAGGTACAAAACATACGCCCACCCCAAGGAGACGTATGTGGAAGCACACTAGGAGACGGAAACTTGAAAACATACGCCCCCAAGACACACGTGGGAATACACTCGGAGGCGAACGCGCTAATGAATTCTCTGCTCCATTGAAGGCAATTCGTGAACCAATTTAAGAACAGGACTCCTACTAATTAGAATTTTAGAGTATGTATACACAGGCTTAGATTTTCCTTCGTCCAACTCGTTTCTTTTCCATCTTTTCCTTGGCTGGGGAAGGTGGGAAGAGGGGGGGGGGGGGGGGGGGAGTTGAACCGAAGGCTGCCTTTTGTGTCGACATGGGCTGTCACTTTCAGATATCTGCAAGGCACAAAAGGTTTCTGCAGTGCGTAATTACAAATTCCCTGCGGTTCATCAAGTATTTCGCTAAGAAGGCGAATTATTTTTGTTTGGTGTGTTTTTTTTCTCTAGTGCATTGTGGAGTGAATATTTACTCCCGTCAATGTGTTTTGCCCTTCAAATTTGTTCTCGTCGCTTTTTTTAAGTCCCTTTTAGGGGTATAAAATCAAAATTGCCCAACGTTACTCGTAGCATTGGTAATAATTGCATCTCTTTTTATTTTTATTCTTCATAATGAGTACGCTAACTTTCAAAAGAAAGGTTCTATAATAGAACACTTCGTGAATAACGGACCCATTCCAAATAATTTAATCGGGTATATCCAAAGTCAGACGAGACAATATTTGATTTAAGTGCATTCAAAGTCGGAAGAGAAAATAGGTATTTTTATTACGAAACAGTAGCTAAATGATAAAATGATGTTCTTAAAGCGAACATCTCTATTTTATCTGAAATGGCGGATTCGGCGGCATGCGAAGGAATTGGACGGAACGCGCGTTTTCCAGTTTACTTCGCCTTTACACTATAGCCATTGACAACTTTCAAGAGCGCGGGGCGTGGCAAGTCCCGAGCATTTCATAATCGCTGGGCAGCCAATCAGATCGCGGCATTCGCCGCTAAGACCAAATCACGAAGCGCGAACAGAAAAAGCTAGGCCCTGCATTTCTAAAGCTGTCATGGACTATAGTCTCGGTCTAAAGACGTTATATTTGGTTCAAATGCCTTTGCCTACCCAATATTGTACCTCTAATCGCATTAAGCTAAATGCACATTCTACTCTTAGGATTCCGTTTATATTATTTATAAATAATAATAAACAAGAGCGAAGTCTCGTATTGGATGAAAGCTTTGCCGACCCAACATATAAGATTCACTAATAAAGTCCTACACCCAGTACCACCAACAGAAGTGTTTTCCTTCAGTTTTTATTCTTTAAGAACGCAGTCAAGTTGCCTCATGCCATAGTGGTGTGCTCGACAACCCAAGCAGGCACGATTTTTTTTAAATTTTTTACGTCGATTTTTTTTAACAAATTAATGTTAAGGAGCAATCAAAATGTGCCTGGCACCATTTGAAGGGGAGTGGTTTAAACGACACCTTTCACACCAGCACCATGGGTCATGACACTGATACTCTTTCCAAACCCTTTCGGATAAAGCCCGCGGAAAGCGTGGTGACGCGTAAAAGTATCGCTGATGCGACAGACGCGAGGCTATCGGAGCGGAAACTTGGATGGTGAAAAATGGTATGAAAAAAGCGCGGACGTGACGAAATATGATGCATTTTCGGGACCCCGAATGCGAATCAAGTGCTCCAAATATTTATAGCATAGACGGATTTAGAGGGAATCCAATGACGCCCATCAAGCTTCTAATTTGAATTATTTTTTTATTATTTTAAAATTTTGCCTAAACAAGTACTATCATAAACGCTACGTATCTCATTAGAGAGAAGATTTGTACGCTACTCATTGCAAGTAATCAAATTACTTTTAATCGAATACATTTTGGTGTTATTTTCTAATCATTTGTATACATTCATTAGAAGTAATCACTAAAGCAATCCGATTATCTTTGGAAGTTTTAAAATTTCTAGTAACCGTTACTGTCTTTTCCTCCCTTTTCAAATGGTGCACCTTGTACAAGTGCGAGAAATGACCAACTACTTTTTCTTCTCGAGTAACCAAGTAATCTAATTGAAAACGTGGAACAAAGAGTAAGTGTAACTGTTAAGTGATTACTTCTTTTCGAGCAACGTGTGCGAGACTGTTAAATGGGCCCCGACGAATACGGTGTAAAACCTTATTGCTGTACGAAGCGTAGCCAATTTTCCGTGCAATACCTGGTATTTGCATCTGAGTGCTTCTTTGCTTATTATTTGTGCAGTGGTTGTCTTACTTCTTTTATATATTTTAGACGTGTACAGCATCTGACTGTATTTCTACTTGACTCGGAACCTCTCAAAGTATTT
This sequence comes from Ixodes persulcatus, assembly GCA_013358835.2. NCBI lineage: Eukaryota > Metazoa > Arthropoda > Arachnida > Ixodida > Ixodidae > Ixodes > Ixodes persulcatus. The sequence continues at coordinate 937,903 of JABSTQ010011335.1, read as the reverse complement.
TCACTAGTGGTTACAAAGAAATGCTAACATTTTAACTATGTTCCGGAAATCGACCAAAGATTAAATCGCGCGTACTAAAAGTGTGACAGCAGATTCCAAGGAGCATTTCTACCACAAGGCGACAGGCAAGCATTTACTTTCGCGCTCACCGTCGAAGTAGTTTTCACAATGTGTTTGGTATTCTTTTTATACTGCTTTTAACTTACTATGTTTAATATGGGTTAATTTATTTGCGTTCGCGGCATTTAGTTTATTCATATTTGGTTGCTTTTTTATTTTAATGCATCTTTGAACGACCGCCTTTCTAAATCCCCCGTCGTTCGCGGTTTTTGGTTTGGTGCGTGCATTTTTTTTTATTGAGGCTGTAACGATTAAATGACCGAGATTTTTTTTTACAGTTTTAATGCAAATCTTTTTGTTGTTAGCAAATGTTTTGATTCTTCTTATATTACCTTTACCATGCTACGCTTAATATGTGGTTAATTTATTTGTGTTCCTGCCATTTAGTTTCTAAAACTTTGTTGCCCATGATTTTAATAAATAATTGAACGACCACTTTTTTAATCCCCCTTGTTTTCCGGGTTTTTGGTTTTGTGCATGCTTCTCTTTTTATTCAGACAATAACGATAATTTGACCAAGTAGTAGTTTTTAGGGTTCCAATGAAATTCTATTTATTTTCTTTTTGCGTTTTGTTTTTTCAGTGCAAATAAACATGGTGTTAGATTTAATCCGAACATATATATCTTTTTTAATTTTAATGTCCTCGTAAGGTACACTAATGTTGTTTGTTTGGGTGACTTATACGGCCAGGAGGACATAATAAAGGGGTGTAATTCTCGCAATAAGTTGGATAAGTAACTAATATCTCTTAATAAATTTTTTCATAGTAAAAAAAACATATGGTTACAATCAGAACTTGCGAAACGTCATCCAAAGCAACTAACTCATTCAATTAAAGTTCGACTTGAAGCAGGTAAGAAGCACTCGCGCAACAGGCGCAATGGTGGAGGTACCAAAACGCGAATGATTATATTATCATCCGCGTTTTGAACTGCTAGCTTTGCGCCTGCTGTACGAGTAGTAAGAGGAGTAAGTGGAGGAGTAAGGCGTAAGCCTTACTCCTCTCATGAAGCGAAAAAGCGTCGAAAAAGGCGATAAAATTACGATTCAGTGGCACGTGCCGCTCAATGGGCGACCCTATACTTGTCCTAGAAGTCGTCTTAGACCCCTAGGAGGACCTCACTTGTCAAATAACGTGAAATTCAAGCGACGGCGTCGTCGCTGTGCCCGAAAGACGGCCATAAAATACGTCATCAAGCGTCATCAGCGTGATGTCATCAAGCGTCATCATACGTCATCAGATTAATGTCACCGTGGGAGCGCCGTGATCAAAAGGTGTGCTTTGGACTTCATCTGTGCTCGTTGAGTGCTTCGTGTGATGAACTGTGAGGCGACCGCGTCTGCATCTACGGCCTTGACATCGGTAGCAGCGTCTACATCTACGGTGGCTTACGCAGGCAAACATGGCAGCCCACGCAAGACCGCCACAGCCTCGTTGAAGGGTCTGTTACACTCCGACGTCGAGCGTAGCAAACGCGGCGCAGCGCAGCGTACAGAGCTTCCTATTGGTCGAAGGTATCGAGGTCCTGCTCGCCGGCCAATCAAAGTCCCACGCTCTGCGCCACGCTACGTTCGCTGCGCTCAACGTCGGAGTGTAACAGAGCCTTAAGTGTCCGCCTCTAGGCGCCATTTTTGACGTCGTCCTGTAGGAGTCGTTCTCAACGTCATCCTAGATGTCCTCCTTGAGGTCGTCCAGGAGGTTGTCCCAGAAGTGGTCCTAGGGGTCGCCCTTTAGGCGTCATTCTTGAAGTGGTCCTAGACGTCGTCCGTAGGGTCGTCCTAAAAGTCCTCCTATACGTCGTTCTTGAGGTTTTTCAAGAGGTCGTCATCGGCGTCGTCCAATACGCCGTCCCTGACGTCGTGCTCAGCGCCGTCCTAGAGGTCGTCCTAGACGCCGTACTTGGCGTCGATCCCTAGGATGTTGTCCTCCACGTTGTTCTATACGTCGTCCTCAAGATTAATACGTATAAAAACATTACCCAAAAACATTTCTCCGGTGGGACTATAATGCTTTCGCCTTCCTACACGTAAGCAGTCTTAAGTGTACTCCTGTATTTTTTTAAATTATTGATCGACTGGTTTTAATGGCGCACAGCTGGCTTTCATTTGGGACCATATATTTTTTGTACTAACTAAAACCTGTATTTAAAGTATTAGCCATTTATTCAATTTCTTGAGGGGATTAGCCTTCTATAATATTTCCTCCTGGCCGTATAACTCACCTGCACAAACCGCATTAGTGTACATTTCACGGATTTGATTAAATAAATCTGATCAATTTAAAATCAAATTCACTGTGTATTTGAGTGGGAAATGCTGGATGAAACGTACTCTAGTTTTGTGCGCTCATATGAGTTGTCTTTGCTGTGTACCTGATACCTGCCTGGTTCTATTAAAAATCTCCGGTATATTCTAAATATATAAATAACCAAATGAAATGACCCGCTCTCCCGTTTGAGCTTTCGAAATACATGTGCTGTGGCTTCACGATGCAGGTCAATATTTTTAAAATATAAAAATATAAATAAGTTTACAGGTGAATTTACCAAGTCATATATTTTAAATTCACCAAAAACAATAAACCATCTCCAGACTATGTAATTTTTCTTTGACAAAAACTACTTCACAAATATTCTATCAATACAGCGATGAGATTTGGAGGTAAAGAGCGGAAGTTCCTTCTGGGTCAGTGCACAGTTGCGCAGGCGATCCTCGCTGCTACCAACACCAGAAGTTCTCTTATTGAAATCCACCTTATAGATATATTTTGAATTGAGCACCGTCAAATTTGAAATGACCCCTGTGGGGCAGGAGCGATTGAGACGCCATAGTGTGGAAAATTGTTAAGTATTCTTCATGCGAATCACGCAATGCGTTCCGGCGCGATATAAAGACGCGTGGAGCTCCAAATGCCTAAAAATGCAGTTGGTGAAAAAAGAAACGTAAAATATGGCAAAGAGGGACCTGGTCAAACATTTCGAATAACTCTGTTTGTCCAAACAGGGAATGAAAATCGATGGGAGCAGCAAAAACTAAAACGGTAAACGAGTATTTCAACGGATGGTGGGGCTCTAACTCGTTTTCGTACGCCCTGTTTCCAGAACAAATTTCACGCTATGCTGGCGCCCAATTTGTTTTTATTTTTCTCTGTGTTCAGCTTTTTGGGGTATTGTCTGTTTTATCCCTCTTGTACTATCTTTTTTTCTTCGTACGCATTCGCTCAGAGTCCGATACCTTACTACTGTATAGCGTGCTTCCAGCGCTCGCCGTACTCAATTTCGCCTGCAAGTTTGCGTGTTCGTTCACAACGCTTGGCTGGTACGACATAGCCTTTCTGAAACTTTCTGAAATAAAGCCACTTTTAGAAAGAAATGGATGTATCTATTTGTTCATTCGGTTGGCTTCATTCCCCTATTTTGGACTAGGGCCGGAGCACTCACTTCGCATAAGGTTCGCCAATGCCGTGCGCAGCTGGAGTCAACCCTGACGGCTTAAAAATCGATCAAGACGCGCCACAACTTACTGCTGCTCAGCGCGGCTAGTAGGCAAAACAAATTAAACTTGAGTAGTTCCCAGTACCAAATTATTTGTTCCCTGCACTGACCAACAGTTCGGCTGGACGATGGGACTCTTCACCTATATAGAGCCGAACCAACGTATACAACCACGTATACTTCTGAGTGAATTTTGGCGCTGAGAGGCAATTTGGTACATTCAACCCAACCTCCTTGGCTGGCCTCTATATTTTATTACAGTTTGCGGATAGTTTCATAATGCAATTAAATGCTAAGGTGCAAGCGAGCTGGACAAGATTGATGAAAGTAATCCCTGGAGAAGGGGAACAATGGGGACAAAGGACAAACACAAATCTTCAAACACAGCTAGGTACTGGTGCGCGACTGAAGAAGTGCGCCTGGTCCTGGTATCGAACCAGGGACCCCTCCATTTCCAGTGGAGCACTCTACCAACTGAGCTAACCAGGAGTTAGATGTCAGTAGAGCAAACAGGGTTTATCAGCTGCCACTAGTCTAACACCAACATGGGTGAACGCCTGGAATTTTTAAGGTTATGATTGTTGGAGATCTGTGTTTGTCCTTTGTCCCCTTTGTTCACCTTCTGCAGGGATTATTTTCATCATTGCGAATAATTGTCGGTTACTCGAGTCTCCCACCAACAAAAAAAAAGTACCAAAAGGAGGGAAGGGCGAACTTTTAACTCCACGGAGCGCGAGTATGGCGCAAGGGAGAATATTTACCTCAATTTCAGCGTGTGCATTACTGCCTAAATGCTCGAAGTAAAAAAAAAAAAACAAGAGAAATCTTACCTTTTTAGGGGGGTAACTTTTCACAGCCGCGATTTCCTTGTATTGGCGCAAACGAGAGCGCTAATTGGTCTCCCTGTATGACACGTGAACGCTCGTCATTCAATGCGCATGCGTGGACGTGCGCCCGCCCGGCGGCGAGCGCGCTCCCCGCTGTGCCCGCCGACACTTCTTGCCGGTCATGGTCATAACGGTCTTTCCTCCTAGAACTCGAACTTTCGAATGAGGCGTGCCAGCGGAGGACCGTTCTTCATTGTTTTGTTCGGCTCAATCTCATCTTCTGAAGTCGCCAAAAGCGGTGCATTGACTTCAGTCGAAGTTCCAAGTTGTGTGCACCGTATGCACGTATGGAAGTATTCTGCCCGGGCGATAGTTGGCTTTGGTTGTGACGACCCCGAGAAGGCCAGCCCCGTCTTCCCTAGAGAAAATGGTGGCGGACGTCTTTGCACGTTTGAAGGCGTCGAGCGTTCGATGAAATCAGTGTGTGGCACGAACGCAGACATGGTTTAGACAATCGAAATTCATAAAGAGCAAAATCTAGAATGACTCTCACTTGCACTAGCCCATATTTAGAAGATTGACCTACGTCAACCAGTGGCGTAGCCGGGAGTTTTTTCCGGTGGATGTGTGAGCGGGTGGAGAAGGGGGAATTGGGGGGAGGGGGAGAGAGAGAGAGAACGGCGGCTGTGGCGGCTGGAGACGGGCGTAAAGGCGCCTTGTGATTCGGGGGTAGCCTACTTTAGAGCGGGAGGGTATAGGGCAGGGGTCTCAAACACGCGGCCCGCGGGCCGCATGCGGCCCGCGACTCATTAGGACGCGACCCGCAGGCAACCGGCTACGAGTCCCGGTTCCCATATCTAGATCGATGGAAATGGCATGTGCCATAGTGATCTCATCTCGTCGATTCATTTTCGCTCGAAAAGTAGCTCTGCTCTTTTAACGTAATCACGTGCTTTATACTTATCTCAGTTATCTCTGTTCATTTGCCATTTGTTTCGCTTTATTTTTTTGCTTCCCAGGTTTTTGTAATGTACAACAATTCCGCTACTAGGCTGCAAGCGCGAGCTATTCGTGTAAGGTAGATGTACCTTAGTCGAAGAATGTATCTCGGCTGCGCAAACTCTCGATCAGCAGGAGCAACTGCCAAAGATAAAGCGACAAGCTCAGAATTCCAGCCTTTAAAAATATCACCATTAAACAACAAGCATTTGTTCAGAGTGTTGTAATAAAAATCGTCAGGACAGCAAGAATTGCGAAATTAACAGATTATTTTTAGAGGCATGTTTAGCTTGGTTAATTCCTGAGTGAATTGAGCAACGGGAACAACAGTGCACTTGTTCTCTTGTTCTATTAAAAATGCCAGCACGTTGGCGGGGCGGTGTCAATTTAATTCTTGTTATCACATCAGGTAAGGGCCCAAAGTAGTCATATAAACAAATCAACTCCATTTCGCAAGCAAAACTGCGAGTTCGCCAAAAGCATAGAGCACGAGGTCTCTTTTTAAAATCTTTTGAACACCCCCCCCCCCCCCTCCCCCGTCTTACGTTGGCTTTTGACCTTTACGTTGGCCCTTGACACTCAAATGAGTTTGAGACCACTGGTACAGGGCTTTCCTTTTTTGGGGGCCGTTGGTGCGTCGCGTCCGACGTTGTATTGAGGATTTGATAAAATCGTTGAAAATCTGATAAAATTGTATTCTTTCGCTGAGTAGAAGCCGATCAGGCATTGATTGGTGGCACCGGCCAACCGCCGTGATCGATTCCCAACCGCCGTGATCGATTCCTAAAAGTCAGTGAAAAACACCGAGTTTTACTATCATTTTTTTTTAGGTCGCAGCTCTATAAGTGCCCGTTTCCGCGTTGAGCGGCGTCGCCATCGGCGTAACCGCGCGCGTTGCATTATGGGACGTCACAGTTTCCCTGCTAAATTTAGCGGGGAAACTGAATTGGTGTTGAGGTCATGTGACGTAAATTTTCCCGCTAAATCTAGCCATGAAACTGGATTTGTTCAGAGGTGACGGGATACGAAATCATGTGACGTGATTTTTCCCGCTAATTTTAGCGGGTAAATTGATTAGGTGTTGAGTTCACGTGGCGTCAATTTTCCAGCTTAATGTAACGGGGAAGCTGTGGGAGGAGCGAGGGTATGGAGGAGGAGGAGGAGGATGGGAGAATATGGAGGAGGAGGTGAGGGCACGGAGGAGGAGGAGGGGAGGGTTCGGAAGAGGAAGAGGGGAGGATACATAGGAGGAGGGTGCGAAGGGGGAAGAGGACACGGAAGAGGAGGAGGGTGCAGAACCAGTATGTGAGGAAAGTGATCTATATTTGTATATATATATATATATATGTATATATATATATATATATATATATATATATATATATATATATATATATATATATATATATATATATATATATATATATATATATATGGGTGGTTTCATCTCAAATCGGGCAGGCTAAAAGGGTCTAATTTTTAATTTTCACGAAAAAAATAGATGTTTTGGGGGCATTTCTCAAATGAAGGCGGGCGCAAACCGCATGTTCCCCAGATTTTTTGTTCTTGAGTTACGATGCGTAGAAGCCGCAGAGGCAGAAACTAGCGTTTTTGCCTGCTGTCGCAGGTCGCGTGTTTGACACCCTCTGCTGGCGCAAGTGTTTTTTCTACACCCTTTTAACTTTTTTACCTCAATTAATAGGTACTATAAAGATACCTTGACGTATTCAAATACTTTTATAAATTTAATTGTTTTCTAGAAAAAATGTCAAACTCGTCACTCCGGTCGCTTTTTGGTCAAATTTGACAGGTCATTACTCTGTCCCTACTTGAGGTAAATTTTTTTTCTTTGGCTCTACAGAAAGCCCAAAGCAAGCCCATTATAGATATATTAATATCATTATGATCTGTTGAGTAGCCGCTTCGCTACCTTCACGTACATTTTGTAAAAAATAACAAATGTTTAAAGTTTGAGGTCGATTTTCTCAAAAACACCATTTTTGTAAATTTTTATTTTTTAAATTCTTTTAGATATATTAGTCGACTACAAGAAAACACTATCTAGAAATGTAATATTTTGGTTGTATGTCTTCTATTTGAGCCGCAATCACGTGAAATGTGTGAACATTTGTAATTTTTCACAACTTTTACGTGAAGGTAGCGGAGCGGCTACTCAGCAGATCATAATGATATTACTATATCTATACTAGGCATACTTAGGGCTTTCTATAGAGCTAAAGAAATAAAATGTACCTTAAGTACAGACAAAGTAATGACCTGTCAAAGTTGACCAAAAATCGACCTGAGTGACGAGTTTGACATTTTTTTTTAGAAAACATTCAAATTATTAGAAATATATTAATACGTCAAGGTATCTTTATAGTACCTATTAAATGAGGGGGAAAAGTTAAAATGGTGTAGAAAAAACTCTAGCGCCAGCGGAGGGTGTCAAACACGCGACCTGCGACGGCAGGCAAAAACACTCGTTTCTGCCACTGCGGCCTCTATGCATCGTAACTCGAAAACAAAAAGTCTGGGAAACATGCGATTTGCGCCCGCCTTCATTTAAGAAATGCCGACAAAACATATATTTTTTTCGTGAAAATTAAAAATTAGACTCTTTCAGCCTGCCCGATATGGTAGGTTTCAACTCAAATCGGAAAGGCTAAAAGGGTCTAATTTTTAATTTTCACGAAAAAAATATATGTTTTGGGGGCATTTCTCAAATGAAGGAGGGTGCAAACCGCATGTTCTCCAGATTTTTAGTTCTCGAGTTACGAAGCGTAGAAGCCGCAGTGGCAGAAACTAGTGTTTTTGCCTGCCGTCGCAGGTCGCGTGTTTGACACCCTCTGCTGGCGCTAGTGTTTTTTCTACACCCTTTTAACTTTTCCTCCTCATTTAATAGGTACTATAAAGATACCTTGACGTATTAATATATTTATAATAATTTGATTGTTTTCTAAAACAAATGTCAAACTCGTCACTCAGGTCGAATTTTGGTCAAATTTGACAGGTCATTACTTTGTCTGTACTTAAGGTACATTTTATTTCTTTAGCTCTATAGAAAGCCCTAAGCATGCCTAGTATAGATATAGTAATATCATTATGATCTGCTGAGTAGCCGCTCTGCTACCTTCACGTAAAGGTTATGAAAAATAACAAATGTTCACACATTTCACGTGATTGCGGCTCAAATAGAAGACATACAACCAAAATATTACATTTCTAGGTTGTTTTTTCTTGTAGTCGACTAATATATCTAAAAGAATTTAAAAAATAAAAATTTACAAAAATGGTGTTTTTGAGAAAATCGACCTCAAACTTTAAACATTTGTTATTTCTTACAAGGTTTACGTGAAGGTAGCGGAGCGGCTACTCAACAGATCATAATGATATTATTATATCTATAATGGGCTTGCTTTGGGCTTTCTGTAGAGCCAAAGAAAAAAAATTTACCTCAAGTAGAGACAAAGTAATGACCTGTCAAATTTGACCAAAAAGCGACCGGAGTGACGAGTTTAACATTTTTTCTAGAAAACAATTAAATTTATAAAAGTATTTGAATACGTCAAGGTATCTTTATAGTACCTATTAATTGAGGTAAAAAAGTTGAAAGGGTGTAGAAAAAACACTTGCGCCAGCAGAGGGTGTCAAACACGCGACCTGCGACGGCAGGCAAAAACGCTAGTTTCTGCCTCTGCGGCTTCTACGCATCGTAACTCGAGAACAGAAAATCTGGGGAACATGCGGTTTGCGCCCTCCTTCATTTGAGAAATGCCCCCAAAACATATATTTTTTTCGTGAAAATTAAAAATTAGACCCTTTTAGCCTGCCCGATTTGAGATGAAACTACCCATATATATATATATATATATATATATATATATATATATATATATATATATATATATATATATATATATATATATTTCTAAATTGTTTAGCACGCTTTGTCGCAAAATCAAGACCAAAAGACCTTAGCATTACAGAGATTTGTAAACGTTTCATCTTTTTTTTTATAATTGAACAAGGTTCAATAAATATTTTGGTTAATCGTCACGTTACCTCGAAATCCCGAATATAACGTTCTGCTTTAGTTATTTGTGTGCTTCACAAACAGCAATAGTAGCATTTTACGGAATAAGGTAATTAAGCTCTTGCCGGCAGCGAGACTAGCAATTATTTTGTTTTCTTGGCATTTTCTTTGCGTGTGATCACACATTTCTAGAAATCTGATCATTTGGTGGGCGAAGTTAGGTGGCTCATGTTTACATTATTTGAAGTTGAATGAGTATATTTCTTCTATCTTGCGTCAACGTTTTAGGGTGATTTCGACGAGGGTCCTGGATGTCTACTAAGGACCACCACCCTATGCTGTTGTTTCTGCTACCTTGGACTCATCTCGTGGCAGTTCTTAACATTCTTTACTGCCGGTAAGCGCAGTCAAATATTTTATTTTAATTGTCTTGTTCGTATTTGCATACTTAAAATTGGGCTCTTTATATTTTCTTCGCATGAGTGGTGTTCGTTCATTTCCGAGAGAAAATTGAGGTTATACTTAGAGTAAATAATTAGAGTAAGTCACACAAGGCGCTTGGGTGTGTCTTTTTCGATGTGTTCTTTTTCTGTGTTTTCGTCCTTGCGTGCTGTTTCCTCTTGTTTAAATAAAACATGCATTCAGTTTTATTCTGGCAAATCACTTCGACAAAAATATTTATATGTTTGCCGAAGTTCGGCATTCGGCAGTTAGTGCTGGCGGTCATAGGAGTCGGCTGTGGTGCTGAGTAGCTACTCACCTGCAACAGCAGTTGTTCCCATGGGCGTACCCACCGGGGTGGGGGTGGGGGGGGGGGGGCAAGGGGGGCGCTCGCCTCCCCCAGTTCTCACAGTGGGGGGAGGGGGGGGCAAGGCATGTGTTTTGCTCCCCCCCACCCCCTGACACAACCACCTCTGGGCAGGGCAAACACTGGCCGGCGGCGCCCAATGGATACCAAGGGCACCGGCCCCCGTCCCGGGGTAGGGGGGAGGTCTAGTTTGCCCCCCCACTCAAAACCAAGTTGGTACGCCACTGATTGTTCCCCTTGACTAAGATTTGTTAGTCACCTAAGTAATTTAGGGTGAAAAATATAAGCATTGCAAGTGACTATAGTCGGTTAGAAGTAAAGAAGGTATTAGAAGCTTCTCCCACAAGCGTGATGCATCGGTTTCAAATCCCTCCGCAGTCGAAAGAAGAGTTCACTGGAAACGCTCCTTGTTCCGCCTCAATGGGTAGATATTGGCTACAGAGGGATGCCAACTTGTCTCCGATCCCACTTTTCAAGAACGCGACATTTGTATCCACCGGAGGGGGAACCTAATCCCCGAAAGTCGTATTTGTTTCCATCGGAGGTGGAAAACTCTAATCTCTCTTTCCTGGCTTCCACAATGCTAAGACAAAGTTGAAAGATAAAGCAAATATGTACAGACAGGCAAGACCCTCCTCGCGCGTTGGCCGCGACGTCACGGAAAAGAATGGATGTTATTGGATGCGGAGGGGGCGGAGGGATATATGATTCCCTTTGAGGGGCATTTTCCGCTACCTTCTTGACTTGTAACCTACTATACAAAGTGCTCACTAATCTACGATTACCACCCGCCATGTGATAATTTTAGTCAATGTTGCAGTTAGTCAACAGTTAAAGTAGTCACGCCTGGTGAATATGGTTGATGCTGTTCAACGCTGGCATCAGTGGCCCATCAAGTGTTCGAAATGCGTCTTAGAAAAACCATATATTTCTTCAGACTTTCATTGAATTGGGGATGATAGGTTTCAATTTTATATCACATAATTTCCACATTTTTCGGCTCCAGGAAGACAGTGCAATCTACCTGGTGGTAGATTGCACTGTCAGCTCAAGCCTACTTAATCCTGAGTTGCCCAGCTATGTGGCAGTGGAACAAGACACCTCGAAGCCAATCGCCTGCTGAAGCAATCCTGGTTGCATTCAGCCTCTACTTCATCTTTAACTTTCAGTACCATTACAAGTTCAGGCGCACATTCATTGCACATCAGTACTTAATCTGTCTGAAACACTCAGAATTGGGAGTCACATGCACGACATTGCATTCAAACCTAAAAGGAATGCAACAAATATTTCCTTCTTGAATGCCCTTTTTATGCAGGTTTAGGAATTTTTTATGTAGTATTTTTAAGGGGTTTTTTGTTTCACATAAGGCAGGATGGTTGATTCTGAGAGCTACAGAAGGGCAATGACATTGTTTTATGGTCACATTTTCTAACTGCCAAGATCACTGCTTTTTGCTGTGTGCAGCATTGGCATATTTAATTTATTTCAGTCTACTTCATACTCGGTTCCAGAAAGCATTGGAAGGTTGTGGAGGCACAGTGATTTGTGCCTACAAGGTTTAAATACGAGGTGGTTTAGTAACAAATTCCAGCAATCGTGAAGGAGACAAGTACACAATGAGAGATTATGTTTTAGAGCGCAGCTCTTAAGTGCCCGTTTCCGGGTTGAGCGCCGTTGGCGTCGGCGTAACCGCGCTGAATTTAGCGAGAACATTGACGTAACGTAACATCAACACCAATTCAATTCCAACTAAATTTAGTGGGGAAAATAACGTCACATGATTTGGTGTCACGTCACCTATGAACAGATTCAGTTTCTCCGCTAGATTTAACGCGAAAATGGACGTCACGTGACCTAAACCGCAATTCAATTCCCCGCTAAGTTTAGCGGGAAAATTGACGTCACATGACCTCAAAACCAATTCAGTTTACGCGCTAAATTTAGTGGGGAAAATGACGTCACATGACTTGGTGTTACGTCACCTATAAACAAACCCAGTTTCTCCGCTAGATTTAGCGGGACACTTGACGTCAAATGACCTCAATAGCAATTCGATTCCCCACTAAATTTAGTGGGGATTCGAATTGCTGTTGAGTTCGCGTGTCGTCAATTTTTCATCTAAATAGCAGGGAAACTGTGGGAGGAGGAGAGGGTATAAAGAAGGAGTAGTGTTGGTTAGCGAGGAGGAGGATGGCAGGGTTCGCAGGAGCAGGTGGTACGTAGAATTTAGCGGAAATTCTTCCGCTAAAGTTAGTGGAAAACGTTTCCCGCTAAATTTAGTGTAAAAGTTTTCCGCCAAATATAGCGGAAAAATGTTATCCTCGTGATGTCACACGTGACGCCACTCAACCCAAAATAAGTTTTTCACTAAATTTAGCGGGGAAATGTTTCTACTAAAGGCCCGTTCACACTCTTGCGACCGAGTACGACTGAGAGAGACGAGATCTCTTAAAACTTCTTAAATTTTTTTAGAACAAGGGAACACACTGGCATTGTGGCGCCATCTATGCGGTGACACTGGAACTGCATTTCACAAGAGCGAAGGTTTTGTGGGATTTCCGAGGTCAAATGTGCGTAATACCCATAGAAAGGCTCGTTTATAACATTGACAAAAGTATTTCGAGGCAAGAAAGAAAGGATAATGCGCGAGAGAGAGAAAAAAAATATGCCGGACCGCCGAGTTTACACTGCTACCTAATAGATGGCGCCAGTGTGTCCTCTGGTTTAAGAAGTTTTAAGGAGCCCAGGTTTAAGAGGTCGCAAGAGTGAACGGGCCTTAAATTTAACGGGGTATTTACCCCGCTAAATTTAGAGAAAAAATTTCCCGAAAATTTTACGAGAAAATTTTGCCCTCGTGACGTCATACGTGAAATCACGTGAATGAATGTGACTTCACGTGAAATTTATCGTAAAAACATTTCCGCTAAATTTAGCGAATTATTTTCCCACTAAATTTAGCGGGGAAATTGACGTCACGTGACCTCAACACCAATTCAGTTTCCCCGCTAAATTTAGCGGGGGAAGCTTCGCTAAACTTCCCGCAAATTTAGAGGAAAAATGTTGGTAAATATTCTGCTAAATTTAGCTGAAAATTTAGCGAAAATTTTCCGCTAAATGGGAAGGAAGCAGGAGAGGAGGAGGGGTGTGTACGGTGGAGGAGGAGGGGCATACTTCCCCTCCTCCTCCTCAAGAGCTGCGCTCTAATTCAAAAATGCAGAGGATTGTAAACGTCTTTAATTTTTAATTTTTTTATTTACTAGCTGCTTGAAGCTGGTGTTGATCCCGGCATGTAATGTGATACTTAAAAGCTCATATTTTTATACAGGCATGTAGTTTTTTGACCTTCATCAAATTTCAAAATTTTTAAATGTTTGCTCCCAGTACCTGATCTTCCACTGGTCCATAGCCATTTTTATGTTCTGTGCCTTTTAAAGGGGGAGATAAAGTTACTGCTGGTCATGTGAAGGTGAAGTCACTGCTAGTCATGTATTGCTTTGTTTTTCCTTTTGCCTATTGGGTTTCTTGCAAACAGCTGTTAGGAAGCCTTTACATAAGTCTCATACTAATTTCTGATGTTATATATGTTGTCCTTTAATTTTGAATCGCAGCAGGCTTTTACGTTATTTGTGAGTATTTTGAGCGGGGAAATGATGAATTTGTGACTTGCAATAAAAACGCATCATAATTCATGTTCAGGATAAGCACTGTCCTTACCTGTGATGATATTTCTTTATTACTGCCTCTGGACTCGATCACAATTGTGACAGACCACCTCTCAAGCGCATCTTGCAATACAATTTTTGTATATATTTTTCACTGAAGCATTAATGAAATTATATGTGCTGGGTTTTTACCCGTGTTTGTAGGTTGTCTCCAAACAACACTTCACCACTTCTTCCAATTTAGAAGGGGTGGAAGAAGAAGTGCAGAACACTAGTGTAGGTTATGATCTTAAAGGAGGTAAAACGGCCTTAAAACTGTTACGTACCAAACTATATTTATTTAGAGCATAGTCTAGAACATAGGATGAGATGTTGCTACTGGTCAGTCGGCGATGCAATGTTCGAGCGCACACGCCATATCACTTCATCCTCGGCCGGCAGCCACGAGAGCACAATAGCCAGGGAGCGCTGGCTGTTAGTCAACATATATAACAAAAACACGCAGTCTTAGCCCCCAAAATTATGGAAGTTGCCCCTACAAGGAGGTAACAGCAGGCCCCCAAAACGTGCAGTGTTACCCCAATATAAACGTAACTGACCCTCAAAGCATGCAATGTTACCCCCCAAAAGGAGGTAAAAACATATCCTTCATGCACGTAGTTTTAACTCCAAACGGGTTTAAAGTTACCTCCTAGAGGGGGCATAGATATCTCCAAAGCCAAGGTGCAATGTTCCACAAAACCTGCAGTGTTACAGGGTCTGAAGTTACCATCAAAAGGAGGTAAAAACAGACCCTCTGTGCATGTCCTCTTCCCTCAAAATGGCTTGAAGTTACCACCTAGAGTGTGCATAGTTAATTCCTAAGCAAGGGTTTAAGGTTCCATCCTTGTAGCAGGGGCAATGTTACCTCCTTAAGGGAGTGTCCACAGTGACACGTCCGTTACCCCTTCAGGGGATTAGTCCTACACCCTTTTTTTTATTGTGCATAGGCATTTTTCGTCCACGCTTGTCCACCTCAGTTCGCATTCCCGCTATGCCGTACGAAACAAAAAAGCAAGACCTTAGAACCCGGAAGAAGCAGAAACACATCGACGTGGGAAATAAAGAAACGAAGAATCCAGATCCGACAAAAACATGAACACCTTGCAGTGGTGTGGCGAGTGCAAAATGATGTTTTCCCGCATACGCGTAGTTCTCCCACCCAAGATGGCGGCAGCCACGTAGTCGATTCAAGGGGAGCACTGTCGTTCAACTGAAGTCTTCCCTCTTGCCTGCATCTTTGTAATAACCTGTTATAAGCTGTTCGACTCAGTTCGGCTGTTACAGTAAATTTAATTCATGAAGCCTGGAATTATAATAGTTCACACAAATAAAAGACACACTTGTTTGTCTTGAAGTAAGTAGTATTTGGTGCAACTGAAGCTGCCCACTAATTAGGTTGTTTGAATTCTTGTGCATTCTAAACGGGTGCTTTACGATATCTAGTTTTCAGAGAAATCAATTCAAGCCTACTTGGTTGTTGACAGAGTGTCGAACCAGAAGCGAACCAAACTGAAAACCGGAACCGAACCGTTATCCTAAGCCGTACCGAGACTAAACCTAACCAAAATCTTTGCCGCCATCTTGGAACTGAACCAGAACTGAGCCGGAAAAACAAATATAAGGGGAATCGGTTCAAAACGGTTAACGTCATTTTTTTTCTTGTTAGTATCACAAAATGAATATTTGAGAATAAATAATTGGCGGAGCTCTATATTTTTACATATTGACCGAATCGTCATATAGCGGGTATCACTAAGCGCCATATTTGAGAGCGATATTTAGAGCGCATGCTCAGAACGAGCTCACATTACGGCTGGTAAGACTGGCAATCTTGATGGTGAGGGATGCCCGTTGCAAAAGAATAGACCGATCTCACCAAGCGTTCGGCGCATGCGTGACGCCGCCATAACTTTAGTTCGCAGGAGGCAGGCAGCAATGCACAAGACGGCTCGTGCCGCCTCATGCTCCCCACGCGCAGAGCTCCAGCGAGGTTGTCGCACGTGCAGAAAGACTAAAGCTCCCTCGGTGCATTGCGGCAGTGGTGGCGTAGTCAAACTGGCTGGTGAGATCGGTCTATTGTGATAGCTCGTCTTCAGCACGTGCTCAACAGTCGCGCACACAGCTATCGCCGCCGGTGAATTTGTGTCACGTGGTCACTTGATGTCATGCTGTCAAGAGAGGCTGTCAATTTATCATCTACAGCGAGTGACTCATCGCAACTTTGAAATGGCTGACCAACTACACGCTGTCTAATTGTCCCCACAACCCCAATTATTTAAGTAATGTCACGTCACTTGGTCCCCTTACTTACTACGTCAAGTCGGTTTAAATTGAGAACGCGACTGGATTTATTAATTGCGTTGACACCGTGAAGTATCATGACATCACGATTACGCACCGCGAGTCAAGCGATAATTTAACCCACTCGGTTGTCATGAGCCCGAGTCGAGTGCTCGGGTTCATGACAATCAGCATCGCGAAACATTCGGATTATCGCTCGTGTTCAATTAAAGATAAGAATAGCCTAACTATAACAAAGTTTGAAGCTCAGCCAATACTGTATGCTTTGTCAACCTCAGTGTACGACTATAACGAGCACTGATGGTTTTTAATTAGCGTCAGACCATGTGGCCGGTTGCTCTAATTGCGAGTTGAGGCGGAGAAAAATCTTTCTTTCCTTTATTTCTTATGTGTCTGCATTGAGCGGTGAGAAAAGCTAATGAGTGTTTTTGCAACTTATAAACATCAGAGATTAGTGCTTTGCGGTATATATTTAAAGTAAAAAAAAATGTTACACGACCCATTTTAAATGTTCAAATTATTGAGGTAGCCAAACAGTTTTTCGTTCTTGATGAACTGCCTCGGCATGTTGTCCGCGAAAATAAAAACATCGCAAGGTCTAAATATGACTTATGAGTCCGACGTTACATAGAACAACAAGCGCGTACGGGAGGGATATCTGAAACGAAAAATCGTTGTGCCCTCAGAGGAACAGCCGAACGCCGGCAGCCACTCTAAATCTCACAGGACTGTTGTTCTCAGGTTCTTTCCCAAACTTCCATTACCTCCGTACTTCGTGTATACTTCACAGTTTTTGGGTGCTGTTACTGCTAACAAGTGACACAAATATAATTGTAGAGTTAACATCCCCAAACGGAGGAGGGAGACCCTCAGGAATAAAATCTACTCTCTGGAGGAGCAACATACTGTGTTGTAAAATTCTCTCTGCCCTGCATCATCGGCACAGATCAGAAAGGGTAGCCTCGGAAACTAGTTTGCTAAAAACACTCTCTCCTTAAAGCTCGTTTTCGTGGTACCAGACGCTCACGCTGTTCCTCACGACGCAGCCCCAAGCAAGAATAATGTGCCTTCCAAATACATGGCTTTCACTCAGCGCGAACCCTCCGCAGCATGTATTTTTCACCATCGGATTTGATTTCTCAACGAGAACAAATCGCAATAACCACCAGCATGAAATGCGATGACGTTAAGTAAAAACCATGTTAAACATTTCAAATTTTCTGGTGAAATGCAATGTTCGCAACCCTGAAAAGGTAGATCTCCAAATAATAAAGTTGTATAACATATATATCAGACTCGCGATAATATATGGCGGCCAAATAAAATATTAAAGCACATGACTGATAAAGCACAGAGTTGTCAAGTGAGGGTCCAAGACAAGTGCACGTAAAACCGAATATAAGATCAGCCTCCCGAGGCAGTTTTTCGCGCAGTTTCGAGTTCATGCAAGATGATGCCCCAATTAGTATTTATTTAAGGATTATAATAATCTTCGTCTATCCTTCGCGTTATTTTTTGTGTAATTAAGAATGTCAACACATCTGTGTTTTTTATTTTTGCAGTATTGTATCGTGTATCGGATTCTTTTGTAGAACACCATTTACTATATTTCACTCTCTGCACATTTCGTGTATTTGCCTTAGACCTGTAATGTGAGCAGAAAGTCTTTTAGTTTTTTCACATACCCCGTGATCCGGCGTTACACATCGCCAAACAGCGAACAAAAAAAGCATGTTTCCGCGCATTGGCTCAACAGCTGGCGTATTTTCGAGTATCGTACTCCCGTGTCGGTCTCAAACGGTTATGTGAATATCATACAGTCAAATTTATTGGTGATAATACAAATTTATTTAATTACTGATCGAAAAGTTTATATTATAAATAAAGGGCGATCACTTGAAATATATACGTAATAAGTAATTGCACCCCCAAATTATCCGAAATATGCTCTGCCAATATTTTTCAATGTTTTTATCATAGACGAGTATATATACTTGATGTGGTTTAACAAGCTTTAAATTTGTTTCGGAAACCGATTTAAGTAATTATGTGTTCCTGACTCAAATAAAACTTCTCAGACGTGTTTTGCTTCATTTACGTGATGACCAGACATTTTATGTGTATGTGGGTTGAACAAAACCAAGTGCACAAGGGCACGTAGCTGAATTATGACGATTACACACTCAGATTATCAGAAAGCGACCAATTACGTTGCTGTCATGTTGAGGAGACCGTGAAATACTACTTTGTTCTATTTAAGAAAAAGTCATCAATTAGCAAAGATGATGCTTATTTGCAAATTCAATTGACCGCACCGGATAGGAAAACGTTCACTTGGGTACGCGCTATTTTAGGCCAGATTCGATTTGGGTAAGAATTTGGAGTATAGATTAGAGTGAATAATTTTTATCAGTATTTTCTGCATGATTCTTCGCCTGCGTCATGGTGCTGAGTATAAACACTATTGGTTAGGAAAACAAGCGTTGTAGTTGCCGCTCAGTGCTTCTATAAAAGCTAAACTGAAAGGGCTTATTTTAAAACTTTTGTGACATTGAAAATATTATTGCTTTTAGCCAGACATGTACACGTTACCCAAAAAAAGTAACTAAATACCGTTACTCGTTACTCGCTCAAAAAGTAACTAAATACGTTACTCGTTACCGATTCTCAAAAGAAACGCCTGAGTTACCTCAAAAGTAACGAGTTACTTTTTACGTTACTTTGAAGACCAAATACACAACTGTTTTTGTTTCGTGGTTTATTGTTTTCTTTTTAGTAGTCGTTTCCCTTAAGCAGCAGCTACCTGTCGAAGTTTTCATCAGTTATGTTTCCCCGCTTCCTTGAAAATACATCTCCGGTGACGCTGAAGAGTCGTTCTACCGACGCGCTCGAAGGAACGGCAGTGGTTTGCTTCAGGAAGAGCTGCTGAATCTTCGGGAACTGCGCCTTCATTGAGGACAGCGGGTAATCGGTTATGTGCCTTCCCGTGTTTGCCACCTCCGGATTTACATTCGGTCCGTGCCCGGTTCTAGAAAGTTCAACCAACGAACCTGATTGTGCTCGCTGGGTGGAGGACATTCCCAGCTGTAGAGTTCAGTACAGCAACGTTTATCGCTGGACACGTCAGTCGAACTGTTCGACTGACGTGTTCAGCGATATGCATTGCTGTATTGTCATACTGTTTAGTTGTTTTTCGGGTTTTCCATCTGCCATTGTCGCAATAGACACATACTAAGGCTAGAATAAAAACAAGGCCGTTCAAGCGGTGTTGTACACGTTACTCCTCAAAAGTAACGAGATACCGTTACTCGTTACTTGGCCTTAAAAGTAACTAAATACCGTTACTCGTTCCTTTTCTGAAAAAGTAACTGAATACGTTACTCGTTACCGAAAATAGTAACTAGGTACAAGTAACTCGTTACTTGTAACGCGTTACGTACATGTCTGCTTTTAGCTCAGTTGCGTCGCCATCATATATATAGTATTGGGAATCGCATTTCGTAATCTAGATTTCACGTTATATGTGGTGATGAGGTTGTCCATTCCAGAATTTTATGCACTGTAATTATTTTCTTGGTTCAATACCACAACTACGATTCAACTTTTAGGACTGCGACAAAAAGTTGTCCCAATTACGGGTATTTTAGGCGATCTACCACATTTCGTTAAAACATTTCGATTCAGGTAAACTATACGTGTCTGAGGTAAAGAAATGGATGTTGGGTCGCATAAACACGACGCTTTGTCTGTCAATCTACATTTTCTTTTACTGTTTCGTCAAAATGAAATAACCCATTTATTCTTTTTTTTTTTTTTAGAGCGCAGCTCTTAGGCCCCCGTTTCCGCGAACAGTGGCGTCGCCGTCGCCGTCGGCGTAACCGCCAAGCTAAATTTAGCGGGAAACTGAATTGGTGTTGAGGTCACGTGACGTCAATTTTCCCGCTAAATCTATCAAAGAAACTGAAATTTTTCATGGGTGACGTGTCCCGAAGTGATGTGACGTCATTTTACCCGCTAAATTTTTGCGGGGAAACTAAATTGGTGTTGATGTCACGTGGCATCAGTTTTCCAGCTAAATTTAGTGGGGAAACTGTGGGAGGAGGGGAGGGTGGGAGGAGGAAGAGGTGAGGAGGAGCAGAAGGGGGGAGTGTACGGAGGCGAATGAGGGGCATACCCTTCCCTCCGTACCCTCTCCTCCTCCTCCTCAAGAGGTGCCCTCTAATTTCGCATTCCAGAGATTTGTAAACGTGTTTCATTTTTTTCCTTTTTGGTATTAGAAAATAAAAGTGGATATTACGAACGATCCAAAACTATACAGTATAATTACTCGTTTCACAGGAAACTAGTACCTATACACCTTTTCGACAAGGGCACAGACATCTTGAATGTCATCACTTCTGGTAGGCGGTAAAACATCGTTTTGATTTCTCCACGGCGCTTGATGGTGTTTACAAACAATGCGTTATGGTCAAACATTCTTGTTTTGCCTCACCTCTATTTTATCGCATCTTCCACGTTGTAATGCTTTATTATTCTTCCTCCCGCATATCAGATACGAAACCCACGTAACTGAGAACGACAAGAAAATTAATTTAACAGTTGAAACAACTATTTTTGCACCCCAGAACTGAACCGGAACTGAACCCAAAGCCGTGAACCCGAACTCGAACCGAACCGATAAAAACTTCGGTTCGACACTCTTGTTGATGGCAACCCGGTTTACATATCAAGTAACACAATGTCATCAATGCATATTGCATTTTACGCAGCAGTCAACTTATTGAACTGGCCGAGGAAAGGAGACCAGAAGTGAGGGGTACAAAACCCATGTCGTGACGGCCCTTCAGTTTATTTTTCATAATATCTGTGAAGTGCAAGCTATATCTTAGAACAATGGGAGTAACTGATCTTAAAGGCAGACTGTAGAGTCCGCCATAAATCACAGCGCATTTCTCCTGCAATTTGTGTAGCTTTTGTGTTCTCTGCAATAGACAACTTGCATGAATCCGCCACCGCGCGCGATGCATGCTGAGAACCTGTGGGCCAGGAGCAGAGCGCGTATGGATTTTGCTTCCCACTGAATCCCACAATGCATAACGTATGAGGCGCTTCGAGTTTTGGAATAAGTCCTTTCCCTACGAACATTATTCAGGATCCCTAGAATGAAGAAGTACCAACGATATCGTGTGTGTTCTTTTTTTTCTTTTTGCACACAGGGCCTGTCATAGTGACCCAATATAAGCACCACATAATTATATCGAACATAAAAATTGCTTGAATGTTCTCTCCGACTCTACTCTATTATAAGCTAAACCTCTCAAACAAGAATTTGCAGAAAAAGCAAAGCGCGTGTCTCTAGTTTCAACGTATAATACGCGCACACGCAGTGCCACCATAAGATAGTTAGTTTGGGGATTATTGGCGCAGCAGCATTGGGGCTATAGAGAGCGAGATACATAATATCGCTATAAGAATCAGCTTATTTCATCAAGGACAATGCTGTACTCCAAACACATAAAATATTTATTTTCTTCATTACAAAGAGGATTACAAAGAGGATTACAAGACATTTCGCAATACCCACGAAATGCACCTGGATCCGTTTTGGCGAATCTTTGTGCGCGTGTGTGTGTGTGTGTGTGTGTGTGTGTGTGTGTGTGTGTGTGTGTGTGTGTGTGTGTGTGTGTGTGTGTGTGTGTGTGTGTGTGTGTGTGTGTGTGTGTGTGTGTGTGTGTGTGTGTGTGTGTGTGCTTGTGTGTGTGTGTGTTTGCGCGCGCGCGTGTGTGTGTGTGTGTGTGTGTGTGTGTGCGCGCGCGTGTGTGTGTGTGTGTGTGTGTGTGTGTGTGTGTGTGTGTGTGGTGTGTGTGTGTGTGTGTGTGTGTGTGTGTGTGTGTGTGTGTGTGTGTGTGTGTGTGTGTTTCTTTTTAGCTGTGCGTTTACAATGAGCAGTTTCTTGTCTACACGGCTATTCGCGCAAAATAGAAACAGGAGGCTACAAAATGAGACCAAGCTTCGTCGTTGCTGACCCATTTGGTCGCGCGGTTGATGGCGGAATCGAGAGAAGCACCGTTTCTGTCGTCGCCTTCGTCGTCGTCTGGCTTGGGTCGCTGGAACGAACAAGCCTCTGTGGTTTCCTCTTTCCTTCTAACTGCTCGTCACCGAGCCCCCAAGCTCTGACGAAACGTGACGCCCCAATTAATCCCCGGCTTGCCATCCGCCTTTCTCCTTTGCTTCGTGCAACTGCTTAGATTCCAGCTAACTAGAGCTTGAGCGCCACCTGGCTCGTGATGCCGCTCGCGTCGACGACGCAGAAACAAAAAACGAGCGGTACTCATTCCCCACTTAGCCGAGAGCAGAGTGGAAGTTGCGTACTTCGCTGCAAAAATCAGCAATACTTACTGCCTCATTGAACCACGTTCTCTACGTGTTGGCGGAAACACTAAATTCGCGTGCCTTAAAGTCGACCTTCAGCTGTTCTCATCTGGACAAAACTTCTCGTTTACTGTCGGGTTGGTGAATAGAAATTGGTATTTTGTGTTTGTTTAGACAGCGGGATATTAGTCAGCTCCAATCGGCCTCTGGCGTCTCCGCTGTATATAAGAAATTTAGCCAGTGCGGTATCCACTGCTATACTTCGTCTCACCTTAATATGGACTATTGTTGGCCGCGCGTGCTAAAAGCGCGAGCTAGTCGCTTTGAATGAAGCCGCGGCGGCTGCACGAGCGCTCGTGTAGCAAGTGCTCTAGTTAAGGCAGTCAAGGCTGGCCGCTCGCGCTAGCACAGCCTTCGCGGTTAGTCCATGCTAGGGTGAGACGAAGTATAGCCTGGCGTCTTTAACGTGCATCACGCGGTAGAATTACACGACTACACGCCGGTAGGATGCTCATCCAGATCGAAACGAGCAGTGGCGGGGAAGGAACCCAGGACTCCGAGTTCTGCAGCCCGAGGTTTTTGCTCCACGTCCTCCCAGCTGCGTTGTGTCAACACACTCGGGCACCCATGGTTGGCGAGGAAAGATGCATTGCTTCGCGGGAAAAGCCAACCCGTGGAACCTAAAACGGAATTGTAGGACAAACGAGTCTGTTGCGGCCACGGCATCTGGACAAGGGCAGCGCTGCTCAGTCTTCTTTTTCCCTCGGCGTCTGCCGTCACTCTCGAGCTTTGCTCTTGGATGTGTGAGAAAGGCGTGTGCGCGGACCTTGCCACGATTTCTTCTTGTGTCGTCGACGCGGCGTGTTTGTTCGCGTCCGATGATGCGAGATAGATTGCGGTGCTGCGTGTTTGGTGACCGCTTGTGTTCGCAGGATGCGCCGGATGGTACGGGTCTCTGTGGGTGTGTCTGCGTTTATGTCTTTGTGGGCGTGTGTAAGCAAACAACGTTGTCATTTTTGTACACTTCTGTTTGATAGATATTCCGGACGGACATAAAACGCTTTTTAGGATCGATTATGAGCACTATTTTTGAACTGGACATATGGAAATTTAGAAAGCATTGCACTCATTACATGTGTTTTGTGTAAAAATTTAACAAACATTTTGGGCCTCAGGCAAAATAAACGAGCTTTGCCGTGCTGAGATTATGCCAGTGTTGTACGGAACGGCGTTCCAAGGAACGGCGTTCCTGGAACGCGTTCCTTTCAGGAGGAACGAAGAAATCCCGTCGTTCCATTCTGCATCGGTGGAACTGGAAGGGGAACTCGTTACATTTTTACGGAAACACAAAAGAAAACGGCGTTCTTTTTTTTGCCCAGTTGGGTCATTTTTATTTTATTTCTGTGAAGAAAATTCTAAAAATATAAAAACAATATATATTTACGAAGAGCAGGATCTCGTTAATTTTTGTGTTCCTTATCTTAGGGTTTATTTTGTGTGGTCCTCGCTTGGTAACAGTTGGGTGCAGGAGAGCTAGTGGACATCGATTGTTGTTTAAGTGCCCGAGACTGCGGTACAAAAAGCAAAACTTTTAGTCGAAGGAAAAGATAGAGAAAGAGGGACGTTTCAAACTCAGCTACTTTCTTTGATTCCACGAATCCTCATACATCCAGAAATCTAAGGCCGACTACAGCCATCAATGAGCTTCCACAAAGAGACCTACAGTTACAACAAAATAACAGGTTACCAGACATCCAACGCTCCCTTGTATCCCGAACATTGGTCACTTAAAAGATACACAAAACATTTACCTTTATTCTGTCTCCCCTTCTCAGCCACCTTCAAACTGAACAACGAATCTAACCTTCACAAAGGAGGACTTGTGGTTTTCAAGACTGACCTTTCCAAAAGCCTTACCCTTTTCTTCACATGCTCGTCTAGTGGAGAGCAACACCGAGAAGTAACTGTTGTTAAGTTCGAACAAGGGACATTGTTAGATTGAAACGTGTGAGGTTGTCGTAAAACGCTCGTGCAATGAAGGGCAACAGTTCATTTGGCTCGTTTGAATCGTTCACTACAGCCATGAATACGGTTAAAAGCAGAGATTTTTAAACTTGAATATATCAACAAATGAAACCCCGCTACCGCTTGCTTTCTCCTCCTGGTGCGCTTCCATAACGGCATTCAAATTCGTATGTTCCCATTTGATAGGATAAATAAAAAGAACGCAAAAAAGTTGCTTAGTCTAACTAAATATGGTAATCAGCAAAATACAAATTATACGTACATGTAACGATACGTTCCATTCTTTTAACTGTAACGGGAACGAGTTCCTTTTTCACAAATAGAACATGTAACGGGAACGCGTTCAAAAAATCAGAAGGAACGAGGAACGAGCTTTCGTTCTTTTTTCGGGGGAACGTGTTCAACACTGAATTATGCCCACGTGAGGTCGTTCCGAGTGGCATAGTGAAGGACAGATCAAAGATGCACCAGTTCTTTGTGCTTCCTGGGAGGCTGTTCAGAGCAGACTCAAAACTCGTGTCCCTAACGACGGCTTCCAAAATATAGATATATGCAAGGCGGGAAGCTAAGGTTAACTGTGACCCGAACCACGAACAGCAATATAAGCATTGATTTGCTACATGTGTATCTTATTAGCAGTTGTTTCGTTGTCGCGCTCTCTCTTCACATGACAACGAGCGTATGATACTGGGTTGCAATATCGAATGTCAGGAATAATGTATCTAATACCTTTTTATTTCAAGTGCACTCGTTAAAAATATTTTGCCTACACGTTGCTTTCCTTCCGCCCTTCCTCATCTAAAGGGGTTGTATATCTACAGAGCTACGCTCAGTAGTCTACCAGAAAAAAAAAAACATAAAAATATGTCTATGCAGACCAAACTTTATTTGTAATTAACAATTTGACATCCCACCCGTTACGACCTAATTTAGCACTCTAACTTGTTTGTTGTTCAACCCTTAGAAGATTCCAATATCGAATGATTGTGTTGAAGTCTGGCATCCGTAGCGTTTTTTTTTTCAACTAATATTTAAATGATTGATAAAAAAATACAACTTTCCACCGTCATGAGACGCTCGCATGTTCCCAACACGACTTCATTCTTTGGTTCCATTGTTGATCTCATAAGATTTCTTCATCTTCGATCCTTGTTTTTTCATCGTTTCTTGGTACCGCTCCCTTGTTACAAAATATTTAGCGATGCTGTGTTCCGACACGAGGCACAGTTAATGAAATACATTTGTTGTTCATGCACGATCGCCTTGCAAATGAGATCGCTTCATATAAGCAGCTTAACTTTCGGAAAACAGCAAGCGTCTAGATTTTTTTGTTTGTGTTTGTAATTATCTTTTTAGTAACACAATTTTATTACTCCAATATCAGGGAGCGTAAATTTAATACATATTACGTTTTTTTGTTACGAGCCTTCTAGTTGAGAGCGCTTGAAAAAATTTCCTTGGTGCTACAAATTTTTTTCTGTTTTGTTTTCTATATTCGCAGCAAACAGAAATGGATCTTCAATCGTGTGAAGTGATACAATTCTCATTTAAGTATGTCTCATTGCGTGGTACAATAGAAACACAATGAAAGAAGTTTTTTTTTTAATTAAGTAAGTCAGATTTGAATGATTTAAATCAACTTTATTTTATTTAACTTTGATTTATTTGATATCTATCAGATTAATTTGACTTAAATTACTGTAGCTAGAAAATGTTGATTATTTATCACTATATTCATTTTTAAACACGACAGATCGTTTAATCCGTTTAATCAATTCGTCCGATCAGTGAAAATAATGCAGAAGACAGAATTACTGCAATTTAACGACTTTTTTTTCATGTGGAAGCCGCCATACTAAACAAAAACAGTTTGTTTTTTGTAGCAAAAAAGGAGTGTTTTTTTGCGATTTGATTTTTTTGGTAATGCTACATTGCTTGCCCAGTTTTATTTTCTATCTTCGGCGTTCTGATTTTCTTGCAAAGAGATGTAACGTAACTGACGAACGATGTCGAAAGGTAAAAATAAAGCTCAACATTCCGATTTGTTTCGAAGACCACTACTTCTTCCCCTTGTTCAGCCCGATATGAATGTTTTTTGTGTGATGATATTTTTTATGTAAACACGGAACATATGCGCATAAAAAGTATCAAATAATAACCAAACGGTACACAAAATAAAAATATTTTGTGATTTTTTTGCGTGAATTGTTTTTATTTATATTATCCTATAGTTGGTGACAGGTTTAGAGTGAAGTGAAAGCTAATCTCACCTCTTTCGACCTTAGCAGAGCGAAGCTAAAGAGGGGTCGCCTCCTCTCCAGTGTTGCAATCAGCAACGGAAAAAAAAAAACGCCAGGAGCAACAACCGCTTTTTTCCTCTAACCGTGTCCCGTTCTGTATGTTCATACTACCAGTCTGGGTGAATGCGTCATCCCAAATATCATGTCACCAGATTGTGAAGAACGCATAAAAAAAAAGGAAGATATTTCCAAAAAGTATTTTGGTTTTTTTGTCAGCCTTTTAAGTTTGTGACTGCCTTAAACCAACGAAGCAAGCTATAAGAAAATTTGAAACGCCATCTCTTTTGTCCGCTTCGTGACAGCCATTAATACAAAAAAAAAAATCTTAAGTATGTTGGAAGAAAGAAGGCATGGCACTGTAACCAGATAGATATCACCAAACGGCATGAAGACCCTATAAAACTCTAATAAAGAGAGCAGATGCGTGAGAGACAAAGTGATAATGTTCAGGAGGGCGCCCCTTCTCAACCCCTTGTGTCATCACATACACAAATGCGCACAGCTAAAGACCGCACTCCCCGAGGTATTCACGTGCGCTTCGTGGGGCCCTCATGAAAAAGCACGGCCGTCAACGAAATCGTTCGCATCGCTCGGGGCACTGGGACACTGTCCAGCGTAAACCGACAATCGGGGATCGCTCATCGTTGTAAGGGTCCTTGAAAGGCGTCTGGTCAGTGGCAGCTGCGTCTCAAGAGGCTCCCAACTGCCCCATCAAAAGAACCTTCTAGAGACGCACTCACATTTCGGTGCCCTCCTGGATAACGTTATCGAGTCCGGCTTTTGTAAATGCGTGTTATGCACGAAAGAAAAATAACAGCAGTTGTTTCCGGCTTCCTGAGTAGTGAACGCAATGGCAACCATTTCTCGTTGTATGGTTTTACTCACGTCTACCTAACTCGCTCCGTTACCCAAGACGATAAATATATCACCTACTGCCTACTAAAATGTATATTCCGAGACTAATGTGAACACACTCGCTAAAATATATTTTTCAAAACGTCAAAAGTAAAATGGTCGAGATGCAAAGTTGTGTGGATTTTAAAATAAATCTCATCGATGGGAAGTCATCAGCTGCACTGCAGTGCTTTGCCAAAAACTTACAAAACAAAACAAAACCTTAGTTTTGTGAACGAAAGCACTCTTTAATTTTTTTTTTACATACTATTTCTAGACTAGTAGGGAAAAGCGCGAGTAAAGAATTTACTTAATATAAAAGAACCATGGTCTTCAGTTTATGTTAATATATTGGTGGATAAATCATTCCTCGTGTTATCTGCCTGTGAGATTAATTAATATATTTTTGTTTTCAAAAGAACGTAAACATAATTAACATCAATTAGCAAACATCTAAAAAAAAAAAGACGGTAAATGGATAACGGCGTCCAGCTGATGTAAAAACAAGCAGACCGCATTCACAAAATACACGCCTATAAAAGAAACCTTTTGTGTTAAGTTGCGTAGAATAATTTCTGAGACACTGTAGACGAGCCCTCTAGCTGTCCGAGAAACCCTCCACTCGAAATACTAGGGAGCTTGGGTATTGCATCTTGGAACAAACGCGAGCATTCTGCGTTTTTGCGTTAGCGTTGCTTACTCCACGCTGCCCATGCTCGTCGTCGCTATGCACCAATCTAACACCGCAGTTTGGGCTCCGCGCACGCGCAGTGTGTAAGACGCAACGCTGACGCTAACACACATTGCTTGCGTTCACTTGTACACGCAATACTAAAACTCACAAATATATATTTTGGCGCAGCGACGCGCTTATTTCCCTCCCACCTCGTTATTCTACTCATCACTGCGCGTAACACGCGTAACGAAGATTGCTATGGTTTTATGTTTGTAGAATTTTTACGAGGATTAATCATTTCTATTGTGTCTATGGAACTCTATTGAAGGCTAAGGACGTACAAGATTAGTCAGCCGGTGTTACCTTTCAGATTCACGCCGTCGTCTGACGCCCGCCTGCTTTTGCAAGGCTTCAAGCGCTTTCAATAGGACGCCGCTTTTGAAGGATCTATTCATGTCCTCCCTCACACCCCTTCTACTTTCTGAACAAATGCGGCCTCAACAACGTGGGGGAGCAACAAAGGGTCGAACTCGGGTAAACCTCGGTAGGGCAAAGCACCGGCTGGCCCTCGGCGTCTTTGAAAGCGAGAGCCGACGTAGATTAAAATGGATCCTCCGCAAGTGAACCTTCGGCGTGCGCTTCGAAACTATCCACAATGCCCTGAACAAATTGCGTAATTGAAGCCGTTCGCGCCTCAGTGCCTCGATCTCCGGCACCTTCGCACGACGGAAATTGATCAGAAAAAATAAATAAAAAAGGAGGCCTCGATTATACATGCCGCTATTTATTACATTCTCATTATCTCGATTGATCGTTCATCTCGCTGTCTCATAGGCAGTTAAAGGATGAATAAAGATAACGGTTAGGTGTACTTGATCAAATACGATTATATTGAAGTAGAGTAAATAAATTAAATAAATAAAAAAAACGATAAGAACGAGACAACTAGGAATATTACTGGTAGCAATAAAACACAGATGTGATAATTTCGAGATCACAAACAATTTAGTCCTTTCAACAACATTAGCGTAATGTGGATGACCTTTAACATATATCCAAGTGTTGGAAAGTAAATAGCATTAATGAGCTGCAAAACCCAAAATGCTGTCACAACAGATCTCCTTTGAGATTGTAGCACCGAGAAGGCTCCACAGATGGCAAGGATGTCGTTCACAGAGCTTCTTGCTCATGGTCCGCGAACGCAACCTCCAACTCTTCTTTTGTGATCAAACGGTGCAAAAGCTATGTCGCCGAGTATCAGAAGATGCCTTGAGATATATCGCCAACACAACGATCCTGCTGCTAGATCTTTAAACCCGGGTTCTCTAAAGCCGAGGTCACATTGCTCATGTGAGATGTGATCAAAAAGTTCCGAGACTGATTTTGTAGCGTAAAAAGAAAGGGCAGCACAAAGATGCGCGCGCAGCAGTCAGAGGAAGGGACCTTCGTGTCTCGGTTTACCAAAGAGTGTCACTCTGTGAACATTGGGAGCTGCGCTTCACGAGTTTCCCTGACCACGTGCACGGGCACAATGCCGATTTCACTATAAACTACAAACCAGAGTGAGAGCGAACATAACTTCTGCGTCAAACTTAGCAAATATAAAACAGAGACCTTTAAAATTATGCAGCAGACTTTTGTTAAAAAGCAGTGAATGTTTTGGATTGTTTTAAGTGGTATTCTTGCTTTAGGAACGGCAGATCATCCCTGGAAGACGAAGTGCGGTAGGGTCACCTTATCCGACCTCTCCGTGACTTCAGTGACGTTCTACTATTCTTAAGGAGCGAGTGCTACTCAAAACATATCACACACCTCAATTCGTTTTGACATAAGCCTTCTAAATCATTTCAGAGACCTTTGTTTTAGATTTGCCGAGTTTGACATAAAATAGATGTTCGCTCTCGCTTCGGTTCGCAGTCTATGGGGAGATCGCCATTATGCTCGTGCATGTGGTCAAACAAACTCGTGTAGCGCAGTTACAAATATTAACCGAGCGACGCCCTTTGGCATAATGACGCACGAACGTCCCTGCCCTCGACTACTGCACTCGCTTCACTGTGCTGCCATGTCTTTTTGCGCCATAAAATCAGTCTTGGAACTCTTTGATCACATCTCATACATTATACAAAAGACAGTCTGCAGATTAAAACGCGAGTCACCGTGAAATCCAAGCTTCGAATGCCGCGAGGCAAAGAGTTCAAGGAGAAACTTGGCACGCGGCATTCGAACCACGAATATTGCGGCGACTCGTATTTGCAGACTGTCTTTTGTATGATGTATGAGATGTGCGACCACTGCTTTAGAGGCTTAATCTACTGACAAACAAGACATCGGTAATTAATCATCCGGTCAGAAAGACCAAAGACTTTACGTTTTCTAATATTACGTGAAGTAAAGTAAGGTAAAAATAACGGGCAGTTGATAAAAAGCATGAAAAGATAAGTGCAACATTTTGAGCAGGGATCGCTCTTCATGAGGTTCCTGTTAGAACTGTCGCGTTAGACACCTTTATTGTTAATTCTGGGAGTACACATATTTCTTTTATATGTCATCTCCCTTTCCCGTACCCCATTTAGTTTTCTATCCAGGCGTTTCATCTATTCATCTTATACAGGCGGTCCTGTGAAACGCCGCCTTGTCGCCGACGGCGGGTGATCGCGGTTATGCACATTGTCGATGCCACACAAAGACCGGTGCTAATTAAAGCTCTCTGCTCTTCCAGGCACCACTCTACGCCGAAGCGTGGTGCCGGCGCATAGGCAGTAATCTCGGTGGTCAGTGCTTGTGTTTCGTGCTATAATAATGAAGTGCCGTGTGACCCGAATGAAAGTTGGGAACGCCGAGAGGCTTTATGCGTTTGCGCGCATTTCCGCACGATGAATGCCAGGTCCTGATATCTTATGTTCGGTTACGTTATTCCCCAAAAGCAGTCTATACGCCATGAGAGTTCGGACACTCATTTCGCGCCTCGTGCGTTTGTTTACCCTCCTGGGCATCTAAACTCATCAAACACCTTGGAGAGAACCGATTGGCCATTCACGACGATGACTGCGCGCTTTTTTCGCCGACGTCCAATCGCCGCGCTCCGCGAACTTTCTGCTCAAACTTTGTGTTTGACAAGTTTAAGTCCTCAGATGCACCCACTTGTTTTTTTTTATTCTTTAAATTTTTGTTTCTTCTCCCGGATTTTCTCTAATGATGACGCGCTCTTGACTCTCTTTTCATGGCGTGTTCTCTGCTCGTTCTCTACGTTGCCCTTTGATTGGCGTGACCCCCGTCCTTGCGTTCCGATGTGCCAAAGACGGATTTTGGAACACTTGTTATCAGTATAGTATTACACATTAAGTTCAACAGCACTCAACGTTACCTTATGAAGCAGTTCATAAAGCAGCGCCAAAAGAGTATCGTGACGCCGCTCGTTGTCTTTGTATACCTGCTATCCCCGTCTAAACCAATCACGCGCAGTGAATGCGCCGTGATCCAGCACTTTTTTTTTCTGCTCGTGATTAGCTAATGGTGATAGCAAACGCCATAGCCGCCTCTATAGGCAACCTGCAATGCTGTTTGGTTTGGCGCCATCTAGCGACTGAAGCTAGAAATATTGGGTACCCCTGAGAGTGGCGGCTGCATTGTTCAAACATGAACTTTTACTCTGGTGGCGCCGCTTGGCCTAGTGTCTGAAGCAAGAAGTACTGGGTATCCCAGGAAGCTGTGATCGCGTAACATGCCAGTACAGGGGAAGCTACGGCCCTGGCGGGCTAATGGGAACGTGACTGCGTATCAGCGGAGCGTGCCTCTACTCCGAAGAAGTAGTATCAGGCTTTTCGCTGCGTCATGCTCCAATATGTGTGGGTGGCGCTCGTATACGTCGCGCATTTCGAAGCCTTCGGCACGCAATGTGGGGCTTATCGTTCACCCTTTGCCAAGTTACAACGAGACACGGTATAACCGTGGGCTTTCGCTCTGCTGGCGCCGCCTGGCTGTTGCCGGCTGTCTATACTCACAAAGCCTGGCAGTTCGACGACGGTGCCAAAGAGTGCCGGTCGCAGATTTGGAGCGCGAGCATCTGGTAGCCCAGAGCATTTCTCGGGGAAGCTGGACGTCAGCGCAGAGCTTTTGCAGTGGCGAGGACCCGAAACGTGGTTTCCAAACCCGATGAGGAAAGAAGCGGTAGCGCGAGGAACGCGAGCACGAGCGGACATTTCATCGCTCGGGAGAAGTGTGTTGCGGCGTCTCGCCGCAGCGGGGCGCCCGTCACGTGGCTCTTTCTCATCCGTTGTCTGCCGTTCTACCTTTTCGATTTCGGCGGCCGCTTCTCGTGGCAACCTGCCAGGCTTTGTCAGTATAGAGGAGGCTATGCAAACGCACAAAGACGACGAGCGTCGTGACGATGCACTTTTTGGCAAGGCTTGATCGGCTCAATCGCGTCGTGGCGTCGGTTGCGGTCGGACTTTTGGAGTGAAACGGTGCATAGACCTACGCGTTGTATTCAAACATGTTAGCGTTTGCCCACACCAGGTGTGGGCACTGCGCGGGCGCAGGAACCCGATCTGCGCCAAGTGAACCGCCTGCGCATGCGCGCCGTTCCGACAGCAGCGCCACCGCAGCGGCGATGCGTCAGAGCCGCGATCTGGTGGCGCCCTCTTATGGTTTAGGTCCGTGACGTCACGAACGGGGTTTGTCTCGCCGTGATTGGCAGGATTTGACTCTGCTTCGTCGTGATTGGCGGTGTTTGCCTCGCCGTTAACCGGCGTTTGGGCAGGCGTTATCGGTATACAGGAAGCTACGGTTTGGCCAGTCGGAAACTTGGACCACTTAGAGTCGATTACAGTCGCTAATAACTTGACAAGTTGAGAATGCGTTCTTAATTTCTCAGCCCGCGGGGCCGCTAGGGAGCTTACTTTTGAGGCGTGTGGAATAATTAGGCACCCGTGCCTTTTTGTTTCCTTTTTTTAACTTAGATTTTACTGATTCTGCGGATGCTTATCTGTTCTTGTCGTATGGCGCACTTCTAAAGTCCCAGAACGACATTCAAGCGAATGGGGAGGAAAAATGCCTGATTTTGCAATCCGGCGAGCGGGTGTTGAAACAAGATTGGAGGATAATGGCGTTCTGATCGCCATTTACTATATACTAAATAATTATTACGGGACATTGATCTTGTTATCTCATATCGGCAGTGATTGTCTGAGGACAGAAAACTGTGAGACGTAATTGGTTTCGCTATTCAGTAAGTGCATGAAGTTTCCCTTTTATTTGTAATTCATTATATGGTTTTAAATATGCACCATAGCGGACAGAACAAAAAAAAATATCGACGTAGTTCTTTACGTCGAGCAATATTACCGTGCATAATGAACACCATCTTACATCATACGTAGTCTTGGTTGTTACCAGTGCTACGTGCGCCCGACCCGATGTATATACACATTATATTTTAGATACATAGATAAATAGTGGGAGAAAAGGAAAAAAAAAGATGTCAACCTTGCTAATGATGCTGATCTGCCACTTGGTATCTGGGGAAAGGGAATGTGGATCTAAAGATAGACGAAAGAAAGTTAAAGTGGCTTGTTTATGCTAGTTGTTTGGATAAACTTTACCAGTGCCTTGGTAGCCTTCAGGCTTTCAGGTGCTGATTTCCATGGACCTAGTAAGGTCGTCGTAGTTATTGTTTGGTCGGTAGGAATGTCTAAGAAAAGGTTCTCATGGATCTTCTTTGGGAGTGAAAAGCTTCACAGTGGCTCAGGCTGTGTTAGGGAGTAAACTGATGAACTATGTTGGCACATAGAAGATTCCGCTTTGACTATAAGATGCAGTGAATGAATCTCTTGAATCTTTTTACGTAAATGTTGCTACCGCACTCAATTTTTTTTTTTTTTTTTGTGTACGATTACAGTGTATATATAAGAGTGTTCTTGTGTGCGCTTGCTATCGACCGCCTAATGCCAATAGAGGTTTCTTTTTTGATTTACATGATGTTCTGAATGCTATTTGCACTATATTTCCTTTGACACCACTGCTTTTACTAGGCGAATGTAACCTTCCGCACATTGATTGGTCTGGTGAGTTTCCTTCTGCTGTAAGCTGTTCTTCACAAAATTTAGGCTTCCTTAAACTTTGCTGTGATTTTAGCTTGCCTCAGGTTGTGCTGGAGCCTACCCGAATCACTGATTCTACTGCTTGTGTATTATATCTTATTCTTACTACTGCTCCCGATCTCATCTCTCATGTTACTTATTTACCAGGCATTAATAATCCCTCAACACTGTATTTAAACTTACGCACAACGGTGCGTGATCCTCCTAAACCCGTAAGACATTATTACGATTACAACAAAGCTAATTTTGACTTAATCAACAAGAAACTAGCTGAGTACCTCGATATGTTTTTAGACAAATTTGTTCAGCGCTCAGTTGATGAGATTTGGCATATGTTCAAAAGCAAAGTTAATTTACTCATTGCACTTTTCATTCCAGTTAGAATCATTGCTTCCAACCCTACGTCCCCCTGGTATAATGTCACACTTAAACGTTTTTCTAATAGGAAGAAACGTCTTTTTCGTTCTGCAAAGCATTCCGACCGTGATGAACGTTGGGATGCTTATCACTGCGCAGCTGAAGCATATAAGGCAGCAATTACGAAGGCAAAACTATTTGTTTCAATCATACCTTACCTTTAATGCTGTTAGAAATGCTAAACAATTCTGGAAAGTTGTGAATGAATCTAAAGAGTCAGTCATATCATTTAAAGTTTTATATGGTGGTATCATACCGAGTAGACAGTGTGCCAATGTCCTAAATGATACTTTTGTTAACACCTTTTCTTGTGATTTTGATTGTTGTCTCCCAAAGTTCCCCTCCTACAGCTTTCTGTCTATGGACCCCTTAGTCTTTAGTTTTGACGGCATAGTTAAGCTAAAAGAAAATCTGAAGTCATCATCATCTTCTGGTGCCGACAACATTACATCTACGTTTCTGCAA
This sequence comes from Ixodes persulcatus, assembly GCA_013358835.2. Taxonomy (NCBI): domain Eukaryota; kingdom Metazoa; phylum Arthropoda; class Arachnida; order Ixodida; family Ixodidae; genus Ixodes; species Ixodes persulcatus. Next base: position 902,360 of record JABSTQ010011335.1, on the reverse strand, counting down.
AAAAAAAAAAAAAAAAAACTAAGGTGTATAGTTCTATTTTTCTGTGAAAAATGTTTGAACAATCACTCTACTTCTCTACAGTTCCCGATGACTGGAAAATAGGAAAGGTGGTTCCACTTCATACATCAGGTGATAAACATAGTCCTCATAACTACCGGCCTATCTCCCTTACTTGTACACCCAGCAAAATTATGAAGCATGTCATTTACTCGCACCTCATTAACTTTCTAGATTATGCTTTTTTTTCACTCCTTTTCAGCACGGCTTTTGTAAACCTCTTTCGTGCGAAACTCAACTGCTGTCTTTTACTAACGACCTACTTTCTATTCTAGATCCTGGATCCCAGGTTGACTGCGTTTTTCTTGATTTTAGGAAAGCATTTGACAAAGTTTCCCACAAGCTACTACTACTCCTCAAACTTAGTAAACATAACATTGACCCAACCGTTTTATCCTGGATTAGAGACTTTCTAACAAATCGATCTCGATTTGTCTTTACTAAGCAAGCTAATTCTCACCTCAGTTCCGTCACCTCAGGTGTCCCACAGTTGTCCGTCTTAGGTCCTTTGTTATTTATAATCTACATAAATGACTTACCTCATAATCTGTCTTCCTTTGTTAGTCTGTTTGCGGACCACTGTGTCATCTATCGCGAAATCACTAATAACTCCATGTTAAACTTCTTCAGACTGACTTAGACTCTGTTTTGAACTGGTGCAACACGTGGTGTATGTTTCTTAATATTAACAAAAGCAAAGCGATGCGTGTACCTCGACGTAACTTATCACCACTTTCATACACCCTTGGTACCTCCCCCCTGGAAATCGTAGTTTCCTACAAATATCTTGGAGTTCATACTACAGATAACATGTCATGGAACGTTCACATTGATCATATCACTGCTAATGCTAACTTCATGCTCGGTTACTTAAAACGGAAGTTTACTTTAGCACCAATGTCACTGAAATTACTTTTATTCAAAAACCCTAGTACGCTCTAAATCGGTGTACGCGGTAGCAATCTGGGATCCCGGTCAAACCACGCTCGTATCTAACATTGAAGCCATTCAGAACCGTGGCGCGCAGTTTAACGTTTGTCATTATCATCGTTCAGCCAGTGTGTCATCCGTGAAATCTAACTTATTTTTGCCACTTCTTTCTCTGCGCCGTAAAGTATCTCGTCTATTGCTTTTTCATAAAATTTACTACTCTATCCCAACTCTAAAAGAAAAATTTATACTCCCTCTCCCGCACATCTCCTTTCGCCTTGATCATCAGTATAAAGTTGGAATTCCCCAGTGTCGCACCTCCGCCTACCTCGACTCTTTTATTCCCAGGTCGTCATCGGAGTGGAACCACCTTCCCGCATCTTTAGTACCTATATCATCGATTGATTCTTTTAGAACTGCAATAACCAGCCATTTTTGTCAGCAGGCACCCTGACTGCTTTTTCTCTTGTTAAAGTTTTGTATTTATTTCTCATTTTTGTATTATGTTTTGTTACTTGCCCCTCCCCTCTGTAATGCCCTCGGGGCCTGAGAGTACTGAAATAAATAAATAAATATATCTAATCTCACATGCTCTACGAGTTTAATTACTAGAGTTTTTATTATCTAGTTCCAATATTCTTATTTTTACCATTACCACATGTAAACAAAAACTGCAGTGGCAGCTGTAGGTTGATATTGCCGCGCGAGGAGGCATAATAATGAAAAAAAGAAATCTCGTAAGGTTCAGTTCGTGTTTTGAACATAAAGTAAATTAAAACCTCAAAGCAAAACAAACGTGGACGTGCAGACTAAACGCGCAATATTATGCACTTTTTCCGTCCTTAATTATGGCTGGGCTCTCGTAAAAAATTAAGATATTAATTCGCAATAAGGGGCTGGTATTGCGCTCCACAAGTTCTATGTTTATTTCTGCGTTATCTCCCGCAGTTCTTTTTTCCTCTAACTTTTCAAATTATGCAGGTCAGTTTGTGCACCTCTACCGAGCACCGCGAATTAAACAAAGAACTAAACTTGTAGAGCAGATTGTTGCCCAGGTTTCTAGGGATTTCGACGTAAAACTTGCTCACCTTTGTTGAGATTGAATTCCTGTTAACGGGAAAAAGAAATATTTTCAATAACTTTTAAAGATGCCAAGTTTTCTGCTGTTATGATTCAAAATCCGGATTAAAGGGTCACGACACACTCCCCCCCCCCCCCCCCCTGACAACATCAAATGCTCATGAAACCATTTCTGCTATTTATTTCCAATTTCTTGGTTATATTAGTGTACCGGTTGACTTAGACAATGCGTGCACTTTCAAGAAGTAAACTTGAGCAAAATGAATCGTAGCGTATTGCCATGTTTTTTTGTGTATGGACGTAGTTGTAATAATTATTTGGGCAAAGCGGAAAATCCCATTCGGAAATATTATCGTCTGAAAGGCTTGCGCTGCATTTTTCAATATTAGGATTTCCAGGACTTTTAAAGCACATCTCGTATTTCTTTCCAATCCCGACAACTGTAGTTCTATCAACGGATGCGCAAGACATGTGTCCCGACATAGCTTTGAGCGAACAATCTGACTTTATTAAAGATCAGATCAGGACTGCGTGCTCGTTTTCCTCCGGAGGCCGAACGGGACTAAGCCTCGTGCAGTGATGTACATGTCGCCACTTGAAAAATGAGCACATCGAGGGAGCCAATTATAGTTCTCATCTATTCGCTCGCATCTGTGATTACATTTTAGTATAAGCAATCTTGAGTGAATAATAAAATAATAAAATAAAAAATAACGCACATTTTAAGCCGAAGCTTTTATGGGGAAGAGAACCTGTAGAAGCTAAATAGCAACCCTTAATAACAACATGTCTTTGAAACTCCATCTATGAATGATTGACATGCTGCGATAGCCTTTCGGTCTGTCTTTTTGCGTTTTGTTTCTTTTTTCTCGGCGCGGAATAAATTTTATAATAGAAACCCGAAAAACCCTAAGTGGTTGATAAAAACTACCAACCAAGTTCAGTATCGAGTTCACTAATATAATCACAAAGCGACATCGTTAGAGCTACACGAAATGGGCGCTCTTTCGAGTTTTACTTTTAAGGGGCATTTATTAGCAGATGTCAAAATTTACCGCTTAATTTAGCGCCCAAGCAGTCACCTTCCACCATACCAATACGTTTGCTAACAACTAAATACCAAAAAAAAACACACACACACACACACACAAAAACACGAAAAACGGGCGCTTCATTTTTTTTTTTTTGTTTTAACTTCTCCATATATATTTATTTAATATATTCAAGGCCGACCCCTAAACCTAAGGTGTCAGAAATAAATCTTCGTCCGGATTTTGTTTTTGCACTATCATTGTTGCCTCCAGATAAAATTGTTGGATGAACAATATAAATAATATATCCTCGTTTTTCTTTAATATATTCTTAGGGTTTCTTCCATTTCGAAACATCATGAACTTCAGACAATACGTACTCACGCGACAATACGGCCTGAGAAAGTTAAGGCTTCATGGCGAATAATTTTCTCGACCTTGTTATTGGCCACGCTTCTTATGTAAAAGATGCTGATTGGTTCTACGGATGCTCGCGATGAAGTTAAACCGCTGCTCTCGCTTATAAACCAGTGCGTCGATTATTCGGCGAAATAGGGTACTAAAACATCGGACACGTTAAAAAGGAGGGCAAAGAGCATAAAACGTAACCCTCAATAATTCTTTTGGATGGCAGCAATGTCAGCAATCTAGCAATCTTCGCCGAAGTAAAAACAACATTATTAGAGTTTTAGTAGATCGTGTCTTGAGGCCACGCTATTTGTAGCGGTAGCTCGCGCTACCACTTCGATGCATGCATGCATCGAAGTGGCAGCGCGAGCTTCAGAGCATGCTCTGAAGCGCGCTCCCGTAGCGGTAGCGGGCCCTTGAAAACGATCTACTAAAACTCCCTACTATCATATTTCAGACGCCAGTTAATTATTATTCTAATCCCCGTGCTAAAAATGCTCGCCGTCAAGTGACACGCGTCTAATTAGAACGGGTACGAACACTGCGCGTTTTGCCGCTGGGCAAAAGTGATCGTATGCACAACCCTTCGCTCGCTAATCGAACGGGCCTTCACCCTTCTGGCGCAATTCCGCCGACAATACTCCGTTCCATCTTAGGATGGACCGCTGCGGACGCCACGAGACATCTTAGCCAAATCCAGCGCTGCAAACCTATCACGTGATTACACACCCCGGGGTGTCTTTCCGTTATTCCCCGAACGTCCGGTGGCACTCGCACAACATTAGGTTGGCTCCTCGGCTCGTAGCCTCCGCTGCGGTCCAACACAATGTGGGACGGTGTATACCTACGAGAAACGCGGGCCACCGAAGGCTCTCCGCATCACTGCAACGCATCCCGCAAAAAAAAAAAAAAAAGAAAAAAAAAAGTTACTAGAAAGCTGGGTACTTCCAGCCTTTGTTCAAACGTAAGCCTAATTTAGAGTCCCTGCGAGGAGGCGGCGCAGAGGCTCGCGAGCGTTCCAGACTGCGCTATATCTACTTTCGCTAGAAACGCAAACGGAGTTTTCTGACTGCACGTCTGCGCAGCCGGGACGCAGGAATGGGGAGAGGAGACGCGAAAACAATGGGTGCCTGCCAAGCACGCCGCAGAGTTCCGCAGTCTGTTACGTTTTCACACGTAGGCCGACGCTACGAGGCAGTGCCCGTGTGTTTGTTTGTGTCTCTGTGTGTCCTCGTTTCGAGGCCATGTTCGCTAAGTAAATAGCTGGCGGCCGTAAGAGCCGCGTGTTGACGAGCGAGAAGAGAGAGGGAGAGTATGAGAAAACGGGCTTCCGGTTACGTATGTTTCACAATACTGTATCTATTTGCGTCTGTAACGCCAGTTGCTGTCCGGATGCATTTCCAATTGAATGGACTTTATTGAAGTCCACTGCTTCGGACGCGAGCCAAAGCCTTGCGCGGTCAGTGCCTTTGTAAACAGAATCTGAGGATGGACGGCATTTCCGAAGTGCGCGGCTCTCGCACCGGCGATATGCGCCCTGCGAAAAAGGTGACGCTACGATATTTGTCGTTGTTATCGAGCAGAAGAGTGTACGTTAAAAGCGAATGAGGGTCACACTTCCATGCGATGTCACTCAAATGGTCCCATCGCTTCATTTTATCGGTGTTTGTTTGTAGCTCCTTGCTATCACCGCACAGGAATTTTTGTTTACGGAATGTGGCTATGTCTCGACTAGTAACAACTAAAGTGCTCCGCTTCCGGAGAGTAGGCTTTGGAGTTTGATTATAGTTGGTTCTAGTGGACCGTTTTCGTACGTTTTGTATGCAGACGCCACCTTAGAGACGGAGCGATTTTGACCATGCTGCTCCGATGAAGGTTCCTCCAAGAAATATGGTTTGGAAGTTTGAGCAAGAAAAAAGAGGAGTGTTTAGCTGATGTGTTTGAGTAGATCAGGAAATGCGACAGCTACATTCTCGCTGACGGATAAGCTGCGTAGACTTTTTGGCGTGAATTTTTTAACAAAACATATGGCTCTGTTGTGTTTCTAAGAACGTCAGTTGTTCAAGTAGGTGAGTTCTAAATATACAAACCGAGCAAGTTTAACGGAGATGATCAGATAGTTTTGCCCCCCTATCGTTAAGACGGACATATAATAATTAATAAATATAGTGTGTTTCCTTTAGGGAAGGCTAATTAGTACGATAATGAGTATCCTGAAGTGTATCTTTTAGGACTTTTGTATCCACGACTCCGTTACTGAATGTCAAAGCTACCTGCCTCAACGTTTACAGCCATGTAAACGTTTACAGCCCTGTCAAACACGCATTTTCTAGTATGTGGTTTTTTCGTTGTTCTTTGTTTTTTAGGATTTAACGTTACTATTCGGTTCGAAAGTGCAATTCTGTTCGATATGACGAAAGTTTATTTAAAACGCCCTGGTAACAGTCGATTAATGTGTGTTTTCCCTTTATGGTGAGCGAGAAAAGTGCGAGCATGACTTGCGCTGATTGGGGATGGTGTGCGTGGAGAATTCTCTTACGAGATGAAGCCAAATGTTACGAAAATATCACTAATATGTAATACAGTTCTATTGGGCGCTGACTACATGCCGGTTTGTCAACTAAGGAAATGCAATATTATTACGGTCCGAAAGCGGGTAATGTAACACAGGCAAAAAAAATGAATCACAGAAAAAGATGTCATTCTAACAAACCTGAAGTTGTTATTTGGCCGGAGGCTTTGATTGAATCCAATTAAGACAATGTCCACGCGTGTAGATATGACTGAAGTTTAAAATCGTAATGACACTAAGAGTAATCAAACGGAATCGTATACTCCGCGTGAGAAGACAAAGTGTCAAATGTTTTGTAAACGGACACGGTTATGTTTCAAATACAACAACTTTAAACGACGATCCTACGTATAGTACTCGAATTCGCGAATCATCTCATCGACATGCAGAACTTTCATCAGGGTGTCTCCTCAGTTTGTAGTTTCTTTATTACGAGCTCACGTCAGCAACGTAATTGGGTGACAAGTACAAGACGGCTTGCATACACTCCCCTTGCCCTCTAAACGAATACGAAAATCTGGTATGATCGAAAGCCAGGGAAAAGTAGTTCATGTGCACGCTCCCTTATTGTATTTTTTTTTTCGTCTTGTTGGAAGTAGAGTCTTCCTTTGCCCCGCCGAGCAGCGCAACCAAAATCTTCCAATACTCAAAATTGCATTTATTTCCCCAGGTTTTTCACCGTGCGAGGGGAGAAATGTTGTTAGGCGGGCGCGAGTAAATAACGCGTAGTTGGCTCTTAGCGCTTTTTTTTTTTTTTTCTTGCTACGTGATGGCGGCAAGTTGGAGGGAAGCACCTCATTTTTTATGGTCCCTAACGACATTTCCCCGAAGGTGTAACGAGATCAAGTAAAGGGCGGAACTACTCTATCGCTTGCTCCGGCGTCGCGCCGCACTTGGAACTTCCGAACGCGAATAAATATACTCAAGGCAAATATTACACGCGTGTTCTTTTATGCGTTTGAGCATTTTATAAGTAGGAAAATTGGGTCCCTACGTTTCGAAAAGTTAGACATTTTGCGTGCGCACTGCCGCAAACCAACTAATGAAGTGAAGCAAATATTAAACTATAGGTGATCGAGGCTACATCGAGCTTTCAAGTTTAGTCGGAAAGCGTAGCGGGATTTAAAATGTATAGACCTTCTCGTGTACTCTCATCCCCAGCCACCTAATAGGTGTATCCGTTATGGGTGACAAAAAAAATAATAAAACGTTTCAAGGTGTAAATGGTAAAAACAAATAGAGGGGAGGCAAAACGAGAATGGTGATGGTTGCGCTTATATACTAAATGTATTATATTGGCGTGACGACGGCAAAACAATGTTTTCGCCCATACTGGAAGTGACAAAAATTCAAGATGGCGGCGCCCTTGTGAAAAGTGTCTATACAAATACTTCGCTGATATGCGTTTCTTGAAAGGATGAAAGGGGAATATTTTCAACACCTGACATCGACTTTATACGGAAATGACCGCATACCCCAATATCCGTTTTCTTGTCCGAACTGTCAAAACTATGATACCAAAAGGTTGTCTCAGGTTTCTAATCCTGCGCCCCTTAGATTCTGCGTAAGAGCAGGAATATTCAATAAATAACTGTGGCCTTTAATATGAGCAATAGGAAAGGTAATCATAAAAACTTTTGGAAGGTGCTCTATTGAAATTCGAGAGCTTTAGCAATGATCTTCATGACCCGAACTTTTATGGTTTAATAAAGACATAGAAAATAAACAACAATTATAGAATAAAAAATATATATTTTAAATAACAAAAATTAAATACAATTTATTTCACGGTAACCATTGTAAGGCTTACGTCCTAGCTCGTGTAATAAATAACTAAGCAAATCACGGATGAAAAAGATTCGATTGAATCTGTAAATTCTTTCAATCAGTATATGCCGGTACATTTGTTTACTAAAATGTTGGTTTTGAAGAACAACTGTACCGGGCTTTTTTCGTCATAACAGATGACTAAAAGCTTACAAATAGCCATAAAGGTAGCACGTTGGGCACGTTGTGGTCGTTTAAAAAATTGTTTTTAACTTCGCTTAGAAGTGAAATACTCCGCATAAAATCTACAATATTGTTATACTCATTAAAATTATTCAATTTAAAAGCAGCATCGTCTAGTCGTGTGTCTTCACTTATTACATGTTAAATAACGTTTGACAACATTAGCTTCGTCTTGGTACAAAGTTAGTAGCAAAGAAAATTTGGCACATATACTTTTAGATGTGTTTAATCATATCTCACTGTCAAAGAGGTTCAGTTAAAAAATCGTTGTCAGCGCATATTTCTCCCCCTCTCCTATTCTCTCCTTCTCCAAGAGTAAAAAACGATGTAAAAAAAGGCCTATACTATGCAGGGCACGTAGTCCCACAAGAGTTTTCAAATATCAACATTGTATTGTGCAGAACAAACAAAAAATGTTTCATCAGCGATTTGCATGGTGTAGTCAATATTAGGCACATACTGGTTCACATTGACAGCATTCGAAGTGTACCAGATTTAAGGCTTCTTAATATTCGTGCAAACGTAACGCAAAAAAACTGTATAAATAAAAACGAATGTTAATAGTGCGCTAAACATAACCATCACTTCCGTGCTTCGTTAAGAAAGCAGCGCTATCTCAAATGACGTGCGCTGCGCAAGGCGTCATTCCTTCACATTCAACGAGAATCGGCCATTAGCAGCTGTGCGACTAATGATAGCAAAACGCCGCTCTGCCGGCAGATGAAAGGGCCGCCGCCAAAATCAATCGTCCTTATCAAGTGGGCTGGAACGTGTGGCGCCTTTCCATCGAATTTTTCGTGTGTTTTTTTTTTTTGTATTTTTATGCGGTAAGCCAGCGCGCCGTCGAATCACCATTAAATTCTTCGTTATGCTGTTCTCCGATTTAAGAAAGGTTGAAACAAAAATACCATGCTCTATTAAAGCGTTCATAATGTGGGCGATGTCTCGACATGGTGAAGAGATGGCATTTCGAACAAGCACTGGGTGTTTCGAGTGTCCATGAAGAAACGAACACCTGCAATGTTCATGGACGTTTTGTTCTCGTAGATAAGTTGCGTACCATCGCCTAAATATAACTAAATGTGTTGCTCCGAAAAAGAAAAAAAAAATCATTTTAGCGCAAAGCGCCACATTGAAAATTCAAGACACTAGCCATATTGTTGTCTGTTGCAGGTTTACGTGTCTGCTAAAAAAAGAAGCATGGTCAAACCGAAACCCTAAGATCAGTATAAGATCAGTATAAGGAAGTAGAGAAGGCTAGAATGGGCACTTCCTAACGTCGGCGTGCTGAACGTTTCAGTGAACGCGGTTTGGGTGTAATAATGGTTACATGGATTTTGCGCGTTGTATTTCATTTTAATTATCAACATGGGCCTTTAGATGGTCAAGAACTACGAAAATATTTTGAGTTCTTTGATGCAACCTATCCTTAAAAAAGCAAAGGAAGTGAAAGAATCTCTGAACACAAGCCTGTTGAATGGCGACACTTTTAGAAATATAAAATGCCCAATTTTGACCAGCCAATATTTTTCCAGGATAGTTTGGCGTTTGTAACTTGTCTTTCAGTAAAAATCTCGGCAAGCGTAAGTACCTTGTCAGTGTCTGCTTAACTCCGCAGATCTTTTGAGTTAGCTGATCCAAAGGCATCATCTGAATGTGGATGATTTCCTTACTGCGAAAGGCCTTTTCATTCCTCCAGATTCACTCTAGTTAATTAAAAGAGTGATATTTTGGTCGCTGCCGAAACCGTCAGCGATCAAAATTGGTCGCTGCCGCTTTCATTTATGATGTGTGTTGTTTTGTGCGTATGTGTGTTGTTGTTTCGCTAAATTACGTTTACCCGTATTTAGGCCATGGTTAATTCCGGTCTCAAGAAAGAAATGGTGCATTAATTTATGACCTAAATTAAAGAAAAAATAAAGAATGATTACGCTTTTTTTCTTTTTGCATAATAATACGTCTAGAGGAATTTTGATGAAACTTGTCAGAGAACATAATATTGATAATCAAAATTGTATTAAAATTGTAAGTTTGTCTTAAATTTGTGGTGCGCTAATAAGAGGCAGGCCGTTAGCATAACGGTCACTGTTACTTTCACTAAAAAGCTGCAAGGCACATGCAGGTATTGTTGTTCTTGTGTAATAACACATTGATTCACTACTGAAGTACTTGTTTGTAAGATACCCGAAAATATATTGTTACGCTGAGATATGAACTCAGTATTATCATTTGCCCTTTGAAAACAAATACCCACACGTATTACCCGCGTACACAAAGCGGTAACAGGGACACCGCAGGATAAACAATTCAAGAAGAATGCTCTGACCGAGACCTTCAAGGTTTCTCCACGGTATCTCTTTACATACTGTAATAGGTCAAACGATACCTCTCTTTCTCATTCTCGGAAATGAACTCTCACGTTGAACACCTTACTCGCTTCTAAGAGATACGGCTACAAATGCTTCTATACAGCGGACGGTAGATTTCTGTAGGCTGTTTCAGAGGCAGTGTAATAATCTACACCCCAGACTCGCATGCAGGCAGGTTCGGAAACATCGATGTTCAAAAGACGTGTTTCTTCCATATGTTGTGAGTCGTGAAATACAACCATTCGATCGTCAGAGGCTTTAGGCAAACAACTATGTGCCGTATTCAATGAAATCAATCAAGTTACTCTCCCCTTTTCGCTCTGTTCCTTACCAAAGAATAGTGGGCTTAATTGTCCGCTTACCAAAGGGACCTTGTAGCGAATTTATCGGTAGTTGAACATCCGCCTCCCATGGTCTTGGGTTCTTGGTTGGAACTGTAAAGAAAAGCAAATCTAAGACTTCTTGGAAAGATACACGTTGGGGAGGACCGGGTGGATTGAGGGGAAGGGGGAGGGGGAGATATAATGAGTGCTTTACCTCATTAAAACAATTATTGTTGTAGTTCTTTTTTTTTTTTACTGATCAAGATTTTTGTGTAATCTCGGTCAATTACAGGCATGCCAATTTTCTTTTTCAGGTGATTCCGAAAGGTTGTGGGTGTCTGAAACGTACGGGACGCCATGGTATGGCTCCAGAATCAAAATCAATATCTCGATTCGTGCAGCTTGGCAGTCGTCTAACACGCCAACATATTTTAGGCAGGAACAGCGACCTCTACAAATGCCTAACAATTTGTACTATTCTGCAAATCAATGGACCCTTTCCGAAATTTAGTGCCATCTGGTACTAAATTTCGTTTAACTTCTGTTATACAGTTGGCAGTTTACTTCTGTCATACTATTGGCGGAAAGTCACCTGCAACCTGAAGCACTTTACAGGGTACCGTCACCTTCGCAAGCGTATGGTACACTAGAATGTGTTCTTAACTCCACAGCGCTTTGTAAAACTCTTTCAGTTTCCCTGGTGACAAAGATACAATCGGTCAAATATACTCCTTGATGGAATTTTATATATATATATCAAGGCACCTTAAGTCCGATTGTGTGCCGCCAACACATTCACTATACTCGCGGTCAACTTTCTGTGGCAATACGAAGAGAGGAGGAAAGCGCGCCTACAGCGGTTGACGCACCCTCTCCCCTAGCGTTGACTGCATTGCCACAGAAAGCTGACCGCGAGTATAGACACGAGTTATAAATGAGCGCTTGCGCAACTCTTGTTTACGATTTCTGTGTCGTATTGTACTAACGTCTTGACTATACAGGTCATGTATCATCTGTTGAGAAAAGTGTTTAATTCCTTCCTTAATTGGTAACCATAAGTTCGCCATTAAAATAACAAATATGCCATTCCTCACGTGATGAAAGTGATCGACATGTCAAGAATAAAGTTCGAAAAGAGTCTATACAAACAAACAAAAATAACTTCTCAGAGGTTAATCGAGGCAGTCGAAGCTTGTTTTTGCTGCTTGCGCCCGCTTTCTTTTGATATGTACCTGCTTCAATATCCACCCGCGCCGTCATCAACTATCTGCGCTATATTGGGCTCGGCCCTTTCAAAATACCAATTAACCATTACACCAAAGTGAGCCCTGATAACAGAGATCCGGGCAATTGATCTACTCCGAGGCGGGATTAACAGCTCAACTTGACCAAATGGGACGTCGGCCGAGCGTCGCAGTCGATAGGATGGCGGGTCGATGCCTCGTCGCACGACGCGTGGGAAGCGCCGATAACGTTCATGCGGCTGCTGAATCGCCCTTGCGCTGTCTGGAATTAGGGACCAGTGGAATCCCCCGACACAACTCATTTTCTTCTACTCTAAAAGCCCGTTCGACCGGCGCTTTTGAGACCTCGCAGAAAACCAATGCCTGGGTAGAGGCTTAAGCGTATTTGAAACTTTCTCATTAATTAATTCATTTATTCTATTCATTCATGCATTCATTATTCCTTAACGGTCCGGTCAGGGTAATTATACAAGGAAGGCGGGAGAGGGCGATACGAGAAATAAAGTAAGCGTGGAACATTAACCTTACACAAAAAAGCAAAGCGTCCTACTTTCAGGTGAAAAATATGTAATAGAATGACCTACACACAAAAACAAAACGGGAAAATTATTTTACATTGGACCAAGTGACGGCAGGCGTGAAAATATGACTTACACAAGTCATATTTTTTCGCTCTGAATATGACTTATGAAATATGATACAGCATTAAAAAAAAAAAAACATTGGTATCATTGATGTATACTATATATGATCTGGCGGATTACTATACTCAGTTATGGCAAGAGGAGAAAATATGTTTGTATAAAGCAGCAGCGAAATCAAGGGGGCAGCGTACTCTAAGGAAGGTAAGATATACGCTTGATGCCTTTTTTGGTTCGCGGAAGGTTTCAGTGCTGCTCTCGTAGAATCACGGCTCTGTTCCGTTCGAACGTTGCTGCTAGCGGGCCCCTTCCTTGCCTCTGCGAGGCATCTCACGTTCGCTAATTACGTTTGCACCAAACTAATCTTTACGATCTTCTTGTTTCTTTTTTTTTTCTGGAGTTTGTATTCGTTCCTTTGCCCTTTTGCCCTTTTCCGTCAGTGCCTAATTGCTCTTTTCCCCCTTTTCCTCTCGCTTTATCTCCGCATTCTCCTCGCCTTTTTTTTTTTTTTTCTTATTCCCCCGGCCAGTTGACTCCCTCCAATTCTCTTTTCTTTCACCACTCGAGCAGCATTGTTCGGACCTCTGACCTTTGATACAAGCAGGGCGAAGAAAAGGGCATTTTGCGCCCAACAATCCGATGAGCAGACGATTAATGGAAGAAAGCAAGAAAGGACGCGTTACACTTAGAAACCGCGGTGGTGAAGAATAAACGCTTTGCGTTTATAAACCCCGGACCAGGTATATCGGGTTCGTATATACAAGCGCTGGTTTTCACGAAACGCTTCAAACTCACTTGCATTCTTTATTCCTAACTGCCATTTTTTCCCATCGACTGGACGGCCTCGCGCCCTAATAAAACAAACCAGATAAAGATTACTTCTCCGCGACATATAATCTACTTAGTCGAGCATCTCGTCACCCGTCCCGCCCTCCGTTGCTTAGGCTGGCAGTGACTGGGGTAATGACAACTGAATTCTCTCATTTGAATTTCACAAAATAAATATTATTTGATTCTAGGCCACAAAACTATCAAAAGCGTATAAATCTGTGCTCCGTTTCATCTTAAATCTGAGCGGGGTCACAAGCTAGTAGCGATAAAAACAGTAACATAAAGACTAAGAACGTGATGGCACGACGCATTTTTCGCTCGCGCATCACTGGCGTTCATTGGAGCAGTTCGCTGCATCACACGCGTAAAAATATGAAAACTGCCGTGTTATAGCGATTTCCGTGAAGCTTGATTTGCTCCTGGTGGTTCCTACCGACGCTTTCGCTTGGACCTACGAGGAAACGGAGTATGGCGTAACTGCTCAGTACAGTAGCAAGCTTTGGGGCGCATTTGATTGTTTGCTAGAGGTTAAGCGCATATTCTGGAGAGGAAACTTCGAAAGCTGAATTCGCGCGTTTGCATCGAACACCCCTCTAAATAATGAAAAAAGTAAACTCGAAAACGTTTTCGAATGTTTCAAACTTTTCGCGGTGGGACAGACATATTTGTCGCGGCTTGTCCATAAGAGATCTTGATTTGATTACCGGACCCCGGCCACTGACATGTCTCGTTTACATCTCTATTAAGGAGTTCATTACAGAGGGCTTTCGGAAAATAGTTTGAAACTCGTATCATTTGAACCGTCACGCACAGGTCAAAGATCGCCGAATCTATATATAGTCTTTAAACTACACGTGGGGTCAATAATGAAACAAAGAAATGAAAAACATTAGGATTTTTCAAAAGTTATCCGCTTTCTGTTTTTTCTATGGGTGCTCAGTGCAATAATTGTATTGTGTTTTTTTTTTCTAGTAAAGTCGAGCAAATTGAAAGAAAAGGAAAGGACCAGAAATACAAATTTTTGAACCCTCGAATAGAAACCTTCGTCATGGCCTTTCCTTTCCCCAATGAAAAGGCTTGCGTTTCAAAGCGCGGGTTCGACGAAGAAATGCCAGAAAACTTATTTTTTAGCAGTGGTTTAAAGGCACCTTCGGAAAAAGAGCTTCCCACCGCTCGGTCGAAGTTCGGGCAACCAAGGACATTAAATACCCCTCCTAAAAACTGAACGGTTCGAGGAACGCGGTTCGGTAAACACCCATCACTCTTTGGCTACCATTTGAAGTTCATCGTGCGCCCGCCCCTATCAGTTTGCTCAGAGCCCTTTTCAGCGATGACTTTCTCAATTGGCATTGGCGCAAGAGAAGAAACCTTATTTTTTGTAAGTGAGGGAAGATAAATGAGCACTTAAGAGAGCTCCTTTAAAATAGTATGCCTGCACAGCTGGAATGACAGCCATTCGCAATGTTCTTGAAGTGTGTGTTAAACGCAATTTTAAATTCCGCGCCGTTGTTTCGCGTATCTGAATTCACAAATTGCGGTTACTTATTACTTTGTTTTGCACAATGAGTATACTACACCGCCAAAGGCAAGCAGAAAGGCACCACCAGAGACACTTCTGCGCTACCAATCAAAGAGGGTTTCATGACTTATTGACTGAAGAAGTCGCTGACAGGTTAAGGGGCAACTCCAGTCAATTAAAAAAAAAATAGTTAATGGTTGCCTATATATTCCCGAGGTAGTAAAAGACGGTGCTACGTAATTTCTTTTCTTTAAAGAAAAGTGTAATATATAACGTGCAATCTTCATTTAAAGTTCACCACAAACCGAAACCGAAACGTTGCCTGCGGCAAGTAACATTGCAGCTGTGTTGTCATCTACGTGCTCTAACAGCTTGAACTACGTGGTAATAATCGTGACGTCACGTACTAGGTGGCCGGGCGTAGCTTGACGCAAGGGCGAAAGTGTCGTCTGCTACGATCGGCAGTCTGTTGTTGTTGTAAGCGTTGAAGTCTGCAGTCTGCAACACCCGACAATGCTTGCAAACCGCGGCCGCAGCTTGTGTTTTAGCGCAGAAAAAGGCAAGCTTTCCCAAGGGTTTGTTTTCAAAATGTTAGCAGAAAGTGAAGTGCAGTAAAGTACACGTCCATATGTCGTGACGGGTTTGTAGAAGAATGCCGTGCTCAACGTCGCAAACTGGCGCTCTCGCACGCGATAGACGCTGCCGGCGTTGACGCATACTCGCACAGGGGCACACAAGCGCATGCGTGTCCCGCGAATCACGTGGCCAACGACGAGCGCGCTGCTAGCGCCGCCTGTAGGCTTTGCTTAAAAAAAGTACGAAGCAAGGAGACAAATCTCCCTGAGCATGACGTATGAAGGGTGGGCTGCGCCGATGCGGTGGTAGTGAATGTGGTGTTGACTACGCCGCGATGGCCCACTGGGTTTAGCAGATTTTGGTAATTTCGCGCACCTCAAACTTTACTTGCATTTGCATCCTCTTGTAGGCGGAATTCGATCTAAATATTTGTTATGTGTTTTGGGGGCGAAGCTCCTAAGGGTCTAGCCTTCTCCGTCCGTCCGTCCGTCCGTACGTCCGTGCTCACATCGATTGCCATCCCATCTGTCTTCTTAAAAAAGAGAAAAAAATGTTTGCGCAGTCGACAGGATTCGAACCTGTGCGGGAAGACCCCAATGAATTTCTAGTCCATCGCCTTAACCACTCGGCCACGACTGCGGGACGAGTAGGGGGGTCTGAGATGTGGTAGTAACTCAAGAGCTGGGGATGTCATGGATGAAACGTTGCATGTAGCCGCTCAACGTCTATACAGGAGAGGGCGCTGCGGTCAAATGCGTATATAATCGCGTTAAAATTTGCATACATTCGCTCAACGTTTATAGACGAGAGGGCGCTGCGGTCAAATGCACAAATGCTTACATAACCACGTTCCATACCTCACATTCTCTTTCTGACATGGATCGTTGACTTAAGCGGTGGAGATGCATTCCCACGTCTTGTAGCGGATACAAGCTGATCCGCTAGAAGAACTACTGGCTCTGCGTTTCACCGACCATAAAGCAGTAAAAATGAAATCGAAACGCAACCCGAAACTCAGCACTACCTATGAGCAATAAAAAAAAATCAGCACCATCAGCACTACCTATGAACAATAAAATCAGTATCATGAGCACCACCAGAGCTTCGCCCCAATCAACATCATTTACCACGTGGAGATACGGTGTTTTTGTTTAGGCGATACTAAAGAGAACTGCATTCTTTTCTTAATATTGAAAATGAACCGGAGTCGGCCTTTAAGAAACACTGTGCGTGGCTAATTATGCTCACGATTCTTGCGTCGTGACTTGTTCTTCTGCATATTTATTGACTGATGCCGCGTTCTTATTAGATGTTGAGTCAGTGCCTCTTATATACTTTCAGAGCCTGGCAAAACTCTCGAAAAACAATGAGCCGCCGCCGTCGTCCCAAGTACCACGTTTCACCGCTAGGAGCGCCATGGAAACAGAATCATCTGTCGCCGCCACCGCTGTACCCGCCGTACACGTACGGCAGTAACGGCAAACGACTGCTTGCACTCTCTGTCGAAATCGCAAAGATTTTACTTTAATTATTATATACTTTTATGCTGTTAATTCGCACTGAAAACGGGCATAGATTCTGAGTCGCCCCGTATTGTCCTCCCGGAAACGATATTAATGTTGTTATTTAAAACGCAGTTTGCAAACCTTTGAGTAGCACGGAGTCGCACTATTAGGAACCACCTTTTTCGTTGCATAAGAAAAATTAACTTTTCTCTATGGTCACTGAGAAATGCCTTCACATGCCCACTCGCTGCCTTCATGTGAAGGCAGCGAGTGGGCATGTGAAGGCAGCAGCTTGGATGGCTGCTAAAAAGCCTTTCTGCTTTTTCATCCAGTTGGTTACCATCACCGGCGCGTGCCTCCCCGTCTGCTTTCCCGCCTGTACGGGAACGTTGGAGCATGAGTCTGCAGCCGACGTGTGTCCGCCCCTGGACACGTCACCCTTCATCGACCAATGTTGCCCGACTTCACCACTCCTACCCTGTGACACGACGCTGGATCCCCTCATCAAGACAGCCGCTCCGACATCGACAGTACTGCACGAGTGCTTTATAAGCGGACGTTGGAACCCTCTGCTCTCCAGTGGGCATGTGAAGGCAGCAGCTTGGATGGCTGCTAAAAACCCTTTCTGCTTTTTCATCCAGGTTAGTTCTGCTCCATCTCTTTATTCTAAGAAGTCTAAGAACGTCTGTTTGCTGCTATTTCCATGCCCACATGCCTTGGTCTCTGCTTTTGTCAAGTGTTTTTATGCGTTGCGGAGTGCTTTTGTGTGTTCATTTTCGCGGCATAAAAGTGTTCATGATGCGAAAATGATTCTTCTTGGCGGAGACGTGGAGCGAAACCTAGGCCCCACAAAGGAAGATATGACCAAACAGCACAATGAAGTATTAGACGCCATTAGGGGTCTATCTGTAGATCTAAACGAGAGACACGACACACAGTTGAAATCCATCGATGAAGTAAAAGAAAACCAGAAATTGTTGGATTCCAAAGTGTCCAATTTAACAACCAGATTAGTCGCCCTTGAAGAAAAAGTTAGCTCTCTCGAGGGCCGTGGTGACGAATCCAACCTACAAGACTTTGTGATGACGACAGTTAGAAGTGAAAATGCCGCCCTAAGATCGCGATTAGACGACTACGAAGATCGGTCTCGTAAGGACAACTTGGTGTTCTACGGCATTAATGACTGCAATGCATAAACATGGGCCATCTCCGAAGAAAAAGTGCGGACAATTATCTCCAATTCTTTCGGTATCCAGCTACCTGTGGATGGCATTTCTCGTGCTCACAGGCTTGGAACGTTCATAGCTAACAAATGCCGTCCAGTGATTGTGCGCTTTGCGTCTTTCAAGACCAGAGACACTATTTTTTCTCAGAAAGCTAAACTGCGTGGTACAGGCATTTCCGTCAACGAAGATTTCTGTAAAGCAACACGTGCGACCCGGAAAAAGCTTCTGGACTTCGCTAAAGCCAGCGGGCAACCTTTCTCCCTGAAGTACAACACAGTAGTAATCGACAAAAAAACCTATACGTACTGCCCTATTACTGATAGTGTGTGCGAGAATGAAATCAACAGCGAAATGCCTTTAAATAATTCCAATGTTTCTTCTGGCGCATCTGCCAGTCAGCCGTCATCGTAGCTAAATGAGACTGCACGTACTACCCCATTCACACGGGAACTTTCCTTCTTACACTGTAACATTCGGAGTGTCATCAACAAACGCGATGCGTTATCATCGCTCATCGACACATGCCTTGCCGACGTTGTGGCTTTGACTGAAACGTGGCTGTCCGCCAAAGTAAACAGCTCAGAAATTCTAAATTGCGAAAAAAAGTTTATCTTCTTTAGATGCGATCGTGGTACTAGATCTGGTGGTGGTGTTTTGATCGCAGTTTCTGACGAGTTGGTTTCTTTCATTTATTTATTTATTTATTTACAATTACCCTCAAGGCCCCAAGGGGCATTATAGAGGGGAGTGGTTGGTTAGTACAGTTCTAAATTTCGCGTTATCGGTGATGGTGACGATGTCATCGGGAAGGCCATTCCAGTCCACAATAGCTTCTGGTATGAGCGAATGTTGATGGGCTGCTGAAGTGGTCTTGGGACGGGCGATCTTGCATGAATGATCCACTCTTGCAGAAATATAGCTGGGCGGGCTGAGGAGAGACTGTCGTAATGGTTCAGAATAGTAAATTTTATGAAGAAGGCAAAGACGGGAAATTCTGCGACGAACGGAAAGGTCAGGAAGAGTTAATTGAGATTTCATTGCAGTGACACTAGAAAAGCGAGAGTAATCAGAAAGAATAAATCGAGCAGCACGATTTTGAACAGATTCGATTGCGTTGGTTAGAAAAGCCTGATGGGGGTGCCAGATAGCTGAAGCATACTCTAGTTTAGGGCGAACAAGCGTGACGTAAAGGAGACGTTTGAGGTTAGAAGGAGCAGACTTGAAATTGCGACGGATATAGCCAAGTGAACGGTTTGCAGAGGATATTGTCTTGTCTACATGAACATTCCAGGACATATTAGTGGTTAGATGGACGCCAAGATACTTGTACTGTGCAGCAGTCTGAAGGGTAATGCCGTTGAGTGTTAAAGAGTTTAAGGGCTGGGAGGAGGAACGTGTGAAGCAGAGGTGCATGCATTTGTTAATATTGAGAGACATTTGCCATGCGCGGCACCATTCAGCAATTTTGTTAATGTCGTTCTGGAGTGCAATATGGTCGTCTGGGTCTTTTATTAGTCTATAAACAACACAGTCATCAGCGAAAAGACGAACAGAGGACGAGAGGTGAAGAGGGAGATCATTAATGTAGATTAAAAAGAGTAAGGGCCCAAGCACAGTTCCCTGTGGAACACCGGAAGAAACGGGAGAGAAAGAGGAGGACGTGCTGTTAGCGAAAACGAATTGAGAGCGATGAGTAAGGAATGATTCAATCCATTGAAGAACAGGAGGGTCCAGTTTTAGCGAACTAAGTTTAAAGAGGAGGCGATTATGTGGAACTTTATCAAAAGCTTTGGCGAAATCAAGAAAAACAGCGTTAGTTTGATAACCAGTGTCAAGATTTTTAAACAGGTCGTTAGTGAGAAAAAGTAGCTGGGTCTCACAAGACAGGTGTTTCCGGAAGCCATGCTGCGCGTTGGTGAAGAAGTTGCAGGAATCCAGGAAGTTAATCAGGTGCTTGTAGATGACGTGCTCGAGGATCTTGCAGGAGATGCAGGTGAGTGATATCGGCCGATAATTTAGTGGAGATGTTTTACTGCCGGACTTGTGGACTGGAATGACCTTACCAATTTTCCAGTCGGAAGGTAACACACCTGTATCCAGGGACTGCTGAAATATCTTTGTGAGGTAAAGGCCGGATGCAAACTTAGTGTTACTTAGAACCTTCGCATTAATACCGTCTATGCCACATGATGAAGAAATTTTGAGGGATTCTATCATGCTAATTACACCTTGAAAGTCTATAATAATAGGATCCATTGGAAAATAATTTCTTGTAACAAGAGGAATTCCAGTAATGGGTGTAGAAACGGTGAAAGCATCAGAAAACACCCTGTTTAAAATATTTGCACATTCACTATTCAATATGTTATCACCAGAGCTATTCACTAGATTGATTTCTGAGTGTGGTTTTTCATTAACAAAGCTCCAAAATTTTTTAGGGTTGTTTAGTAACACATTAGGTAAAGTGTGCTGAAAGAATGTGCGCTTACACTCCCTCAACATACTTTTATATTCAGAAGAGCAAGTGGCATGCTTAGACCAAGCTTCTGGTGTATTTGCTTTTTTAGCGTTCCTGAAAAATCTTTTCTTTTTGTTAGATACACGACGAAGGGAATTATTGTACCATGGTTTAGACGCGGTGGTTCGAATTGTTGCGCACGGTATGTATTTTTCAATAAGTTCAAACAATTTGGTCTTAAAAGCTTGCCAATTTTCATCAGCGTTATGGCAGTCGAAGGTTTCATTAAAAGAAACAAAATAGTCGGAGAGCTCGGAGTTCATCATGTCATAGTTTCCCTTGTGGTACAAACGTATCTTTTTAGAAATGCACGTCGACTTTGATGGTTTGATATCAAGAAAACAATGAAGAGCCTTGTGGTCGCTAATGCCATCTAGTGGAGATAAATCCTTAACTAGAAAAGGATCAGTGACAAGTGCTAAATCCAGAATATTTGAACTATTTTCAGTGATCCTTGTAGGGAAGGAAACCAACTGGGTGAGGTTAAAAGAAAAACACAAGTCTATAAAATCGCGGTCCACACTTGATCCCCCGAAACAACTTGTAGTCTGAGCATTCCAGTCTATACCAGGAAAATTAAAATCACCAAAAAGAAAAATAGGTTTGTTGGTATGACTCAGTGACAACATAGACAGTTCATCACGAAGCAAGTTATTAAAATCGGGGGAAGCGTCGGGAGGACGGTAACATGCGCCAATCAAAAAGGACCCAAAACAACAACTTAAAGAAACCCAAACAATCTCGAGAGCACTGCGAGACAAAACCTTCTGACTTGTGATTCTTCTGTCTACAGCGATAAGGACTCCACCACCTCGACGGTTTGCTCTGTCATGTCGATAAATATTGAAATGGGGATGGTCTGGCATTATTTCACTATCATCGACGTCAGAGTGAAGCCACGTTTCTGATAGCAATACAACGTTAGCATCACATGAGGTAATAATAGACGACAGATCATCACGCTTGGGCATTACGCTACGTGCGTTAGCATACAAAACACTGATTAAACTTTCGGAACCCGCGATATCAGTAGCACTCCCCGCGTCCCCTTATCTCAACATTTCTATTACGGTTTCTGTCTGGGCATCATATATGAATGTCTTAGTGCCAATGTGAAGCTTATCTAGCCGAAGCTTGAAAGGTAAAGACTGTCTTTTGGCAAAAGTAACAAGGTTTTGGCGCGCGATCCGTGTATTTTCACAAAAGTCTTCTGAAATAGAAAATAAGCTGCCCTTGAGGCGAGAGCCATTCTGTAGTAACTGACTTTTAGTTTTGAAAGACGAAAAACACGTTATTATGGGTCGGTTTTTCCCTTCTTGAAATGTGCCAATCCTATGCGCACGCTCAATGTCAGAAGTTTGTAAAGCAATACCAAGGTTCTCTTCGGCGAATTTGAGTACTTTTTGTTCAGATATCGCCCATGACTCTCCTCGGATGTCGGTTATGCCGCGAAAAAGCAAATTGCAGCGGCGGGATCGGTTTTCCAGATCGTTACTCCGAGATAGCAATGACGCTGTAGCCGTTACTTGATCAGCGAGTGCACTCCGAATGCTAGTTACCTCGGCTCTAGTCTCGGAAAGGGTTTCAAGCTCAGCCTCAATTGCTGTAATTTTCGTTTTAATGGCAGAAAGTGAGCCCTCCAACTGGGCCTGCTTCTCAAGAAGAGTTTTGACATCACGCCTAATCGAGTTCTGACCTTCTTCAAGTTTAGAAGAATTGGCCTCAATCTTTTTTACAATGGCAAGAATTTCGTCCAGTTGGGGTTGTTTCTTAGTATCTGGGCCTGGATTGGATTCAACATCGCCAGAGAGCTGTAACAGTGCACGAATCAAGGTCAAGGAGTCACATATTATGCAGCAAAGCACACTTGGGCACGGGAGCACTAGGAGGCACAGGTTGCTAGATTTCTTAGAATACAAGGAATAGCGTTTACACACCTGCAACAAGTGGAACATAGTGGGGTCAGGCGTGGCATTCGCAAGAAAGCTCCCGTGCCCACTGACGCGACGACGGCCGGCGCTCAGTATTTGTAGGCAGGCCACTGCGCAGCCCGATGACGACACATCCGCTTCAGGGTTGGTGACGGTGCGGAAATGCAGATGGCTTGTGCACAGCAGCGGCGGTGGAAACAGCTCCCGTGGATAACTTGGTGGCGTAACGATGACAGGGCCATGATCCGTGGTGTTGCTGACGGCAGTCGAAGGAAAGATGCAGCCGAAGATGACGCATGCGAGCGGGAGCTGCAACAAGTGGAACATAGTGGGGTCAGGCGTGGCATTCGCAAGAAAGCTCCCGTGCCCACTGACGCGACGACGGCCGGCGCTCAGTATTTGTAGGCAGGCCACTGCGCAGCCCGATGACGACACATCCGCTTCAGGGTTGGTGACGGTGCGGAAATGCAGATGGCTTGTGCACAGCAGCGGCGGTGGAAACAGCTCCCGTGGATAACTTGGTGGCGTAACGATGACAGGGCCATGATCCGTGGTGTTGCTGACGGCAGTCGAAGGAAAGATGCAGCCGAAGATGACGCATGCGAGCGGGAGCTGCAACAAGTGGAACATAGTGGGGTCAGGCGTGGCATTCGCAAGAAAGCTCCCGTGCCCACAATGTGTCACTTGCCTCTCCACTTGAATTGGTTTGCGTGTGTATCCGCATAAATCACAAGGATGTAATCTTCTGTAATTGTTATCGGCCGCCTAATTCACCTGCTGGCTTTTCCTCGGATTTATATGATGTTTTGAATAAAATACGTGTAAGGTTCCCCGCCTCACCCATCTTTCTCCTCGGTGATTTTAATTTCCCTAACATATCCTGGAACACACCTGTTCCCGTAATTGGAAGTGGCTCGTCAGAAAGCATTGCTTTTCTTATCACATGCTCTGACTTCAATTTGAGTCAGCTTGTTAAAGTGTCGACCCGCACCACGCAGTCCAGCGCTACTGTCCTTGATTTAGTACTCACCACACATCCGGATCTTGTTCAATCACTTTCGCTTTTACCGGGCCTAAGTGACCATTCTGTTATTCATTTTTGCATCTCCAACACTTTGCCTAACAGATCTAAGATCATAAAGTTAATAAGAGACTATAACAGAGCCGATTTCACTTCAATCAATGCAGAACTCGAGGCCTTTTCGCACGATTTCTTTCTGAGGTTCTCAGAGAGAACTACAGAAGAAAACTGGCTTCTGTTCAAATACAAAGTAAATCAGTTAACCAACCGATACATACCTCTACGCAAGATTAAAAATACGCAATCACCTTGGTTTACGTTATCGTTAAGAAGATTGTTGAATAAAAAGAAGCGTCTTTTTAGGAAAGCCAAACTGTCAATGATTCCGGAAAGATGGGCTGCCTATCATCGCGCGGAAGATGACTACGCACGTGCGCTGTATCTTGCTAAGGATACTTTCTTTCAAAACACACTTCCATCGCTGCTCGAAACCAACCCACGCAAATTTGGAATGTGGTCAACGGTGAAGAGAAAAAGCCGATTGAATTGATTACTGATAGTGAACTTGTCGTTCCGAGAGAAAGCTGTTGTACTGTTTTGAATTCTGCCTTTTCATCGTTTTTTACTGACGTTGCATCGCCTGTGTTTCCCAATACTTCCGCGTATGATTTTTTTCAAATGGATTCTGTAGTTATTGACTGGTATGGAATATGTAAGCTTATTCAAAACTTAAAGCTCTCCTCGTGTCCCGGTGACGACGGTATTAATCCCAAATTTCTAAAAAACACTCAAGTTTATTCCTCAATAATACTGTCAAAGATTTTTTCGCAGTCATTGGAATCATCTCTGCTCCCAGACGACTGGAGGGTGGGGAAGGTGGTTCCTTTGCACAAGTCTGGCAGCACGCATTGTCCCATTAATTATCGTCCCATTTCGCTAACCAGTATACCGTGCAAACTCCTGGAACATGTAATTTACAGTCATGTCGTACAGTTTCTAGAATCAAATTCTTTTTTTAGCGTTCATCAACACGGCTTCAGAAAAGATTACTCATGCAAGACTCAGCTTCTATCCTTTACTAATGATTTATTCTCTGCTGTAGATAGTTCATCAACTGTTCACTGCATTTTCATAGACTTTTCCAAAGCTTTTGATACTGTCTGCCACAAATTGCTATTGTACAAACTAAGTAAGCTTAATCTGGATCCTACCGTTTTAAAATGGATCGAATCCTTCCTGTTTAACCGCACGCAATTCGTAACCGCTAATGAATTTAACTCCTCTCTGTGCCCTGTAATGTCTGGCGTCCCTCAGGGGTCAGTGCTAGGGCCCCTGTTGTTTCTCATCTACATTAACGACTTACCTATTAGCATTTCCTCGTCAATAAAATTATTTGCAGATGATTGTGTCATCTACCGAAACATTACGAGTCCTTCTGATCATGTCATTCTTCAATCTGACCTAGATAACATTTCTTCTTGGTGTGATACTTGGCTCATGAAACTTAACACTACTAAATGTAAATTCATGCGAATTTCACGTCATGCCTCCGATGCTACGCCAACAGTTTACTCACTTAACGACGCTCCCTTAACCCAAGTTAGTTCATACAAATATCTCGGCGTTCACATAACTGATAACCTTTCTTGGCAAACTCACGTTGACCACGTAACAAGTAATGCAAATCGTACTCTCGGGTACTTACGCCGAAACTTTTCTTTAGCCCCCTCTAGTTTGAAACTTCTGCTCTATAAAACGTTGGTAAGACCAAAACTTGAATACGCGTCATCAATTTGGGACCCTCATATAAACTCGCTCATTCTTAACATAGAAGCCATCCAAAATGGTTCTGTGCGTTTCATTTTTTCTAACTACTTCCGCACTGCCAGTGTCACATCAATGAAATCAAACTTAAACTTGCCAGAGCTCGCTTTACGCCGCAAAATATTTCGTCTTTGTCTTTTTCACAAAATCTATCATTTTAACCCGTTTCTCAGTGACTTGCTTTTCCAGCCGCCTTCATACATCTCTTCCCGCAACGATCATCATTTCAAGGTTGGCGTGCCCAACAGCCGAACCAATTTGCATTTTTGTTCGTTCATTCCCACCACATGCAGTGACTGGAACCACCTCCCCGCCGCCATCGCTTCCATCGCAGACACCAACCTGTTCAAATCTGCCATTTATAACCATATATTGTAACCCTGCCTATTCATGTTTGCTTTTGTTGTTAAACCTTTTTGCCCATTTCTCTCTGTAATGCTTCGGCGATTGAGAGTAAATAAATGAAATGAAATGAAATGAAATTAGCGTGGTAAAAAAAAAAAAAACTCCTGATTTTTTTTTTTTTTTTATTATTCGTCTGGCTTTCATTGGAGCACACACAAAGTAAATGTTTTTAAAGTCTCTACACGGCGAGCTCACGCAAACCGTATCCGGAACGTCGAAAACAAAAAAAAAAGTTGAAGCAGACGACGCAGACCCTTACCTAGTGTGCCGGGATTTGGGAGCGTTTCCAACTGCTCGATCACGGGTCGCGTGGTTTATGGGCCACGTTTGCAATACGAGCTGCAAAGAGGTCGATCAACAAAAAGTGTGTATCGTTTTCAAGCGTCTCCGCCTTTCTATCAGCGTTCCTTCATACCACGTGACAACTCAACGCATGTGCACTTCCGGGAAATCCTCCCAGGAGCCGTCTGCCATTCAATTGCTAGCGTTCTGTATGGTTTGAGTTGATTTCTTTCTTATATCTATAGACGCTTTACACGCGCGCCAGATTAGAGCTCCGATTGCTGGCCTTCTCTTGTCTTACCGAGATACCGAGCCACTGAAACTGTTGTTGAAGAGCCTCCTCAAAGGCCTATGCTGGGGGGAAGGACACAGTTGAATCTGAAATGGCAATAACCTGGCCTGCTATGGTAATGATGAAGTGAAGTAAACGGAATAAGAGGAAAACAAAACTGAGGGTCGGTTATAGCGGCGTCCCAGCACAATGCTCCAAAGCATCTATAGACTCTCTTAGGCAGACCCTGTTCACACAGGGCCCTCACGCGGTTACCACCAGCGGTCGCTCGACGGCCTTGAGAGAATGTTTTGCCAGGCACTAAAAGTATATAGGAGGCACTAATTGAACGATAACAATAAGGCGCCGGAGACTCGCCGCGCTCTGCATTTCTTAGGCCCTGTTAAAAAATTTACTCGATCTTGCTCCAGGGTAAGGGTTTTGTACCTTGGCGTTCCAAACCCTACCCGCGTCCAGCGCTTTTCTCTCTGTGTTCTCACGTTACACGACCCGCCGGAGTAACTCGGATTCATTTGGGTAAGATTTGGAACACAGCCTTAGGCTGTCAGCGACTATATATAGTCGCTGACACATGTTTGTCCTGTCCGTCCTCTTTCTCTGACTCTTTCGTATATTTTTGAGTATATAGGCACATAGACACTTTGCAAGTCCGCCCTCAGGGCGCCGCCATCTTACCTCTGGTGTAGGTGGATCGTCTGATAGTCAAGCATTGCTGAGGCCGTGGGTACGCCTCAGCAATGCTTGACTATCAGATGATCTACCCACACCAGCAGCAGGATGGCGGCGCCCAGAAGCCGTACTTGCAAACGTCTATACTTCGCGTCAATGTTTTCAAAGGTCCTAAAAGTCTAGGCAGCTGTTCAAGAGGAAAAGGGGCTTATAAAAAGAATAGTGTTGCCCCCCCCCCCCAACCAAAGAAGCAATTAAAAAAAACTTGTAGGAAAGATTAAGAGGTCCCTTCCTGATGATAACAGGCGATGAATCGGCATAGATCACTACGTGACCATATAGATAAGGGATGGCGCCTCAGCCTAACATCAATTATGACATTTCTCAGCATAGTAAGTGGTGGGATAGACTTGGATTCAGCGTTAAACTATGTTTTTGACACGTTTCTTGATCAGAGCTATCAAGCTATATTCTGTTTTTACTTTCAATACTTACCAACCCCCATAAAAATTCTTTAAAAAAATGCCCAAATACGTTTCTTGAAATTAACTTTTATGACAGAAACTAACTGTATTTCTAGCGATAAGTTTAGAAAAACGTAATATGAAGTTTTCTACCACACGAGAAAATGGATGGCACGAATATACAGAGAACGGTCATGGAGCTTGCGATTATAAAATGAAGAGGATATAAAAGAAAAAAACTGCATCTACAATGAAACGTATCTTTAAGGAAAAAAATGTGACTTATTTAAAAAGAAAAGATTTCATGGCTGACGTCAGAGGAGCAGCTGGCACATATAATAACGCCATTTAGGTCGTTTCTGGTAAGAGGAGGACTCGGCAACACTTTCTACTAGAGGTTCCTAGTGTGCATCACTGCCTGTCTCCCTGATGACGTTTCTCAAAGCGAGACAAACCATTTCATTTATGTATATAAGATTAAGTGGTTTCTGTAAGCGTTGCATAATAATGAAATAGTAAGCAAGGACCAGTATTGTATGGACACTTCTTCCCATGGGGCTATAGTTCCGAAGTTTGTTATGATCCCGCTTTTGAAAGTCACTCCATCAAACCTAAATATTTCATGGCATTACATTTTGTGTCAAACCGCTTAGCACATTGAGTTTGGTGGACCTTCATTAGTCTAAATAAGAGCGTGTTGACACAAACATCTGTTGCAAAAGAGCGTGTGAAAATCTGGAATGAAAAGATTTTCGGAATATACTGGGAAGAAGGACACAGCCGACATACGTTTCTGGAAGTTATACCACTTTTAAAAACGATCAGAGCTCTTCAGTCGCCATTGGTACCGCGATGTGTTTTCCTGTCGTTTCTGCAGCACGCCTAAAACGATCTTTCGCCTGATCTTGGAGTGTCGTAAAGAATACTTCCCAGAGCGTCCTACGTCGAGTGGGAAGAATGCTGAGTTTAATTTGTCTTGCTTTTACTGTGTTTGCCACCATAAATTTAGCGGACACAGCTTTGTAGACGCTTGGAGTCGGTGTCTGTAGCGTTTGAATAAATAAATTGTCAAAACACTCTATGTAACCTCGTTTTATTTTTAGGCGGTCAAAAATTACCTCTTGGTGTTCTTCACCTTTGCGAAAAACGTACGTTGACAAACGATGGAAAATACAAAACTGTAATGTTAACCGTGTCACTTGTTTTACGTATATGTGATAAAATTAGAAGAATCTTTCGGTACAAAAACAACGCCATTACGATAAAAGTGAGTTTGATGGAGGTATTATGCGGCAAAAGTCGATCTCATCAACACCACAGAATTGGAGCACAGTAATGGGACATAATACAAACGAAAAATGCATTTGTTTGCCTTTTCCTCTCACCATCTCAAACACAAATTTCAGATATTCAGTTTCGTTTTCGCCCTTTCGTTATGGTTAAAAAAAGCGACAAGAAATCTGGCAGCGATACCGCGATAACAAGAAGCACGCCTACCTGTTTTATTGAAACAGTAGTTGGCTTCTAGAGATCAATACCAATATCATCCAACGGTGCTCAACAACGCTAACGAATTCTAAGAAAACAGACACACTGGTGTGACATCCTTGTAATAAGCACGTCGTGTGGCCCTGACTCTATGACCTTTAAAGAGTGCAGTGTTGGGATGTACTTTAATTACATTGTAATTAAAGTTCTTCCGATAGTAGGTTAAGAAAACTTGCACTTTACTTGAAGTACATGCTTTGAATATGTACTTGTACTTTACTTAAAGTATTTTTCTGGTACTTTTCGTGAAAAGTACACGTCCCGACTTCAAAGTACATTTCCCAAATTTCGTGAAAACCTTTTGCCCTTGTAATGGTGCACACTCAGCTCGTATCTTGACCAGCGCATCCCCCGCGAGTTACTAGTGTAATTGGGCTTCACCAAGGCAATCGACCAGATTGACCATGCGCCTCTCCCCCACAAGATGTGATAAAATTAGAAGAATCGACAGGCATTGACGGCACTCTGGCGGACTGGCTGATGGACTTCGCCAATGTCCGGACCCAGCAAGTGGCCTTCGAGGGTCACCTCCCGTCATCCGGCACCGTGCTTGCAGACGTTCCCCAGGGAAATGTCCTGGGACCAACCTGCTGTCCATTTACGTGAATGACACTACCGATGGAACGCAATCCGAGCCCATTCTATATGCTGGTGACCTCACGTTCATACAGCCGCTGAACTCCCCTAATGTATTTTCTTCTCTGCAAAATGACTTCGACACCCGTTTCAACTGACCTATGGCCCACAAATTGCCGTTAAACATTGAAAAGAGCCGAAGCATGAGCGTCAGCCTGTTCACAAATAACCCACCACACACGGGCACTCTCACACTTTGTGGCATCCCCCTACCTCATGTCAGCCAGAGCAAACTTCCTGGTGTCAGTTCGACCAGCGCCTAGACTTTAGCCGACACGTGCACGAGACTGCCTCTTGTGCGAGGTGAACTCTGGGTTTCGTTACCCACGTCACTCGCGTCATGCCGGCGGCATCGCTCAGAGACCTTTACACGTCTCTAGTGCTCTCTCAACTCGAGCTTCGTTCTCCGATATGGGACCCCTTCTCAACTGCTCTGAAGGACGCCTCCAAAGCAGAGTGGAGAGCAGCCCTCACGCTGTACATGCGTGATTTCCCACAATCGCGCCACACAGCCTCCAGGGACATCCCCACAACTAGACTCCTATGGCACGCCAGGTGGCAGAGCCTGCAACACCGTAGGGATGTGGCCTGAATCAGGTCGCTCTGCCTCCTTATGGACTCCGGTCCCCTTGATCTAAAGTCCCATTCATACCACGCCTTAACAAACGCAACGGTAGGCCGCAGCAGCTAGCGCGGACCCTTCACCACTGCAATTCGTTCCTCTTACGAGCTGCAATCCTGTGGAGGTCACTTCCTCCATACATGACGGAGACATTCCCCGACAACCGCGAAGACAATCAAGAGCTGTGCTGAGCAATCACATTTCCCTTGTAGTGTGTGTGTGAGTGCTTGTGAGTGTGTGTGTGTGTATGTGTGTATGTGTGTCTGTGTGCTTCATCTCTAAGTACGGCTTTTATATGTGTCATGGACCCGTCGTGTGTTCTATTCTATTTGTTCTAAACTTACTTTTTCTTTTTCTTTCCCAGTCTCAACCTATAGACCTATTTCACAAGGGCGCCGTCATCTTGAGATATCGTCACTTCCAGCAATGGGCGAAAACATTGCTTTGCCGTCGCCACGCCAATAGAATACATTTAGGAGTTAAACGTAACCGTCATCTCTTCTCGGTTTGTCTCCCCCTATTGTTTTTACTATTTGCAGGTTGAAAGGTTTTAGTATTTTTGTCATGGCCCATACCGGATATACCTAACAGGTTGCTGGCGACGAGAGTAAGCGAAAAAATGTCTATAGCGGAACCGGTCTGTTTCAGGGGCACATAACGTGAGTGGGCGGAATGCCGTTCCCTGAACACCTGGACACCAAGTGGGGTAAGAAAAGTGCAATACAATACAATACAATGCAACTCTACACAATGGGAGATAAAGGGAACAAAAGTGCCTTTTGGGCAAGCTGAGATTAATGTTTCGTTTTCGGCAACCATTGCCGAATAATTATTCTGTCAAGTTCAGATTTATGTCCTGTCACCAAATCTCCAAGCTGCCGGGTGCCCACAACAGCGAACTTCTACAGAAGCCGTCTCTTTTGACGTTCTCAGCAGGCAATAACTATACTTCATATGTTGTGTGAAGTGCTGAAAATTGCACGGAGATGAGCGCGTTGATCTGGGCAGTGCCTTCTTGTGCTGGGTGAAAAAAACTCTTTCAAATACCACGCGCTCGCGTCCTTGGCTTTCCCAGTACTAACCTAAGCAAGTTCTGAGGTTGAGTATAAGAGTTTACCAACCTCTAACGTATAAATGGCCTATCGTAGTCACGTGAAAACGTGCAATCGTCTTTAGACACGTCATCCGGTCATTTCTTTGAGCGAAGTAATGGCGGCTATGAGACCGATAGATATAAGTGCCTTATAAGTTGATTGTGCTGAATAGTTCGTCAGCCAGAGTAAAACCACTGCGATGTGGCCACTAGACTTTATCAAATATTCGCTGCCACATAAAAAAAAACGGATGCACTCCCAATTACTCCTGCGGCAATGCATACTAGTAAAAAAAACAACACACTATTGTGGAATGAAAGTGGACCATGACAGATAGTGTTAAAAAGTGTTTGTACTTTACTTTTTCAAGTAAATCGTATTTATAGTGCTTTACTTGGACTACATTATGCCAGGTGTACCTACTACTTTAATTCAAGTACATAAAGCTGATTTACTTTGTACTTCACTTCAACTCTACTTTACACTCTTTGACACCTTTCGTAAAAGCTATCACTGAGCGGTGGAGCTTTATAATTTGCAGGTTCTTTTATGACTTTGCTGTTACTATAAAAGTTTTCTTTTTCATTCCGTGTCTTTCTGCAGAACTTAGTTCCCTATTACGCTCAAATAATTAACCCAGCAATACTGCAACCAATTATTGAAACATGAGCAATTAACTACACTATTCATTTGGGAGCCCTTTGAGCACTCCTGACAACAAGTTCCTCGAGCACGAGCTAGGGTTAAGACGGCTGCCTATCGTTAATCTCCAGTTGCCTGACTGCATTCGTATCAGCCGGCATCTTTTTTGTTACTTGCTGTGTTACGTTCCACGAGAACGCGAAAGCAACTGTAGGGAAAGAAACGTAGACATTTATCATTCTTAACGGCTCCCTGCAACTTTGTTCATCACAAAGAGTGAGCAGGCACCCTATACTCTCTGGGGGCGGGTGAGGGGCTGCTGCTACCGTGATTCGTTTATTGCTAGCTTCACTCAATCACAACAATCGATGGAACGAATAATGGATTATAGAAAGTAGTAAATAAAATCGCCGGAATATCTTACAGCTGCCCAAAATGAAGTCCAGCTCATGAAATTCGTGTTTGAATTGTTTGTGCTGCTTCCACCTCTCGTTCGATTGAGATTGATCGAAGCAACATCAGGCCTATTCCTTTGTTTTGTTCCCACTGACGCCATAAGTGCGATTGACAATTCGGGCTACATACCACCAAGAGATATAATGCCTTAGTGCTGAACTTCCTAGTCCACGGGAAGCGTAGGTCACATATTTGGGCACAAGGGTTATTGTGTCAATGTTCATTTGAGACTGATTTTCTGATTGATTGAACGCGAGTTGGAGCCAAACGTTGACGTAGCTTTCTAGTCCAACATCTACACCCAGCGCTGGCCTTTTGTAGGTTACATATAAAATTAATTCCTGTGGCTTTCTACTTAAGTGGCGTTGGTTGTGTTGCGGATTAACACAAAATAGATCCTTAGAAAAACATACTTTTTAAGTGAAGGTTTTTTTGTTTCTTTTTATTAAATATGTTTTTTCATCTTTCTTAAATTTTGATAAAACTAACTCAAGGTTAGTTTTATCGGTATCTACAGAATACAGGATACCCAAGTTCCGGGGCAGCCATTGTCTTTTGTTAGACATAATTTTCTTAAATAGAAAATTCGTCATCTCTCTCAAACGCAACAACTGCAATTGACTGAGTTACATAAAGCACGAACGTTACCCAAGCCAGAAAGTAGAGCTTTTTCTTAACTATTTTAGCTTGATATTGCGCGTTTATGGCACAGTATGTTAAAATGCTGCAAAAAAAAAAAAAAAAAAAAACGTCTGAACAGTTTTATAACGTCTGCAAATGAAATATTTTATTACTATTTACATATATATGTCCTTTTGTCAAACCGGCTTAATATAGACCGACTCAACTCACTGACGTCACGTCACGTTACTCCGGTGGCGTTGCTGCCGGTACTACGCGTGCGAAGACGCTTCACTCCTCTCGAATTTGGTTTCTGCGCATGCGCAGTGCCTAGACCTGGTGTGGGCAAAGCGGGCTTGTTTGTAAATACTGTGCTGGCGTATAGAAACAAAACATGAACGAGCTCATTGTTCTGTATTAAAGAGCCCTCTCGGGGTGGTTTAACAAATTTATAAGTATATTTTTTATCTAGTTGGACAAAACGCGGTCTTCTTAAAATCAATATAGTGCATTGTTTCAAGCGTTATGCAAAGTATTGTAATCTTAAATGCATTCCGTAATGTAATAGATGTTCATATATGCAAGTTATATTTCTTTTACCTACCAGCCGCCAATGTGATCGATTGAATGTTATAAATATTCGAAATTGGATTAGAGAAGGTTGCCTGAGTCGCAGTTTTGACGTGAACTTGCTTAAATTGTGGTACAACATCAGTGTTTTTTGTGTTTATTTTATTCCATCTTTGACGATTCGTGACAACGATTACTGGGCAGGAAAGGATAACCAATAGAACACACATCATGAAATCACTATTACGCGCTTTCGAGCAAAACCATAGATTATGTGGAGAGTCAGTTACAGATACTGTTGACTCTGCTGGAGGTAGTAAAAAAATACACTGAAGAGGCCCTATCTTGAAATTATTCTGCACGATAAGGTTTACAAATGCTTTCGCATCAAACATCAAAAGGGACGTTAAAGGCAACTTTTGCAAGCTCATAGGATAGCAAGCATTCGAAAAGCAACCATCTCTTCCCCCTTTCATCCGAAATGATAAAATCAACTTTCCAGCTGGTTCACGAATGCGCGCCAAAGCGGGGCAGCATCCTGCAAGCTTCACAATCCCAGCACGAGAAAACACATCAACATTGGCCACACATTTCACAAGATAGAGGATTTTCCCCAACCATCGCGCACTCTGCGCGTTTGAATTCCGTCTTTTGCCTTTTGTAAAACTCTGGCCAGGGTTCCCCTTTAAACTTACTCGCTGACTTTGAAATGAGAGTGCATGTACTGCTAGATACTCTGAGCAGCGCAAAGCCAGCTTCCTCCACTTGAGCACGAATACCGTTTCTGTGTTGGATCTCTAGTTGGTACAATACTTCTAAAGCGTCTTTCGCTCCTCCCCACCTGAGTGGACAAACTATTTTCGAGGAGTTTCTTTACTTTTTTTTTTAGCTTTTCTTTCAACTAAGTATATATATATATATATACAGGGTGTATTTGTTTAAGCTTAACAGAATTGTTTAAAAAAAAAACATGAAAGCTAGATTAATGCGGTCTGCGCAGGTGAGTTATACTGCCAGGGGGACATAATAGAGGAGGCTAATCGTAACGATCAGTCGGCTAATTAGATAAAATTCGTTAATGAACTTTTTAATTCATGAAACTAGACATATAGTACCAATTAGAAACTTGCTCAGCGTCATCGAAAACCACTAAATCAGTAATTTTCAGAAAGACTTTGAGCGCGTAAGAAGCCTAGTAGTGCACTAAAGTTAGCACTCGTGGAGCACGTACAAGGCTAGCGGTTGCGGTGAGGCGCCCGCGCAATTTTTCCGTCTCTTATGCAGCCCCAGCCTTGTACCTGCTCCACGAGCGGTAACTTTACTGCACTACTACGCTTTTCACGCGTTCAAAGTCTTTCTGAAAATTACTTATTTAGTGGTTTTCGATGACGCTGAGCAAGTTTCTAATTGGAACTATATGTCTATTTTCATTAATTAAAAAGTCAATTAACGAATTTTAACTAATTAGCCGACTGATCGTTATGATTAGCCTCCTATATTATGTCCCCCTTGCCGTATAACTCACCTGCGCAGACCGCATTAACCTAGTTTTTATGGTTTGTTTTTAAAAATTCTGTTAGGCTTAAAAAAACACCTGTATATATATATATATATATATATATATATATATATATATATATATATATATATATATATATATATATATATATATATATATAATTTTTTTTATGATGTTACGTTTTGTATTTAATCCAGCCCATATTTGCACGAACCTTCATAATGGTTACTCGGGTTACCTCAAGGTCCCGACTTTCCGGAGTGGCGATACCTTGTATGAAGGATTATTCAAGAATGATCGCGATTCCCCTTGTGGAAAAAGCAATTTGTATGAGAAATTGTTGTGGCCAATAAACACATATGAATCATACAATATATATAAGAACCACATACGAACTTTATAAGAACTATATAAGACATATACGAACAGCATAAGAATTATAAGAAACTTCTCACACGTTTTTTACATGGTTCTTATATGTTCGTATACGGTTCTTATATGGTTCTTATGTGTTTATTGGACTCAGAAATGTATCATGCAAATGAGATTTTTCAATTGGGTCGTAGTCACTCACAGGTTAAAAAAAGAAGAGTATGCCGTGTTTCGAAGATTTTGTTATCCTCCTACAAACCAGTGGCTTCATTTGCGGATAAGATTACCAAACAACGAATCACATATCAAGATATGTGAATAATTTTGAAACACTCTCCGCGTTTTTTAAGCGGCCGGTTACTACAATTGATGTCGCCTATCCTTGTCCCTAATTTAATGTCGCCCTCTATTTATTTTTATGTTGATATATTATCCCATAAAACCTTGTCTTTCCCGAAATTGACGCACTGCCACCCTTCTTATGTTTCGATATTAGGTGTAGCTATTGAATAGGGTGCGTTATTTTGATATACATGTATGTATATACTGTGTGCTTCGCCGAACATCAGCCAAAAAGGGCCATTCTTCCACGGTTGCCTATAAGAATATGCAGTGGCTGAAAACCGCCCTAATTATTGGGGCGTACTTTACTTTATCGCACAGTTAGTAATAATTGGCGTCCGGGGACAGAAAACCCTTTAATTACAACGCCCCGCAAATTTTGTTCCGCTTTTTTTTCCCTTGTAACAACACAGGTGTTAAAGGTTTTGGTAAGGGCATCGAGAACGCTTCGTTATTTGCTATTAGAAAGCGCACATCTGCAAAAAGAAAAACAAAAAAGAAAAAAACGGTTATCGAAAAAAAAAAACGCATCGAACAGGGAAGCAGTATGTGATGTACTAATCTCTCTCCAGGAGCTAATTTAGCGAGGTACATAATGTTTCTGATAATAAGGTTCTTAATTAGTTTCGTATGATTAACGTTTTATATGAATAAACAAAATTATGATTCTGATAAGAAACGCGCTGTTATTAACAACTACTAAGTAAAACTTAGAAAGATCTGGAGCGGCTAAAAGGCCTGTTAAGCGTGAAACACATCTGAGCAAAAGCTACATCGCATCGCGCCGCCCAGTGGCATAACCATAGAAACCATCGCTTGCGAAGTGAGGTAGGGGGGGGGGGGGGGCGCATTCCGTAAAATGAAAGTGTCAGCAATGGCTGCTATGGTAACGCCGCTCGGCGGCGTGACGCGGCGTCTCTTTTGCTCACATCTGTTCACGCTTTAGTGAGCGAAACTTTAAGGCCTATATACACATTTGCGTTTGAGCGCAGTGCTTTCCGTAAAGGCAAGCGGACGCGTAGCGTTGCGAAGAGCGCTTGCGTCAAGCTTGTACACACGGTTGCGTTGATACGCACTCAACCACAGTCAAGAGCCAATTAGAACACGCTATTGTCGCTAGCGGCTCACCAATAGTAAGCGAAATTCACGGCAACGTGGCGGCGACCGGTGACAGCGTCAAAGTGGTCGATCTTGGAACAATCCCGCTGGCTTCCTTGACATTTGCAAGTTTAACGGCCTATAGAGCGCGCACTAGTTCCTATCAAAATGGCCGTCATATAGATGATCGCCGTAGAACAACAGTACAAAGTCGGGTCTCGGACGACGGATCAGTTATTCTAATATTGCGAAATGAGCCTTACCTCATACTTCTACGTCGGGAAGGTGTAAGCAAGAAGCTTCATTCTGAAGCCGATCCTACAGGAGCTGAAGAGCGCAACTTCCTTACCGCGGTACGGCCATCGCGGAAAGCTGCGAATTCTGTCCGGCTGGAACCATCGCAGCCTTTGAAAAACTTGCTCGCGCATTCCCATTGATCCCTAAAACAAATAAGCAGGTTCCGCATACGGAGAACCGGATAGGTACCTTTAAGTGGCGCAAGCCAACGCGTGAACCTCCTCTTCTTTCTTGGCTTCTGATTGGTCGAACGCAACGCGCTTCCGCTAAGCCGGGTCCAAAGTTGTGCCGGTCTCTACTGCCTTGCGGCGCGTTGCGAGGCGTTGCGAGGCGGCGCGCACCATGCCGCAGGCGACTACTTCTGGCCGCTAGCACGCCGCAATGCACTCAAACGCGTTCAAACGCGAACGTGCGAACGAGCCTTTCGCGCGTTTGTTGTAAGCGCAAGACTACACGGTGCGAAAATGCGCGTGATAGAAACGGAAGCCCCGGGAGAGAGCGTCAAAATTGGGTACAATTTGAGGACCCAGAAAAACAACGCACGCGCTCTAAATGATGTCCGGCAAGTCCCTACTTGGAATTTTATCTCAATTTCGTTTAATTAAACAAAATGCATTTCTGCGAAGCTAACTAAAATTTGCCTGTCTGCAATGAAGGTTCGAGTGCACCCGATGGTGTCGATGGAATGGGGCATGCTTGTCTTGGTCGCGTCATATAGACACCGTAGGTGTAAAGACGAGAAGAAAGGGGGGAGTTTATTCGGGGCTTTAACACTCATCTTCCCCCGCCTCCCGCTCTGCTTCCCCACTGCCCCTTTTTTCCTCCTAAAGTGCGAACAACATGACCAAGCAAAGTGCGTAGAGGGTCACCCTTGCCACTTTAAAACTTGGTTATCGTAAACCCTGTGCGCAGAGCTAACCCAGCTTATACGAAGCACGCAAACTGCGTCTTATTTCACGGGAGCACTATCGTGGGGGCAGCCGAAATATGGCTCCATGACGAAGAAAAGGAGGCCGCTCGCGGAGGGCCGAAATCGCGACTGGACCGGGGACAACGCAGCAATTTTGCGTGAGGCGATCAAGCTTGTGCCACCCCCCCCCCCCCCCCCCCATCTCACACCGCTGCAATTAGTTCTTAACACAATATGTAATTAAGGGCTGGACTCGCGAGCTAAACGCCTTATGCTCAAATGCAACGAACAACCGTTACACGCAGGTGAGGGAAACATAAAGTATACATAGCCCGCAGCAGGCAATCCATAAGCGTACAAAGCAATATTTAGTCAGAGAAAGCATATATACTTATTCATAATTACGGAGACAGTGCGCCCGAAAAAAAAACAACATAACTTGGCCCAAGATTGGCAAACCTAAGAGCTGAACTTGAGCTTAATCAGGTTTTGCTCCAAGGCGTTAATTAACCAGAGAATGCCATGTCTAGTTTTTGTTTAGTTCGCCACATGATTGCAAAAGAGCCAGATATGAGCCGAAAATGTCACGTGACATCCAAACCACAAGTGAAGCCTAGTTTTGTCATATTCTTTAAAAACGAGGCCAGGACAGTCCCGTGCCAACAGAACAACCAGGCAATGAATCCTAACGCTGGCACTTGGAATGCCCAGACCTTTGCCAAAGAAAATGAATCTTAAGTATACATTTCGATTTTCCTTGGGCTTTAAGGCCCTAAATTGTAAAACAAATACCGAATTTCAGTCCAAGGAACTCTGCTATTCAGGTTATCACATTTAGTCATTATTAGGTGTTATTAATCGTAATTATACGTGATTTCCCGAAGGTGCAGCAGATATCCAATTCCTGACCGTGCGATCAGCTTCTCCTCAGTGCCACGATGAGGAGGCGAAGAGGAGCGCAAGCAGCATAATTAAAAGAGAGTTTTAGTGGATCGTACGCCTCGGAGAGCGGGCAGCGGGTGCCTGCTCAATCCATGCTTCAAAGGGACGGCACGAATCCCCGCTAGCAAAGCGTAGCTCTATACTCCGTTTCACCTTATGTTGTACCGCAGAGAAGGCTAGAAGCGCGAGCTCATAGCGTTGGCAGCTGAACTTGGTGCACGAGAGCTTGTGCCGCCGAGATGTGCCCTAGAGCAAGGAGCTCGAGCTTGCAGCCTTTCCTGCGGTACATCATAAGGTGAAACAGAGTATAGTATACGGTTATTAATATTCCCTAAAGGGAGGTTCGCACAGCAGCGTTGTCTTAAGTTACAAAGCTGTACGTACTAGGGTGCCTTCATGTGCGCTTTGCTTAGGGTGGAGACATGTGGCCATTTTGTCCCACATGTTTATTTTTCTTTTTTGTTCAGAAGCGCGTGGAAGAGCGTGTCCTTGGACGCGTTTGTGGTGCTGACTGTGCTATGGCGACATTTTGTTTTCGTCTATTTCTTTGTATTTTACCCGTGAGCGCGTGCTGTCGGCATCGGGTACTACAAATGGTGGCGTCACCC
This sequence comes from Ixodes persulcatus, assembly GCA_013358835.2. Lineage (NCBI taxonomy): Eukaryota > Metazoa > Arthropoda > Arachnida > Ixodida > Ixodidae > Ixodes > Ixodes persulcatus. The sequence goes on along the minus strand of JABSTQ010011335.1, from coordinate 862,355 downwards.
TAAACAGAAGGACATTGAGGCACCCTAGTACGTACTCTTATACGTTGAGATGCGACCGCAAGTCACCTACACATCCGTGCTTCGTACAAAGCTTGTCAGCCGCGTTGCAGTAGCTTGGCACGCTGAATACGAAGCACGCGTGTTCCGGTGACTTACGGTCGTATCTTGACGTAAGCGTACGTAAGCTCCGTAACAAGAAAACGGTGTTGTGTGAACCATGCCTTAAAGGGACCATGAAGGCAATTTAATTTTTTTTAAAAAAGAAGGTGTTTTCGGAAGCATTGGGGTCCTGGCATGCCACACAATTTTTTCTAGAACTTTGTGACTCTTATTTCTGTATCTGCAAATAAATCTGCGGAACCGAAACAAACATTCAGATTTCTTCCCTTTTTCGCCTCTGGAAAGAGAAGTGACATCAGGGAGCACTGTCGGCATCGGTAGGATTTAGTGCACACTCAGTGATGTTCCAGTGGTTCGCTATAGTGCGCGGCGGTCTGTGAAGAAAACCTGGAAGAAATGGGCGACAACGCCGCGCCGCCGCGCTCGCAAACGAGTTTGAGCTCCCGTTCAGCGACCTCACGCCGACTGAACGGGAGATGCTGGTAAGGACGCAGAACTCTGGATTGGCGCTTTACGAAGGCGCCCCAGACCTACCACCAGCTCCTCGGTCGCCGCCTCAGAGCGACTCCGGCTGACGTGAAGGTGCTGCTCAAAGTCTTCTGGTCGGAAATGCAACGAACAAATCCTGACACCGCTGTCCACAGCTCTACGCAAGACGACGGCGCGCAACCAAATGCTGCACATTGCTGCATCGGTCGGCAGTTTATGCAAACTAACGTCGCCCGATCGACCACACGTCTTTAGCCGACCTTTCGCGCAACCTACTACTGCACATAAACGCGGCATGATTGGTGAGACACCAGTTCGCAAAGCGAACACGAGACGACGCACGAAACCAGAACCAAAAGTCCGCCGCCCCCGGCGCTCGTACCTTTTTCTTTTTTTTCCATGGTTGCTCGATGCTTGTTACGCGCCCGAGGTAGCAGTGCGGGATGCGTTCAACCAGTGACAAACGGAGGGATCGCTTCAGATTATGCTTTTATACACGGTATGAAACCTATTAATTCTCAACTACAACTTTAAAAGATTATCCAACGTTCAAATGAACTTTTTTCATCACATCTCACCACCGAAATCGAAACCAAGAGCGCGTCTATCGTTTGAACCAATCGCCAGACGAGGAGCCCGTTGTCGTCACGCTTCAACGGCGCACTTTAGTTCAGCTTTCTGCCGCCGCCTCAGTGGGGTCTCAGGCATCGTTCCCGGCGCTATTATTACCGCGCCTGTTTGCTCGATTGGTGCGGCACCCAAACTTCTGTTCGGGCTAGAACTTGGTCAACAGTATCTGAGACGTGCCTGACATCCATTTCAATCGTCGAATAAAACTTCGAAACTGCCTTCATGGTCCCTTTAAGCATGATTCACTGAAGCCTGCGGTAGAAAACGCGCGCGCAGCTGGCTCCCGAACGGCGAAGCGTGATTTTATGACGTCGCGTGGCGAATCATAGCGCTACGCGGATAGCTTAGCGTGCTATGAGGTCACGGCTTCCAACAGCGGACAATTTCTAGCGCAGCGGACGCGATAGATCCCATCCCTTCACAAAAAGGACTCACATAATATTGGTGACATGAGCGATCGAAGCCGCCGCGATGGTCGTCCTGCCACAATTGGTGAAACGCTGACGTTACGTCAGCAAAGGACTTCTCATCGACGGAAATAAGAGTAATGTAAGAACTTCAATTTCAACGCTGTTGGTGATGTTGGTTTTAGAGCACAATGATTTTGAGGCTTCCACCATGCTCATTACAAGCACCATCGAACTTATTGTTCCCGAGGTAATGAAGTGACGAGAATGAACCATAGAAGGACACCACCCAAACATCTCGCCGCCAATAGCTTACGTCACCGCCTGCAGCGTGCGACTCTTCCCGAATCTGGTGACGCGTCGCGCAATCTTACGGCATATAAGGCCATGCCTCACGTCACGTGTCATATAGGGTGAAGCGAGCGCAGCATTCTCGGGCGACGCAGTCTCCCATATCAGGCTCAGCCGTAGCGGCCGGCCCATGCGAGTAACACGTGCTAGGCCATCCTAGCTCTGACGTGAAACCGCCACGAGGCAACTCGACCATGGCCAACGCCATCTACAGGGTGTCTAGCCAGGCTCTTAAGGCCTGTTCACAAATATGAAACCGAGAAAGACCGAGAGAGACCACAACGGTTTTTAAGCCTCTTGCGACGTCTTAGGACCTGCTCCGCTGCAGCGCATCCGGTTTAAGATGTCGCAAGAGGCTTAAAAAACGGTCTGGTATCTCCCTGTCTAACTCGGTTGCATATGAGTGAACGGCACTTTAAACTCAACCGCAAAAATTGGTTTCTTAACCTATCGCACTACGATTTTGTGCAGCGCTGAACACATGTGGGGCATTGTTTCTATAAAATATTCAAAGAGTGAACTTACCTGAGGAAAAAGGTAAAAAAAGAAAAGTGGCTTACCTAGTATAAAAACGCAGCGAAGCCACCTGTCTTCAAACAATATTGCGTCCTTTTCTTTGAAGACAAGCGGCTTCGCTGCATTTTCATAAGAATTAATATTTTTTTTCTTCATTTTTTCACTTTTTCGTTAGGTAATTTCGTTTTTCCAAATATTATAGAACATATTTGGAGCTGAATCATATTTTGAGCTGAATCATCTCATATCCTCATATTTTGAGCTGAATCATATACTGAATATTGAGGCTTTATATAATCAACGACTGTCTGAAGTTATTTTTTCAAAGCTAAAAGCTGACCGTGAACTATTTTTGTCTCCATATACAGACACTGACGCACATTACAATTTTAGACACAGAAATTTTAAAACAATTAGAACCTGAACCAATTACGGCACACAGTTATTAACCTGGCAAATTCCGAACCTCCTGAACCTTTACCCTGCCTTAGTTGAAATGATTGACAATAGCTCCTCACTGTTGTCCTTCAGAAAACAAGCAAAAATGTATTTTTTTCATCCGTTGAAGTTTGCTGTTTTGTCTGTTCTCATCATACATATCAATGTATTCGTAATTATGTTGCTGTCATATAATTTTTCTCTAGGTAACTTATATGACCTCATAGGTAGTATATGTTGATTGCTGCCTGTGACGTGAGTGTATAAAAACAGGCAAAAATGTATTTCCTTCATCCGTTGTAGTTTGCTTTTCTTTTCGTTACAATCATACATATCGATGTATCGCAATTATGTTGCTGTTATATAATTTTTTTTGGTAATCCTACACTCTCAAGAAAAAAGGGTGTAAAAGAGTGTATCGTTACACCCTTCGTCCCATATAATACACCCCCAAACTTCAATTCGACGTACAGCGCCCTATAGTCGAACAGACGGCCCCGAATTTTACGAGGGGCTTGATAACGGTGCGATATAACGTTTTAAATAGCTAAAGTACGTATCAAAGACCACATAAAGAAAACACCGAGTTTTTACAGTAGGGCCACAAAAACCCCGATTATGTTTTTTGTCGTCAGTAAAACGTACATTAGCTATTTTAATAAGTTGTACCACACGGCTATCAAGCCAATCGTAAAATTTCGGGCCGTCTGTTCGACTGTAGGGCGCTGTACGTCGAATTGAAGTTTGGGGGTGTATTATATGGGACAAAGGGTGTAACGATACACCCTTTTACACCCTTTTTTCTTGAGAGTGTATGACCTCATAGGTAGCACATATATATATATATATTACTACGGCTCCACTTGTCAACCTTCACTCATTCCCATTATATACACGGTGCAGCCTGTCCCTATGGGGAGGAGTGGTTTCCTAGATATCTTGGCAGACGGGCCCTTTCCGACATTTGCAAGCTGAGATGACGTGCCAAGTCACTGCCGCAATTCGGAAATAGCGCGGGCCTTAAATCAGCAACGGTTGTCGTCTCCCCAGTTAAGCGAATTTGAAACTAACAGTAGTACACAGAGAGCTGGTCAAAAATTGAGTCCGCCGTTAACCAGTGGCCGGGAAGATCTAATCGGTTAAGGCGTCGCCCCGGACAGGCGAAGGTTGCGGGTTCAATCCCCGCTCCTGGCCCAATTTTTCGCCAGCTCTCTTTCCCTTTCCCTAACTTTAATGCAATAAATTCAATAATCACCTCCTCCCCTCTTCGTTCACAATATATATATATACACCTTTTTTTTAACCTTTTTTTTCTCTTTTTGTTGTTTTGCTGCATGTTTGCCTGCTGCCTGTGTTGTGAGTGTAGCCTGGTACTAGGGGCCTAGTCAGGTGACTTTATTGTCGCCTTTTTGCCCCAGCTCCATGGCAATCTCTGTATTGTCAGAAACTTCAAATAAATAAATAAATAAAATAAATGCACGCCCTGTCGGACGCGCTGCACAAAATCGTAGCGCGATAGGTCAAGAAACCAATGTTTGCGGTCGATTGATACCCCATTCACACGACCGTAAAGGTACCTTTTGCTAAGGGACCTTTATTCTCTGCGGCCAATCAATTAACGATCTTCCGTGCATGGCCTGTGCTCGCGACCCAAGAGCACGGGCTGATTCGCCGATAGCAAAGGGGCCTGTGTTATAGGTACCTCTATGCTGACTCTGTGAATGGGGTATTAAAAAGCCTGGCCGCTATTTGAGACACCCTGTAGAATAATTAAGGCCTCCGAACGCCCCACTCTACTTCCATATGACGTCATCACAGTCTGAGGCTGCCAACTCAGCAATTGGACACCAGCCCGATGGCGAACGTCCTTCGACGCGTTGATTGGACACGATACCAAGCCGAGCACTGACGCAGCATTCGTATCCAAACTGTGTCTTCGCTCGATCTCATTCTGATGACGCTAAAATTCTAGTGCATAGGCTTTGATTATTCTAGGTGGCGTTGCCATGGCACGCTCGTTACTCCTCACACCCTCCGCTCCTCAACAAATTTCAACATGTCTCGATCATTCTGATAAACTCGGAAAGCGAGTAGTATGTCCTGCGTGCAGCATATCCGGAAACCACCCTAAGTTCCCCGTGACCAAGCATAACAAATCATGACGCACACATAAGGCACGCACGGTACGTTCTGTGCTCCCTGGGCTGGTCACAATCAACAAAACGATAAGAGTGATACCCATTCTAAGGTTTATCGTTTTTCTTCTTTTTCCTTGAATCGGTAGAAACATTAAATGCTTACTGATTGAGGACTCCAATCACGAACCGTTTCGGCAATCGCATGTGCACCTGTGTGCGAAAAAGTGAGGATAGCCATAGATGTGGCCGGCCGGCAAAAGTGATGCACTGTCCACTGCCCAGCCGCGATTTCGATATCGTTGTTTCCTTGAGCGCTACGCTGCGGATCGATCGTTCGGCTGCTGTTATAAGATAGCAGATTCATAAAGAAGTGATAGCATCCGCGTTCCGTCGAAGTTTTATGAGCCCACTTCCTTAATAAGTAGGACCCTTGACAGCGAATAATACGGTAAAAATTTTATTCCTGCGGGAGTATGGCCGACGTTTAATGAAAGTTTAAGAATATCAGTGAAACCTTTGGCATGTACAGGGTGTTTCACTGAACATCGGCTAAATGGTTCGTCTAAAAGCTACGCATCACAGATATATAATGTTTGCAGCGCATTAGCCACTCTCACTGAGCCTATATTTAATAAAGTAAATGACGTTTAGGATAACACAGTTTTATTCGTTCTGGAAATTCCTATGTTAATTAACACAAAGAAAGATATGTTCCCAATAAGAGTTTTGATCCTTATTTAAACTCACTAAAGAATAAATGTTAGGAAAATTGTAGCTCGGCTTTCTTTATCCTGGCTCTTGAAGATGAATCCAAATTCGACGCGATCGTGCAGTTTTTTTTTTTTTTCTGCATTTTTGCTTTGCCAGTCTGGCGCCTGTGGCACAAGCCGCAATGATTGAACACCACCACGCTTCTCCTGTGCTCCAGGTCTTTATAAAATTTAGTGATTTAGTGGTTTCGGAAAACGCTCAGGAAATTTCTGATTATAACAATATGTTTATCTTTACGGATGATAGTACGTATAATGAAAAATTAATTATTGAGATTATTATTTTAAACTTTATGAATCTCACTTCAGTGGTCCCTTGGCAATGACGAGTGCGGCACCGAACCTTTTTCTATGTGATGACTAGTTTTCTTAGGAAAATTTGAACCGATGTTCCGGGAAACAACCAGTGTACACTCTAAAAAAAGCTCGTGCGTCCGCTTTCCCGCACAACACTCGGAGAGCCAATCAGGGCAACTTACGAAGGCAGCTCGGCGAATGACGGTGCCGAAACATATGTTTAGACCAAAAAACGCAGTCTGAGTTCTGACATTAAGCCATGCAAGCGTGACGTTTTGCATTGCTTAATGTCACAACTCAGACTGCGTTTTTTGGACTAGACAGATGTTTCGGCATAGTCATTCGCCGAGCTGCCTTCGTAGGGTGCCATGATTGGCTCTCCGAGTGTTGTGCGGGAAAGCGGATGCAGGGGCTTTTTTTAGAGTGTATGCATATATTGTGTTAGTGTGGATATAACCTGGGTTTCGGGGCATTGTAACCCGTCAACCTGCAAATATTCAGCTATAATTTTTTTAATTATGGCCGTTGTTAAGAGTGTATTAATCGTAGCGAATAAATTAATTTGATTAGAATTCGCTTTATCCGATAAAACAAAAAGTAGAGATATGTGGCTCAAGACTGATTCCCAATTTGCCCCCTACTGCTTACCGGTACCCCACGGTACCCCACTTAATTTGACTGGATTGAGTTTGATTTGATTCCATATTTGCAACAGGTACGAAGTAACGTGATGCTGGAGGCATGGGAAAAAGAGATGTCACAAGGTCGGCTTGACGGAGCCACAGTCCCCCGCATTCACATTTGAGCAGCAGAAGCAAACTAACAAAATTTACATGCAGTTCAATTTACAGCGTTAAAGACAAAATAGAACCGGAAGAAGTAATACTTGGAGGAAAAATAGACTGATTGGATACCAATTACGGACTGAGAATGGACGTTGGACTCCAGAGAGAGCAAGTGACGCTTGCCCCTGTTTGCTGATCTGCAGAGCCTTGAAGGCTTCAACAAGTTGTCCGTGCCTGAATGTAAATTCTGTGCACTCCGTGAAAAGATTGATGTCATAGACAGAGTAAAGAGGTTAGTAATTTTGCGTAAGATAATAAGGTAAGATTTGTTTTCGGAAGTCTCCAGGTTTCTCACAATTTACACTCGTTTTACTTCTCCCCGAATCTGATGAAGGTACTCCGAATAAAGAGGCTGGTTCACGTACCTGGGCAATATAGGGACGTAGGGAAGCTCCTACATTCAGTCTTATTTACGTAGGCTCCATTCTATGCACCGAGACACTGGAACTCACCTTGAATACCACGTACCTTTCTACGACTATTTCACGAATGTAAAAATAAATCGGGGCCCAAGTATCCTCCCGACCCATGCTTATGTAACGTCCACAAAAACCTCGGAAGATCCATCTAAATTGGCATTTCAAACGCTGCGGGGTACACGTTACGTTTCAAGTTTCTCTGCTCATCTACTTCCGCTCGTACTCGTATCATAACAAATAGTACATTACTATTAAATTAACATCATTCAGGCGCTTACGATTTGCAGTCTTTCAGCTGACAATGCATCAGACAAAAGCGTTCCAGACTTTTCTACGGCGGAGAATTTTATCCCCACTGTCACGGGCGCTTCTCCTTCCATCGCATAAAGATTTAAACAGCTTTTTTGGACATCGGGGTATAATCCTCCGTTCGTAACAAGTTGAACGGTGTCGGGGATTTTGCTTGAATCTGTACGTGACCGAAATAAGAACGAAGTGCTCGGTCGAACATATTTTGTCTTCATTTATTTTCGACGACTAAAAGACTTTTGTATTTTGTTCGAATTGCATGAGTTTCGATTTTTTTTTTCATAACGATACGTGAGGGGTGTTCCAGCGTATTATAAAGACTGACAATAACAGAGCCATCAACATCTTCCTGTGCTTACATATCGGTGAAACATATAGTCTAATATAAAATCTTTTTACAACCCCTAGGCGCTATATTGTACTATGCGTCATGTATGTCCACTTACACTAATTCTTTATCGCATGTCAAGTTCCTGAGCTATGTTCAAACGAGAAGTTTTAAAATTAAAAATGAGAATGCATTTGAACTTTCCAAATTAATCCATGTTGACACGGCTTTTATACGCGGGTAAGAAAGTAAGGATAGTTGGCCTATTTACAGCTGTAACCCGGAGTAGTGCTGACTACTATTGCTGTTACTAATTTAAGCCGCCCACAAACTGCGATAACTGCGTTGAAGATGGCAGCATCTGTGGAACCGCTGTCAGCGTCTGCAAATAGTGAATGGCTTATGGGTTTCCTGGAATTGCCAATGAAACATTGGAAAAGAATCGCTCGAGTAAAGATCGGACAAAGCAACGACTTGCAACGGCACAATATCGCGCACACTGGGGCTTTTCTGACGTCACTCTGACTTTTCAAAATCAAATTTGTTAGAAGGGTGTTTTGCCAGTGTAAAGTTACACTTTCTTAATTGGCAAATCTGGTGTCTCTCCTCTCAGCGAACAATAGGGCTAGCTCTCTATGGCTACGAACTTGCGGTTTTTACTGCTGTAGAGATGAGTTTGTCTGCCTTGAAAGGGCAAGTTGTATATCCTATCTGGAAGAGTTGTTTGGTCAATGCAATAGCCGTCATCATAGGATGCATATTGCGCACAGTGGAGTGACTTCAAGAATGCACGCCAGTCGTCATTAAGAGTGATAGGCAATTTCTCCTCTCATCAATAAATTTGCAAAGATCGCTTTCATTTAAAAAACACAGTCGCTTTATTTTATTTTTTTTTTTAGATATTAAACTTTAGAATTTTTATCTCTGAGGGGATGACATTGGTCACCATAAAAATTCCCGTATTCCTTAGATTGTTTCTGCAAATCAGAACGATAAGTTCCCGCGTATTTTGAAGAACCCAAGATCCTCTAGATGTTCCTTTCCTTATTATTAAGAGCTTGGGGTACACTCAGATTCGTTTGTACCAATTTCATATCCAGTTTCGTGAGGGCACAATGAGGGATCGCTGTTTGGCAAGTTTACGAATAACAAACCAGAGTAAAGTTTCGTGGGCCTGCACCTAAAACCCTTGTTATCGTGAACTTCCGCATCGACAATTGTACCTTGGCTGAGCAAATTATTCGTTCGGCGCAAGCATCATCCAAGGAACCTTAGACAACATTCTCTCTTTTTCAATTTTCACCACAACATGGCGAAACACAGAATAGTCAAAGAAATTAGTGAAAGATGGCACAAACGTAACGTCAGTAAATGGTTGGTACTTCAGATCTTTGATAAAATCATATAATAATAATAAAATCATAAAATATTAATATTATAATTATGATAATAATAATAAAAATAATTTGATTTGAACATTTTCTAGTATCCACTCAGCAGTGCGCAAGGGGCAGAAAGGTTGGGACTCGTACGCAATTGCGCCTGCTAGCCAGCCGCCGAGGGAATTAAAATAAGAACTTATCTATAGTATATACATGCTTCAAAGGATATACAGCCCCCGCATGCACCCATGTATGCATATATACACACGCAAGCACACACGCGCACGCACATATAGGTAGCCACATGCATACATAAACACACATGTACGCGCACACAGACACGCAAACATGTACATATACACAAACGCACGCACGCGCACACAGGCAAACTTGCGGTACATTAAGCCATCTCCTGAAGGATTCTCGTCCTCCCCTTACACGCAAGAGGTGGCCATACTTCTTATATAAACCTAGGCAATCCTCTCTGTCCTGTCTGAAAGGCTGACGTTCCCTCAGCAGAACATAGAGGAACTCCCCGATGATTGCGGGGATTAGTGTCATTCCGTGTCTTCTCGCAACGGAAGGCAATCTTTCAGGTTTGCCGGTGCGAGATCTGTTCACACGTATGGCTGTGGATAGGTAGGTTCCAGATAGTGGGCCGTTCAACACGCGGCACTACAGGCACATACGGGCAATGCACCGTCGTTTCTCGAGGGATCACCATCTAGCTACAATTTTTTTCGCTCGCACGCAGTTTCGCCGTTTGGCCGCCAGGGACACTGTCAGCCGCGGGCACGGTGGCCGCGGAATGATGCAGCCTTTCGGATGCTCGTCGAACAAACGCTCTCGGATTCCTCGCGCCGCGCATTCAGCCCCACCGTGTCCTCACCTAAAGAGTGTATCTTACACCGTGGCTGAAAGTCAGAGGGCCACATGGCTTGGACACACGGGAGACGAAAACCATAGTGCCATGGGCTTTGGCGACAATTCCAGTGACGCAGACGGGGAAGTCGAGCGTTCATGTAAAAGTGACACCGAGTATTTCTAATGAGTTCTGCACGGCTATCGGGACAACACGTAGATGGTACGTAGGACTTTCCACACTGCGTAAACTGCTAAAGCGAACTAAATAGCTTTTGACCGGACTCAGTTGTAGGAGGTTTTGTGTTTCCGAGCAGGTAGTTCTGTAGATGAACGTGCGTGACAGGTGAACCAAATGGGGCCAAGATTGAAGTGTCGTCTGCATAATGAACGAGAAGAAACTTGTCTTGGTGCATGTCATTAAAAAAAATAGGAATAAGGTGGGGGCTAAGATCGATCCCTGAGACATACCGGAGTGAACCACAGTAGACAACTTGTTGAATGCGGTCCCTTATAGAAAGCTGATAATCCACTTGAGGGGGAAGCCCCTTACACCCGCTTTTCACACTTTGTTTGAAAGAGCGCCAGTGTAAGGGTGTCGAAGGCATTACTGAGGCCTAGCTGGATCAGGTCCGTCCCCTTGTGATTTTCGAGGCTATCGCTCACGTAATGAGTCATGGTCGCCAAGGCCGCCTCACAGCTACGGTGATGGCGAAAGCTGTGCTGCGTCTGGGACAGGTATCCAAGATTATGAAATCATATAAAATATTTTCATGACAAAAAAACTATGCATTAACAGAGCGCGATGTGAACGTTCCTTTTGATCTAAAAAGGCCCCTAAAGATTATATTTTTTATCAACAGAAATAAAGATTTTTGAATATACTTCCAGGTAACGCAAGCCGCATGATCCTGTAAGCGGCTCACTTTGACGGGTGCACGCTTCTACAATTGCAATGAATAAGTATGTGACTCTGCCTTCGAAGTATTTTTCTTTAATGAATCCTTTATCCTCCCTATAATTCGTAACCTCCCCCCCCCCCTGTCTCAGGATATTCAAGTCATAAGGAGGCGAACAGCTTTATTAATTAACTATCAATTTTTCATTCAATGAATTAATGAAAATGATGTACGAAATATAACATTCATTAGTTCGTCGCTGCTTCGCGCATGCTGTGTAGCGGATACCCTTCCATTATTCAATATCGGCTTCTACGAAAATTTTAGCAAAGTAAAAGGTAATACCTAAATAAAAAAAAATCCCCTATCTTTATTCACCACACGTAAATAAATAGGCACGGAACAAAAACAAATAATGCGTTCCAATCCATTTTTTTAGATTTATTATACAAAGTCTCGTAGATATCTAAAGAGATATAAGAGGCCCCCAGTGGAAATACTAATTAATAAACGCCCATGAATTTGCGAACTTAATCGGCTGTATAGCGAAATTTCCTTTCATTTATTCATACAAATTAACACGCAGCCAAAAAAAAAAAAGAAATAATGGAAAACAAAGCCCATGTTTTTGGCAATCCGTGCCCGCAATGTGGAATGTTCCTAGCGCGCTCTCCGTGGCCTGACATCATAAACACCCGCGACCTTTGGCGCTCCCTCAAAGAGATCCCGCCGGCGTCCCCATCTCGCTTCCGGCGTGTACGCCCGCACATCCCGCCTGTGGCTGTGCTTCATGCCGGCCGTGATCGATGGAACGTTCAGCCGCTGCCGACAAATTATCTCGAGCCATGCAGAATAGATCGACCTCCCATAACGAATCCATTCATTTCTCTGATGAAAATCACATCCCGGACTCGCCGGGCACAAAAGCTGCAAACGCGGCCAGATGAAAAGAAAAATGAAGAAAACAAACAGGAGGTGTACGATAAGAGGAGGAGGATAAGGGCGAGAAATGAGAATAAAACATTTTACTGCACTGTAAAAAAAAAACAAAAAAAAAAACGCAGTTAGTTCCAATACCGCACAAGCACAGAGAGGCGATGGGCGACTAAAGGGGATACCGACTGGTGTGATACACAGTATATTTTATAAATTAGGTCGTGGTCGATTCCTGTTGCGTAATACGTGCGACTGCTTTATTATTTTTTAAGAAAATTATTAAGGGGCTACATTCTTCTTTTTTTTTTCGTGTTGTAAACCAGCTACTAATACCTCTGCTACTGGGCAAAATTTAATGTAAGTTGCATCGAATCATATGAAATGTCCGTGTGTCGGCGCCCGACCGTGACTATGCGAGCGTGGAGTGTGCACCGCGCCACGCCAGGGACGGCGCGCGTTGATTGGCTGATCAGATAATGCAAGTCGGTGGATATGAGATTAAGTTTCACCGCGTGGCAGGTGTATAAGCCTCGCTTTCGGGGTTTGCCGTCGTCATGCCCCTAGTATATTGATCGGTATTCTAGGCCCTCCTTCACGTTCAAAAGCGGACCAACTTGCTCCTGACAACGACAATGGACCTCTTGGCGAATATGTGCTGCCCCCTAGACACGCGACTGGGTTCGAGGCTAAGTGGCGAGAAAACAACGCGCGCGCAAGTCCTCTCCCACCCGTTCCACACCCAAAACGTCAGCTACATCCTGTTCACCCATTGAGGCGCTGTGACCTAGATACGGCTCCCCCAAACTCGCCTTTGTCCCCATCGTGCGTAATCTTCCGCCCCGAAGTCGACACAACGAAACCATCTTCCCTCTTTGCTCGGCCAGAAGGAAGAGAGAGAGAGGGTAGTGAAACTATTTACTCTCGAACCGATGTTTCTACAAAAGGTCCATTCCACAACCCGGGCGATAATAGTCCCGACAGCCGAAGGCTACACAGTTCATCGGCATGATTGAGGTGCACGTCGCAATCTAGAATGGGCGTCGTCAGTACGTTGAGTCGTGTTCACCTTGTTCGCAACATCAAAACTTGAGTCTCGAGGGTCTCCAAGGCGCTCAAAGGCGAGAAATGCAAGATGGCGGATTGTTTGGAACTAGATACTCTCGAACCCAGGCGCATCAAATACTCCGCGCATGCGCACCGCGTATTTCTACAAAAGGTCCATTGAGCACCTCACGCTGAAATCGGCAGATGTTTAATTTATTTACTTTCTCCCACTCTATCACGCTGGCGTAGACGACAGCAAACTATATTTAAGCGTCAGCGCCTTCCTTTCGAACTGGCCTCGGCTGCACAAATGCTCGTGCAGCGTTAGCATCAGCTATACTCTGTTTCACCTTATAATGTACCGCAGGAAAGGCTACAAGCGCGAGCTCCTTGCTGTAGGGCACATTTCGGCGGCACAAGCTCTCGTGCATTAAGAGCAGCTCCCAACGCTATGAGCTCGCGCTTCTAGCCTTCTCTGAGGTACAACATAAGGTGAAACAGAGTATAGTGTGCCTCAATGCCCCTCTGTTTAGGGTGATGCCATCGTTTGTAGTACCCGATGCCGACAGCGCGCGCTCACAGGGAAAATACAGAGAAATCGCAGGAAACAAAATGTCGCCGTAACACAGTCAGCGCCACGAGCGCGTGCAGGGACACGCTCTTTCACGCGCTTCAGAACAAAAAATAAAAATAAGCGTTCGAAACAAAATGGCCAGATGTCATCACCCCAAGCAAAGCGCACATGAAGGCACTCAAAAATGATCAATGAGTTTCAATTGAAACCCGTTTCATCTTTTTGTAGGGCATCAACGAAGGGTACGAAATCACGGCTTCTGGCCGCCTCCATGGCTTTGCTGGAGCGGACAAGCCAGTGTCATTGCAAGCTTGCCAAATCTGTTTTCACGCACAAGCCGCACGTGCTTTCACGCATAGGGCTCCAGTCGGGGTTCCATGCTTGCCATTACGACAGGGATTTCTCCTTCTTTTTTTTTTTTTTCTCTTTCGAACTCTATACTTTTGTCACCCATAAGCTGAGACTGCAGCCAGAGCTACGAGCGCGGGCTAACCCGCGCTCCCGGCTTTGATATGCGCATTTCTATACTCTGTTTCATACTTAGCGTGCAACGCTGTCAAAGCTACTGGCGCGAGCGCGTGGCTTCATCTATGTTTTTGTTTGCGCGAGAACGCGTGCAAACGATCAACGAGATCAAGCCCCACGCTCGCGCCAGTAGCTTTGACGGCGTTGCACGCTAAGTATGAAACGGAGTATAGCTCAACTGCTCGTTCTGTGGAAGAACTCTTAAAAGCAGCGACCTGGGCCGGTTTGCTAATCTTGCGACCGCGGCCGCGGCTGCGGCCAAGAGGGATTTTTCTGTCACGTGACCAGCTCCACGGGGACAAGGAAGTACCTAGCGTCCCTGCCTAATGGCGGAGAAATCCGTATCGCTTCAAGCACAAAAGCCTAATTTCGCTCCCAGAAACTGACTGCAGGGACTTTCAATTGGAGGCCAATTGACCGCCCCTTTATACAGTAGGAGCGGCAGGTAAAGTTACGGCCAGGAAGGGTAAATATAAGCCAAAATTAAAAAAAAAAAACACGCGAGTTAAAAGCGGTGGCAGTATATTTATATAACTCCGCCAGCGCCGGCGGCTCGCGCCTTCTGCTGTGGTCGAGAGGTTATATCGTCGGTACTTGTCGTCGCGGCGTGAAAGTTCCGGGTTCAGATCGCGCTAGAAACGTTTTTTTTTTGCGTGTGTATTTTGCGCGTGTCTCACTTTTTAATTGTGATCCTCCACTTGCACTACTGCGCCTTACACTGTTTTTACTGTTAGTCCCGCCTGTTCAATTGAAACACCAGGAAGAAAAAAAAAAGATCCATGCAAGTTAACGCGCTAATTCAATCGTTTCATAATGTTCATCAAAAGGAAACCAAGGTAACAACATCGGTATGGCTTTCACACAAACGGAGCCGAAACAAGCATCCTTTCCCCAGTAACTACAATTTTATGTGTTTTTAAATATACAACGCGCTTGCTACGACTCCTTTCAATGACAGGAGACGCCTATTTAGTACTAAAAAAAACTGCAGTTGTGACAATTAAAAAAGAAACAAAAAATCTTCCACAAAATAAGCAAAAAGAAAAAGACTAGCAGCTCTGGATGCATTGATTGAGCGAAATCCTACAGGCAAGGCAGCGAGTCAAACGTCTGAGAAAGTAGTAAAACCGAAAGAAAAGAGATCATACTTTTACTTGCATGGAATGTGATAAAAGGTATATTTTTACTCTTCACATATTGCTGTAGCAATCGTTTTGTAATATTAACACATTACTTGTTGAATTTTAGTTAGAATAGCAGACGATATACAACCGAATGCAAAAAAGTATCAGGCGTCGACATCGCAAACCTTCTCTCTAACGCAAACACCTAAAATGACTTTGCATCAACAAATGGAATTAATTAGAGCAGTTGGAAAACGGAAACAACAAATTCCAGAGAAATTCTACAGCACAGTTACCTGGCGAACAAAGAGACGAGCATGGGAAGATATTGTCAACTTTCCGCGGAGAGTACGGCAGATGCAGGAGGCGTGGCGGAAGTTGGTAAAGAAAGCCAGAGACATGTATGCGCTCTTCCGAGGTCATGAATAACAAACTGGTGAGTCAGAACTACCCGCCCAATGCTTTTATAGAGCTCATAGGGCCTTGTCTACATTCTTAGTGGGAGTGCAGCCAAATACAAAAAATCAGAGAGTTTCTGGCGCGATTTGAACCCGGGACTTTCACGCCGCGAGTCGACGTCAAATACCGGCGCTCTAACCTCTCGACCACAGCAGAAAGCGCGAGCCGCCGGCGCTGGCGGACGTATATAAATATACTGCCACCGCTTTTATCTCGCATGGTTTTTTCTTTATTTTGGCTCATAGTTACTGTCCAAGGCCGTAACTTTACCTGCCGCTCCTACAGTATGAAGGGGCGGTCAATTGGACCCCAGTTGAAAGTCCCTGCAGTCAGTTTCTGCGAGCAAAATTAGGCTTTTGTGCTTGAAGCGGTACGGATTTCTCCGCTATTAGGCAGGGACGCTAGGTACCTCCTTGTCCCCATGGAGCTGGTCACGTGACAGAAAAATCCTTCTTGGCCGCAGCCGCAGCCGCGTCCGCAAGATGAGCAAACCGGCCCTGGAGCTCTGGTGCTTGTGACATTGGCTGCAGCCTTAGCTTAAGGGTGAAAGAAGTGTAGCCATTCATTAAAGAAAAAAACAAACATCCAACGCTTTATAAGTTTCATTTTCTATACCACCCGCGTATAGATTCATTTGTCAAAAACTTGTTCATAACAAGGAAAAAAAAAAACACTCAATGAACATGTGCGTCATACCGTCTGTTTTTACCTTCAAGATAGTAAGCAGATCTTTTCTTCTTTCTTTGTTTCCCTATTAGATGAGTATTTTAATGTCCACATTTTTCACAAGCAGCCATTCTTTTTACACGGCTATAATAAAAAAAACACAAGAAGCATGCAATCAGAATTCTTTCTAAAGAACAAAATAAATACGTATAAAAACAGGAACACTATGTTCTTTCTGGGAGCTATCGGTTGCTGGCCGCATACAAGAAAAAAGAGATAAAAGAGGACCCTAAAATATGAACTGTCTTCTGCAGGCGAGGGGAGAAATAGAAGTGGTTGACGACGTTCGGAACTTCCCATCTCTATCCTCGCTGCTTTATTTTTTATCGTTATCTGGTGCACATCTTTCCGTTCCGTCCGGAACTTAATCGACGCGGAGTCAATCCACTCCACGCCTGTTTCCCAAGAGTGTCCAGGCCGACGCTCCCTGCACAGCCACGACACAAAAGAAAGAAAGCCCGAGAGACGTCGACATTCGGCGCATCCTCGATGAGCGCGCGGACACAATAAGACTCGGAGAGGCGGAACCATGCGCACGCTCAAGCCCACATAAGCAAACTTGAACGAACAAACAAAAGGCGGGCGCATGCGCGTACAAGCTAATCTCAGAAGTGCACGTACATACAAGCGCGCACTTTCACGCAACAATCCACGGACACAAAGACGAGCGCTAGTATTAAACGCGAATGAGCGCAACCGCATACAAACACTGAACGTACACTGCGCGATACTGGTAGCGCGAACGCGACTTGGGCTCTTTTTTGTTTTGCATTTTACTTAGAACGTGTACTGGGGGCCATCAGAAGTTGCCACTTATGCTAAGACA
This sequence comes from Ixodes persulcatus, assembly GCA_013358835.2. Lineage (NCBI taxonomy): Eukaryota > Metazoa > Arthropoda > Arachnida > Ixodida > Ixodidae > Ixodes > Ixodes persulcatus. The sequence continues at coordinate 844,942 of JABSTQ010011335.1, read as the reverse complement.
CCAACTGAGCACTTTCTACCCCTATAGTCGTTTTGGTAAGACTTTCAATACGGAGAGAAAAACAGAAGAAACTGGCGACGACTTGTCCGAGCTAACAGTTTCGCCGCGTAGTGTACATTCTAGTGGCGGTCGTGTATCACTATCCGTGATGCACGTTAGAGACCCCAGGCGAGAGGTTGTACTGCAGTGGCTAAATTTATCATCTACAGCTGGGAGAGTCGTCGCGCCGTTCAGGCAGACCAAGCTCTGGGCTGTATAAGCCTCCACACAGCCCAATTTTTTTGTACATTATAGTGAGGCAAAACTATCGAAACATCGACTATCAATATTATCGATAGCTTTTTTCCTCTTCAAAACTATCGATAGTGTTGGAAACTATCGATAGCGTCAAAATTTATTGATAGCGGAATTTCCGTACTACTATCGATAGTATTATCGATTATTTACTATCGACTGTCAGGAATTAATAGTAGTATTGATAGTTGACTATTGAAAGTACCAGCGATTATCGATAGTTGACTATCAATAGTTTTCTTTTGGTAAAACATCGATACTATCGAATGTGACCTTTCAGAAAACCATCGAGTGTTGCTAAAATAAAAGCACTATCCAAAAAGAGAATGATGAAGGATATGTAAGAACTCGTTTTTGTAAAACCATGAAATTGAAAGGAAAGAAAAAAAAAAACAGTTGTAATCTCACACAATGATGTCAGAGGTAAAACAGGAATAAAATTTAGTTAGTTTTCCTGCGCAGATGTTCTGTATATTCATGGGGTTCCGATATCAGGCTCCACACTTTAGTATGCCCGCATTTGTAAAACTGTAAAATACATTCGTGACTTTTTTTTTTGCCTTGGAGCTAGAAAAAACACTCTCTAAAGAAATTTACATCAGTATTTTCACAAGTTTGCTTCACGCTTTTGTTTTCTTTATTACTCAATTGTCACATATTACTTTTCATAACCTTGACCACTCACAGGTAAAAATGAGCACAGCTGGGGATAATTGTTTTTCTACTGATGCCCATTCATGAGAAATCCAAAAATCAGATAATTACCTGTCGACAAAAGCAGTTAGGCTTGTATGCCGTGATACGTTGCCACTTTTTGTTCGGTTCTATTTTGTCAAATTTTAAAAACGTTGGTGCTGAAAAAAGATGTACCTGTTCGTATAAAATACATCTTCAAAATACAGAAGCCGTCACATATAATCTATAAATAAATATTTTGAATCAATGAATCTAACAGATATTTTGTTATGGAGACTTCACATTGAACATTGCCAGATTAAAAGCTTATAACCTGCCAATATGGTTAGTTGCTTTTATATTTTTTTCGTTGTTTAAATACAATACGTCTAGAAACCTAACGTTAACTATATCAAAAATAAAAGATAAAAACAAACATTTCCTGTGATCTAAGCAACAGTATTGTTGGCAATGAGCCATTATTCCAGTGAAAAAAGCTTGTGAATTTGAAAGGCAATATTGTTTCCTTTCCTCCTCGCAACGTGTTTGGTTGGAAAAACGCCACACTTATCTTTTCATCAGGGTAAAATCATGTCCCCATACTTGCACATTCGATCACCATCGCTGGCATGATAATCGAGCAGCATTCCGGATTTATGCAACACGTATACGTTTACTTATCAGGGGTGACAAAGACTTACATTTTTCTGATTGAGCTCTGTCTGTAAAAAGCAAAAGGCGCAATCCGGAAAGCAATCTAAAACAGCAAAGAAACTTCGACAACCTATCAAAATGTCGTCTATTATTCATAGCTTTTCAATAGTATACACTCTGTATTGATGAAACAGTTTATCGTAAATAGTCACTAAGTATCATTTCTACTGTTTGCTTATTGTTTTCCAATAGGTCTCAGATTTTTCCTGGATAATTAATTATGTTGAAGTCCCTATTTGCAGTTGCATTTTACTTCGAGCTACACATTTCAAGGACGGACACATGCCGTTTATTGTCACCTAATACAACACTATAGATAGCTTTACAATAGTTAGTTGGCTATCGATAGTTCCTCGATATCCAACTATAAACAATTTCACGGTAGTCGTCAATTGATGATACGTGTGCTAGCGAGTTTTACGATAGTCGACTACCGATATATTGATAGTTTTACGATAGTCGACTATCAATAGTCTTGCGATAGTCGACTATCCATGGTATTGCGATAGTCGACTATCCAGTGTATGTTATCAATAAAACGACGGTAATCGGCTACAGACAGTAATATCGATAGTAAAAATTGGCCTTACTATCAATGTCGAGAGTACTATGGATATTTTTGCACCATTATTACATTGGGATGCAGGGGAAAATAACGCCGTTGCATGTCCGCAGGCCTACGCATTCACATACATATACACTCTAAAAAACGTTTGTGCGTCTACTTTCACGCACAACACTCGGAGAGCCAATCACCGCAACTTACGGACGTAGCTCAGCGAATGACAATGCCCAAACATATGTTTAGGCCAAAGAACGCAGTCTGAGTTGTTACATTAAGGGGCCCCTGAAAAGAAAAAAAAAAAAAGTTTTTTTTCAAAACAGTCGGTGGGGACACGCGTGTCAAAAAATAAATTTTACGCGAAAAAAAAATTTTTTAGAGCAATATTGACTGCGCCAGACGCAATTTACTCGGCAGTCACCTTCTTTCCATTTGTTCTCTCTCTCCGCTTTTCGGGCGCGTGGAGGAGAGGTACTCCCCGCCTCTTCGTAGTGGATCGGCTTGGCTGCTTCGCCGGATTGGCTGCGCCCCGTACGAGAGCCATTGCTACTTCCTCTGTCTGCCGGTCGCACGTCCTACGCGTCGTACAGCCGGTTCACACCACGGACCGAATCGCGATTTTCGTCCGCAGACCGTGAACCAAGTGACCGGCACGTCACTGATTCCTGCGATGCGCGCCTCGTCCGCGGACGCGCGTACTGATGAAGTCAAGCGCCTTTTTCACTCGCGGATTTTTGGCGGGAGATTGACTTGAAGAGCGTTTAGTCTGGCAACGGTATATTGTTTTTGTTTCTGGGAGATGAAAACATAAGTGGCGCATCGTTGTGTTTTGTGCGTTCGCTGGTTTATTTTGTCAGGCGTTTCTTCGTTCCACGTGTGAAAGGAACTGCATAAACTTTGTCTGGCTGACGCGACGCAGGTTCCGGTACTCCTCCAGGTCCGCGTCAAGAAGCTTCCGTCAGAACTCGTCTAGCACGCCGCGATAATTCTTGCACGTCCAATCAGGATTTCACCGAGCAAGACCTATTTTGTGGCTGTGGTGGAATTCAGTGTTGTGCACGAGCGCGGAGTGCGTGAAGGCATCTCCAAACGCCCCTTCGCGAGCCCAGAACTTCGTCGCTTCTACGCGGAACCCTTCTCGCGCAGGACCATGCCTGTGTCACTCTCATGCTTTGGGTTAGTAAAGCTAGTGGCGCTTCGCGCGAAGTACGATTCATTATCGCGGTAGCGAACGTCGATTTGTCTCTTGGACAACGGTGCCACGGTGCGATGTTGGAGTTTCGCGGCACTGTGGGGTGGCGACCAGGTTCGGTCCGTCCTCGCTGGCGTCCGCTCGTCGTCTCCCTCGTGTGGATGCGCTTGGGAGACAGACGAACCGCGGACATGTCGTCACGTGATCAATCAGTCCGTCGTGTGAATCGGCCATGACTAAATAACACAAGCAACAAGTCTTCTTCAGGAGGTTTTCACGTATAAACGCGATAAAACTATAAAACCACCCGAGGACGCGAGACACGTTGAGAGACGGCGACCATGACAGAAAAAAAAAACGGCGAAGCTTTTGTTTCTTGTTTTATCCGAACGGAAGTTACGATTTTGTAAAACGTTTGTAAACAATTACGACGTTCATTCGATGGATTGTTTCTTAAACCTAAAAAAATGTAATTCAAAAGGCGATTTCAAGAGATCACGAAGATTTTATAACCAACATCTAAGCTGTCACTCATTCTATTGGCCAATGAGAAGCTGATTTTAATGTCCATTGTTACCAATGAGAAGCCGAGCTGAATGACCATGGAATTTGCGCGCAAAATTTCAAATAAATCTCTCGCCGTCAATATGGCTCTAAAAATTATTTTTTTACACGTAAAATTCATTTTTCGACACGCGTGTCCCAACCAGACTCTTTTTTTAAAAAAAAACTTTTTTTTTCGTTTCAGGGGCCCTTTAAGCAATGCAAAACGTCACGCTTGCATTGCTTAATGTCACAACTCAGGCTGCGTTCTTTGGTCTAAACGTATGTTTCGGCATTGTCAGTCGCTGAGCTGCCTTTGTAAGTTGCGGTGATTGGCTCTCCGAGCATTGTGCGGGAAAGCAGACGCACGGGGTTTTTTTAGATTGTACGCCTACGTCCTCCGATAAAGCTCAGACTAGGAAAATAACTCAAACAACAACAGTGAAACACACGAAAAGGCTTACGCTGAAGGAACACAGGCCTCCGCGCAGAGGCGCGCACGGTCTCAAACAAACAGCCACCACTCCCAGAGCGGTTCTCGCTCAATCGCTCACACACACACGCACACAAAGACACACACGCACAAACACACACACCCACACACACGCCCGCACGCGCACAGACACACCTCACACACACATACACACACACACACACACACACACACACACACACACACACACACACACACACACACACACACACACACACACACACAAATCCTTGGACTCGCATTATTACTTAAACAATCACGTCCGCGGAGGATCGCGCAATCACACGGACGTGTGGTTACAAAGCAAAAAAGCGCGTATCCCAAATCAGTATATATGCCAGCCCGTTCGCGTGTGTGTGCGTGTGGAGTCGGCTGTCCTGCAGCCGCGCCGCCTCTGCCAATCTCGCGCTCGCGCACGCACACAAGACCCACGGAGCCAAGCAGGCGCGTTCAGACAATCGACAGGCACGCCCCCGCGCGCATCGTAAATTACCGGGCAACATCAATTATCTCGTCCCGCTGTAAGACGGCCGACGAGCGCGCACTGCTTTCTCGCAGCAAACTTCCTCCTGTCTCTCCTTGAGCTGCGGCTTCGACGTCCGAGCGTCGGGTCCCCCGCACTCTTCTGTGTCCATAATCCCGCACGCAAAGGGGGAGCCACCCCTTCATCCTTTTCATAATTTACTACAAGAGCGGAGGCGTCGTTAGCCCGCTCGGGTTTTGGGACGTGGAGGGGGGGTCATTACAACGAACTGCGCGCCTTCGTCGTTACTGCAGACCGTTCCTCGAAATCGGCCGCTTGCTCGCTCGCTCGCGCGGGCCGCCGAGCTCCGCAGCTGATTTAATGGTCTCCCTGGCCGTAGATTATGTGTGCGTATATCTCTATCTAGAACTGTAAGTTTCCCCGGAGTGTTCGAACGCCGGAATCTATAAACCTAAGCGGCAATTTCTCGCGCGCAGATTATAGTCGCGCGCCTCGCGTCCAAGTTTTCCAGCGATCGCGTTTTAGAATCGGTCATTGACGGAAAGAGTTGCGAAACTCCGACGTGTGTCGAGATCGAACTGAGATCGAAGCTATTGAGGAAAATTCATCTTTCCGAAACCTTTTCATATCTTTTTTTTTATTTTTTTTTAGCTGTATGAAGGGTGCAAACGGGGCAGTGAATAAATATTTGTCTGCCCCATTATGTAGCCACCGTGCAATATAAAGAGAGCTTATTCTATGCTAACATGAGAATGCCTGAGATGTTTACATGCCTGCCGCCAGTCACGTCAATGATGACGGGATTATACTCTCGTATTCCTCACCCAGTATTTCAGGATTGAACTAAGGTGACTGCGCAGTAAAATCAATAAAAGTTTGTTTATCGCTTATCTGAGCTCCAAAGAATATAAATGAGCACCAAAGTGGTTCGCTAAGTGGATTGGATTTTACATAAATCTACAAGGGCCTTTTTTTTTCTCTAAATTTCTTATTACAGGAACTAGGATAGACTGTGAGTTTCTCGGAATCTTCAAGCACAACTTTAGTTTAACTAATTACCTGCCGTTGGTAAGTATTCCTCTAAGAAAAACATCTGGTGAATTGTTAATGTGACTCAGGAGAAACGCCCCAAAGACAAACCAGGTGCGGCTTTCCTCAAAAAATGTACAAATGATAGAAATAAAATATCGTGCTTATTTAACTTTATCGCCGGCTCTGAGCGCAAAAATAAGAAGAGTAATCCCATCACCAAGACGACATGTAATTATCTTCGTGCGTCTCTATTCCGTGTTGTGTTTCTTTATGTTAGAGCGGTCACAACTTCCCAAATACTTAATTAAGTTTAATGAATATTTCACGAATTAGAGCTTGCCGGTGAAGTTACTGGGATAAAGGAAAGCAACATAAACGGCGGAAAGGACGAGGACGTTCATGTTGCTTTCCTTTCTCCCCTTCACTTTAATTAACATTTTGTCGTTTTCCTGAGGCATGTCTGCCAGATTGCTCAAAAGCGACTTGAACCGTGGTAGCTGCCTGTTTCATTTAGCCCGCAGAAGGAGCGGGCTAGAAGAATCCTTACATGACGTCGGTTCGGACTGCTAAATGCATTTGGGTACAACGGTTTCCCTAGCAACGAAGCAAAGCAGTGCATGCGACCAGTCGGACTTGTTCCGCCATTCTAAAACGCTAACAAAAACAAGATTGTTTTTCTGTCAAATAAATAACGAGGCAAAACAGAGCAAACAACACACCCAAAAAAAACTTCTCGCCATGGCTTACGATTAATGGTACGTTTACACCTGAGAAGAAATCCGCTGCCGCGGTAGCAGATCCGCTCCCGGGGGCGGCGGCGACGAGCGGGTTGCGTTTACATCTATTTCCTTCGAGCGGCGGCGGCGGCGCCGGCTGCGGCATCTGTTCTCGTAACATCCCGTCGAATATGACGAGAAGGCGCGAGAGTTCCCACCTCGGCTGTCTCCCCGGACGTTGCTGCTCCCAGAAGAACGCGTACTCATGACGTAGGCAGCGTCGCGCTGCGCAAGAATGTCACTTCCGGTCAGCGAAACGTCTCGTTCGGCGGCAGAAATAGGTCATAGCCCCGAGAAGTTCGCGTGGCGCCCCCTTACGGCGAACCGGGGTGCACGTCACGGCGAGGAGAGAATTTTTCCCCGACTCGCCCCACTCGCCCTGTGGAGGCTGTGACGACGTTAGCTTTCGGCGCGCTCGTTTCTATTTAATATGCTTTTGCCGTGTTTTTTGTAGGAAGTGTAAATTTTAAGATGGGGCTTTATTGAGGTATGGCCTGTAGCTGCAGGCAAAACTTCAACCAACATTTTAAGCATGGTTGACAGGGCAGGCAACGCATGAATCACAGCTGGTATGAAAATAAAGAAATATGGCCACAATTGCAGGAGCATCACTATTAGCCCCGTGCGCGACCGAAAGCGTCGCTGTGGTCGGCCTTCCACGATTGGCCGAACGCTGACTATGACGTCGGAAAGGGGATTTATCATTGACGGAAATAAGAGGTATGAAAGAACTTTAATTTTGACGGTGTTGGCAGTGTTCCTTTGAGAGCGCAATGATTTCAAGCTTCCACCATGCTAATAACAAACACCATCGAACTTGTTGTTTGCAAGGTAATGACGTCACAAGGGGGAACCACAGGAGGGCGCCACCAAAACTTCTCGCTGCTAATAGATTTACATCTCGCACAATCAATGCTGCTGATGGTCTGAATGAATTGGCAGGTTTTGTATACAATTTATTTTTGTATCTCTGTTTTTAAACAAGATCGCCGAAGCAGAAAAGCTGCATGCTGCTCGAGCAACATGCTAAATACAGTCTGGGCGATGGGGAGAGAATCACAAGTAAGACAGCCCAAGTGCAGGGGCAAAGTAAAAAAACAAGGAACATTTATTATATACACTGCTCGCATTTGACCTTTGCTGGATTTGGATAGTATTTCAATGGACTACACGGGCGGTATCTGTGGACTTGTTTATACCAACCCTCAATTAATGTATAACAAACGTAAGCGAAGGTGTCTAGCTTGTTATTAGTCCCTTAAGTCCTAAAATTGAGATTGTACTTAAATCGAATTGTCCTGAAGCTAAAATACCAGAAGTTTTTCGCACGCAGACTGTCACCCTTCACAGGTTCCACATTTTCTGCTACTAGTGCTGCATCTACTGGGCAGACGTTCGAATGCTTGCTTTTTGATGCTGTTTTCCTTTGTTGTCAGAGAGTCCAGCTGTAGGGAGTTTGGAGACTGAGGAAGCTTTTGGGAACCTGCAGCAGTGTCTCTTTTAATTGGAAATAAACGACAATTCAAACTAAACGGTGTATTTTCCGAATACCCAAGGCTGGAATAAAGAATGTCAGGAAAAAGTATAAAGATTACAAATTACGGTACTATTGCTGTGCATATTTTGGGCAGTTCAATACATATCATACAGGCAACGGGGGGCAATTCGGCCGTTTTTCCTGCTACCATACAAACTAACTTCCAGTAATTATGCATCTTCTAAGAAATATGCCTGCATAGGTGTATAAACTGTATAATTAATTCACGAAGAAGCTACATTTATGTAAAACAACCCTGTTCCACGAGCACTTCAAAGATCATCAGACGCAGGGCCTTTAAAACATCTGCGAACCAGCGCATGCAGAGTAGCAGCGCAGAGTCGGGGTCACGAGCTAATTTGCCGACCACCCAAGGGCCCATGATATAAATTCCACTTCGAATGCCTTGAAAGCGGGATGTAATATCGTCCTAAATCATGAACATGCAAGGAACAGAATTCCAGCGTCTGAAACACTTGCGCCACCGCTTCACCGACCCCTCGCAAAATTGCCTTCTGTCGTGTGGGGACGGGGAGGTTCATCGGCGGAATCGCCTCCGCCGATAGCTTTCGGGATTTGTAACCCAATTTAAAGGTAAAAGGGACAAGCAGGCTTATAAAATGTACGGAAGCACATCTATATCGGCCTAACTCAACGTCTTGTACACGGGGTAAACGAGGTCCAGCTCCTCGAAGTGCTTGCGGCACACAACGCCAAACCAGGAAACCGGTGCTGGGAAGCGAGCCGATGCGAGATCGCGGAGCGGAGTCCTCTTCCTGACGTCACGGTACACCTCACCCAATCAGGGCGCGGCGACCGCAGCGACGCTTGTGTTCGCTCTCGGGGCTAATAGACCTTTTCATCCTCCTCCGCATGGGCGCTGCCATCTTGGAATCACGTGACGCGGCAGCCATTAGGTTGCTTCACTTTGGTGCTCCACTCTCCCCTCCGTGCCTTGGCGGATGTTTCGTATTCGTGTTTTTCGTCGCGTGCCACCGCGCTTTCTTGCCTTACTTCGGAAACTGTAGTCCGATATGTCTACTCGACGACCAAGACATCACGAGGGTTCAAAGGTCCTTATGAAAACTGAGGTTTGTTTACTAAGAGCCACGGAACATTCCCAGTAAGAAGCGCGTATATTTATTTCGCGCATTTAGGATCGGAAGGCATCAAGAATAGTCAGCGCAAGGAGACCATATGTATTTCCTGAAGCTATCGTTCTTTGTATTCATAATATATCGAAAACAGTTTCTTTTGATTATGTGAGTAAACTCGCGGAGGAGATAGACAACGAACGTTTAACTTGTATTTTATCTGAGGCTAGAAGTAATGGTACGTCAACATCAGGTGATTTGTTTGTTCATAATGTCACACCTACATGTGGATGAGGTTCCAAATCTTTTTTTGCGACATAAACATTCGGTGGGTCGGCTTACTTATGCAGTTTAAGAAATTGTATACCGTGCTTGCTCCCATTTCGACAGTCATTTAAGTGGTTTATTGATTATCTTTAGATAACCAGTGCCGTCCACTTAATTTATTGTAACCCAAAGGTTAGGACTTCCCACGTAAGAAACTGACACAGACACTTAACGGTAGCGAATTTTAGAATAGCGCGCACAAAGAAATAACGTCCTTTCTATTTGCAAATCCAAAACGCGGTTTGGGTTCGTTGCATGCACAATAATGACGACGCTTTTTTTTTTTTCTTTTGCGGACGTTGTTTTAATTTTTGTGAGTATCTAAAATCCGCAATATTAGACGCCGAAAAAAAAAAGAGCCGTCGTCTGCATAACAATCACTTGAGTCCAGGATTGTCGATGGTGAAAAGAGGTTTACTTCTGGTGGCTGGCGACGCCGAAATTTACAGAGCGAATCTGTTCAAATAAATATTTGTTCACACAGGTCCGTGAAGTAGCGCCTAGCGCTAGAATTCAGCCAAACTTTCCGAAGTATTTCTAGTCCTGCGCCCTTTAATTTTATCTGGCCAATTTTACGGAAGACAAATGCCAGAATTAATTTGACGGGCCTGTCACGTATATCATATCTTGAGTAAGCAAATTTTCATATAAAAATTATTTATTTTCTAGGGCAAATATCGCGAAATGCTGCTTATGAGTACTTTAGCAGGGTTGATAATTTAAGAAATTTCTTACTCGGCATGCTAAAACATGCTCGAGTACTGAATTTAAAAAAAGAGGCCGACATGATACTACTTCTTTATACCAATTATCTGCGTCATTACACAATACATCTTTAGTCTGCGAAGTTCACTAAAGGTAGGGTGCCCACGAAAACTAAACAGTGGGTAGTTAACTCGCGAGTTCATCTGTTCTGGCGGATTCAGCACATTGGTGATCAAGCTGTCGATATGTTTATTTACATTCACGTGTTAGTCTCTTCATTTTTTTTTTTTTTGGAAACTGGTGTCATCGGGTACGGCCGGAGACGATGGTAATCTTCCCTGTACATCAGTCAGGCGTTTCGCAACCGACCATAATCAGCTACATCAAAGGAGTTGGTAAAAAAATGCCTGCAATTTAGGCTAAAATACACCTCGCAGTCCTCAAAGTGGCTCAATACCACTGTTTCATTGGTTGTGTGCTACAAGGAACTTAATCGTGTCACAAAATTAAGCCAAAACAACGTAAAACAGCAACATAGCCGTGTTCACGTTGAAACCGAAACCAACCAAATTGAAGCAACTTAATGGCGCCGAGTGCGTCAGCGCCCTCTCTCCGCCGGTGAGGCAACTACTAAAATGAAAAGGTCTATAGACTATTCCCTTTAGCGTTATCTGGGCGGCACCATTTTGTTCGACAGCAGCGCCATCTCCATTCATCCGGGAAATTCAGCGGGTTCGGGGGGGGGGGGGGGGAAGGGAGGGGGGGGGGGGAACGAGAGAGAGACACGCGCCCGACACCGCTAGCAGACGACAAACCGGGAGGTTGCCATTCTCCATCTTTGGACTGTACAGGCGGGCTGTACCGAACATCGAACTCTCGCTCGTGGCTGCCGTCGTGAGGTGGTTCGCGTTTTTAGAATAGTTATGGCCTCTCCAAAATCAGCCTATACGCTCCGTCCGGGAACTATAGGGGGCGCTTTGAAAAACGCGCGTGGCGCCGCTTGCGGAGGAGCTGGCGTTCGACATAGAGGCGCGTTCAGCAGCCTGCGGCATCTTTTCGCAAGCCAAGCTGTGGCGGCGGAAGCGCGTACGGACGATACTTTTGCTTTTTGAACCGATACGTTGAGGGTGACGTTGGATGAGTGCTGGGGCAGAAGGGCATTTAGCTGTTCTCCACTTCTTGTATATTGAGTTTGAGAGGTGTAATTTCTCTAGTAGCGGCCAAAAAAGGAGTTGGAGCAATTTTCCGAAAAGCAAGAACGCCGCCACCATAATTGCTCTGAGTGGGAAATTTATTTCACTCATCGCTGTAAACGTATGACTGCTGGAACAATGATATTTGGAGGCGAGTGAGATGCTCACTAAGTTTTTGCACGAAGTGTGCCACGTTTCATTAAGACAGCAGGTGTGAAAGTTATGTTTCTAACGAATAAAGAAATAAAGCTGTACGGGATATCCAATATTGGACCCAAAATGTTGTGTTATAGCGGGATGTGCAAAGTGCAGATTTGAGCACACAGGTGCTTGGACTTGACAGCAACATGACACAGCACTTATTATACCAAAAAGAGGTGGCATAGGGAAACCAGGTGGAAATTTGGTTTGGGCGACGTCTCAATGGGAACCGGTTTTGACCGTGAAAGGACTGCCACGAGAATACCACTCGTTGTGGGAGGTGGAGACTTTACAGGTAGGAAGGGACTAGTGAACTGTACTTCCGATTGAAACAACTTTACGAAAGGTGGTTCGAAAGCCGAGAAAACAAAGTTGTCGGCCAACACACGGTTTGGCCGTCCGAGGGCTTTTGCGGTCAGCTGTTGTGTAATAACCTGTTCTGCGAGGTGCTGATTTTCGGCGCACAGGTACTTTGACATGACCGTAACTTGACACAACACTTATTATACCAAAAATAGGCGGCACAGCGAAACCAGGTGGACATTTAGTTTGGGCGGCCTAACTAAATGGGAACTGGTTTTGACCGTCAAAGGCTGTCAAAGATAGTACCACTCATTGTGGGAGGTGCACACTTAACAGGTAGGAAGGGATTAGTGGACGGTACTTCCAATTCGAACCACTTTGCGATAGGTGAAAGTCGAGAAACGAAAAAAAAAAAATGTTGTATACAGAACTCGGGGTGTCAGCGTTTCCAATTCCAAAAGGAGGCTGATCAACAAAGAAAGCCCACCACATAAACTTCCATACTCTAACGTCGATTCTTCAGTGATTCCGAGTTTCATTGTAGTTTTCCTTAGATTCATATTTGTCACTTTTTTTGTTTTTTACCATTCGAATCTTTCTTAATAAGTACAGATTGCGTGCCATAGCATACTTGTCCGGAAATATCATTGACACGTACGATGGGGACGAAACTTCTTTGGAGGGCATTCCTCCAACGAAATTGGCACTGCATACCCGCGAGTGTGGGATGGCATTTCAGTTCGTCCCATCGGCGCTAACACATATAGGCTTTACTGGTACGAAAACAAACGCAGAGCGTAAAGCGGCAGTGTAGAATATGTCAGCCGTGCCGACACAGTGGTAGACATGATCGGGAGACCAAATTTCTCGCATCTTACGGCATGGGTCCATCGTTGTCTCTATCCCACAAAACATCAGCGAGGTGAAAAACTGTGAAACGTTTTCCCCACGAGATACGACGCATAACTATTGAAGCACTCAATGACGCAGCACAGGCAGCACTTCATGCTGTGAACCCAGCGCAACCGCACCGCTCCGACTTCAATGCATACCAACATACGCGGCGTGGTTTTGGTTTCGTTTTCTCTGGGGTTCTCACTGCCTACCTTCGGTACCGGCCGCGCGGCGGCGCGCCAGTCGCGTCGCACGGAGTGTATAGCTCTCTGTTGTTCTATTTCGGTAAATAATAAACTAGCATATCTTTTTTCCGTTACTTAAATAGCAGTTGAGTCCGCCGGTAGTATAAAGCCTGGTTCAGACAGTTGCGGTTGACTGCGTTTGACTGCGTTGCGGCTGCGAGAAACCAGGACATCCTTGCTGCTTATATCGCGTGCCAAGATGATTCCTTGAATTGGATTCCACGCTTCATACGAAGCACAGATGTGCCGGTGACTCGCTTTCGGTTCTCGCCACAACGCAGTCAAACGCACTCAAACGCAAGTGTCTGAACCGGCCTTTACCCTCAACTACTGCGTGTATTGCGGCAGGAGAGCACGTTTTTATTTATCATTTCAGACTTCCACTCATGGTCGCTAAAGGCCTACACCAGTACGAACTTTGTATAGTAAAACAGGTACAGCAACCGGAATTACTTTTCGCCGGAGAGACCGGCCAATCTGACACAGTTTTCTCTATTTGCTTTTATTTGCACGTAGGTAACAGCACAATTGGACCCTGTTAGTCTTTTTGTCTAGCATAGTACTACACGATAACTGGCATACCAAAATCTGCGCATCTGCGCTTGAAATTTCCAAATTGATGCATTTTAAACAGAGTTTGCACGCCAGCCAGATGCTAGGTACAGCACACTCGGCGGAGCAGACGACATGCGGTGTGAGAGGGGGAGGGCATTTTTTTCTCTATTACTTTCTCTGCAATGACCCTAGTGGAACGGTCTATACGGCTCGCCGCCGCGTTTTCCGCACAGCGTTTCGCCCCAGCGGCAAAAGCTGGGTGGATTCCCTTGCGGATCAGCAAGTGTAAACGTACCATAAGGAATGTTTCGGAAGTTTTTCTTACGTTATTTATTGTTCAAATATTGTTTTGTATTTGGAATGTGTTCTTTTTTTATATATAGTAAAGACGCCGAACACGTGCGCCCATTTGCTCCGCCATTTATGCCGACTTCCGTAGAGCCTCTTAACGGTAAACTCGAGTCGGTCCGCTGGGCAAGAGAATTTGAATCGAGCTCCCCTTCAAGACACATCAAATCGCCATGAGTGCGAAAGACACGGACTGTATTTACCTAAAAAGTTTTGTTGAGCGTTGTGCAATGCACACACACTATCGTGCGGCGCTTTGTAAAGTGAATTTTTCCAATGAGATCTCCTGCTAACAAAGAATTTATCAAAAACTACGTTCCGTCTCCCGCGCCTTTTATAGCGCTGAAGCAGAAGGTGAGGCGGAAGTTATTCTAATAAAATCACAAAGAATTTTTTTTTATTAAAAGTGCACGTAATATTTATGTTTTGGGTTTCTACGCATGAAGGTACATTTGCGCGTACGCAACGTTTTTTTCTATTTGAAGAAAATAAACAAAACAAAAGAGAAGCAATAACAAGTACAGCAAGATCAACAAGAAAAGCATGAGCAAAGCCTATTTTCATTTTTTTGCAACAAGGAACTGAAAATGAGGCAGCATTTGTTTTTTGTTTTTCGGTCACTATAGTGGGGATGGGAACATGACGCGTCATAATCGGCTGCTAGACAACGCAGCAGGATGCGAGAAAGGTCGTCTTTGAGCGCAGTACCTGCCAATAAACCACTGGACGGTCACGGTTTAGGGAAGCACTCAGCTCCTCCAACTTAACATCGGGACCAATTAGTGTAACAGTGGTACATACTAGAATTGTGAAAGTTCTGCTCTCTACAACTGATATTTATTGCAATGCGAGAGGCGCAAAAAGAGTTCCAAGAAATATATTTTTTATCATTTTTTTCACTTAGTTTGCTTTTTGCAACGTGGCACGAGCGTCCCTGCTAGCGCGCCAGAAAAAATGCCTATCGTGGCACAAGCTTGGCAATTTTTGGGTCCTATACTTGGACCCACACTTGGGAGTAAGCTATTACAAGTAACGGGATTACTTGTAGATAATTACTTTTCTTGTAATTTAGTAATTAACCCGTTACTTTTTTTAAAAATGTAATTTTTAACCTAATCTCATTACTTTTCAGTAACGAATTACTGAAATTACTCGTTACAATTCTTCCGTCCCATCAAAGACAGAAAAATAGTGGAAGAAGGGCGATGCAACGGCCTTCGCGCTTTTAGCATGCTAACACAAGACTCGGGAGAGGTGCTGGCGTGGGAAAGGAAACGAATTCACGGAAAGCACGAGAGCCCAGCCGGAGTCCGTTTCGGGACTCGTTCGTGCGGTCAGCCAAGCTGGGCAGATTTGACTGTCTACATGAAAGCAACAGGCCTCGACTTCTTGGAAAACGAAAGGACTTCTTCGAGCGCACAAAAGAGCAGAAAACTAATGACCCATAAAACCGTCGCGTGGGGTTCGTGAGGACTAGGGCCGCGAACACTGTGACCGTGGTGCATACGTCCGCTCCCCTCCCCCCTCTCGCCTCCTCCTTTCTTCCCCACCAATCTGAGCTTTGTCCCCCCAAAACCAATCAATGTTTTTCTTTGTTGTTGTCACACGAAACCGTTTTTTTTCTTATCAATGTTTCTGCCTACACCGCCCCCCCCCCCCCCCCCCCCCCCCCCGGGGCAAACACGAAAAAAAAGCTCTAATGAGACCTCGCCCCTGCTCATCCTTTACAGCGCTGTGAAAGCTAAATACAGGCTGGACCAACCAGCTATGTGGCTGCTTTCACTTGACTTCGCACTAGCGGATGCATAGGGCAAAAACATAACGGGTGCGATGGCAACAGTTCTTTGGAGAAAAAAAAAAATTAGCGTCAACCCTGCTGTCAGTTTAAACAGTTGCTTTCGACAGCAGGCAATAAGCTGGTCGGGGAGCACAACAAAACGGCTTGGGACATCCAAGCTGGGGTCCTCGTCAGTCGATTGCGCCTGCGGGAACGTAGACCGGAATTTTAAGGAAAGGGAACAAAGCCTCAGTGACTGACTTGGACACTGGAGTTGAGAAGCCGCCTGTAAACTCGTGAAAGACATGGAAGTGTGCTGTTCGCTAAAAATTGAGCTTTTTTAAATAATTTATAAACGTCAAAATCAGTTCAGTTGAGAGATTGTGCATTATTATTTCGTGTGATGTCTTGGTTCTGATAAGTTTGGTGATCAAGAAAGAAGATCAAGTGGGTCATTTGGTCGGATAACAGCCTAAATCAAAAAGGAGTCTTTGAAATGTACCCAGACGCAAGTACCGCATCTTGGTCTCACAGCCAGTTCGATTTAGTAGGTAAACCAGCCCCTATTTAGGCAACATGCAGCAAACATAGGAAAACCATATCATCAGGGGAATAGTGTTTTGAAGCTCGCCGATTCAAAACTCGGATTAATTCGAATGGTGTGCGTGCCTCCACTGCCCAAGTGCATTCGTCGCGTGTTCATGGGATTTAGTTATGTCACGGTTGTATACAGCGAAGGCTCGTTTATCTTGAGCACCTGTTTAAGTTTTTTTTTTATAATTTGATAGATTCGTTCTCCTAAAATTACTAGCCTAAAATGATGCGTAGATAGTACTGAATGTGCTGCATTTTTGTTTTAATTTTGATGGGGCCCGAAATTTTCCCCTTCAAACACGCAGTATATGGTGTGTCTTTTTCGTGTTTTTTTGGAGTAACGCAAAAGTAATCGAGTAAAGTAGCGAAGTAATTAATCGATTACTTTTTACAGGGAGTAATTTGTAACGGTAATTCATTACTTTTTAGGCGAAGTAATTTTAACTGTAATTAATTACTTTTTTAAAGTAACGGGCGCAAGTCTGCTTGGACCTAATACGGTTTCGCTTCAAGGTCTTAGTTCGTGCCAGTGTACTTTTTTTTGCGTTTCTATTGTTTTTCTCTCGCTCGCCACAATTTCCAAAGTTCCAGACTTGAATCATGGGTATAAACCGAAGTACCGACAGTGAAGCATAAATCTGACTCTTGCTTAGCAATTTAGACCAAAAGTGGCCAGACTAAAACCGAACAACCAGAAGTGAAACCTACCTGTGGCCCTAATTTGACGATTTAGGCCCAAAGATGCCAGCTGATGGCCAAACTATCACTGGCCAAACTTTGGCACTTGCTTGGCGAATTAGGGTCAAGATATCTAGACTCAGGCCAAGAAAAGTCAGGTTTGGCGCTCCCTTGTCCGCTTTGGGATTTTTAAGACTCCAAGTTTCCAGGCAAAAACCAAATTTTGGCCCAAAGAACTATCTATCTGGGATCGGTGCTCAGACGTATACTTCAAAATATATTGCGTATGCCCATTAGAATAATTACCTGTGTCTTTAGCTCGTCGTATTATATTGCCTCTTCTACTCAAAAGTACGCTTCATTTTTTTAAATCTATGCAATAGAAACCTGAAAAAATGTTTCCTTAAATATTCGAATGCAATTGCGCTTCTCTGATCTGAAAATATTTATTGCCTACTGTTTTTACCTTAACGTTTATTTTAAAATGAAGGAAACGACTACGATAGGTAACTCGGTACTTCGATTATGAGGTGGCAAACATAAATAATGATTTGCATACATATTGATAGTCAAAAGCTGCTTTGGATGAAATATTACCAAAAATTCAGTTACCCTTCCAAAGTCTCCTCTGTATCCTTTTAAACATTGGTTTCAATATATGGCTTATCCACGTTGGCGCAAGGTGAAAAAGCCAGCGTCGATATGCCGGAAGAACAAAGGTCAAAAAGGAAATATAAATAAGACATCTAAAAAAGTTTAGAATTCTCTCCTTTCTCATCCAGAGAGATGACCTCGGCGGGCAACGTGGATGTTCAAAGCGATTATTTATTTATTAACGTTCTTTGGCCAGTTGTTCCGGATTTCGTGAAGCCGTGGCCTGTGACATCCCGTAATGCTACGGGCGTAGTGTTGCATTGTGGTACGTCATATACCCACCCACCAAATCAGTTTCTCTGCTAAATTTAGCGGAGAAGTTTAGTTAGTGTATAGATATGTGACGTCCCATAATGCAACGCGCGTAGTGTTTCATTGTGGTACTTCACAGACCTACACACCAATTCAGTCCCTCCGCTAAATTTAGTGGGGGAGTTGAATTGGTGTATAGGTCACGTGACATCAGGTCACGTGACGTCGATTTCCCCGCTAAATTTAGGGAGAAATTAACATCCCGTGACATACACAGCAATTCATTGTCCCCAATAAATTCAGCGGGGAAATTGACGTCACGTGACCTGATTTCACGCGGCCGATAGAGCAATTTAGTTTCTCCTCTAAATTTAGTAGGAAAAAGAATGTCACATGACCTGCACGCCAATTCAATTTCCCCGTTTAATTTAGCTGGGAAATTGACGTAATATGACCTGATGTCACGTGGTGCAGGAGCGCTTCACGTATGCCACACAAGTGCCAAGCAATTCGCCATGCAGTTTTTATTTATTTCAGTTTGTTCAGACCATACATATTGTCTGCAGCATCGAGGCAAAATACCAAATGGTCTAACGAGGCCTCGATGCCGCTATAAAAGAAGTGTAAGCATTCATCAATGTCGGAAGCCAAACAAAACATATAAAGAAACGCTCTAGTTAAGTTCAGTATACTAGCTACGAAAGAAGTGTTTGAAAATAAAATATCGTAATAGCAGAACAGTTGTATGTACAAAACCGGTAAGTACACTCAGTATTTATTTATTTATTTATTTATTTATTTATTCAACTTTATCTCTCTTTATTATAGCATATAGCTGCACGTGTTAAAGTTATTTTGAATCTGATATGCCAATGTTTGAATGAAAGAATAAAGGAATGTTTATTTATTTTTCCGGAATCAACCAAAATGGAGACAGGGACTAAAGGCGTGAAGCCTGACAAGGTCTCTCTTCCCAATGCAGCGCTTTCCAGCAGCACACATTTTGCAAAGTTAACGCTTAGTAGTAAACAAAATATTCATTTTAAAATTATACCAGAAAAACAGCTAGTTATTACATACAGACTCAGATAATAAGGGGTTACCACTGCCCACCGTGAGTGTCCTGCGATCCCTTTTAAACTTACTAAAAGTGTTATTAAAATCTATGTGGTCTTTAATGCTATTGAGAGCTTTACTAACTTGATATTTCATTGTTTGCGTTTCATAATTTGTACGGGTATGAGGGGGCCGCTTATGTGCGTGTCGAAGAGGGTATGCATGCATTACATCACTTATATCCGTCACATATAATTTTGTCTGTGAATTAGTTGTAATAACTTAAAGTCATAAATCTGATTGACTTTGAGAATGCCATATTTTTTTAAAAAGTGGTGCAGTGTGCAGGTCTTGTAATTTACCCTTATAATTTTCAAATAGGCGCAACATTTTTTTCTGCAGTGTGAGCAGCAGCGAGTTATAGTTTGTGGTCGATGTCGTGCCCCACACTAGAAGACAATAGCAGAGCCTGGAGTAAAAGAGCGAATAATATAAGTTTTTCTTTACCCATGTTGGTATAAGGTTTCCTATTTTATATAGACATCCAACCGACCGTGAAAGCTCGGAACTTAATTTATTCACATGTGTGTTTCAATTTAGCTCTTTATTAAACCAAATGCCAAAAAATTTTGTTGGTGGGCTTGTTCTATAATTTCATATTTAAAATGTTTAACTAAGTTGGTACTGTCGCGCTTGTTTGAAGGTGCAAATAGTATATTATTAGTTTTTTTTATTTAATTTTAGCTTGTTAGCTTGAAGCCATGTAGCTAGGTCGGCAAGATAGCTATTTGTCATGAGTTCTAACTGGGCTTTGGATGAGTCTGCGAAGAATACACTGGTGTCATCCGCATAGATAATAAGCTCATGAGATCCCGGGATTGCTGTAATATCGTTTATATAGAGAAGAAACAGAAGGGGACCTAGGATCGAACCTTGTAGAACTCCGCATTTAATTTCGGATGTGTTTGAGACAATGTTATTCATTTTAACAAACTCAAATTGATTTTGAAGATTATTTTTTATGAGAGCCAAAGCTATTCCACGTATGTCATATGTATGTAGTTTTCTGAACAGTATGTCGTGTTGTATAGTGTCAAATGCTTTACTTAGGTCTAAAAAAATTCCTAGTGTATATAGTTTATTCTCAATTTTATATATTATTTTGTCTTTTGCCTCCACGAGTGCTTGCTCCGTGGATTTACCTTTCTGAAATCCATTGTGATTTGTTAATCACATGATACTTGGACATAAATTGGTCTATTCTGCTTTGTATAACGCCCTCAAATAATTTAGAGAATATAGGCAAGACCGAAATAGGTCTAAAATTTTGTAAGTATTCATGCCCCCTTTGTACAAAGATGTAACTTTGGCAATTTTAAGTTGCTCGGGAAATATACTCGTTTCTAACATGCAGTTTATGATTTGCGATAGGACGTTGCTAATATCTTGGGAAACGTATTTAATAGGAACTGGTTTAAGGTCATCGATGCCAGCAGCTACATTATTTTTTTTATTTTTGTTATTAGTAGTTCTATTTCCTGTGGGGTGACTGGTGATAACATTATCGAGTTTCTTAAGAAAGTCGTGCTAAGTGTGTCGTAATATGCTTGCGTATCTGCAGTACACTCGCCAACTTTTACAAAATGCTCGTTCATTGCGTTAGATAAGTCCTGCCCGCTTACGCGCTTGCCATCGACAATCACAATTTGTATTTCCGTGGCGCGATTGTTATTGTTTGTAAGGGTATTTACCGCTTCCCATACGTTTTTGGGCTCATTCTGGACGCGGAAATTTGATATTGATGAACAAAAAGTTAGGGCGCAAACAAGCTGGTGAAGGTTTAACATTTTGCAGAAAACCCCGAGACTTCTTCCCCCCAGTCTCGGGGTTTTGTCCAAAATGTTGATATTGATATTTTCCTGATTTGTCCGGTCGGGTTTCCCGTATATTAAAACGTCCTTGGACATCTCCAGCGCGAAATGGACAAGAGCAATCGACCACGCAAGCGGCGCTCCGCCGATGATAAAAGGCCGGCGCAGAAGTTTGCGCAGAGGATTTTGAGTCGCCGCGCGTGGCAATGAGAGTCGATAATGGGCTACGCGTTGTTTAAGGTCCGTTCTGTCATTCTCTGAGGCTGATAGCAACAAGGGAAATCCTACATCATTTTCGTTTTATTTGTGGACTATGATTTTAGGGCGAGTAGCTTTTATTGATGTGACACAGAGGGGTTCGGTGGTTCTTTTTATAACGTGCCCTTGCTCGGCAGAACACGGAACAGAAGCTCGCACACACACACAGGCAGCAAACACAGGCACAGAATACAGGCACCAAAAGAATACAGGCAGCAAAAAGTTTAAACTACACATGTAACACCTTTGAGATAGTTTAGCATTGCACTGGTATCCATTCGTGTGCTCACGATTACGAGGTGCATTTGAAAATCTTCAGGTTAGTAGATGAAGTGCAGAACAGCAAAGGGCACCTCTGCAGTGGGTGAAAAAAACACAGTTCAAGGCAAGTGAGTTAAATTTCCGCTCATTCATAATCAACTTGTTCTATGGAACATACAATATAAACATAAATAACTGTGAGCCTAAGTAAATGTTTGCATGAAGCATAATTTTGGAACAATCGGGCTAAAATAAATGAAGTGATTCGAAGTCAATGGCTGGGCATGTTACTCACTGGAAATTTTTTTTCGCTCAGCTGATGAGGTCTAGTCGCAAATTACTTCCCGCAAAAAATAAACACGCTTTATTTTGGTGTAAAGAAGTGTTACAATCAAAAATGACATTTTCCGGAAAATCTAGTTTTGAAAACGAAAAAAACGCAAGCACAGAATACTCAGATATTCTCCTGAAATGTCGTGTGACGATTGTGGGGTGGTGAGAGCCTCTCGTGGCTCACTCCATGATATTTCCAACACATAAGTGGTGTAACTGATACTTCTAAACTATAAGTGATAAAAAATAGCCGCATTTAGCAACGTTTCAATGTAAGAAACATATACCTAGTCTCTCGTGCTTGGTCCGTTCAGTAGTTTTCTTATCCACCTTTATGGGGGTTTATATTTATGTAATAGTATTTTAAACAAACTTCTACTGTGTTATACCGTGGCTTTGTTGTGTTTTAGCTACATACCTTTTCAGCTGCGGAATCCAAATTTGCGGAGTATGAATAAATACCAGTATAAACCAATCAGCCAATTTCTTAATTAAAAACAAAACATATAATAACTAACTAAACAATGTAAAGCTAACGAGAAAAAAAGAAAAAAAAAAGAGGCATGCTGAAACCAGTAAAAAATTCATTGGCTATTCACCCGAACTTCCTGACAGACCTGACTGCCGTGAAAGGTCTTTTCGCGTCATTTGCAACGCAGCCCGGGAACAGCTGATATTAATGATTGCACGGCACGGGCACGCGAACGCACCCACCGCCCGATGGTGCGTAGCGGTGCGGGATTGCCGTATTTTATAGCCTTCCGTGGCGGTTATTAATTACCTATCAGCGGGCAATCGGGCAGACCGCGTGCTCGCCCAAACGATGCTTCCTCGCGAGACCGACACGGGCAGGACGCGCTCAAAAACAGTCGCTGTCACGGGAGGCCAACAACCATCATTCTTCGGCGACGGGAGCAAGAAAATGCACCGGTTCTAGCATCCACAGCACGTTGTTCGGACTCTAGGTAAAATAGGAAATTAAATTGACGGGCACGGCAATGGTGTCTGGGTACCCACTCTGCATGTGCGCGGCTGCTCGATCCGAAGAGAGCGCAGCTTAGCACTCCGCATTTGGAGCATTGGAAGTCTAATAAATAATCGCGAATTTATTTCTCGGTAAAGCACGTGGAATGTCAATCAGCGCGAGGGAGGGAAAGGGACAAACAAATCTAGTGGCTGGAAAATCCTGCCGATTTACACATGAGATTCACACTGCGAAGATGCACGTGGCACGTTATGTGCATTTATTAGCTAACGAAGTTATCTGAACGGCAGAAGACGCGTGTAAACATTCTAAAACGCGCAATCTGCATGCGTTAAACTAACTTAAACCTGAAAGAAAAAAACGGCATCATTCTATATTGTTGCGTGGTACCACCCATCGTCTCCATTTTCCAGTCTTCAGTATAGATGTTTGCAAGAAGGCTCCTGTGCGCTGCCATTTTGAGCGACGCTGTCTTCGGGTGACCATTCCGCCATTTTGGGGTTGTGCTATTAGCCCCGTGCGCGACCGAAAGCGTCGCTGTGGTCGGCCTTCCACGCTTGGCCGAACGCTGACTATGACGTCGGAAAGGGGATTTATCATTGACGGAAATAAGAAGAATGAAAGAACTTTCATTTTGACGGTGTTGGCAGTGTTCCTTTGAGAGCGCAATGATTTCAAGCTTCCACCATGCTAATAACAAACACCATCGAACTTGTTGTTTGCAAGGTAATGACGTCACAAGGGGGAACCACAGGAGGGCGCCACCAAAACATCTCGCCGCTAATAGGCCACGTTAATCGGGTGCGCGAATGTGCACCAACCAGGAAATGCAGTTGGCATGACGAGTTCTGTGACATGTGGGCATGCAGAAGGGAAAAACGTTGACGCGGCCAAAGGGGCCCGAGGGGCTGGGCCCGGTGAAGGATTTCGGGTTTTACTCGGAGAAATGTGTGTGTGTGTGAAGCCTGTCTTGTACTCCTTGCGCGTAAGCAGTATGCAGCGTTCCCCGAAGACGTCAGTGCGACGTGCACCTTGGTAGCGGACTATTTCCCATTTCGGAGGAACACTGACTGGCGGCAATGAGGGTGTGAAGGAGCTTCTGGCGCATTCTCATATGCGCTCTGAGATTTTAGATATTTTCCTCTCTGATTCTTCAGTTTGTTACTAGTTTGGCAGTGTTATTTAATTGTTCGCGCTCTTTCGCTGTCGAAACAACACCTGTATGTTTTAAAACTAATTTTTGAGTGTCTCTCGGCGCTCAGTGGTGTATGCTTCAGCAAGAGATGCTTGGCAACATTGTGCGACAAGCGGCGAACGCAACAACGCCTTGTGAAAGTGAACTAGGGGAGGGGTAGTGAGCTCAGCAAACGCTCACCGCTGCCGCACTCAATCAATCGACATAAGCGACAGAAAACACGGCGGAAAGATCTGGACGGGAGCCAGTTCGCGCTGCGAAATCGCCAAGCCAAACGCGCTCGCCGTATGCCCTCGGAACACTCGCATCCTCCAGCCCATGCTACCACAGCACCACTGCGTACGTCCGGTACCTTTCCACGCTCGCCCCTTCACAGCAATGCATATAGCGCGCGTCGGTGCCTGATCTCCCCACTACTCGTCCTGTTCACTGTAACCTAGTCGCGCTGTTCGAGGTTAAGCCGGGATCCCACTAGCAAAGGTGTATAGACCCCTTCGAATAGAAAATCACGTGTCGGTTATTAGAAGGTTGGAACCACTGCACAATGGTGGAACAACTGACATCGTGGAACGTGCAAGTAATTCCATAAGATAGCAAACGTCGGAGCGCGATCACACTGATCTCTATACTAGTAGGCTGGATCGGGGAACGGGAGCCCGTCGGTGGCACCGACGGCGCCCATTGCTTGACACCATGGGCAATACGCCGAAAAAGAAACACACAAAAATAGGAATATTGAAGCTTGTACGCGGTGCTTGAAGGCGAGTGTTTTATGATGAGCTGCGATTATTACAAAGGTGTTCGGTGATCGAATTGGTATTTGTCAAGTGCTCGAATGCCGATTAAAAAAATAATATGTGCCGGAGAACCACCAATTGCGCCGGCGTCGCTTGCCTCAGTTGCTAAATAAATAACACGTTTAAGAAATACAGTCTACGAGTTTAAGTTCGTCACAGAAGCCCTCACTTCACTTCAAAGCAAAAGCTTGCACGATAAGTATTTTGTACAAGCACTTGAAACGATGGGAATGCCCCCCGTAAATGCCTTCTAACTTTTCGTCTCCTAAGCACTGATGACTTCGAGATCACGAACGACTCCACATTGGCTCTCCGCAACCCTTGTCTCATTGAACCTCATCACACTTTTACACCTAACGAAGTCGCAACCCTTGACCCTCAACAACAGGACGTTCAATTAGAAATAATGACTCCCGGAAAACAAGATAAAGGTTTCATCGTCGAGGACAACCTGTTAAAGGAGCTATGCAACAATTTTTGTACTTTGCGCAAATACCACTTAGCACAGATCCCTGACGTTAATTACCCATAAAACAGGCGTTCGTTTTTCACCCCTCGCAATAGAAGTCCCAGAAAAAAAATTAAAGAAAAATTGACCGCATCTCCACGTGGTGAATGATGTTGCTTGGGGCGAAGCTCAGGTGGTGCTTGTCTGCGTAGACGCCGAGCCGCAGCATGCCGAGCCTTTTCATTCATATCAGTAGGAGAATGTGTGGTTTTCTTCGTTTTCTTTTTTTAAGAAGACATTTTTTTCTTCTTTTTCTTTTTTCATAATTGTTTTCATCTTTTTTTTTCCAATTTTTTTTTTGCCCTACACGAGCACGTGAGCATGTGCTCACGTGCTCGTTCATTCATATCAGTAGGAGAATGTGTGGTTTTCTTCATTTTCTTTTTTTAAGAAGACATTGGATGGCATATCAGAACCCCCTACTCTTTTTTGTCTTATTTTTCTTTTTTCATAATTGTTTTCATCTTTTTTTTCCAATTTTTTTTTGCCCTACGCGAGCACGTGAGCATGTGCTCACGTGCTCGTTAGCATGTGATCTCACGAGCAGAAGCACGAGCACCCGACGCCGGCCTACGGCGGACGGCGGACGGCGGACGGACATGGCTAGCCCCTAAGGAGCTTCGCCCCTAAAACGAGCAGCGTTCACCCCCTCAACTCGCAGCCAGAACAAGCGGCCGCGTGATCTGGAGCCGATTATATGCCGCCAATGTTGATCATAGCCACGCGCTGGGGTTGGCAAAGCACAGGACACGCGCTGAGTTTCAGACATTGTTATGGCTCGGCTATTGTCGTCGTTGCAGCGATTGGACACCGGCCACTACCCGAATGCTTCTCGAGCTAGTAATTATCACGAGCCCAAATCGAGTGCCCACGCAATGCTCGGATCCAATCATTGAACAGCATTCAAATATCGTCATATGGGTGTACTGCGATCCCCACGTTACGTCATCAAATTTTGCAAAGGAGAGATTGAATGAAAATGAACGCTTTTGTCCTTGAAATTACACCGCAGCAAAGGAGTTTCTTGGCCAGTGGCGTTGCGTGCAAGTATCCTTGAGTCCCACTGGTGCCAGTAAGCTCGCGTAAAGTGAAAAACAATCCAATGGAATATTGTTGCACCGCTCCTTTAAGGTATTAAGCTGCATGTTTCCCCATTTGTTCCATACAGTCGCATGCATTAGCTGGTGCATAGCGATGGCTGCCGGTGGTGCCGCTCGACCCCAGCAAGACAAGCCTCGATCCGCGATCCAGCCTACTACAATTCGCGCCTTACAGCTCGTTGCTCGCCCTCTCGTGGCGGAAATGGGAAGCGCCCAAGTGAGTGTCCCCCGGTTCTCCAGCGCAGCGGGCAAGGCTGAACTGCTCGCGATCATGACTCGCGAACAGTCACTTCTGGATGCAAACAACACTCTTCACTGACCCGAAGGAGTGCTACAGCAGGCATGTGACTGCAACTTACTATAGAGTTTTAATATTATTTATAGAAGCAACCGCAGGCGATGCTCCACGCTGCACATGCGCGTCGTTGCCATTGTCCAAATTAAGTACCGCCATTTGTAGCTCTGTGCACGCGCAATGTGGAAAACACAACACTTGCGTTCGCTCGTGGACGCAATACTAAAACTAGCCACTGTTTCACCGGTTTTCCAACGCCAACGAGACGTACTGCAGTGAGGAGACGTGCATGCGGGTGGAAGTTCCTTCGAACTCGAAAGGCTCAGATTGGCAAAACAACGGCGCGTAAAACTTAAAAAAAAAAAAAAAAAAAATTCGCGGCAGCTTTTTAATTACAACAAAAACAACAGACCCTGTTTTTGTATTTCGGGGCATTTGGTCCGGAAGGATTGTCGGCGAGTTTGGATGTTTTGCTGATTGCCAAAAGTCGCGACTTTGGTATTACAACATGCTTTACCCACAATTAACGTCCTTTTACCTGAATTTCTTAGACTGCGAAGAATGCTTAGACTATTATTTTATTTTATAACTTGTTAATTAAGAATGCTGCAATTGGCACCAGTGATGATAATTTTGCAGACTATGAATTGCCATAGTTGTTCACGTGTTTTAAATTGGATCATAAGCAAAAAATTACATTACAGTTTTAAAAACTATTAATTATCTTAATTGTAATATTAATAACGCAAAGTGCCGTAATGTAAGCCCCCAAAAAACGCCACAATCACAAAAATATACCACTTAGCCATGAAAGTCTTTACAAAAAAAGTCTCATTTTTATTTGTTTTCAGCAGACGAAAAACTCTGAAATTATTATCAAGATAGACATAAATATTTGATGTAATATAAAGTCCTAGGCGTAACGTGTTGCCTTAAAAAAACACACAGTTGTGTTTGTCTGACTAGGCTTTTGGTTTTGGGTTTTTGTAGTAAGAACAGCCTTTCTTAATTTATACGCTTTGTGAACATATTCTAAACTCATCACCCGAGGCGATATTTTGTATAATGTGTATTGATCCTATTAGTCTTGTGCTGGAAATAATGCTAAAGAAGTTAATTGTCTAATTTCCCAAAAACCCATTGAAGGGCCCGCAAGTTTATGTCACATGATCTTTATCCGAGTAAAAAAAAGCTACAATACACATAAATATCAGAGCTGTTTTTCTCAAGAAATACAATACTCTGCTACCTCTAATGTGTATGGAAGACCCTGTCTTTAAACATTGAACTCTCCAAAGTATTATTAGGTTCTTGGATCGGACATGCCTGTCACAAAATAAAGTTTCCGCGAACAATCTATTTAGCACAATGATTAGGTTGTGAGTCATATCTTGAGGTAGGAGAGAAACCGGAATAAACACCTATAGCGAGAAATTAAATCAAAACTAAAAGTTAGTTTCGGTTTCGTTCCTGAATTAAAACGTGTCTCCCGGCGTAAATATTACGCTAAACACTGTTCTTTTTATTTCATTTTTTCGGGATAAAGAGGTGATTTGCGCGCATAACACCCTAGCTTCCTCGGATAAGCAGGAATAATGTGCATCGCTCAGTAAAGCCAGCGCACTAGACAGGGCCCATCGACAGGTATGCGAGCACGTATCTAATACCCATGCCACACGGGCAACTCGAATGCCATTTACAACGAATGACATTTGAGCGGACGGCCAATCAGCGCGCGACACTCCGGGCGTGGCGCATTCCACGCGCGACAGATTGCAAGCTGATTCGCCGATCAAACAAATGTCATTCGTTGTAAATGGCATTCGAGTTGCCCGTGTTGCACGGGTATAACGCATCTCCGACCTTCACTATAACCACCATTTTCGAAAACGAGTGGCGCCACCAATAGACAGTTGGAGTCGCGAAGAGAGATCAGTACGCGGCCAAAGCTAGGAGCCGACGAGCAAATCAAACAGTGTCTAAAGTGTAACGTCACTGCGCTTACCACCTTTTTATGTGTGTCTTAGAGTTATTATAATGTACGCTAAAGCTCCAACTGGCGCTAGTGGCTATACGACTTCCTTGAGGCAAAGTGAAGCAGACAGCAACCAGTCTACTTTTGAAGTGCTCCTGTATATTTCTATGGGAAAACGCCCGTGCATTTCGTATTTTCGCCGGAAAATGACTTGTAAACTTTTGTTATTTGGGTCGTACCGAATAGTAGTACCTTTATTAACGTTGTAAAAGTGTAATTGCTTTAGTTATCGCATTTTTCTTCAGTAAACGATGTTTAACTTTGCTATATTTCAAGCCCAAACCTCTGTTCCACAGCAGGTGTTTCAAACCGAGCGACGATTCTAAGCAAAATAACAACCGAAAGGAATATAGAGTGTATTCACAGCTCACCAGCATTCCGGTGACGTTTATGTTTTGCTAATATTCCAGTCTTGCCATTATTGGAAACTGACACCGTCTTGCTCTTTACGAGTGGTTAAAAACCTTAAAAACGTAAAGAATAAACTACTTGGTCTATGAAAGGTGTCACCTTTTATTATTTTTTTTTTCTGCCGGGCAGCCTTTATCTTGCACTTGCTTTCAAAGATTTCTAGCGTGCGGGGGATGGTTTCAACGTAGAACAAACATATTCGAACAGAGCAAAAAGAATAAATCAGTACTCACTTATTGATAATCGGATTTATTACCTGGCCTTTAAATTATTTTGATCGTACATGCACAGGGAGTTACTGATCCAGTGTAACTGCGTAGTTCTTGCCGTCTTTCTTGGTTTTCCAGATGTCCTTCGTTCGTTTGGCACGTATATCCTCCATGCTGAAAAGCGCCGACGTCGTGTTCGCGCTAACAGTTTCCGACAGTGCACATAAATACATGGTCGAAGTCGTTTTAGCACCTATTTTAATGAAAATAATTTGAAATCAAAACGTCGTAACTGACCAATTATTTCGTCTGCCTGACTGTAAAGAAATCCCATGCTACCTAGTACGTAAGAATTCTTCGGGACATTTGTTCTTATATTTGAGCGCAAAGAGAAAATGCACTCACTTTCCCCCATAGAAATGCATTACCAGAAGTCAGTTTTCGACTCGTTGCTGTCTGCTTCAATTTGCTGCAGCGCACTATAGCCAGTTGAACCTCTAGCGTTTATTATAATAAGCCTTTGGTGTGTGCGTCTTTTTGCCTTCTAATTCAACCCAAAGCGTCAAGTATGCCGTAATGTTGCGATTTTGCTGCTCCATTGCGCGGGAATTCCACAGCTGCCAACACAGAACAGTCTTTCGATAGGTTTATAATGCTAGAAATGTTTGCACGTAAATAGATTGCCATAATTATTCTAATAATAAAACTAGAAAGGTTTGCTACGGTTTCTTTTTTTTTGAGAAAAAAGGTAATGGGGTTATCCTCGATATCACAATTTACACGAAAAGAAAATGGATTTGCAGACGTTGGTCAGGTACATGGAGTTGGCGAAATGTCCGCAATGGCACTCGCTCGAAGAACGTTGAAAACGTTTCATATAGACCTCGTGTATCTTCGAAGTTTTCTGTCCTTTTGTGCACTTGAACACGTTGGGGGTACGCCCCATCTTACCTAGCAAGATGACGTTATAGACCTTTCCAATGTTTACAAAATCACAGTCCAGCGTGCGATCTTCACAGCCCAGCACGTGCGTGTTCGTCGCTTCGGAAAGCAAGCAAAGCACGCGCCATACGCACGAACGCTCAAAATGGCACCGGCCACAAGCTCGTTTTTGGAAAGGTCTATAGGACGAATTATAAACACACGAAATAGTGTTTCAACAAAGCATACAAAAGTGTCATATGCGCTCTGCATGTGAGCCGGGCTCATGGTTCAATTAAAGAATCCATCGAGGCACTTGCGTCTGATGTATTCCTGGGGCTTGTTAAGAATGGAACCTTCGGCAACCTTTTCCGAGTTTCAACGCTGCGGAAACGAGTCCCGAAACGAGTCCCGACGTGTCAGGACTGCCGGCCACCTGTCGAAGCCTGCCCAAAACGAGTCTCAACGCGTCCGTGACGTCAACGGGACGTGTGTGTGTGTGCGTGTGGGTGCGTGCGCTCCGGAAGGGGAGAGACGCCTGGCCTAACTGCGGAGAACCATGGCTATGACGCATTTCTGGCTACGACGCGGCGGACTTTTCTGCTACGCACTTGGCGGTCGCACCTGCTGCCCTGGCGGAGAGTGAGGGAGAAAACGGACCCCTATATAAGGCGGGGCGTGAGGCTGCTGAGTTGTTCTCTTGGATTTGACGACTGTATCGCTACCATGTAATTAAACCGTTCGTTACGTTACCAATTCTCCCACCTCCACTGGACCCCTGGGTTCTTCTCTTCGGGGAATGGTCGTCGTCACCAGCCAGGAAGCCTCCGGACGTGCGGCTAAAACCCCGCCTCGAACAGGCTCTAAACTCGTCAAACACAAAGTTGGGTCCGAAGTTGACGGAGCGGACGATTGGACAAACACGGCGATGATCTCGCGCTTTTGTCGCCAACGTCCAATCCGCACGCTCCGCGATTTTTCGGCTCCAACTTTCTGTGTGACGAGTTTAGGGCCCCGGGCCCTGAATTTGTCAAACGCAAGGTTGGAGCCGAAAATTAGCAGAGCGCACCGATTGGGCGCCGGCGACAAAAGCGCAAAGTCATCGTCGAGCTATATAGTCCAATCGCCATGCGCTCCGTCAACTTCGGCGCGAACTTTGGGTTTGACGAGTTTAGCGCCCCTGGAATAGTTTTGTTGGCTTTTAACAAAAGATGTAGTGTACAATTCTATATTACGTTCCACTTTCATTTCGACCGCGGCCGTTGCTATGAATCGACGGAGGGAGACAGGCAGCATCGCCAAAATTGCATTGTCACAGCGCTTGTTATTTTTGTCGGTTTACTCTAACTGGTGAAGCCAACCACGAACAAGAAACAAGCGCAGGATCGCGGCGCATTAACTGTACGTTCTTGGATTAGTCGGTGATAGAAAACGCATAAAGGAAATGAGCGCCGTGACGATGCACTTTTGGTGCGAGTTGATTGGCTCCGTCGCCTCGTAGTGGTGGCAGCGCTCGGACTTTGCGGGAAACGAACTATGCGGAGAGGAAGCTCGTCTGCTCCTTGCGCGGGAGTTGCCATGACGTCAAAAAAACGCCGAGCTCTGATTGGCCCTGACTAAAGGATAGAGGGTAGACCTCAAAGCAAGCTGCCTTGAGGTATACCCAGTATCCTTCATTCAGAATCAATCAGAGCTCGGCGTTCTGACGTCTGCAATTGAAGCAGACGAACTTGCGCTCCGCATAACTTTCAGCTGCAGTATTTCCATCCCAATCTGAATCATTATAATATATTATGCTGATATAACTGCAGCTCAAAGCATCCATTAAGCCAGCGCACCAAGAGATATGTTATAAGCTAGGCTCGTTCACACTAGCCCGATTCCTTTGGTGTTTCAGTAAGGCAAATCTTAATGACGCGTTAGGTCTCATTAACAGAGAGCGCAAGATATAGAAATAATCGACGTTTAGTTTACGCGCTACACGATAAAATATGCGAAGGTAAGAGAAAAGGCATCGGCCATTTCCCAAATTTTTTCATCTTTCAGCGACTGTATACTGCAGTGGCTAAATTTCTCGCCTACAGCGGCGACGCCAGACGGGCACTGAGGCTGACTGAGTTTCGACTGTAAAAACATACACATTATTTTGTGTGCTTATTGAACACTAAGTACGGCAATATGTTTTTTTAAACGAATGCGCTAAGGTCTGGCGTAATGTTTGTATTTTCTTCAATAGTCTGCGTGTATTTGTGAAAAAGCGCATAGTGAATTTTAAAAGCTTCACTTATGTCGTATCTATGCACCCAGTGAAAGATCACATATAACCGCAGCATAGTCGTCCATATCGTCGCCTCTCCCGCTCCAGATTCAACCCGATTGGGGCATTCGTGGATAAGAACGCCGAGGAGCGAATCACGAAACGAGAAGGGCGAACATGATACTCAACCCCCTGATTTTCTTCAGCTGTCAGCAGCTGTATAGCAGCACTGTCGGCGGTATAGAAAAGACAGCTTGGCCCATCACATTCACACTAATCCACCCTCCGCGTTCTGAGCGGATTGAGTCATCATTGCATGCACAGCTTACGTGGGTTCCATCATCAACTTAGAGCCGCATTTCACACAGTGTATAAGAAAAGTGCGTTAAAAATGTTTTTCTAGGTGACACACAATAAAGAAATCGCTGAGAAAGAAAAAAAAGACCAGTATGCACCTTTTGTCATACGGTGAATCCCTCCTTTTCATTTGCTCTCTGCAATTTTCCAGCTCAAAGCCGGACCAGGTATTACGCATGCAGAGCTATGTAATCTCAGACCCTCGATATCCAAAAAGGTATTACATGCACGACAGTTTCTCTACTTGTTACTATCCCACACTTGCGCAAGTGAATGTTTCATTTTTTTAATGCCTAAAATTAAATATTAAAAACAAATTATATGGGCTTGGTAGCGTTTCTATTTTGATACGGTTGCAGCTTTCTATATTTATTTTCCAACAAAGGCTTGCGGTAACATCTAATCTGGTTGGAAGCTCAAAGAGAACGCCGAGATCTATGAATGAACCAGATATTCTAGAACAATCACAACGTTATATTTTCGGTATTTTCTTTTTGAGCTTGCACATACCACGCTTCTTGCGCATTCACACAACATTGAGTACGGTATACGTTTTGTGTTTAGAGACACGATTCGTAAATGCGCTGAGCTGGCTTTAGACGCAATATAAACTATACTCTGTTATACTCTGACGTTGAGCGTAGCAAACGCGAAGTAGCACAACCCACAGAGATGCTGTGTGGTCGCATATATCGAGTTCCCGCTCGCCGGCCAATGAAAGGCGCGCATGCTGCGCTACGCTCTGTTAGCTGCACTCAATGTCGGAGTATAATAGAGCCTTTAAGAGTTATTTTCCCGACATCAGGTCACTGCTGTCAGTCAGGTATATACCTTGCCCCGCTGACAGCCTCTACAATATATCTTTGATCTCTAACCTACTCCGTCTTAATTGCTAATGTACAAGACTACGGTGTGCGCAGGGAACTCTGAAAAATATTTTACTTTCATAAATAATTTTGTGTCTTGCGTGGGTACTCTCTAAAGCTGGGGTCACATTGATCATACATCAAACAAAAGACAGTCGGCAAACACGAGTCACTGGGGTATCCCTGGTTCGAATGCAGCGTGCCATATATTTCTTCCTTCATCTCATTGCCATGTGGCATTCGAAGCACGGATCTGGTGGTGACTCACGTTTGAATCTGTATGCAGACTGTCTTTTGTATGATAAGCTATGTGACCCCGGCTGGAAAGCGCATTCAACATACAAGAGGACGCTTAATAATATTCACGCTTTGTCGTTTCGGGAGCATTCACGCGTGAATGGCCGCTGGGCCACTTGGTGGAGCACCGACATGGTGAACGAGTTTGGCGCCTTCTTGGATTGGCGGCTAGTAACTACTGCTCCGTAAGATTTGGTGCAGTTAGTGTTTACCAATACCAAAAAAGCTTTCAGGACATGTTGTTCAATCAATCGCTAGAGTAGTATTATTTCGTCTACATTCCTTCGACAACACAATATATGACAAATTCTCGGAGAGATTTGAGATATTTTCTGCTAATATAGTTTTATATTATTTAAAATCATAAAACTAAGAAGGAACACCAACTACGGTCACTGAGAACTTCAGAAACGCAGTATGTGCCTTTACAAAAATTATCAATGAGTTTCTATTGAGTTTCTAATGTATTCTTAAAGAATACATAAGAAACTCAATTAAAACTGATTGGTAATTTTTGTAAGAGTAACGATAGGACCGCCGAAGAACGAACAGCGAAGCAAGGACCATCAAAGGAATTAGTACGCTCCGTGTTTGTTAGGCTCTCAATAACTACAGCAGTACAGTAGATCGCGCTTCTATAGATAAAATAGCAGTCTCTGAATGATGGGTAACACACCTATTAACCCCCTCGGTGGAAAGTTGGCTCGTCCAGAGACAGCACCAGCTACGCGACAAGAGAGTCCTTCCTCGCACAAAAGCGACTTGTGGTTGGTGCTCAAAAATATTTAAAAAACCAAGATGCAGGAACGAAAAACATACGAATGTTATTAGTGTTTATGTGCTGCACAGGGATAAAATTTCCCAGTCAACTAGGACGAGAAAGAGGAGGAAATGAAGTGTTGAAATGAAACAATGGAAAGAAGAAACCGAGTAGCACAGTTTTTTGGAGACAAAATGTGTTTTTTGTCTAGAAACTTGGAGCCTCGAAAAGCCCAAAGAAGCCAAGGTAGTGCTAAACTGGATCTTCTGTAAGCAGGGTATTGGTATATTGACACCAATTTGCCAAACAAGTGCCAAAGTTCGGCTTCATTTTCCGATTTTGGTTTTGCCACTTTAGGCCTAAATTGCTAAACGAAGTGCCAGAGTGATGCATCACTGCTGGTTCTGCTGTTCTTACGTGGCATGTTTGGCTCAAGTCTGGCACTTTGGCAATTATCTGGTGAGCGAAAAAAAAAAGCCGAATCAGCGCTAAAGAAAATTTTGAACTCTGGCACTAATTAACGCCTTAAAACATAACCCGATTAGGCCTGGGGTAGACGCGATAGGATTGCCAAGCCTTGTGCCAATTTAAGCGTTTCTCTGGCGTGCCATACCTCCGTTAATACAATGTCTGTTTCGGACCATCTGCTGGGGGTCCATAGAACTAAAAGGCAACGGATAGATTTTCCATCCAACTATAAATGACGTTTCCAGACGTTAAAATAATCGGCGACATTTCATGCAGCGGCTAAACTCCTGCTTACAGTCAATCATTCACGAGGCTTAAATCAATTTTCAGACAGAATACCCTGCGCGAGACATGGCGCTCTAGAATAAAGGAGGATTACGCTACACGGACGAGAGCAGTTTAAAGAGAACTCGTTATGCACCGTAAGGCTACTTCGATAATTTCTCGGAGCCGCGAGGTAAATGTCTTCCTTTTTGAGGTGTGTGTCGCTGTTGAGGGAAGGGAGTGCGGAGAACTCATGGTGTGTCCACCCGGTATCAGACATAATATTTTAGTTCAGTTCGTAGACGTTTAGACATGCGTATAGAGAGTTACAGCATTGTCACCTGTTTCAAAACACGCCAAATACGTTAGAATTTCGCTAACGTGAGTGCGAAAGAAAAACTACAACTATTCTGCTCATGTCGGACCATATCAAACAAAAAGTCCTGCTTAAGGTTGTTCGTCTAAATTTGTACTCTGCTGTATGCTGCGTATCAAGAAACAAACGTGTCTGGACCCCACTAACACGTCTTAAAATAAAATACAGAGGCTCTTCACTTTTTCTTTTTTTTGTTCACTTCTCTTTTTGAATATTCTGAGAAATAACGAAATGATGTTTCTATAAGAATTCCCTCTAAACTAGCATTCAAATATTTTCTAAAAAATGCGGTGCCGGCTTAGTCTTAAAAAACACACACAAAAAAAGTTCGTATGTGATTTTGGCATTGATTCGGTCGAGTATTTGACGCTCAAAAAATAACAAAAGAAAATTTTTAAAAAGTAACCCGTATATAATACTTTCATATTTCTCCGTGTCTTTAAGACCACAAAACCATTTAATCGCTCTTATCGATACTATATACAGTTATTTCCTAAACTTAAAAATATACGGGTATTGTCACTGAGCGCTTAAGAAAGACAGGGTGTGGCAAATCTTGAGAAATTCAGTATTGATGCTCAGCCAATCAGGTTGCGGTATTTGCTAATAAGAGTATCGGAGAACCAATCACGAAGCAAGAAGCGTGAACACATTAGAGGAAGTGTCCTGTGAAAACCGGAAGTTCCTAAGATCTTGTGATGGTTACCAGGCAGGAGCCTAATGATGAACTTAGGCCTTTGTCTTTATTCCATTTAGCTAAAACCCAATTTAGTGTAATCAATGAAGGATACGAAACTCCATGCCGAATTTCGCAAACTTATCAATGGCTACGCTCCCACGCCTGATGCGACGTCACACCAGGCTCGCAATTCAGTTCCTATGCCTCATTCCTCCGTGGGAACACAGTGCTCCCGACGCAGCGTGGCGTTCCATTTTACTCGCCACTGTAAATCTTGCGGAGAAGTGTAAAGCATGACAACCGCACAACAAAAGTCACTTTTATGTACAAAAACAACAACAAAAAAAAACAAAAAACTTCCAGCCCAGGAACGAGGGTGTATTACGTCGTAGCGCACACACGGAGGACGAAATTCGAAGGGCGCTTCAGTTCGGCGTGTTCTTTGCGTTATGTTAAGTCAGAGCCTCCGCTGCTCTGAAAATGGAAGAGGAAAACGCCGCTTACGCGCGCTTTGTTTAAAATACAATTACTCGTCCAGGGAAACATACAAACTTCGGATTTGCCGTTGAAGATTACAGCCATTAACATATAGGTCTAAATGTTTGTTTTACTACGAAAGTTTACCGGACAATCCCTTTAAGTCACACACTGCGCTTTTGAATCTCTGAGTGGCCATGGTGTTAGATTTTCGCTCCACGCGACATAAACCGTTGCCGAATTGAGCGGCGTTAAAACGACCCCAGCTTGTGAACGACCCTCGGAGCAATCAGTCTAGGTTGTGTCACCGGGCGCATGCCAATGTTCATCAAAGCCGCGAGCGTGGGTTGATGATCCTCAAAGCGCTCGTTGTGCGTCGGGGCAGAGTTGGGCAATTTACGTCACCGCACCAATTGGTCGCGAATCTAAAACTCAAATATCCGCCGACGTGTTTTTTGAGTATCTTCTGAGTGCAAGACGAGCGATGACGCAGTGCACGTGTCCCAATGCGTGGGTAACACGTTGAGATGTCGTGTTTGCGGAACCGGAACGCTAATGGTGCGTTTACAGCTGCGAATTGCCGGGCGGATCTGCGCCGGTGGCGAGAGGATTTTGGAGGGGGGTGGCAAAATCAGCTCGTCACTGCCGGACAGTCTGGATCTATCCGGAACTTCTTTCCAATTTTTTTTTTCTCCAGCGACGAGTCCATTTTGCCACCCAGCTGCAAACTCCACTCGTCACCGGCGCGAATTCGCCCGCGAATCTGCCCATGTAAGCGCACTATTAATATAAGGTATAGTGGTAAATTAAAACAAAATTGCAAATAATTTCTTACATACGTTTTAATTAGATCCCGTGTAATTTACTTGGACTCTTCGTTATCGGAAATAAAGAATACTAATGAACTATTTGGTTCTTTTTTTTTTTTCAGAAGAAATTAAATTATTTTTTGCGGCTTTACTTCTTTAGATAACTTGATATGTTTTCTTATGCTTTAAAATGCTATCTTTAAAGTACGGGAGTTTTTCATAAAATAAATCTCGTTATTCCAAGTCTCGCTGAAATGAGACGATATCTTCATTACCTCACTGAAAACCTTCGGAATGAAAAAAAAAAAAGAGTCCAAGAAAAATGTTTAACAGCTGTGCCGTCCCAATAGGTCAAAGTAGATGTATAATTCATAGATATTATTGTTACGAAATGAATCGTTATACTTTGTCTCGTCCTACGATGGACTAAGGGTCAAAGCCATAGGCCACCAGGTACAATCACGTTCCACGCTGCACTATGACATGCCTAGCATTGATTAGAATCCAAAAACACTGCATCATTTCTATAGCTTCGACACTGCAAACAGCCTCTTTTTTTGCGATGTAAAATTGTTGAGTCACTCAGTGCTATTTAAATTTGAACCACTGTCCGCCCATCCCCATCAGTGATCCGAGACGCGGGCACTGATACGCGCATCAAAGCGCAATACGCGATTTCTAAGTGGCTCGTGATTGGATCTGGCGGTCCGTAGCTTTTGCCTTTAATCCATCGTAGGGTGAGACGAAGTATAGCTTCTCTGTGCACGATTTCACGTAAGCAATGGACATTACGGTAACTTATAATGTCAGCTACTTTTTCCTGGTTCAAGTTGTGTTCAATTGGGAGGGTTAGGCAGTTTATGCTTGGCGGTAGATATCCGAGATCGCAACACACGTGATTCTCAATATTGTTCTTCGGGCGCAGAGAACTTACGACTATTGTCAATAAATCTTGACGCCTCTCCCTATTATTTAGAAACTTTTACTATAAGATCAGCCTATACTTACTGCCTCATTTCGTTTCAGAGCAGCATGGAGTTTAGGAAAATTAGGCATTTTTGATGGGCTTACATTTTCGAGCATCAAAGTAAAATTAAACGTAACTATCAATATCCTTCGCCGTGTTGATTAAAGTTACATGCGTTCCAGTAACAAACTCACTTTCAAAATTGTTTGGTTTCCTAAGGCGAAAGTATCAACGTTTGTTTGCGCGAGGTGTCACACACCAACAATAGTTCAGAAACACGATCTTAAGATACAACATTTCGAAAGCACGACCTGAAGACATCGCGCGACTTTTTGTCAGCAAAACGTTGCGACATGGCGCGTTACAACACAAGCAAAGCGCATTCCTCACTGTTGAAAGAAATGCGATAATAAAGTTCTCGCGACGATTATATTCTTATATATGGTTTCTAAAGCATATTATTATACCACGTCCAAATATTTTCGCGCTTCAAGCCAGTTATATAGACAACGCAAAACGTTAGCGCTAATACTGTCAGTAAGGCAGCGTCGATACTACAGTCTCTGGGAGCTAAAGAAGCGCAGCCTGGCTCAACTTATTATGTTGATGCCTATTAGCAATTCGTCCTTCGGGGGCGTTCTTTTCGGGGAATGCGACACTATCATTGACAACCGAGCGATAATGAAATGTAAGGGAGTCGCCACATCCTGCCTTTCTTAAACTGTGAGAAACTATAAAAAAAAAAAGCTTAATTTTACGAAGCTTTTTTTTGTGTGTGTTTGTTATTAGGGAAAAAGGGTATCTCACGTATGGAACCGACATAAATGGGTATAACGCGCGTGCACCTCAACGCCACACTATGGCAGCACGATGTGTCGCTCTCTCAAACCAAATTTGCCAAGTTTCTCTTTTTAGGAAAACAGTTTGCGCGGCAAAGGGGGGGAAATGTGTAAAGTGTCATTCTGCCCCCATCATTCCCAGAACATGCGCGATGAGACGGACGCACGCAGCGTAGAGAGGGGCGACGGTCCGAGGCACCAACCTGTTAGATTCTCCGCCCAGAGATCCGACGGGGGAGCGAAACGAGGCGGCGGCGCAGAAACAGCGCGGGCAGCCCACTCCGGAGGCAGGCACTCCAAACACTAGCGGGCTCGAGTCGCGCTCCGGGCGAACCCGTGGAGCGCCGCCGACGCTTCGATCGCGCCACCAGCGCCGCCGCACTCTCCGCTGCCGCAGCCGCTGGGGATTGTGACGTAGTGCGGTGTTCTTTGAGGCAAAGCGACGCCCAAGTCGAAGAGAAGGCCCCGGAGTCTCCGTTTGACGCTCAGCACACGAGAAGCGTTCATTATTGTAACCATTGGGAATGGAGTCCCGCGACAAAATAAATGAATAAATGGAGCGACGACATAAAAACAAATATATGCTGAAAATGCCCGGCACCTTGTACCGGTGGTTAATGTCATTCTTATTTTGCATTTTATGTTCGTAAAACTTTCCGCCGAAATACCGCACCTGCCAGGTGGCACGTTTTCATGTGTGGTCTACAGACCGAACTGACATTTCAATGGGTCAAAGAAACCTCATGAAAGCTACGGTGGCTGGTCAGTGAATCCCACGTATCGGAAAGATCTGTTGCGATTTTCGCTCGGGCATGTACTCCTGCACCTCGCGCGCATATATTTGCGTTTCCCAGCACCTTGGAGAAAATAACATATGCATGCTTAGAAGAACACTTACTGAGAAAAGTATCGGTTAAAAAATACCCTTTTTTTACGAGCAATATATACAACTTTTTATACAAGCGTGTGAGGGTGCGTATATTGCTGTGTTTGCGTGTTATGCACGCGCAGTTTCTGGCTGGCCGTAATTGAATGCGAGCGCTTGCTGGACTGTGATTTTTGTAAGCAGTGTAAACGTGTAAAATTTCTCCTCGACTTTCCTGTCTTCTGTAGGCCAATTTAGTGAAATTGCGCGCAAGAAGATATTTCCGTCAAAGGCATGCGAATGGCAGAGCGATGAATTGACTATCATCAGAAATAAATGGACGAAAGTTCTGCCTGCGCCTTTTAACGGGTCTTCGAGAAAACCAACCGAGTATGCGACGTGACCTACGGTACCGTCCGAGCCAATCAAATGACCGACTGAGAGGTTTGCGCTGCGGAAAAGTTGTTTGCGCTGCCGACAGTTGTTTGCCCGGGCGTTCAGTGATGCTAGGCTAATATCACCGAAGATGGAGCACCTCCGGTCCATAGGAATGTGCACACTACCTTGAGCTTCCGCATGATATCGTGAGGGCCCCGGGGCTTCTGAGCATACGACTGTTGATCTTGGAAATACGCACGTTAACAAGAGAAGCGATATGTGCTCACTAGAGCGTGAATAACCTAGGCATCGCGGGGTGCTCCCGCCTCCACAAAATGTAGTAATGTCAGAGGTTAGGATATCATGACACGGTTTCGAAAGTTAATGTACTTTCATTATAA
Source organism: Ixodes persulcatus (assembly GCA_013358835.2). Taxonomy (NCBI): domain Eukaryota; kingdom Metazoa; phylum Arthropoda; class Arachnida; order Ixodida; family Ixodidae; genus Ixodes; species Ixodes persulcatus. Next base: position 803,525 of record JABSTQ010011335.1, on the reverse strand, counting down.
ACCTTATAGCGGTTTGCTGTAAACTATGAATTATATAATGAAATAGAGGGGATTTCCTATTGCATAAACAAAGACAGTACCTGCTGCCATCAGTGGCCGCTGATTCCCAGAATAATGTTGCTCGCTAGTCGGATTAAATATATATTTTAACATTGCAAAAGGAAAAGAAGGAAACGCAGGACGCATCTCATTTGGAGTATAAAAGCAAAATTAAAAGAACACATAGCAAGATTGCTTTGTCTTGCAGCTTTTGTCCTCAGTCTTCTGGAGTGAAATTGGATACTCACTAAGTTTCTAAAAAATTGCTGTTACCTCAGAAACAAAAAAATGAAAGCCGTTTACAACTCCCTGTAACGCCGAATTAGAGCGCAGCTCTTGAGGAGGAGGAGGGGAAGGTGTGTAGAGGGGGCAATGCCCCTCCTGCTCTCCTGCCCTTCATCTAGGGGAAAATGTTCCGCTAAATTTAGCGGGGAAAATTTTCCGCTAAATTTAGCGGGGAAAATTTTCCGCTAGATTTAGTGGGGAAAATTTTCCGCTAGATTTAGCGGGGAAAATTTTCCGCTAAATTTAGCGGGGAAAATTTTCCGCTAGATTTAGCCGGAAAACTTTTCCGCTAGATTTAGCGGGGAAAATTTCCCGCTAAATTTGGCAGGGAATTTTTTCCGCTAAATTTAACAGGCAAAATTTTCCGCTAAATTTAGCGGGGAAAATGTTCCGCTAGATTTAGCGGGTAAAATTTTCCGCTAGTTTTAGCAGGGAAAATTTTCCGATAAATTTAGCGGGTAAAATTTTCCGCTAAATTTAGCGGGAAAAATTTCCCGCTAGATTTAGCGGGTAAACTTTTCCGCTAAATTTAGCGGGAAAATTTTTACGCTAGATTTAGCGGGGAAATTTCCCGCTAAATTTAGCGGGGAAATTTTTCCGCTAAATTTCGCGGGGAGATTTACCCATGATGCACCGCGCGGTTACGCCGACGCCGACGCCGACGGCGACGGCGACGGCGACGGCGACGGCGACGCCGCTCAAGCCGGAAACGGGCGCCTAAGAGCTGCGCTCTAAAACATGGCTAGGAAAAGGAAACACTGCTGGGAAAAGGAAACATCGCTCGGAAAAAAGCTTCACAATCAAGCATTATCCAAGTTCTCGCGATTGGTTGTCCGTGTTGTCCGTGCTGCGAAAAAATCATGTTTTGATTTTAAGCAAACTAATGTAGACGTCATTTTTTCTGCATGTAACATTTAATGTTAGCGTCTAAAGCTTAGATATGACTAAATGTTCTCAATGGCTCCACCGGATAGTTCTGACGAAACGGTTAGAACATTATTTCGTGGAAACAAACTTACCAGGAAGTAAAATAGACTTGTTTTTAGTGCATAATCTTACAGTGTCTTGTCACTCATAGTATTGCGATAACATGGACATATTGGTAAACTGATTGTTTTACAAACAATTAACAAATCACGCACCATGTAACGTTCTTGCTTTAAAATAAATAAGCACTTTTTATGTCAAATTAAAACGCTATATATTAAATTTCTAGCAGTCGTAGTTGCGCAATCATAGCTTTCATAAGTCTCAACAACACTTTTAAGGCCGAACTTAGAACTTTAAACGAAATCGAAGAGGAGCTAGATTATGAGTATTGTCATTGTCCCTACAGCACGAGTAGGTTGGGGCAAAACAAGAGAAGGTTAGCACCCTCTTGACAAGCTCGTGTATGACATTTTCAGTACTTTCAATAAGCAAAGCTGTAGAAAGCATATGCAAAAATGAATATTTGGAGTAAAACTAAAAGTGTGTTTCTACCTTGCAGGTGAAGTGATAACTACACAGGGCGCAATCTACTTTAAGTAAAATGAAACTAATGAAATGTATTTTGAGAATGAAATACAAACCATTTTCACCACAATTCCTCTCAATCCCTTTTTATTCTTTCTAAAGTTGTGTTTTAATGGCTGGGATAGAAATACCTGCAGAGATAATCGTACGTTTAATGGAGGTGCTATATTCGTGGTCAATATAAACGAAGCCCAAATCAAAATCTTGATCATATTCAGTCTTTGTTCAAGTAATTCATCTCGCCTTCTAGAAATATACCCAGAGGATCAAAATTGCCTACAGAATAAAGGACAGCCTCGCTATGCTCATAAGAGCGTGGCACGATAACTTAGCGATAACGTTTAGCAGCCAAAGAGATGTTCAATAAAATATTACTGTTTTGGTTTCTTCTGCGATGTGTTAACTATCCAAAAGATAACATTTATTTTGACATGGCTGAGATGGATTTTTTTTTTGACTCCGGTGAAATGAACAGCTCGAAAGTCAAGGTTTATGTGCTGCTCTTCTTATAGTATAGCGACATATTATATTCCTACGACATTAGCGTGACAAGCAAAGTGTATTAGATTCCGCACACTTTTGTTTCTTGACTCTCCGACTGCTCGCGCCTCATGACCCAAGTATATAATCATTTACTTTTGTAAAAGAGAAAAACAGTTAAAATAGGCATAAACTGTCCTTGTAATCAATTTTGACTTTTTTCGTTGTCTACATATTACGCACTCTGCTCAGGAACCACCTCGATGCAGGGCCGCGGCGAACTCAAAAGCGCGCGCAGCTAACGTGGAAATCAAATCACCAAAAACGCCATGTGCAAACAAAAAAAAAATAAATAAAACTAAAAGAAGGAAAGCAGCAAGTGAAGTGTGACATCCCCACCATACAAAAATGGTCTATTGTTGGCTATAGAAAATCCTTTGTATAGCCGGCTATAGCAAATTGGCCCAATTAGCTTTAGCCGCTTCTATGGCTAAAGCTTTTCCTATGGTCTCCCCTGTGGTCTCCCCTATGGTCTCCCCGCTTCTATGGCTGAAGCTTTTCCTATGGTCTCCCCTGTGGTTGTCTATATCTTTTTCAATAGAAATTTCGCCATCGAATTTTGTATGGTTTAATCTATGGGTCTCTTTAGAAAGGATACTATAGCCGCCTATGGCTTTTCTTTTGGTTCCTTCGGCCGTCTATAGCTTCTTGTAAAGTCTGCTATAGACATCTGTATGGCTTACTTTATGGATCTTTTTAGACACCGTGCTATAGCTGCCTATGGCTTTTCCTATGGTTCTTTTGCCGCCTATTGCTCTTGTATAGTCCGCTATAGCTCATTCTATAGCTCGTCCTATGGTTCTCTATACCCATCGGGCTATACCTGCCTACGGCATTTCCTATGGTTCCTTTAGCCGCCTATAGCTTCTTGTATGGTCTGCTATAGAGATCTCTATGGCTCACTCTATGGATCTTTTTAGACACCGTGCTATAGCTGCCTATGGCTTTTCCTATGGTTTCTTTAGCCGCCTATTGCTCTTTGTATGGTCCGCTATAGCTCATTCTATAGTTCGTCCTATGGTTCTCTATACCAATCGTGCTACAGCTGCCTATGGCATTTCCTATGGTTCCTTTAGCCGCCTATTGCTTCTTGTATGGCCTGCTATAGAGATCTCTATGGCTTACACTATGGATCTTTTTAGACACCGTGCTATAGCAGCCTATGGCTTTTCCTATGGTTTCTTTAGCTGCCTATTGCTCTTTGTATGGTCCGCTATAGCTCATTCTATAGTTCGTCCTATGGTTCTCTATACCCATCCTGCTACAGGTGCCTATGGCATTTCCTTTGGCTCATTTAGCCGCCCGTAGCTTCTTGTATGGTCTGCTACAGATATCTCTATGGCTCACTCTATGGATCTTTTGAGACACCGTGCTATAGCAGCCTATGGCTTTTTCTATACTTTCTTTAGCGCCTATTGCTCTCTGTGTGGTTTGCCATAGCTTCGTCTAGAGCTCGTCTTATGGGTCTCTTTACCGTCGTGCTATAGCTGCCTGTTTTTCTTTTTACCGCAATCGCATGAAATGTGAAACAAATTATTTGTTGTCACTGTACATCTTTAAACAAAAAACCTTGTAAGACATGTCGAACTTCATAACCCCATTTAAAACAGAGAGCTAACATTTCAACAAAAAGCAACAACAAAAAGCAAATGCACTCACCGAGGTGTTTGCAAAAGCACAGGTAAACAGACAAAAGGAATTGTTTTCAAATCTCCTAGAAGTTTATTGCACACAGCCCATCCTGTAGACAAGCACAAACAAAGCAATCTGTAATATGTAAAGAGGTATTACTAAGCTGTTATACAACTGAGAATATTGCAAAGCAAACAAGAACCGAAGGCAATTCCTGGGTAGTGTCTAGTCTCCCGGCAGCCGGCCGAATTCCCCCCCCCCCCCCCCCCCGAAATTCTACTGCCAGTCGCCACTCATTGTCGCTGCCATCAGTTCATCGAACGACGTTTCATCGACAGATCGTTTCATCAACACGTGATGTTTATAAACAACTCAAAATGTCTTTTTTTGTTTTTTGGTAATGAGTTGCTGCAGACACGCCAAGAAGTGGCGTGAACGGGTGGGCTGAATTGGTGAGCACGCGCCTTAGGAAAACAGGCGCGACAAAATGTCCCTGCAGCGTGCAATTCGCGTAACGAGTGTCGACTAAACGTGTGTCCAGGAAACGTGTATCCACGAAAAGGTGTCCATGAAACGTGGTTTCACAAAACGCAGGGAGAATAAGAAAGTCAGTATTCTAACTGCAATGTTCACATGATTTCAGACAGCTAAAGGCAGGCGACTGCGGTAGAATTTCGGAGAAATTATATTCTTACAGCTGTCAGAAGATAGGCACTGCCAGGAGATAGACACTACAGAACGGTCAATTGTCGGCGAGTAGGTTGCAGCGCACTTACGTTGAAAATGCCGAACTTGAAAGATGTAATCCGAGATTGTCGACACGGGCACAGCAGAAAAACCACTCAAACACAAAACCGAGAAGGAAGGGGTCCGTGAAGATTCACCACAATGTAGCACAAGCTGTTATATGCCGAACCGAACACTGAACGTATCACAAGAATGTCTTGGGCTTCTTTGAAGAAATCGCTTGTTGCCGATATACGGGTAGGACTTTTCGACCGAGATACCCTTTACCACAGAAGCGAAATTCACCGCAGCCCCGCGGGCCGCACGACACGCGAAACTAGGTCCGCAAGCAGGCATTCCGGGATTGGCAACGGCTAATGCGTCATCCGCCAAACCACGTGATCACGCTCCTTCCGTTACACGCGCACAGAGAGCGGAGTTAAGCGATGAAATGTCTATCGTTTATTGGTCCGCCGAGTGCGCACCTTCTAAAATGCTTTCAGCTTAGGGAGAGAGAGAAAACAGAGGAGTTGAAAAGCAGAGCTCCTTCAAGGCCAGAATGGGGGTGCGACCACAAAGACTAATCTTTGTGAGAATGTGTCACTTAATGTGACACATTTGTGAGAATGTCACTTATATCCTGTTGACAGTTCGACCCAAGGTTGATAGTGCAGTGGATGCTATGTGTGGCCTTGGGCTTAAGGCAGGTGCCGTGTTCAGCGTTATCACCAGCTTCGAGACTGTTGTCACGTGACCCTAACCGGAGACTCGATTGGCCTCAACCACGCACAGCGTCTACTCTGCTGTCACTACCGAGTGAACAGGACAGCTCCATGAAGGCCGTGTGACAGCAGAGTAGACGCACAACGTCTACTCTGCTGTCACTACCGAGTGAACAGGACAGCTCCATGAAGGCCAGCTTTTGGACTTCCAAAGCTGCACTTCCCAGAAGTGACCCAAAACGGGGCAGGTTTGAAGAAACCATATTTTACGCCGTGTAACCCACATTATAATTTAAAATGAAGAATTAATGGCGAATGCTTTTTTTGCGCAGGATGTCCACAAATAAATAAATAAATATTTTTTTTTTTCTTCACCGTCCTGTTTGCATTTTTGAACTTCAATTTTGGGAATCTTTGCATCGTTGTGGCATTTCTGATTGCATGGTTTAAAAAAAAAAAAAAAACTTTTTGCCGTAATACGTTCTTCATCCGTGAGTTCAGTCTATAGCACTGTCATCAATTACAATCTCTGCGCACCACGATGACACATGGTGGGGCTGTGTGCTCCAAGAAGCTCCAACGACTTGAATGTCTCATAATTTAAAGAAAAAGAAGAAAAATTAGCCACAGCGGTTGCTGATTTGTGGAATTCGCAGAACACAGAGATAATAGGACGCACCTAAGGTAGCTCGTGCCTAACGATATTAATTTTTTTTTTTCGGCTGTTAACTTATGTTTTTTTTGTATATTTCGCTGTTCTCGACACAGGCTTCGACGGACATTGCACCGCTGCTTACGCCCCTGCCGGGGTGAGCTTTTCCGTTGTGACGACACTCTATCGCGCTATAGACGGGTCTATTTAACGCTCATGAAGTCTCGAGAGAACTGTGTCAAGTGTTTAGTCAGAGCAACGACGCAGCAATCGCGAAGCGAGAGACGACTGCGCCTCGATCTGGCTGCCCGCGTTCGCTCTGATAAAATGTGAGCGTCGGACTCTCGAGCAGCGTTAGCTTGCTGATGATGCAGGACGCTGCTTTGTTGTTGAGAATCTTTGCCCTGCGAACGCCGGCGAAAACGTTCCAGTGCTCGGCGTACCCTAGGCAGCAGCGCCTGTCAGCGACCGCCCGCGCAGCATCGCAATCTTTCTGGAGCCTATTGGCAATCTGCGAGCGCCGACGATTTATCGTCGCGACTTGAATGGGAGCATTTTATGCACCCCCGCGAACATGAACTCCCGCGAACATGATCCCCGCGACGACGAACCGCCGGCGCTCGCAGACGGAAGGTTCCGATGCTGTGCGAACGGTTGTTGGGATGACGCTACGTAGGGTACGCCGGGAGCTGGAACGGCTTCGCAGCCATTCGAAGGGCAAAGGATTCGTGACGACAAAGTAGCGTCTTGCATCTTCACTAAGCTAACGCTGCTCGAGAGTCCCAAGCTTACATTTCCACAGAGCGAGCGCGGCCGGCCAGATCGAGGCGCAGTCGGCTGTCGCGTCGCGATTGCACCGTCGTTGCTCTACCTACACTGATGACATGTGCATCGGCATTCGAAACAGCCCTCTCGAGACTTTATTCGAGTCCAATAGACGACTTTATAGCGCGATAGACCGTCGTGACAAGAGTAGAGCTCACCTCTGTAGTGGCGTAAGCAGCGGCTTTATGTTCGTTGACGCCGCGTCGAGAACGACGAAATATACACAAAAAACACTAAATATATTTAATACAGCGGGCAGAAAGAAATACAAACATGGCAGGGACACGGACAAAGTAGAAGGCGCGCTACGAAATACATACACTTACAAAATACACTGGAAACGACAAATAATTAGAGCTAAAAAAACAGAAGATTGACATGACGTCGACGCCGAAATAAGGCAATGCGCAGGGAAAGCAGCCGGCAAAACTGCAATAGTTCTATAGGCAGCTAATGACGCTATTGTGATCGCGGGCGTATAGCCGCGGCGACGTACGGCCCGTTAACCTGGCTTAAGAAAATTCTCGCCCCGATCGATCGAGTGCATGAATGACTGTCTTCCACTTTCCTACATCTGCAGTAAAAGAGAAAAGGTCGCGGGCCTATAGCCTAAGCAATATAAAACACCATTGAGCCGGCTAAAAAAAAATTGGATGGTCACGAGTCTATAGCTCAAGAGACATACATCCCTCTATAACAGGCTAAAGCACATTGAGAGGTTGGAGGCTATGGCTTTGGTGACATAGACTACTATTGAGTCGGCTAAAGAAAATTCAATGGCCGCGATTCTATAGGTTTAGGGGCATACACCACTTTGTAGGCGGCTAAAGCACATTGAAAGGTCGGAGGCCTATAGCTTTAATGACATAAAACACTATAGAGACGGCTAAAGAAAATTCAATGGTCGCGAGTCTATAGGTTTAGGGACATAAACCACTCTATAGCCGGCTAAAGCACATTGAGAGGTCGGAGGCCTATAGCTTTGGTGACATAAAACACTACAGAATCGGCTAAAGAAAATTCAATGGTCGCGAGTCTATAGATATAAGGACATACACCACTCTATAGCCGGCTAAAGCACATTCTATAGTCGCGAATCTATAGCATTAAGGACGTACATATTTCTATAGCTCGCTAAAGGATATTGAATAGTCGCGAGTCTATAGCTGCATAGCCATAAATTATTCTTTAGCCAGCTATAGAAATCATAATGGTCAATATTCTATAGCTTTGAAGACATAGATATTTCTATAGGTGTCTATAGCGTGTTTTATGGTTTCTTATGGCTGACCATAGAGGGCTATAGAAGGTGATAGCTCACCATAGGATTTTCCATAAACGTCCATAGACCATTTTCGTATGGGCCCCTACTTTCGCATTCTTTTGGGGAGTTGTTGCTTTTCCTCAACGCTACCGTTTTGTCCCCCTTTCGCTTCTGTTGGGAGCAATTCGATTTCAGCGAAGAAGCATTGAAGGACAGTCAGACTGCTCCCTTGAAGCTAATTGTCCAGCCGCTTCGCTCTCATCATCGATTGCTCCAACATTCATAATACTGCCACACAACTTAAATATTATTATTATTATTATTATTATTATTATCATTATTATTATTATTATTATTATCATTATTATTATTATTATTTCAAACTCAAACTCTTTATTGCTCTCCGTTTGGAGAGGGGAGACAGAGAAACAAGCAACTCAGTTGTTGCTTGACGAGCCTCTGCCTCCAAGCTACAGTTTTATATTAAACTGTATACAGTACAAGTTTTGATTGAAAACGGGGCTTTGCTTCTGCGGCGCTTCGCCGTAGACTACATCATAACGAGATACTAGCATTGCCCGCGGCTTCTATAAAAGTTTGCTTCTTTATACCCAGCCAATCGTTACTCCTCTCCTTCGCCGTCTGATTAGTACGTCAAGCACGGTTACAAAGTACATCGCCGCGTTTGTTCAGATACCTTTTGTTCATTGCGTTCCGTCCTGAGAGCACTACGGAACATTCAGTAATCATGCATCGTCACGCGACTCATGCAAGCGATTGATAAGGAAAGAACAGCGCATGTAGCAATGAGGACTGCACATGTACCTCACTCTTCTTTGCATGCGCATGCGTTTTGATGTAACGACCGAAATTGTTCCAAGTACGTCAGAAATTGTTACCGCGTATTAAATGTTCTTTTTTTTTTTGCATGTTACCGTGTTGCTTGAGATCAGATTGTATGCGAAATTGAAATCCATTCAAAAATTATCACAGCCTCTGAATGTGAAAAGTTTCACAAGGCAAGGGGTACTTAAGGTCCGCTGATACTTTCTTTTACAAGTAACTGCATCCAACACGCATGACGAGGCACATTGCGGCGTTACAAAAAAGGAAAAGCGCCTTTCATTTCATTAAGTTGATGTCGGCCGTCAGCCGCTACTCTAAACCTGCCCCGCCACGCCGTTGGCGATTCAAAGAAAGTCGCTACTTGCGGTGGAAGCTACGTCCGCGTTGGATCAGTCACACGCCCCTCTCGCCAGGTCATCACACTCCCGGCCATATCCGCGCGCGGAGAGCCGAAGTAGGTGATAATATGGAGGAGGCTGAGTGGTCCGGCGGGCACGTTGCTCCCACCGTAGTCTCATCTTAAAGCCCGACTACCAGTTTGCGCTTTCCCCTTTTTCCTTGCTTCCTCCTCTGTCTTGTTCTACCTTTTCCACCGTTTCTTGGTTCCTCCCCCCCTCCCCCCCATCTACCTCCTTGTACCCTCCTCCGCTCAGCCCACGGTGGATAAGCACTAGACTAGGACTATAAAAAGGCGGGTTAGTTACAAAAGAGCAACTCCAACATAATTGACAAGTGGCCTTGAGTCTGTGAGTTACAATGCGGTTGACGTCAGTGCAGGTTTTGAGGCAGCATGCCCTGCACTGGTGTTTCTTTATAAGTTCCCCTTGGAACTTTTTTTTTCTTTTTGTGTCTAGGGGGGGGGGGGGGGGGGGGAGGGGCGACGTTGCTAAATACGACTGGAAGCGGTTCTTAATATTTAAATGCTTTACTTTTTTTTGTATTAAGGAGATATTTACGATTTTGTAACACATGCTCTGCGCATTGGCAGCTCCACGGAGACGCTGCTTCGAAAGTTGTAAAACGACGTGGTTGCGTGTCGTTCCGAGAAGAGAAGTTAGATCCTGCTTCCTAGATGCAGTGGCCTGTGAGTAACTGAGTTCCCCCACCGTATCCTTTGTACACGTTGCGTCTTATCTGCAGCTTATCTCACTCTCTGCCTTTTTCTTCGACTTTAAAGTTTTCTTTTTTTTTTTTACTCACCTCAGTCTCGGGTTGTATACATGATTCACTTTCCCTTCCTTATTTTCATACCAACGCATTCCGATCCAGGCTTCCAACCGGGACAAATGTTATTTGGAGAAAAAAACGTCAATACACGCTGATTAAAAATTGCGGTGATCAAAGAAGCACCCAGCGAAGACAGTACCGCGACGAGCAAGAAACAAACTCGGTTCTCGTTTCCTGGTCCTGGAAGGTTCCTTCGCTAATCCTCCGACGCACAGGTTGTGGCCTGCCTATAGATGATTTGCACGTGACGCCATTCAAAGAGCGCTCCGATGACCACCAGAGAAAAGGGGAAGAAGCTAGGAGTATCGATCCCCTCTTACCAGGATCCTCTTTTGTGCCTCCTGGATTTGCACAGACGTCGCTATTCTCCTCCCAGAAGATTATAGAAGATTAACCCGTGACTCAAAATTCTCACAAAAGAAGCTTCCTTCTCCTCCTCTTGCATGATGGTCAAAAGTATGTTATGTGACGTCTGTGCAAGCCATGTATTGTGGGGACGCCCTTTTTGCAGGGCTTAACTCCATTCATGGGCTGGTACAATGAACCACCCACCCTTCGAACGGCAACGCAGTATTAGCGGACTCATTCTTAGATTTCTTAGTCCCGTATTTCCATCCTTCGCTTCCCTCGCTCGAATACGTGAAAGGAGCAAAGCATTGCAGAATATTGATTTTGGTCGTCCGAATTCAAAAAGTGAACGGAGAATGGGAAGCGCTAGGTGAGCCCCTTTCTGTATCTTTGAGCTTTAGAAGTATCGGTGAAGGTAGGACGTCCCTGTAAAGACGTCGCAGTGATTCCTTTCTTGCAGAAAACGCAAGAAGTCAATCGCTGCAAACATCCGGAGGATCTTAGCGAGTGAAGAAGCTCGAAATGCGACTAGACGTTTAAGCAAAAATGCATTGTGCGCAGGGACAATGACTATGATGTTTCAATTTTACAGCGACGCTGTATATGACTAACAGGTCGGATTTCTAAAATGTTATTGTGTCGTCGTCCTCATGAAAAAAAAGAGCCTTCAGCAATTGAAGAGAAAAATACATATCACGCAAACAACATATAGCACAGCGTTAGTTTCAATAAATAACAAGCACAAAATAATCATCCGTACCACATAATTGAGGATAAGGCGCTCCTGATAGCAATGCGAAACACGTAGCGCTCACTGCATGCGTTTCGCGGTAAAGATTACTGTTGCGGAAGCTGCCGCGGCAACGGCAGCTTGCGACGAGGGGACTGACGTTTTACATATAAAAAGTTTTGGAACGGTGCATTTACTTTTTTTTCATAAATCATTTGGTACAGACCCTTTTGTTGTTCACAAACATGAGCTGCCGCTAGGCGTCCCAAGCGACTTCCGGTCGCACCGTCTTTGCAAGTATGTTGAGCCTGCTTATGTCTCCTGTGCTTGAGAACATAAATGCTACACGGACAACAAAACTTGAGGTTTAACGAGTGCCTTCGGCTGTACAATATTGGATCTTGGAGGAGGGAAGTTGGTTTACAAGAATACTCGAAACATGTTCACTGATCTCGCACTCCTTTGTTCTTTTGGCGTTCCCATGAAGAATTGGTGGTTAAGCGTTTCATCTACGTTTCAAGCAGCGATGCTCAAGTGGCCTTTCTTCATTATTTTTATAAACCGGAAGTTCCCTGCGATGTCAGGCAACTGGAGCACCACCTAGTGGCGTTTTCCATAAAAAGGGTCTATAGTGCAGTGGGCACACGTTGCATTTGATACCACAGCTTCGCTGTCCAACCACCTTCACAGCGTGGATTGGAGCCCACATTTTGTTTTTGTATATTCATGTTCACTTCGAGTTTTCTAGATTTAATCGTATTCTTATATAGCTTCGTAATTCGCTGGGCCATTCTGTTGTCCGCGTCTTCCGCGTTGGTCTGGCGTTGGTTAACCTCCTTCCTGTTCTTCACAAGAAATGTCACAGATCTTTTTTTTTTTTTTTACATCGAAGCTGTAAATATCTCGTTGGTCGGATTTCTCTCGTGCCGGCGTCCTCACAAAAAACAAAAATAAAAACCCTTCACATACCGAAGCGAAAAGTGCATACATTCTTTGGAACCACGCATGCAACATACAGCACAGCATTCGTTTCAACAAAGAAAGGGAACAAAACAAGCATCCGAACCACATACTTGATAATAAGGCACTCCTGATAACAATGCGAAGCACGTAGCGCTCACTGAATACGTTTCCCGGTAAAGATTACTGGGAAGTGACGTGGAAGGGACGTCACTAGCCTTTCATATATAAAAAAGGTTTCGGTACAGGGAATTTATTTTTCTTTCGCGAATCATTTGGTATAGTGCAGTGGGCAATCGTTGCAGGTGATACCACAGCTTCGCTGGCCAACCACCTTCACAGGGGGGATTGGAGCCCCGACTCTTTTAAATAGTTTCTTTTTCCAACTTGAAAATATGTCACACGCTTGATCGTACCCCAATCACGGGCACTAACATAGCGGTATTTCTGCGAAAATAAACAGCTGCTGACGCGTAGGAGCTTTTTTTTATATTTACTAAAGCGCGCAGAAATTTTTTTATTTCTTTAAGGAAATGTAGAGCGCAGGGATTTTTTTTTATTTTGATTACGCAATAAACTATAAGCCCGTTACAACTTTTTTTTCCGCTGATTTTTATAATACTTGGTGGACAACGGTCAAAGTGGATTAATATAGCACGTTTCTATCTGGGGCTTTGCTGAGCACAACCCAATATTGAATTTGCATTTTTCACCTTAACCGATCAATCGATTTTTATAAAGCCAGGGTCACACTGCTTATACATCATACAAAGACGGTCTGCAGATTCGAACGCGAGTCCCCGCGAGATCCGTGCTTCGATTGCAGCATGGCAATAAGTTCAAGGAAGAAACTTGGCACGCGGCATTCAAACCACGGATGTTGCTGTGGCTCATACTTGCAGACTGTCTTTTGTATGATGTGTGAGCAGTGTGACCCCGGCTTCAGGGTTAAAATTTGTTGTATTTATTCATTTTGGCCCTTGTTCCTCCCAGCTACACAAGGGGCGGCAAGTCGCTATCTGATTTGAAATGGCTAAGCCTCTAATACAAATGAATACGAAGAAGGGTCCTTGGGACCCTTTGTGGTGCACCAAAGTTTGACGTACGTTACATGCGTTTGTTAACCACATGTTGTAAGCGTCACCTTACGAGTGCGGCGCGTGGGAATTTTCCTGAGTGCCACAACGTTCTCTGGCGTCCGACCCAGTTTTCGCTAATTTTGTGCGGAAATTTGGATCGTGTTGAGAATAACGATAGCATGCCAACCATTGACCTATTTCTGCCATCACTGTACCAAAAGTGCCTATTTCCTCACTTGAAAAACTGAAGCTACCTTGGCCAAACGTCTTGAAGACAGTCCACCACGATATTCAGTCATTCACGGTGAATTTTGTGCCACAGGAAAATTTTCTTGGACCCTGCAACATCAGAAATGAAAACGTCAGCTTTCAGGCAGGGACTTCCCGCCTAGTTCGTATAATTTATTCGGAATTTTTTATTTTTCTATTTTAGTTAGACTTTCAAAATACCCTTATTCATGTTCCAAAAAAAAAAAAAAACAGTCTCGTTTTTTTTAAGGTCATAGGGAATACTACTTGATTTATTGTGATACATAAAGCGGAAGAAATGAAGATTTATTGTGCTCCATAAAATGCAAGTGCGTTGTTTGTAATGAAGAAAGCAAAGTAATAGCTTGGTGACGTTGTTGCTAAGCGGAAGTTTTTTTTTTTTAAATACATTCTATTCGGATGAAATAACAAATCCATTTAAATTTTGCTATTCATTTGAATACCTGTAGTTTGTTATATTCTGAATGGCTGCATATTTCAGGTCTGTTTCTTGTGGGCGTTTTCTGGATTCAGTTTTTATAAGTTTCCGCGTTGAACAAAAACATTTTGATCAGTAAGTTCTGAGAATGAAATCTCAGAACTAACCTAACCTAACATAACCTAACTCAAAGTCTCTATTCTTGTAAATGTTCATTTGTAAATGGTACTTCTAGTAATCCACTTTTATACTGCCACTCTGAAGAGCGTTTTGTAGTCACAAACTATGAACATTTATTTAAATGTAAAATTTTGTTCACGACGCCAAGGGTTAATTAATTCTAGCCAAGGAAACATAGTCGTTCATTACAGTAAATCTTTGTGGTATCTTGGTGAACGTGGTTTTTTATATATTCCTAACTAAATAAATATTTATCTGATTTCTCTAAAGCTTATTCTATAGTCTTCTATAGTCCGGCTCACGATACTCAATCAAGGTAGTTCATAGGCTATAAACTGAACATTAAATTAACAGGTTGTGAAAACGTTCAAATTTATTTTTGCTTTATACTTAACCCAGCATTGAATGTGCGCTCATTTATAACGACTGAATGTATACATATATGTCTACCATCGTCCTTGGTGATTTTTTTATTGGTTGCACCAGATAGCCTACGTTGGTGCTCTCGTCTCACTCTTTAGAATTTTGAGTGAGCCAGTTCATGTATAATAAAGGTACGATGCAATAGTGTACTTGTCATCGGACATTAGCACAAATGTTGAAAGGGGCTTAAAGGAATAATAAAAAAGGTGTGCCTTTGTCCGCAGAGATAAGCACAAAGGAGATGGGGTGTTGTGATAATGGATTAATGGGAAGAGTGATAATCTTATATGGAAGTGACTATATGCATTGGTCTAACCCGCCGTCTTGAAGAGATCACACGAAGTGTTTCTAAAAAATTTCAGTAAGGCAGTTTCAATTGAAACTGAATATGTTGGTGCAAGTGACTCGGATAATCGTATTTCCACACGTATCATAGTACATACATCTCCTTGAATGGTCAAAATTTTGTCACCACTATAAAATAAAGCGGCAGAACAAGCTAAGATTGTCCATAAACTTGTTCATCGCCACTGTCTGGGTATCTTATTGTTGCAGTTTCATTCGCGCATTTTTCCAACATGGTTTAAAGTTGCCAATCTCGTGTTAGCGCAGACATTTTCAAACGCACTTTTTTTTAAAGTAACGGCACCGTCAATATCGCGCACCTTATATTCCATTTCAAGAGCTCAGTGTAGCCCAGATATATTCGCGAAGATAGATGCGTGAGCTTAAGATAGTGTTTTCCTTGGGCGCCATCACGTGCAAAACAAAATTTTGTGCAGACGTACGCTCTTTCCTGTGTGCGTCTTGCAGTCGCGCCACCGTTTCCGCAAAGGTAAAAAGCCCAATAAGGCCTGTGTTTCTAAGGTCGATATTCTGGAGTTGTATATGTCAGGAGTTCGAGTCTGATTTGCGTTTTCCCTTCTCTTGGTCTTACGAGATTCTTCAGTAGCACGCAGAAAGGGTGTTAGAAGCGCAAAGTTCAGTAAGTGTACACCATGGCTCAAAAATATACACATACCAATGTAGAGACCGGCGACCGTCGAGGTCAGAGAGGAACGAGCACACACACACGCCTGGTTCGGGTAGAACCAACGAGTAACTTCGTCTGCCTCTTTACTCTCTCGCATATATAAAACCTAATGTTAGCGACACCTACCACAACATATAAATTGAACTCTTCAGCAATTTGTTTTTTATCTGTGATATCCCCGTCGTTAACCTTTATCTGGTCGACAGGCTTTGTACTTTCCGAAAGATAATTCCAAAATTTTGCAGGCTCATGTTTCAAGAAGTGATCATGTTTCAAGAATTTAAGAAGAGTGAACGAAAAATATTTATTTCTAGCTTCCTCGATCTGTCTGCCTCGTCATTTCATCTTGTAAACCTTGTACGTTTGTAATTTTACGAGCTCTTTGAAACCTTTTGATTCGACGGGAAAGATGAATTATTTCGCGGTTTATCCAAGGCTTCCTACGTCCCGTGCATTTACGCCGATCCGGTATGAAGCTTTCTAAACAATAGTTCCACATATAAACGAACTTCTCCCACAGCAAAGTCACATTGTCTTCAATGAAGTCGCTGAAACAAAAATCAAGATAATCCAATACACTTTCATCATTGGACCTTAAAACATCCTTCACAGTTAAAGTAACCCTTTTCCTTTGTGAGTGGCGGTTCAGATGACAGTAAAAAAGCACTAATTTGTGATCCGACTCACTCTCCTCGAGATTTACGGCATAACCAACAAAAGCGCGACTGACAAAGATAAGGTTCAAAATTGAGTGACTGGAACCACTTTCCCGTGTAAAATCTTGAACGACTTGGGCTAGATCACATGCGAGCATCATGTCAAACACAATGTCATCACCGGGAGAGCTAGATAATTGAAGCCAGTCGATATGGGGGAGATTAAAATCGCCAACCAGAATAATTTGCTCGCCTCTGTATTTTAATAGGTTATCGTATAGCCGATTTAAGTAGTCTGGACAAGCGGAAGGGGATTTATATACGACGCAAAGTATAATTTTATGACCCCAAACATTAAGACGAAGTATTAGATTTTTGTGATCACTAATTTGATTTAATACTATAGCAGAAATAGGCGGCTTCATTACAACCACTACACCGCCGCCACGGGAGGGACGGTCCCTGCGAAACACTTGATGGGATTCCGGAAAGATTTCAGCATCAGACACAGAGTCATTAAGCCACGTTTCAGTGATCACAGTGACATGGGGGTCATAATTGAGAATAACGAGTTCAAGCCACTCTGCTTAATTAACTATACTTCGCGCATTCATGTTCAGGAAACAAAATTGTTTAGAAACAGGTAATGGTTCTCGTCATTCCTCAACAGGAGCTTCATTGGCAACGGACACCTTTACTCGTGCATTTGAAGATTCATCCCAAGCAAATAAGTCATTGCCAATTCGTAATTTGTTGTTTACGAGAAATGCTTTTACTTTACTCGTTCTCTCGACGCTCGCACTATTCGATAGCAGTCTTCTTTTGTTGAGCGTTTGATGAGAATAATCTTTTTAGGATGTAAACGTTGGCACCTTTAAGTTTTTCCTGCATTACGCAGGATTTCTACCTTTTCTTTGTAGACTTGGAGACACAAAATAATCGGCCATTTTACCACGCGTTTTTCTAGGCGATGAATTCTTTGAACAGAGGTGCAGGAGACTCCTAGTCGCCTTGAAAAACTATTTTTGACAACCTTGCCTCTCAAGTACTGCTCGGACTCATCTGGTGCGTCTGCTACTCCTAAGATAACAATATTTGAGCATCGACTCCGGTCCTCTAAATTAGCAAGCTTCGCATTTTGTAGCGTTATTGTCTCCTCTAGCTTGTTAACGGTCGTTTTAAGTGCATCCACCTCCAGTGATTTAACTTTTAACTCAAGCAATACCTTGTCTACTTCTGCAATTCTTGACAGCACTTCAGTAACTGATTTATCAGTGCCGGATTGTTGGATTTTCAGGTCACCTACTTCCTTGTGAATTATTGCTTGCCCGTTCATCAACGACTCAAACATTTCTTCAACTGTCGGCCCGAGATTTTTCTTGACGTCACCACATAGCAGCAGTTTACATACATCAAAACAGTCAACAGCAATTTCACAAAGCGTTTGTGAGCGCGGCACAACTATAAGACACATATCATCACTCCTAAAGCATGAAGGATAACTGACCTGTACGAAAAACCACGACATGGTCAGCCACGTGTTCTTGTTGGCCTCGCCGCGACCACTGAAGTTGTAGTTGTGAAGACAGTCCTTTATGGATGCGGCTGATGGTGACGTCACGAACTTGGATGAATCAAGGGACGTTGCCAGCAGCGTATAGCTTGAAAACAGGCGATGACTGCAGAACTTGATGCAGGGAGCACGATTCCGCCGACGTTGGCCGAGGGTACTGCGCTGAACAGACAGGGAAGTGCCTGTACGAAAAAGCACAACATGGTCAGCGGCCGCATGTTCTTGTTGGCCTCGCCGCGCCCACTCTTGTTGGCCTCGCCGCGCCTTGGGTACTTGAGTCCGCAGCTGTCGACCCATTAGCAGCTGAGCAGGGCTGAAACCCAAGATGCCTGGAGTATCTCTATAGATGAGAAGTGATAAGAAGGGATCGTCGCCTTTAACCAATAGGTCCTTCAATGTCCGGACTGTACGCTCCACTTCTCCGTTTGACTGCGGACATCCAGGACTGCTAGCGGCGTGCTTAAATCCGTAGTCTTCGGCGAATCTGGCGAAGTCTTGGGAGGTAAACTGTGGTTCATTGTCACTTCGAAGTACCTCCGGGATCCTGAAACGAGCCATGACACTTTTCTACTGCAGAGATCACGGCTTGACTTGACGTGCTCCGCAGTGTCATTACTTCAGAATATCGTGAGTGATAGTCCACCATCACTAGAACATCCTGGCCGTTCAAGTGAAATAAATCGACTCCCACCTGTTGCCAAGGTAGCTTTGTTGGAGGCGAAGTCACTGAGAGGTTCAGCCCACTGTACCCTTGTAGAGGTTTTGATTTGATCGCCGATACTGGACCACCACACTGAGTCTCGAGCCCGTGCGTTGCATTGGTTCACTCCTTAGTGTCCCTCGTGAATAGCCTGCAAGACCTCAGGTCGCAGTGATGCCAGTAATCACGAGGCGTCCTCCTTTGAGAAACACACCGTCACAAACGGTTTGTTCTCCGCGGTAGTTCTAGTACTTCATTAGGATGACATGGAACCTTGGTCTTCTGAGGCCAACCTTGGTCGCCGAATTTTGCCAGTGCTGTGCACTCGCCATCTGTTGACTGTTGTCGACGGACCACCTCGAGGCTGACAGGCGCACCTTCTTGGATGGCGTGAACCACGCTCTGGACGTACAGCTCTAGGCTGTCGCAGGTTGACGTAGCTACTCGGCTCAACAGCGCTCGGGACAGGGTGTCGGCCGTTGCCAGGAGCTTCCCAGGAACGTATAAGATCTTGTACTGATACCGCATCAACTTGATCCTCAGTCGCTGAACTGGTGGAAGAAGAAGGTCTACGCCCATGTCGCCAAGCAACGCAGTCAAGGGCTGGTGATCGGTTTCCACTGTAAACCGCAGTCCCCGGGCGTACTTATCGAAGCGACCCACGGCCCATGTCACTGCCAGTCTCCTTCTCGGTCTGGTTGTACCTCTGCTTGGTTGCAGTAAGTGACCGTGAAGTAAAGGCCACCGCCCAACGCTCGCCTGACGGTTGGTCCTGCAGCAGGACTGCCCCGAGACCGAAAGAGCTGGAGTCAGCAGACACTATGGTCGGGTGCTCCGGATTGTAGCAAGCCATACAATTGTCGGAAGAGAGCATAGTCTTCAACTTGAGGAAGGCAGCCTGCTGGCTTGGTCCCCAGAACCACGCACTCTTCTTGCTCAGCAGTTCTCGAATAGGTGCTGTGACGTCCGACAGATGGGGCAAAAACCTACCTACATGGGCGATCATGCCTAACGGTCTGCGGACACCTCCGACGTCGACCGTTGATTCCACGTGCTGTACAGCCTGCACCTTCTCGGGGTTTGACATAATATCATTCTGGCTGACGACCACGCCAAGGAACTTTACACTGGTGACGCCAAACGTGCCCTCGGACCTGTTCAGAGTCAGACCTGCTTTCTTTAAGCGGTCGAGAACCTCTGCGAGACGCTTGTCATGACGAGAATGTCGTAAATCATATTGAAAACTCCATCTTGGCCCTCCAGGATGTGCGACATCTGGCGGTGAAAATAATCCAGCGCAGAGGTAATACCGAAAGGCAACCGAAAAAAGCAGAACCGACCGAAAGGGTTATTGAATGTTGTGAGTTCCTGGAACTCACTTGACAGCTACACTTGGTGAAAACTCGACGTGGCGTCGAACTTGAAGAAGACTCGCGCCTCGCCCAGAAGTCCAAGCACTTGATCCACTGTCGGCAGGATGTAACGTTCACGCAGCACTGCCCGGTTCAGTTAAGTCAGGTCCACGCATATGAGGTAAATTCCCGAAGCTTTCGGCGCCACTACCGTGCCTGCGCACCACGGTGTCGGTTTGGTTACTCTTCGGATTACGCCTTGGGCCTCTAGTCTAGTTCAGACTTTACGACATCGCGTAGCAGGATGGGGACCCTTCGCGGAACTTGCAGCGAGTACGGTACCGCGTTCGGCTTAAGACGAATTGTGTACTGCTACCGAAGTTCGCCGAGGCCCTGAAAGAGCTGTGTCGACAAACTCCCGTCGAGCTCACTAGGACAGCTTTCTGTAGAAGACTCCGGAAGGTGATCTACAAACTTGACCACGCCCAACGCCTGAATTGCCGGAAATCCCAGCAAAAGAACAACTTGCGAACTCACAACGTAGAGCTTCTGCTTGTCGCGCTTAGTTTTCCATTCCAAGTCCGCAATGAATGTTCCTAGCACGTCAGACGGTTGACTGGCGGGTCCTGTCAACTCCCCCTCTGGCGGCTCCATGCGAGCTTTTATCTCCGAAAACGTGGTGGGGACGATGGTGACCTGCGCGCCGCTGTCAACCTTGAAGCTCAGCAGTACGTCGTTGACCTTTACGTCTACAAACTTCGTCCTTGCCTTGGACGGAGAATGGACGGCACCAAGCTCCAGCGAAGCCAACTTGTTCTTGGCACGGCAGACAGCTGCGAAGTGGCCCTTCTTGTGACACTTGTTGCATTGCGCACGGTTAGCAGGGCACTCTGAGCGCAGATGCGGAGAACGTCCGCAAAAGCCGCATGATGGTACACGCGCTGCGTTGCCGCTTGCTTGCTTCGACCTTGGCAAGCAGTTCTTCACAACTTTTGCCGCGTCAATGTTTAACGCTTTTGCTTTTGCTGAAGCTGCCGTGGCCGTGGCTGCCGACGAGTCCCGCAGCTTCCGTTCCTTCTCCGCGTCCTCGTATTGGCGAACTTGAATGAATGCTTCGTCCAAAGTAAGCTTCGTGTTTCGGCACAGCCTGTCCGACAGCTTTGTGCCTCGCAAGCCCACCACAAAACCGTCGCGAATGAGCCTCTCCTCCACTTCTCGCGACGGGTAGTTAAATATTTTCGCCATGTTGCTGAGTGTCATAAAAAAGGAGTCAGCTGACTCACCCGCTTGCTGCAACCGTCTGTGGAAGCGTGCGCTCTCGTTGAGCCCATTGACTGGGAGAACGAAGTACGCGTTTAACTTCTCAGCAATCAGATCGTAGTTGTCGAATTCTGAGTCGCCAAAGTGTAGCGAAGTCAAAACGTCCCGCGCTTGCGGCCCCATGGAGTATAGTAGGGTCCGAACACGCACTTTGTCACTGGTGGCTTACAGTCCCGACGCGTAGACGTAGTCCTCGAACTGCTGATGCCACTGTTTCTATTTTTCGGGGTTGCTGAAGTCGAACTGGGGCGGTACTAGTAGATTGAGCGCACCGACTGGCAACGCTCCCGGACCGGCGGCGGCGCCCACCCCTTCGGCCATGGCGGTCTTTTCCGAGGCTGATGCTGACGCTTGAAAAGAGAAAAAGCGCTAGCCGCTCACTTTGACATCATGTAGAGACCGGCGACCGTCGCGGTCAGAGAGGAACGAAGACACACACGCGCCTAGTCCGGGTAGAACCAGCGAGTAACTTTGTCTACCTCTTTACTCTCGCACATATACTACCTAATAGTAGCGACACCTACCACAACCAGACATGTCTGGAGTTCAAAGCTGATTTGCGTTTTTCCTTCTCTTGGTTTTACGGGAATCTTCAGTAGCGCGTAGAAAGGGTGTTAGAAGTACAAAGTTCAGTAAGTGTACACCATGGCTCAAAAATATACATATACATCCCAATCCGCATCTCGTCACCTCAGTCTCCAAAGTATTTTCGTCCTAAACCTTTTATAAAAGTCTAGAAATAGATTCATTATTGTAAAGCACTTGGCAATCTTGCATCAAAACGCTTGCGCCGGCTTTAGCACCCCAGCGGTAGCTTGAGGTACATGTGTTAGAACGAAAGCCAGGCCTCTATAACGGTATGTCAACGAATCCCCACTGGACGAGCATGCGGAAGAGTATATACACAACAGCCACAGTTTGGGCTATTGACTTTGCGCCACTCAATGTGCGGCACAACTCAATAAATGTGCAAGGCGCGACAACACGCTCCCTTGAGTTGCAGTGCGCCATTCCGGAAAGCCCTTCACGCCGGATTCGATAATCGCAGATTTAAAGCAGACTTCGGTGGCAGCGAAGGGTCAATAACGGAAGTCGGCTTACCGAGGTAGCGTCTTCCCATCCGAATCCAGGCACGTCCGACGGCAAGAGTCCAATATCCGCTTCAGTCGGGTGGCCATTCACTATCGAGGTCCGGAACTAAGCTCGCGTCAAGAGAGTGTTTACCACCTTCTTTGGTTCCTCTCATTTTTCCCATTTGCGTCCCATTTCCCCATTACGGGATTTGTTTTCGCAGCCCAGTCGATCGCCGTGTTCCTACCGACGATCCTGGAGAAATCTCTTCTATTGTCTGAACAACAGAGACCAACGAAATCACCCCAGGGAATCCTCGACCTGGAGAATTTTTTTTTTTTTTTCACATGTGTATTTTCTGATTTAGTAGAGCTTCTATTCTTTGTTCACACTTCTTTTTTTGTTTGTTACTTCTGCAGCAACAGTGAGTTTAAGTTCCTTCCTTCCCGGAATGCGCAACAGGACAGCCCTAACAAAGCCATTTCTGCGTGTTCACTGGTTTCATTCGCTTCGTAGAGACTACGAAAAGAGCATTTTATTTTTTTGTATTGCTTTCTTGGGATTCATGCTAGCGACTCCATGACGAAGAACGATTTTTGTGATTGTAACCGCATTCTTAAAACTAAAAACATAAAACATTGAGAGCTGTGAAATAATGTGGTATAGCATTTACTTCACTTAAAATTGTCAACGTGAATTTATGCATTCAACGAAGACTAAATCGACGGCAGAACAAGACGAGCTTGCAGCATATATTTTTTTATTTCTACATACTTAAGAGTTTACACGGCCTCAAAAAAAAAAAAAAAAAGAAAACTTCACCATTATTTTAAAAACGCAGTGGTTTCCTACGAACACATCCCTCATAAAGTTCAGGGCAATAGAATGAGACACTTCAGCGACAGAAGTCGAGTTTCCCATTTTCCCAACAATGTCTTACAGTCGCTGAAAGCTTCAAAACCGCAAAATGTGGGGAATTCAAAGCCTCTGATCGCTCCAAAATGAATGTTGCAAAAGCCGAAATAATACCAAACAGCTAATCCTGATGATGCAAATAGCGGGATTATAGTAAGCCACACCCTGCTTATTCTTAAGCGCTCGGTGGCTTCAGACTAAGCACGAGTTCGTCACTTCAATAGATTCCGTGTAGGAAGTTTCTACGGATGAACAGTTTTCCTCTTACGATCAAGTGTAAAGTGAACTAATTAAAGCCCAACATGTCAGAACTTGGAACGTAATCGAAAGCCCTTTCGGCCGAATTAGATGCCAAATTAACCCATATTTTTACAGCCGTTCGCGTTATCTGAAACAGACTTCGATTCATTGGGACGGGTAAGATTTTGATACTAAATATAATCATATACCGGACCGCATGGAAGCTTGGACGTTGAAATGTTTCAACTTTTCAGGCCGTATACAGGCTTTGGAGGTTCGCCTGCTTAATCCAGAAACTTTTAGTCACGGATGTTTTCCTCCCCGTCTGGAACGTACCTCGATTTTGGACAGAATTTGACGCAATTTTATTTTCTTCATTGCTATATTTTGAAAGTCAACAAATGACCACAATGTAAGATACATTTCACTTGACCATGTAAAATAATATATTGAGCAAAGACAACGTTAGTGAAGATGACGATAAAACGCCCCTGCAAGGTTTTGACAGGTGGTGAGAATTGTTAAAATTTTCAGATCATCGACAGCTTCACGAAAACCGGCAACCACTGCAGTTCAGGCCATATTTTCTAGTGCACAGCTGCTATCAAGTTCAGTTTTTTTAATGAAATAATACCGTGCTGGACGGGCATCCAGATACACATACACAAACTGCCATCCTAGCACTTCCTCGCAGACGCGTGAGGCATTACTTTTCCGTTTAAAAGGATCATGGTCCCGATGCAACACGCAAGGAAAAAAAACAGAGCAAAACAAACAAAAGATTGGGAAACTATGGACGCAGGTGAAGCACAGTCCAATCGAGCGTAGTATGGGATCACAGTTTACAGTCTTATGGAGCGCAGTACGGCTTGAGGCACTCGACGTGGACGACTTCAGGCCGTGACGGGTGGCGTGATGATGTTCTTGTTACATCGAGCGTCACCTCGTAGTTCAGATCTCCGAGTCGACGAAGTACTTTGTAGGGATCGAAGTACCGTCTCAGGAGATTCTCGCTGCCTCCTCTGCTCGTTGGGTTATCCACTGGGCGTTGTTGGTTCTGTCGTCTGCTGAGCCGTGAGGTAGCGTTGCATCGTGCATTGTTGTAAGCTTTCTGTCGTGCACCAGCTCGAATGGTGTAACTTCGGTGATTTCTTGGACTACCGTGTTGTAGGCAATGGTCACGTACGGCAAAACTTCGTCCCACGTCTTGTGCTCTACGTTACCGAACATAGATATCATGTCGGCGATGGTCTTGTTGAGGCGCCCGGACAGTTCGTTTGTTTGCGAATGGTAAGCGGTGGTCGCACGGTGGTCGGTGTGGCTTAAACAAAGTATTTCTTGGGGCAGCAGCGCCACTTCGAAAGACGATGGATTAGACAAAAAGACTTGGCGCCTTCCAGTGCTATTCCTGACGGGAGGACTTTTGTATCGGCATATCACGTGAGATAATTTATAGCTACGATTATCCAGCGGTTCCACTTTTTGACAGCAAAAAGGGCCAAGTAGGTTATTTGCTATCTGCTGGAACGGTGACGTCGGAGGAGCAATCGGTTGCAGGAGTCCTGCTGGCTTCTTCGGCGGTTTCTTGCGTCGCTGACACTCGTGGCATGGTCGTGTGCAGAGGTGGACGGTTTTGGAAAGCTTACGCCAGTAGTACCTTTCACGAATACGGGCCAGTGTGCGGCTGTAATCAAGGTCTCCGGAAGTCCGATCGTCGTGGCAGGCTTGACGGATCTCCTCTCGGAGGTGGGTCGGGATCACCAGCAGCCACGTCGAGTTATTTTCCCCGGAGTTTTCCTTGTAGAGTACACCTTGCCAAAGGGCGAAGGTCAGTAGGGCCCGTGAGAACACACGTAAAATAATACTCCCGCGCCCTTCCAAGTGCTTTATTAGTGCGCTTCCAAGTGCTTTATTAGTGCGCGCATCTCAGGATCGTCTCTTTGACGTCGTGCCATGACGTCGGTGTTCACTGCGCCTAGGAAGCGCTCCTCGTTATCGTAGTCACTGCTGCCTGAAATTTTCTCGGCAGGGGATCAGGACAAGCAGTCGCCATCGCTCTGCTTGAGGTCTGACTTGTAGACGACAGTCATGTTGAGCTCTTGTAGTCAAAGACTTCATTAAGCAAGGCGTCCAGAAAGGTACCTGAGGTTCGCAAGCCAGCAGAGTCTGGGACTACGCCAAACGGGCTCCCGTACAGGTACGGGCGAAACTTCGTGACTGCCCAGACACTTGCAAGGCATTCGTTTTCAGTCGGGGAGTGATTTTTCTCCGCTTTGGACAGTATCCGACTTCCATTGAAGATGAATTGCTCGGTGCCTTCTTGCACTTGAATCAGTACTGTGTCAATTTCTGTGTTACTAACTTCCGTCTAATTCTCGGTTGCAGCATCCTGATCAAAGTGCCCAAAAACAGGAGGAGTCTGGAGTCTCTGCTTCAGCTCGTCGAATGCTTGTTCCTGCTCCTCGGCCCATTCAAACTTCACAGCGTCTTTTGTGATGTTTCTGAGCAGTGAAGAAGTCTTTGCGAAATCCCGAATAAAACGCCGATAGTTGGCACAGAGTCCATAAAATCTTCGCACGGCTTTCTTGTCTGACGGAGTTTAAAAGGCCGCTACGGCGTGAGTCTTCCCTGGATCTGGGGGAACCCATCGTTGCTAACCACATATGGCATAGGAACCTCATTTCATCATACGCGAACCGATGCTTCGATGACTTAAGGTTGAGCCCAGCGTTTTGTGCGGCTTGTCGAAGTCGCTTGTAAACACCACGTCGTCATCAAAGTAGACGGTGCAGCTCTGCAATTTTTGTCCTGTCAGTACGGTGTCCATGACACACTGAAAAGTTGCTGGCGCCGTACATAGTGCGAAAGGCATCCCATTTAACTCGTACAGACCATCCAACGTGACGAAGGCTGTCTTCTCTCGGTACCGTTCGTAACTTCAATGTGCCAGTAGCCGCTCTTCAAGTCCATCGATAAAAACTAACAAGAGTGACGCAGTCAGTCTAGCGTGTCGTCGATGCGGGGGAGCGGAAAGACGTCTTTCTTAGTTACCGCATTCAGCTTCCGATAGTCAATGCAAAACCTAAGCTTTCCGACCTTTGTCTTAACCACCACGACTGGAGAGGCCTACGTAGTGCTTGAAGGTTTGAAAATGTAGTGGTTCAACATCTTTTGAACTTGCTCCTGGATCACCTCCCTTTCTTTTATGGAGACTCTGGACAGCGATCGATGAACAGGGAGCGCGTCGTCCTTGGGAACGATGCGGTGCTTTGCAACTGCTGTTTGGCGCACCTCCACCGACGTCGCAAAGCCGGCACTGTATTCGGCGAGGAGATTACTGAGCTGGCGTCGTTTCGGGGCAGGCAACCAGAGGTTAATGTCGAGCTGCGCTGGCGATGTACTGTCTTGCTGAGGTGGCGAAGGTTCTTCACCAATCGCGGCGATTTCTGCGGAGTTTCGGAGTTCCTCGACGTGGCCCACAGAGGTACCTTTCGAGAGGTGTTGCGTTTCTTGTCGGAAGTTAGTCTCAAGGATTACAGTGCGTCACTCTTGCAGCTCGGTTACGGCCCTTGTGACGCTCATTCCTCCCCATATGAGCGTCTACGTACATCGGGTGGAAGAACGACATTTACCTACAGAAGTCCGGTGTATGTATTGGGTCGTGCGTTGCCCCTGTTCTCAGCGACATCTTCATGTCCGGGGTTGATCGAAGTATCCATGATTCCCTCAATAGCCTGCCTGTAAGAAACGTGTTTCGATATATGGATGATGTTTTGATTGTGTACGAGAAAGGGGTGGAAGGTCATGGTGTACATCAGGTAGTCGAAACCTTTGTCAAGTGCGGTTCGGGACTAAAGTTCACGTTTGAGGAACCCAAGGATGGGACCCTGCAATTTTTGGATCTACACTGTTAGCAAAAATAACACGCCCAGACGTGTAAGCCGTTGTCCCATAGCGGACACGTCGAAACGTGTTCGTTTTACACGCAGTCATGCGTGTTATTCGCCTACACACGAAGTGCCGTGTAGACTTAGCACGCTACACCGTGTCTGCCTTCCGAGAAACACGGTTCAGCGTGTTAATTATGAAACATGGCGGCCAGCAGCCGAGAACAGGCGAGAGACGAGCCCAGCGAGCCGCGCGCCTTTCAGCCGAATTGAAAGCACACAGGACGCGTTTGTTCTCATTCGATGTCTTTTATACACAGTAAACAGTCTCCAAGCGGCGGACGTAGCTATGTGCAAAGGTACGTACGTGCGTCGTCGGCTCTCGGCGGCATCGGCAGCTACGACGGAACCGCAAGACCAAAAAAACGAATACCGAACTTACATGGATAAATAACTCAAGCAAACTATTTGCAGTCGGGCGGTAACTTGCGCCACCTAGTGAGATTTCTAGCAGCCAGTGAAGAAAACAAAACAATCAGGAGTCTGTTAATACGCTGATAACTATCACGAGTAGACAGCAACCCTACATACATTACAGACAACACGAGTACCACATGGACACAGCACCGACACATACACAAACACAACACCAACACTGCGCCCAACACTTCCTACTAACACCTTTTACTCCCCGCGGCGTATATAAGCTTGACATGTGCGGGTGAGCTCTTTGGTCGCTGACCGTTACAGATTTATAGAAGCAGACACAAAACACGGCACAATGGACAGCCGTATGTAAGAACTGCTTGCATTTAAAAAGTATGGAGGCAAATTCTGTAAAATTAGTCCGTTGCGAAAAACAACCATGTATTAACAATGAATCTAAAACCGGCTATGAAAAAGTTTAAAGTTTTGTTATTTTCATGCTCGACCAGTGTTATGAGCAGTCCGACTTGCTGGAATCGGATAGAAAAACAAATTATTAGGAATTTATCATTATGTATTTAATAATCAATGAAAATTATCCTTGCGCAAAGCATTTTTTATATATTCTTGTGAAGGACATCCGCCCAACACTTCACTTCCGCTAGTTGTAGTACGCGTACGGGAGCAGACGCCTTCACTTTTGGGGCGTTTTGATGCAGTTTGTTGTCGTATGTCGTGTCGGTGTCGAGTGGAGCGGTGGGGCTTGGGAGTTTCTGACCGGTGTTATTCGTGATTTCTAATGTGGCGCTGATGCGTTTTTTTTTATATTTGTTTTATACCGCCATTACTCCGAACATTGAAAATTCACGGGCCGGTGGCACTGCATTATGCTGAATCGCGAGCTCTTTCTCTGTTAACGTCGTTTTTCTGGTAGCACTTATGGATACTGCAAGCGTTTAAACAGTGTGCACCGTGTCGCCTACATCCGCGGTGACGTGCTCGACCTGTTGAAACCTATTGCTTCCGTCATTTTGGACTACGCAAGGCATTTATCTCGCTGCTCTGGTTTCGGTTATAAAAGCAAGGCAAACCGCTCGAAGTTCCCGCCTTCAGTACACGTCGAACATCTTCCACATTTTGACACCGGATAACTGGATGAACGAGGATTTACATTTACTTCAGAGGTCACTCTCGCCGCATCCTCAACGTCGAGCAGCAGGATCAGCTGGCGACAAGCCGCGGATGAAAGGCTTGAGCATCAACAGCCCAAGTGCACTCGGTGCCGATGCGGGTGATGCGGGTTTCTGTCAACCGGTAGCCCAGCACAAACCGCGACCGTTCCAGCTCTTCGTCATGACATGGTGTTGCAGAAAGCAGGGTATAATACATCTACACGGACCACCGAAGCGAACGCACTGTTACCGTAAATCTTGGCTTGTGATTGTGCCTTTGTAGATCATCTTATTCGTCTGGCTGCAGACGCAAACGACGGGCATAACAAAATCGTATGCTATTCTGCATACCTCACAAAAGCATTTACCCACTCAATTGCGAAAAGCGCAAAACACGGAGTCTGCACCGTCCTGACTTCCCAGTCTTTCACCTGCTTTAGAGCAGTTTGTACCTGCTAGTGGGTATGTCTACTGCAACTGCAACTTGAAACTAGGGGCAGTGCCAGAGAGAAAAGAGACAAAGTAGGGAAAGCTTGCTCGCTCTCCCAATTTCTCAACTCGCAAAGATTGTACCATAATAAATGCACCAACGCCTCTTCCCAAAGTAAAGAAAAAGCACTATGTTAGCTACGTAAAAAATGGTCTCAGTTCATGCGTCTGTGGGCAGGAAGGAAATCTTGCCCTAATTTATTCACGCCGCATGATGAGCGCAACAAACTCACACGAGTCACACGAGATTTACAGGAAAATATCGGTGGTGACTTAAGTTTCCCTGAAATTCTGTATAACCGGACGTTTGCAGGACCGAATCATCTACTCGAGTGGTGTGCGTCGCTGTGCAAACACGTCGCTGTGCAAATGCAGTCCAACAACACGAAGCATAAAGACGGCAGATTTAGGACAACAATTCGAAGTCCATTGTTCAATTAAAACGACATAATTTTGTTGAAAACGCCCGCAGCGTTTTACTCACGGCATGCGTCGGGAATCTTCCACATTTGGAAACGGAACGAAGGAAGATTTACTTTTAAAAACGCTCGCTGAGTCCTCCCGGACCAGCTGGACCGGATCAGCTGACGACGACGGGACTGAACCCGTTAAAACTCAGCTCCACAACAACTGATTTGAGCTCCGTTTTAGTGTGGGTGTCTACCTCCAAGCACCGCACCACACACCACGAACGTTTCGGCTCTTTCTCGCATCGCCGTGCTGCCCCAAACAGAACGAGATCGCCGAAGTCAACGCAGCGCTGTCGCGAACCTTGGCTTGTGGTTGCGCACTCGTGGACCCTGTGATTCCCTTCGCTTTCAAAGCACACACGACGATTACGAATGATACTTTCCGTCTTCCGGGAACATCGCAGGGGCACTTCTCCGGTCACGTCTTCGCTATGTGCTTGCAAACTGCGAAGCTCTATGCGAAGCTTCTCGCGTCCCGCCAAACCAAAAGAATAGCGGCGCCATGCGTTGTTGCCAGATTTTCTCCGATCAAACAAAAATAACGAAAGCAAACCGGCTCTAGCTTCCAGCGTACATCGGCGTTGTGCTTGCGCCGTGGCCAGATCGCCTGCAGTTGAAGGTTGAAGCCAAAACAAAACCAACTGTGATGTCACGTGTTCAAATCAAGGACACGCTTTTTTAAATTCATGTTAACTGTTTAAAACGAATAATTAAACCCATAAATCTATTTGTGGTGTGTAAGAAACTATTATCAAGACCCTTAAACTAAATACAAACATGGGCGACATGAGGGAAGCCGCATTGCCATCGACCAGAAAATGGCAGCGAGCACGGTAAGCGCGGGTTTCGCCAACGTCTTGCGACATGGCGCAATTGCTTTCGGTGCATATCTGTCTCCGAGACATGTTTCTTTCCGCGGCATTTGTCTCGACGGTCCTTTCTAAGTGTGTCCCCAAGCATTCCGGTGCTTCGATAGCCGGCAATGCTGCGGTCGTCGGCGGGGGTGATGCGTGTTTTCGAGGTCGGCTACACGGTTACTCGTGTATGACCGAACCAAAACACGTTTTTTACAACCTCGCATGATTTTTGAACGAATTACCCATTACTCAACGTGTACATTTATGGTAATTTGTGTAACTTGCGTGTTTTGCACCCGAAATATTCACTAAATACACGGGACTTGCTAACAGTGTAGTTCGTTTCCCGCTAAGTCCAGGCGCTGCGACACTACGAGGCGACGGAGCCAATCAACCCGCACCAAACGTGCATCGTCACGGCGATCATTTCCTTTATGCGTTTTCTATCACCGACTAATCCAAGAACGTACAGTTAATGCGCCGCGATCCTGCGCTTGTTTCTTGTTCGTGATTGGCTTCGCCAGTTAGAGTAAACCGACAAAAACAACAAGCGCTGTGACAATGCAATTTTGGCGCTGCTGCCTGTCTGACTCCGTCGATTCATAGCATCGGCCGTGGTCGAAATGAAAGTGGAACGTCATATAGAATTGTACATTACATCTTTTGTTAAAAGCCAACAAAACTATTCCAGGGGCGCTAAACTCGTCAAACCCAAAGTTCGCGCCGAATTTGACGGAGCGCATGGCGATTGGACTATAGCACGACGATGACTTTGCGGTTTTGTCGCCGGCGCCCAATCGGTGCGCTCTGCTAATTTTCGGCTCCAAACTTGTGTTTGACAAATTCAGGGCCCGGGGCCCTAAACTGTCACACACAAAGTTGAAGCCGAAAAATCGCGGAGCGTGCGGATTGGACGTTGGCGACAAAAGCGCGAGATCATCGCCGTGTTTGTCCAATCGTCCGCTCCGTCAACTTCGAACCCAACTTTGTGTTTGACGAGTTTAGAGCCCCAGATCATGCGAACCTCGCATGATTTGTGAACGAATTATCCGTTACTCAACGTGTAAATTTATGGTAATTTGTGTAAATAGCGTGTTTTTCACCCCAAATACTCACCAAATACACGGGACTTGCTAACAGTGTATCGCTATCGGCCCAAGCCAACCACTTGTGCTGGTCCTACTCTCCCCGGTCAAAAAAAGCCATTCTGACCTACACATCCTCCCACTCTAAGATTGTGAAAAGGGGCATAGCCATGTCCATTTTAGGCTTGGCCTTGGAAAAATCACGTTTTCATACCGTGAAGGACAGTTGTCGCTCTCAACTTGAACGCCTTAGGGCATCCGGTTACCCTCACGCAGTTTTAATAGAAGTTATGGGGTCTTTGTTGAAGAAGGTTAAAGGGGATAGTAGCAGCAGGAAAAATATACAAAAGAAGCGCCCAGTCGTAGTACCGTACCTGCATAAATTGTCTCACAATTTAAAGCAGATCGCCAACAGGTATGATGTCCCCGTGGTGTTTTCGGCGCCCCTAAGGTTATCCACGATCTGCGCAAAAGTGGGGTCCGCCCTTAACAACCGTTTACGAGCCGTATGCAACAAGAGCAGCAAGAACAAGTTCGTTACCTGCACGGACGGTGTGGTCTACAAGATCCCTCTGACCTGTGGTAGATGCTATATAGGACAGACTGAACGATGCTTCAACGACCGGCTTAGAGAACATTTCTATTCACTTCAAGCCACGGTCGGCGGACACTTGCCTACTCACTGTCGCTCCTGCCAGTGCACACCGTCTTTTGGTGAAACAACTGTTCTTGGGAGATTTCAAGACCGGACTACTCGAGAGATCTTCGAAGCTTTTCAAATTC
This sequence comes from Ixodes persulcatus, assembly GCA_013358835.2. NCBI lineage: Eukaryota > Metazoa > Arthropoda > Arachnida > Ixodida > Ixodidae > Ixodes > Ixodes persulcatus. Next base: position 770,815 of record JABSTQ010011335.1, on the reverse strand, counting down.
AAAAACTAGGACAGCAATGCGTCAGCCAACCGTCCCTGTCGCTGAGTGCTAAGGAGGTGTTTTTTTTTTGGCCAACGCCTATGCGCAGTAACTTTGGCCGGCCAATGGTGAAAGTATCGTTTTCTAATTTTTCCATTTATTTTTTCACCTTTTTTATTTCTTTCGTTCTTTTTCCTTCTTTTTCTCAAATTTATAGATCTAGTCTGTACACCTTTTCTTCCCTTTCTTCTTCTTCGTTTTCTTTTATCTTGTGTTCAATTCACGTGGGGTTCAATTTTCGTGGCTTCTTTTTCCTCCTTTTCACTTCTTTTTAAATAAATCAGTTGGGAGTCAGCGCTCTTTCGTTCTACTGTCCTTTTCTCTTCCGCCGACGTTTTGTGCGCTGTTTAATATTAGTGATGTACCAACTAGCTCAAACTACCACTTTACTAATGCCTTCTATAAGAATTTCGCCGCAGGTATACCTGCGTCGGTCACGAAAGGCATGACAGCACTCGCTTGTGGCGGCAGGTACACGTGGTCGGCAGCGACTCGGATGGCGACTTGCGTTGTTTAGGGTTTCTCCGAATGTGGAACAGGTATCCGCAGCGTCAATCTGTTCTCTGCAAGGCCGATAACAGCGCCGTATTCCCACATAAAATCCTTGTCGAGAATGACGTCTCTGGCATAGTCTTGTAGAACGACGAATTTCACAGCACACGTCTCGCCGTGAAACTCGACTCGGGCGGTGCGCCCTCCGACGTGCGTACACTATAAAAAAAAGATGTGTAAAAAAAACAGAAATTGCCTGGCAGCTGGCATGCCAAACAAATTCTGTACAGCTTTGTTTTCTGTTTTTTAATTTTTCTGCTATGTAAGATACATTCTCTGTTTCTCGCCAACGGAAAACCTATAAAATAACAAGTTCTGTCAATGCAGTTACAGAAAAATCTCAGCACAAAAACTTACGCGAAATCACAAGTTCTTTTAAACCAATCACAGAAAAATTCCACGGCAGGATATTTATGTAAATAAACAAGTGTCGTTAAATCAAGAACAGAAAAATCAAGGGATTCTGCAACCATCGCCAGGGTATTATTTACGGCTCCTGGTTTGCCACATATGAATTTGAAGACACCCTAATACACGCCCAGCCTGCTTTCGGCCAATGGCGCCTCCACATTTTTCTTCTATACTTCCCAATGAATGGCCAAACTCTCTATATAGACCAGTGTCCGCGCCAATTCCAGGGCGCCGCCATGTTTATCTACGCTCGCGCCACCACGCGGAAAGAACTGGCAGGCAGGAGGGGGGGCTGCGTTGGCGGCGTTGCTTTGGGGAGCTGGATGCGGCAGGCTGTCCGAATGCACCGACACATCGTGAAAGACGTCTTCACCAGAAGCCTCCGCGGCCCGTTCTTCAACAGGGAAGATGTCGTGAACATTCGAGAACCCATCTCGATCAAGAAAACAAGGGAAAACCTTTCTTGTCTTAGATGTTCTCGGTGTCTGCTGACCCTTGATATCCGCGTTTCAGTCCGGGTTCATTGCGTAGTAAATATTTCGCTACCGCTTTCTTGTAGCTTTCAAATGCTTGATTGTTGGCTTCTTGTATACGACATTACATTCGTGGCACGTTTGAGTTCGATTTTCGCGATCTACTTGCCTTTCTGCGGCAGCGCGGCTCTGCCGAGCCTAAACCGAAACGGAAACGAAGGTACCATTCGTAGCTAGCGTACGTACACGACGTAAACGACCTGCGGACTGATCACGGAGAAGTGACCACCTCTGTTGTATCCATCACGCACGCCAAACATACGCATAGAAAAAAATTGTTGCTACACTGGCACTCACTCTTGAGTTCTTGCTCGGAGTTAAGTTTTTTCTTCTGAGTGCGGCTGTCCATTCTTGCCGAGAAGCTGCATGGGACGGGAACTTGTGGATGCCGTAGACGTCGCATCCGCACTCGCTTCTTAGGCAAATGTGTGACGGGCAGTGGGTGTCCAAAAGAAGCCCTGCGTTTCCTCTGGTTGTTCGTACAACCAACAACGACACAGTGCCGTCTGGACGAATTGCTCTGATACATTACACGGCGGTAAACAAGACCGATGCCGGTAACGCGCTAGTACTGGGAAAGGTCGCGGTCTATGGCACCGCCCCCCCCCCCTCGCACACACACACACAGACACACGCTGCGAGCGTCTGGGTTCGAAACTATTAATTGCCAGTTCTAAAGGATGGTATTTACTTGACGTGGGAGCTGGAATTCTACGAAATACCAGGAGACACTATCGGGCAACGAAGCAGGGTGCCTGTGGGGGCGGAGTCTAGGAACGCTACTGATTAATATTGTGGCAGGCGATCAGTTATGACAACAGACGAAACTTCGACTTGTTTGTTCAGAAGTGATATTTTATTAGCCCTCGTTACGGCAAACCAAAGCTCTTAGGCAGTGAAATTCACATCTGGCAGGCTCGTGCGTCGTAGTCAAATGAGCGCAGTCGACGACGAGGTGTAATGAACTACTAGGCTTCACAAGGAAAATGCGCGTGAGAAAGAGTTTTGAGGCAGTCCAAAACACCGATCCAGCAGACACACGTACGTACTTTTACTCCGGACTCCATGAACCCGACGGCGCATGTTCAAAGCGTTCAAAGAGCACCGCCGCCATCGCCACTCGGTTTTCTCTGCACTTTGCGCGACAACGGCACTGCAACGGAGGGCACTCGCCTCGGCGTTACCAATCCTGCGAAATAGATTAAGTTCCCACTCTTGAAGCCATTCCAAATGATAAATGAAAATACCTCGGCGTTGTATGTAGAACATCTTACGACACAACGGTGCCGAGCGCCTGCTAGGCTTCGTCGTTGCTCGTGAAGGCCTGCTTATTTGTAGTTGAGACGATGATTCCACATCTTTCGAGCCACTCGTGGTGCTTGCAATAACTTCGAAGGGCAGGGGAATCTTCTCACAGGGACGTTGAAGACACGCAACACCGGAGCCACCAAAGCAATCGTACAAACCGTCGCCATGTTTGCTTTTTCTTCGTCACTCGCGGCGCGGTCAACTCGTCGCGAGATGTTTTCTGGCTCGGCTAGATGGAAACCAACAGCGGCAAAGTGGCTTATGGACAAACGGCTCTCACATTACGGGCACTATATAGACGCTTTCAGGCAGCTGTGCATGGGCGCCGCCATAACTGACCTTCAGTTTTTGTTTCCTCTTATTCTGTTCGCTCCACTTCATCATTACCACAGCAGGGCAGGTAATTGCCGTTTTAGATTCTACCGTGTCCTTCTCCCCAGCATAGGCCCCTGTGGAGACTCGTCAACACCCACTTCAGTTGCTCGGCATCTCGGTAAGACAAGAGAAGGTCGGCTATGGCGGCTCAATTTGGCGCGCGCTGAAAGCGTCTATACTCACATACCGCGGTAAACAGGACCGATGCCGGCGAAACGGCAGTCGGCACACCAGCGAAGAAGCCCGCGGCGGGAAGCAGCGGCGCAGGTTGACGCAGCCCCCCCTCTCCGTGACCGTCTGGGTTTGGGATTATTGTTCGCTTTTGCTCCTTGCGGTCGAGGCTAAAAAGAGAACTTCCGGACAAAGGTCTATATACGGCTCTGTGCTGCCCTGTCAAACGCAGCGCCGCGATTGTTGACTTCACGTGCAGCCTCATAAATTCCCATTGTGGAGTCGCGCCGGTCCAAACACTACCTCATATTCTAGTACACTGTGACGAAACGGTCGGGTGAGATCGGCCTATTGCAAGCATGGTGCCTCACTTGTTCCCTATGCGTACAAGCATGTGCACAGTGCGCGTGGACGTAGCATTGGCAACCTTGTAAATGCACGCACTTGCCAGCACGAGCAGAGATACGGCAGCGGCCAGATGTTTTGCTTTGCAAACAGTCATTTTTTGAAGTGCCGGCTCTTCTTGACTCAAATTACCAAGGGTTATGCTTAAAAATCGGGTGCCAGCTGACGCTTGTTTAGGATTCTGACTACTCTGAATGGCGCGGCCAATCACAATGCAACAAGGTCGAGCAAAATTGCAGACGCGGCTTCCACGCATAAAGACATAGGACGAAAGTTGACCAATATGCACTCCGGTGAGGTTCAGGGCCGCAAGTTGCGCAATATGCACTAGCACCGTATAAGTCCGGGATGGTAATAGCCTTTGCGGCGAAATTAATACGCAGCAGCCGATTAGAGATTGCAGTTCTTGCTAACCACCATCGCTAGAGGATTAATTGCTGCTAGTGGTTCGCCGCAGTATAGTATATTTGCAAGCGAGCCAAATAAGACGCGTTTAGTGATTGGGCTAATGGCTGTTCCCTCACTTTGGTATCGATCACCCCAATCCACCTTTTTCCGGCTTTCCGATTTGAGAGTGAAAATGCACGTTTTTCCAGGCCCGATTGTGGAGGGGGGAAAACAAGGCTGTCCTTTTTGCGTTACGCGAGCGGCGCCGTGTGATTCCCGGTGTGCTTGGGCGATGCTAAATCGCTGTGGTGCGTCTGAATGTCAGAACCGGCATCGGCCAGGGAAAGGAACGAGTTTTTTTTTTTTCGTTTCTTTCGGGGAAATTTGACTTTGATGGAAGAGTTTCGTGGGATCGCGTGGTGAAAGGGGTGAACCCGCCAGGCTCTACAAGTGCTTGGGAGGCAAATGAGCATTCCTGACTACTGTAAACGACTTACGTTTAACCAGAACCTAATTTTCGCCCATTTCTCATCATAAATATTACTGTGAAAGACAGATCCGGCTACTTCATTACTTTATGGTAAAGAATACATAGCCAACCACTCCTAATCACCAACTTTTCTGCTCGCGAAATATTCTCGAACTTAGCGAAATATCGAGCCCGAATAAATGAAATCGTTTACAGTATGCGGCGGTCACTTCGCCACAGGCCAATAGCTTTAGTCGCACCAAAAAAAAGCACGCTAGAAAGTTGCGTGATTGTTACATTGCCGCTTTATTAGACAGAAAAATCATCGCTGTACAAACATCACCCCAACTTTTTGCCGACTGTGTTCGCTGACACGAAACAACGACGATCTTGAACGCCACGAGCGATGAAAAGCCTGTCACAGCAAGTCCGTCTTCTAGCTCAGGTATCGCCACACTTTGACTTGCGATAGGCCCGCAAACTACGGTCTCTTTTCAACCCAGCCGTCGGGCTGAAAAGGAAACGAGATGTCCTCGAGGCAACTCAGCTGTCACCGAAAAGTAACGGAGCCATCAAAACTAGACAGAAAGCCGACGTACTGAAAAACAAACGTACAGTGATCAAGCCGCAGGGCGCCCTTGTTTTTCACCCAAGAAGCCCTCGAACCCAGCCACAATCATGTTCCAATGTCTGCCGATACGTTTGGTCACATCCAGAGAAAAAGGTCGATTATTGGCCGAACTCCTGACTGTCATTGTTGCGAACGCCACTTTAAGATGCACAACAAAAATATGCAACACATTCCTTAAAGCCCGAAAACTTGTCCATGAGCCATGTAACGTTCTGATGTAACAGAAAAATGAAGGAGCTCTACAAACAGATTACAAGTAGTGGACTCCCAGCTGAAGAAACTGATGCCGGGCAACGACCAGCCGCGCGGCCAAGGTACACTTTACGACCGAGCCAAAACAGCACGACCAAAAAGACATCCAACCGCACCTTTGGCTCTAAGATGACGGGCAGTACCAGCATCGTGGGAGTTGCTACTGGGCCTTTCGCTTCCGGTTAAAAATGCGCGCGATTTGCACACCACCTACTTCCGTCACAGCATAGTGAGGTTAGCAGCGCAAACCAACGATGCCGAACAATAGGGAGACGACAAAGACGGACAACGTGATTGATGGTGATGACGACGGAGCAAACGATAGAGTTCCCAGAGGAAGTTTAGACATTGTGAACGACCGGCGATAAGAGCACCCTCCGGTTGGAACTTGGAATTGGCGCCAGGGTTTTCCGGTCACACCAAATGAGGCTGCCAGGCTTCGGTTCTTACAGTGGGCAGCGATGCGTTGGTGGAGAGCACATCATAAAAACACCTAAAAAAAAGGATATTGGACGCCCTTATTGTTGGTGCACATCACTGTCGCGCTGATAAAAATAAATAGTTTTATACCATTCAGTAGAAACGCAGAATAAGTATCTTACTCCGTTCCGCGAAGAACAATACACCTGGTAAAACACGTTTTGAACTAAGAAAAGCGTTTGTCTCGTGTTAAAAGAAAACAATAAAATCAAATTCCGTGTTTTTTTTATATTTTTGGGTACTTTTGGTTAACACTAAGAGTATGCCTGTTTTTTTTATTTTTTATTCCAGGCTAACTTGAGGCTTTGCATAGTGTACTTAATGCTTCGGTTAGAAAAAATCGATATTTGTGACAAATCTGAGTTTCAGAAGACGCTATCTTCGTAAAGACGCCATTCTGACCTTGCGCGAACTATCCGGGAAGCTACGATATAGACCCCTCAGGAACATTAGTAGTTCCACCGTTGCCAGAAGTAGGGCTGGCCATCGTTGGCGACGCTCAGACATTCCAGTACGTAATACATGACAAAAAAACAAAACCTCTTGTGTTTTTACTTGCCTTTGAAAACCACGTATTTTCTTGTTGCACTCCATAGTACTGCAGCATCCTACTGCCTGTTGAACCGGTGCGTCCATTTCTCCTTCATCTTCAAACGGCACCGGAGAGCGACGATTTAATTGTTGGTTTGACCCCGCGAAATTCAAGGCGTTGTTTAGTTCCCCTAAAAAATGAAACTGAAAACCTAAATCATTTGACGCCAGATCCTAACGTAAATGACCGTGTCATGCCGACAATAAGGAGTTCTGTGCTTCCATTGAAAGGTGGCGTCAAAAGACAATAAAAGGTATAGAATAAATGAATTATTTTTATTTATCTTATTTTGTCGATATTGCCGGCCAACTTTTGAAGACCAAGGCAGGGTGTAGGAAAACGGTAAGAAAGGTGAGCATAGCAAATAGATACACATAAACACCCAGTAAAGCGAGTAAGCAGTTTAGTCCTCGAAGTCCATTATACCGAAGAAAATATAACGCTTCAGACAAAGTGGTGAATGATGGAATGCGTTTGGACCAAAAATAATGGAGCGTCACAGCAACCCTCGTGTGTTTCGCGTTGCGCGTCGCCGGGAATAACTGCAGAACAATAGGTGCACTATCACAAACGACACCACACCGCCGGCAGTAACGAAATACCACTCTTTACGGTACACTGACAACATTCAAGAATTTAGTCGTTCACGACGCCGAACACTAAAGCAGGCACTCACTTCATGTTGAGCTCCGTGTGCCCACAGCAATGTGCACTCTCTGTCCTAATGAACGAAAATACTGACGAAAAATAAACCTATACCTCACGACAGAAGTAATCTTGAGACTGAGAAGGAAGAAAGAGGAAAATAAATCATCAGAAAAACGAAAACCAGCAGTGTTTGTACTTATCTGTCTATGTCTCTTGTTTCTGCCTTATAGGCTTCAGATTCAGTTATGTGCGAGTTATATTGAAATGCTTTCCGACCGCGCTGAAAGAGCGAATTTTCGTCATCGCATTTGATGCTCTCATTCGGAAACGCAGATGTGTTCCTTTCCGAGCTTGTGCAGATTACAACCACTTCCACAACTAAAGTATAGTATAGACTAAATGGCCTCCGTAGATATACTACCAAACGAAATCTCGTGTTTCTCGTTTTCCATAGAACTTACAGTAATCTTCACTCAACGAAACAGCCGAAGCAAGAAGTCGCAGCGTGCTGTCGCTCGAGGCTGAGGTTCAGCAAAGAGACGTTATTACCGGTTTTCTTTTTTTGTCATAATATGAACATATACGAGCTTTATGTAAGAAGACAACGTTCGCAGGCGAGCTGGTGATCGCTCAGACAGCAGTAATCTTGAGACTTAGAAGGAAGGTAGAGGAGGGTAAGTTGTTGAAAAAAACAAACACACCAAAACTAGTAGTATGCGTATTTATCTGTCTGCATATTTCGTTTTAGCATCTTTATCTCAGAATTTAGTTACGTTCAAGTTTTATTCTATTATAAACCTACAAAGCGCACAATGCGCTGAAGACAAAGGAAGTAAGTTCAATTAACAAAAAAATTGCGTGAGATATTGATGACAAGAAAAGGATCAAGACTTACTAATGTTTCAAGTAAATATTTAGCTCCAGCAACATGATCTTTATTCGGTGGCATTTTTGCTTGCAGGAGGTGCTTGTTTAGGCCAAGTTCTTGCTAAAAAATAAGATCGTAAGAATGCCTCACAACATGTTACACGCTGTTGTTGCTCTGATAACGCAAGGGTAAAATATTCCAGAATAACCCGACGATGGTAGGAATTTAAAGATAGCCGACTGAATGAGACTTAAAAACATTTATATATTTTTGCAATCAATATATAACTGCTGTATAATACTTGCGTTAAACAAGGATCACGCACCCACGAGTCTGAAATTTTTGTTTCTCAGCAGGCCTATTTAGATCAGTAACCGATCACCTCATGAACAAAAAAAAATATTCTGGCAGCAACAAAGCCAACATTTCGAGAACACGTGACATTTGATAGTGTGTTTATCCTTTTCATACAACGATTTACAAAGACAATACTCAGTGTCACTATTTGCGTGCAGTACAGACGAAGGCAACGCCAGGCGAGGGGAGAACGGGCAGGCACTTGGAAAGCCGAAGAGGAGGATAGAAACCCCTTTCCTCCCAAACGTTTCTAGTGCTTTCCCTTTTTCTCCTCGCCTTCCATTGCCCTCCTCTCCCGTCCCGCCTTCCTAGTGGTCACCCTTTTTCTCTTCGCCTGGCATTGCCTTTCCCTGAACTGCACAGAACTAGCCTAGTTTTTCCAACCGGATAAAGGTACTACGCATCTCAGAAAGCTCAACCTCCGTGAGAATATGATTCTAGCGGTTGGGATAGAACGCGAAAGTTTGCAGATATGACGTTAACTAAACAAATAAAATAAAAAATTCAGAAAAAACAATTTTTTTTTTATGAGTTGACGTTCAACTAAGCCTAATATCGTCAAAACGAGAAATGACAATGTGGAGGTCTATAGCATCTATTTCAGTGAAAAATATTGTCAGCAAGAAAGAAGACAATATCAATTTTTTTGTTGATAAGTGTTTTCCACTGATATAAATTTCGCAAGCATCCACAATATCGAGTTTTGGTTTGACGATAGTAGGCTTAAATGAATGTCGGCTCATAAAAAGTCAAATTTTGAGTTTCTACGTGAAAAACCAAAGAAGGGGATCTGGCACGTTCCAGCGGAGGACTGAGGAACAATTCCGACAGCTTGGCGATCTTTTGACGTGCACCCGAAAGCTTGGTGACATTCCGTCGTCTCCTCAATAACCCTCCGTCAGATTGTGGGCCCCCTTGGCCGTGATTAGAACATGCCTCCATGAGGATCCGTTGGGAGGCCCTTTGCCTCGGATCCACCGAGGCGGGTGCGTTCGCTCATTGATATATTTCATTTTTTTTAGGTGGACGTCGGATCTTAGATATATTTTATTTTTCTCAATTATCTTTCGATTCGGGTTATGTAATGTTTTCACATTTTCTCGTTTTACTACAACCGCTTGCTTCAAATTCTCACAGAATTTGAGATTTTTGCGATGCACAGTTTATTTACCCGGGCCGAAAAACATCGTTCTCGTGTCTTGTAAACTTCCTTTATTTCATATCAGTGTGCACTAATACACACGCACTAATATGCGTCGCACTGCGCGCCGATGCAATGTATCAGGTTGTTCCTAACAAGCTCGTGATGGAACCTGGCAGCCCGTAGCTATGGCTGCGCTTATCCTAAAGTGAGATTAACTATAGGCGTTCTGAACTGAGAACTGCATCTTTTCCCAACAAAGCGTTACCCATTCGCCGCACCTAATTGCTGAAAGAGGTTGAAGCATTTCTTGCGGCTTTCAATCAAAGCCGTTTTTTTTTGTTATTTTACTTGAACGTTCTATTCTTCGTTTTCTCGAAGAAGATCTAGAACTCCCACCAGCGAAGAACGAAATACCATTTTTCGTTAACTTGACGGTCAAGTTTGATAAGTATGATGGGAGTAAACATAAGAATTGAATTGAAAAAAGTAAAAAATACAAGATAATGCAAGAAATCAACACAGAGAAATAATTTCTTGAAAACGTACATGACGAATATAATGAATTTGTATGGCAACTCATGCTGTATATTATCAGGAAAAAAAAAAGGGCCAAAAACACGCGAATCGTTTTCGGACCTGTTGTTTCTTACAAATATATGGCTTATTTTAGAGGATTTGCCAAGGTAGCAGCTTATTGCTGAGGGCCGTAAATTTCGAATTTAGTCACCAGTTAAGCTCTCGGCCGACCTCAAGAAGTTCCTGAATGAGACGCGTGTGACCGAATTCAGAAACATTTAGCTAAGGCTCAAAAAAAGCCGAACCATCCCCACCTTCAGACCGGTTTTCTCAAAAATAAATACTTTTCGAGTACTTCACATAGTACCAGAATAAGCTCGAGGGGTGTAAATTTTATATTCTGCCTTTTGCTGGGAACTGCGTTGTCCTCAAAAAGTTCCCCGGAGAGGCGCGGATGTTAAAATTTCAAATGATGAACGAATGGCTAAAATCGGCCGATCCATCTCCAATCGAAGAACGGTTTTCTCAAAAATAATTTACTTTGGAGTACTTGCCATAGTACCAGGAAGGGTAAGAGGGCTCTAAATTTCAAATTCGGTCTTTAGCTGGGAAGTAGGTTGCCCTGAAAGAGTTCTTTGGCGAGGGGTGGGTGCCCAAATTTCAAATGAAGAAAGAATGATTCCTTTTTTCCAAAAAGGAATCATTTTCGAGTATTTGCCATATTACTAGGTTGGGCTCGAGGGCTTTACATTTTATATTCCGCCTTTAGCTGGGAAGTAGGTTTTCCTCAGAAAGTTCCCTGGCGAGGCGCGGTGGCCAACAATTCTGAAGATGAACGGATGCGTAAAAACAACCGAACCATACCTAATTTGAGATGGGATTTCTGAGAAGGGATTCATTTTTGAGCATTTCCCATATTACCAGGATGAACTTGAGGGCTCTAAACTTTATATGCCGCCTTTAGCTTGGAAGAATGTCGTCCTCAAAAAGTTTCCTAAAAAAATCGCATGTGCCCAAATTAAAAAAAAAGAATAACGAATGCGTAAAAACGGACGAGTCATCCCCAATTTGAGATAAATTTTCAGAAAAAGAGTTTATGTATCAATATTTTCTATAGTACCAAGATGGGTTCGAGTGCTGTACATTTTATTTTCCGGCTTTAGCTGGGAACTGGGTTGTCCTCAAAATGTTCCCTGGCAAGCAGCGCTTGCCCAAATTTCAAACAATGAAGGAATGCCAAAAAAGTAACCAAACCATCCCAACTTTGGGACCTGTTTTCTTAAAAAGAATTAACTTTGGAGTACTTGGCATTACTCCAGGGTGAGCTCGGGGCTCTAAAATTTAGATTCTGCCTCCAGCTGGGAACTGCAGAGTCCTCCAAAAGTTCCCTGGCTAGGCGTGGGTGCCCACATTTCGAATGATGAACAAGTGCCTAAAATCAACCAAACCATCCCTACTTTGGGACCGGTTTACTCAAGAATAATTCACCTTAGAGAACTTGCCACAGTACCACGATGAGAGCGAGGGCTATATATTTTATATTCCGTCTTTAGAAGGGGACTGCGTTGTCCTTCAACTTCCGCGGTAAGGCGCTGATGCCCAAAATTCAAACTATAAACGAATCCGTAAAAACTGCCGAACCATCCCAAATTTTAGACAGGTTTTCTCAAAAAGGAATCGTTTCTCAGTATTTGACATAGTACAAGGATTGGCTCGAGGGCTGGAAATTTTATATTCTGTCTTTAGCTGGGAGCTGGGTTATCCTCGAAACTTTCCCTGGAGAGGCGCGCGTGCACAAATTTGAAAAGTTTAACGAATGCGTAGAAACTGCAAGACCATCCCCAATTTGACACAATGTTTTCTCAAAATAGAATTGTTTTCGTATATGCCATAGTACCAGAATGGACTCGAGGGCTTGACATTTTATATTCCGCCTTTTGCTGGGAACTGGGTTGCCCTCAAAAATTTCCCAGGCGAGGTGCGTGTACCAAAATTTGAAATAAAGAACGAATGCTTAAAAACAGCCGAACCATCCGTAATTTTAGGTCGCTTTCCTCAAAAAGGAATTGCTTTTGAGTATTTGCAGTAGTACCAGGATGGGTTCGAGGGCTCGATATCTCATTTCCGCAATTAGCTGAGGACTGACCTGTCCTCAAAAAGTTCCCTGGCGAGGCGCGTGTACCCAAATTTCAAATGATGAAGGAATGTCTAAAAGCATCCGACCCATCCCCACATTGAGACTGGTTTTCACAAAAATGCTTTGATTTTTGAGTATTTGCCATAGTACCAGTAAGGGCTCGAGGGCTATAAATTTTGTATTGTTCTTTTAGCTGGGAAGTATTTTGTCCTGTAAAAGTTCCCTGGCGAAGCGCGATTTCCCTAATTTGAAAAAAATTAACAAATGCCTAAAAACTGCCTAGCCCCTGCCCCCCCCCCCCCCCCCCCCCCGCCCCCTTGGGACCGGTTTTCTCAAAAAGGATTCTTTTTGGAGTACTTGCCATAGTATCAGGATGGGCTCGAGTGCTCGAAATTTGATATTCCGCCTTCAGTTGGGAACTGATTTGTCCTCAAAAAGTTGCCTGGCGAGACGCGAGTGCACTAATTTCAATGGATGAAGGAATTCGTGAAAACGGTCGATTCATCCCCACATTGAGACGAGGCTACTCGGTATGCCTTGTCTTCTACTGACTCGTCGTGATTGACGCGGAAGATAAAATTATCATCCGCGTTATTGCATCGCCAGCCTTGGGCCTTGTGCACGAGTGGTAACTTGAATGCTCCACGGCGTTCCCCATGTGCTGCGATTCTTTCTAAACTTTACTGATTTAGTGGTGTTTCTTTGACGTGAACGTGAACAATATTTTTTTGTTTTTGTTTTTACTGATTACAAATTTTAGAAAAGTTTGCTCGTGACGATTAGCCCCCTATATAATGTTCTCCTGGTTATATAACTTCTGTGATCCTACAGCATTGATGTAGCCTTAGCGCATCAAAAAGAACGATGCGAAAAAAGTAAAATAAGCACCCTATACACATGATATAAATTACATTTAATATTGCGGTAAACTCGGGCGTGGTGTAAATGCCGCATAAGCAGTAGTTTCTGTACTTCGTCTCAGATTAAGTTCAGACGCGGCCGAAGCTACGAGCAAATGAGACTGATCAAGCACGCTTGATTGGTCCTCGAGCCGATGGGACCAATAAGACAACGTCAAAGAGCACCATCATGGCGTTCGTCATGTTTCTGCACGTGTTCTATCATCGCTGATAAAATCGTAAAAATTAAAGGCAAAGAAACTTGAGCTTTCGATGCTGCAGCGTCAAAAGAGCAAGTCGCCGGGCGTTTTTTTTTTCACGATTTTATTATCGATGATATAACACGTGATCGTACAGAAACATAACGAACGCCATGATGGTGCTCTTTGACGTTGTCGTTTTGGGAAGTCTTTTTTGAGAATCGCTTGCAGGACGTCCCAAAAGATGATTGCGTCCCGACAGTCTAGAAAAACGTGATCAAGCGTTATCTATTTTCTTCACAGTGTGCAGTTGTCAAACCAAGCTACAGGGATACCTTTTTAACTACCAGGCTTTAACTGAAAATGTTTATCTATGCAACTTGAAAAAAAAAAAATTGCGTTAGGGTTTACCATTATTTGCTTGACTCGCTTTAAGATATCCTGCCCTGGTCCTGCACTGTACAAAAAAAAACGATACAGAAAAGTTTAAAAAAGCAAATAAAATAAATCTTCGTGAATAGCTTGCTTGACCGATTTACTTGCACCTTCTGCACCGGTGCAGAAGGTGCAAGTAAATCGAACGCAGCTTCTATCTCACTCCTGGGTAAAGTTCTCGTACCCGTTGCGTTTGAAAACCTACCCGCGTCCAGCGTTGCCGTGTCTGTCTTGTCACGTGACTTGATCCGCCGGAATAACTCGGCTCTATTCGAGTAAGAATGGAACGCAGCCCCAGAGCGCCCATGTGCTGACCGCGATCTGGCCAATCTGATCTGTCCCACCTTTGGGCGCAGCCATCTTGACGTCACGTGATCACTAATGTGGCCAACAGGCAAGATGGCAGCAACCGGGGGGGTGCCATTTTTGGACGCTGGTTTACCGCTCTAAGTTAACTCAAGCTCGTTGGCGTACTCAAGAGTCTTTGCGCTCCTCCAAGAAGGATTCGTGATGAGAAGTTGTGTAAAGCCAAGACGAGCACAGTTAAAAAACGGCGTCTCCCAGGACCATGCCTGCGGCCACTTTGGTGGCGTCGTGAATGCGACGTCGGCAGAATCCTCGCTACTGCGATCTTCAGTACGGGACGACATTGTACTCGGCTTGGGAACGATCACCGGCACCTTGATGCTTGCGACGCGCGGACATTTCTCGGCGAAGGTACAATGTGCGAAGATCAGTACATGAGACCTCTCTTGCCGAGGCGATGCAAGGGGACACGACAGGTCGACCGCTCGCGTCGCAATCTCATTCTCAAACAAATCTAAAATGTTACTCCCGACCATAAAAAAAAAACTTGTTTTTTCTCAAGTTACAGCACTTCGTGTGTGAAATAAAAATTGTGACTGTATCTTGGTGGCGTCGCAAGCGCGAGATGCTTGGGCTTTTGCGTCGTGGCGGAGAAACGCTATTCTAAAACTCACTTGCGTAGTGTGCGCTAACGCAAGCGCTCAATTTAGCGCTAACGCGCGCTAAAATTTCGTATGTTATTCTCAAACTCCCTTTTATATGCCTTGAATACATAAGCTGACAATCTATCCTTACATACCTCTTGTACGGAATGAACCACTGAAAACAGCATACGTCTTATGCGTATGCTCACTGACAACACAGTTATATCAGATTTCACCTAAGTATATGGCACTCCAAGTCAACTATAATAACTATAGAAGTGCGTGCGACGATTTCTGCGAAATTGCTTAGAATTTCCTATGTTCTTCCTTTGACGGCAGTATCGCCGAGAAAGGGTAAGGGAGTATGATAAAATTATCAATGTGTTTAACCGCCAGGCACTCATTATCTCATTCTTGTTTATGTTTCAATTGACTAGATTTTTTTTTCACTTGGCACACATCTTTTTTTTTTTGGGGGGGGGGGGGAATTTGAACACGGCGTAAGGGTTAAAGCTGAACACGTCCCGTGGGTCCAGATGAGTGAACGAGAAGCGATTGTCACAAACTTCTGGCCATGCTTAATCTTCTTTTTTTCTTAGTTTCTTTTGGACAGTTTGAAGTTACAGTGTTTCCTTCTCGCTTGGGGGGACTAAGTATTCGCTCTTGGTTGTTAATCAGGCTGTTGTCCTTGAGTCGATATTTCTCCTGAGTGTCCGCGTGTGTCCTTCACTCGCGTACGTATCTACAAATCTGGCTCCCTCATCAAGTTTTAGTTCGGCTTTTATGGACATGCAATATAGGACTACATGTCAAGGCCCCGAATCGTCGTGGGTCATACTACTATCTTATTGCGGAATGCGTCATGAGCCAAGCCTGCCATCAAACTAAAGCACCGCAGGTGCCATGTCTACAACACATGAATCCCGTTTGTTCCTAAAATCTTTCAGCACGCATTATTTTGTATATCCCGAATTATTTCACAGTAGACTTCAATTGCAACAGCTAAGACGCTCCTTGAAGGTCAAACAGATCACACCCAAAAGAGGTTTTTAGAGAAGTGATCACAAATAAATCACCTCTTTCTGACTTTGTATTCTTATGTTACCGCCTTGCAAATCATGCCAAGTATCTTCGAATGTAATTAAATTACTTTTTCAAGGTATTTGTATTCTACTCAAGATAGTTTGTACTAAAAGTAACTTTAATGCTACTCGTACAATTTCAAATGGGTATTTAGCATATTATTTTAAATACTTTTTTGAGTATTTGGTACAACACTGCAACTTGGAGAATGAACACATGAGACAATGAAAGGCCACCAAACACAGCACGTCTAAACAAATAATCCTACTTGTACGCTGCCATGAGGAGGCCCACACCAAAACTGCAAAAACCCGATGCAGCTTCTGGATGAAAATACGTGAACAGTGCAATACTTGAAAAAGGTACCACAACTTGACACAAAAGGAAATGCAAATAGTAGCTCGTGCGAAAATTCACAAATGGCGACAACCGCTCTGTGTTGTTTTCTCTCGGAGATTGTCACTCTCATTCCCCCAACAAGGAAACATGTGTCCCGGTAGTACAGGGAGTTCCTGAGTAAACAGAACTGTGATTTTCAGTCCCGGTAAATAAACTATGTGCGCACAGAGCTCAAACAATGTGAAATGCGACTCTAGCACAGGGATGGCCAAACTGCGGCTCTTCGCGGGGTCGAGTGCGGCTCGCGGCTCGTTGGAAGGCGTGCCCCCCTTATTTTTCCGGTGTCCCCATGACGAGAAGCGTTCTAAAATTTCAAAAGAAAAGCTCACAGCCTTGGAAGCCTTGTACTACACTACGTACATTGATCTGGACTGCTTTTGGACAAATAAATTTGTCTAGTTACCCTCTTTTCTGTATTCTTCTAGAAACTATTTTGTACTGTATACGCATATAATCGTCGTCAGGGAAGAACCATGCATTCATTTTTGATTAGTGATTGAAAAAAAACAAAAAAACTTACAGTTTTCGAAGCTTTGTACTACACTGCCTACATAGAACTGGACTGCCTTTTGACACACAGATGTTTCCATTGACTATCTTTCCTTTATTGCTCTAGAAATAATTTCGAACCGTATACGCATAATTGATGTCAGGGACGAACCATGCATTCGTCTTTGCCTTGCTGTTGAAGAAACGTTCTGCTGCCTGGTGTTATTTGTTGTAGTCGACAAGTATACTCGTCCCCTTTGACAAGAACTGTGCCCTTCATATAATTTCTTGTTAAAAGTAGCCCCCTCCCTTTTTGTTTCCTTTTCCTGCGGCTCTCTGAGTTTTTGTAGCTTTGTCTGCGGCTCTAACCCCATGTCACTCTGGCCACCCCTGCTCTAGCGGTTATGATAGAACGCAAAAGCTTGAGAGCATTAGGTTACCTAAATTAAAAGTTAATTGAGAAAAACAAAATGTTTCTATGAGCCGACATCGCCCTTCTACAATTTGATGTAATTCGCAAACAAGAGCACGTCAAGAAAATTTCACACAAAGCGAAATGTCAATAACGAATATCAAAAATAAAAGTTAACCCAGGTTACTTCCTTGGGGTAATCCGGAAGGCGATGAAAAATGATCGGATATGAATCCTGACACATGAACATAGTTTTTACGTCATGAAAGATGACTTTTGAACTAATGGAAGTAAGTCAAGCATAAACCATAGCTATCTATCTAGTTTAATCAAAAGGATAATTATTTATTTGTTTATTTATTTATTCTATATACCCTCAGGGCCAAAGGCATTAGAGAGGGGAGTGGGTACAATGTATAAGTGTAAACTAAAAAAATGCAGTGATTATTAGTACAGTAAATTGACTCCTAGTTATACAATATTTTCTATGGCGTTACTGCTGGGGATCTTTGATTGTTGCTGTTGGGGCGGGAAGGCCATTCCACATCACTGATGTGTGAGAAAAGAATGGCTGAAAAAGGATTAGTTCTACACGATGAAATTCCGACTTTATGAACATGATCTAATCTAGATGAGATGTATTCGGGGGGGGGGGGTAAAATATGTTTGGCGCGCACGGAAGGATGACGAAACAGTTTCTGAAAGAGACAAAGACGAGAGGTTTTGCGGAGGGATGTAAGGGATGGCAGATCAAGGTTAGATTTCATTGTACTGATGCTTGCAATTTTATTATTGTTAGACAATATGAAGCGAACATAATTATTTTGAACGATTTCCAGGGAGTGTATCAAGTTTTCGTGGCTGGGATCCCAAACTGAAACGGAATATTCTAGTTTAGAGCGAAGTAGGACCTTGTATAGTAGTAGTTTTAGGGATGAAGGTGCTTTTGTAAAGTTACGTCGAAGATAACCCAACAAGCGGTTAGCGTTATTTATAACGTACGAGGTGTGAACGCTCCAAGTTAGGTTAGATGAAATGTGAACACCAAGGTATTTTTAAGAAGATACGGCGTCTTAAAGCACATTATTTAGAGAGTAAACGGGTGAGTTCATATTTTTTTCTAGAGACACGCATAGGTTTGCATTTGCTAATGTTTAGTTCCATGCACCATGTTTTGCACCATACAGAGATGACGTTAAGATCAGATTGAAGAGTGGTTATATTGTTTTCACATAAAATGTCCCGGAAAATTACGCAGTCATCTGCAAACAAATGAATATGGGAAGAAACACAAGAGAAGAGGTCATTAATGTAGATAAGAAAAAGGAGAGGGCCAAGCACAGAGCCTTGGGGCACACCAGAGTGGACGCCACATGGGGGAGATGCGAGGCTGTTAGCTTTTATAAATAAAGGGCAAACGCCAACCAATCCCTAAAAAAAGTGTAGGGTCCCAACGTTTCGGTGCCGGCTCGGCACCGAAACGTTGGGATCGGTTGGCGTTTGCCCTTTATTTATAACGTTTTACCCAACCAGGCAGACGTCTGCCAAAATGTTCACCTTCGAGGCTGTTATCTGAAGCGAACTGAGAAAGGTTAACGAGAAAATATTCGAGCCATATAAGATGTTTGGGATAGAAATTAAGCTGACTTAATTTAAGAAGTAAAAGCTTATGACACACCTTATCAAATGCTTTCGAGAAGTCTAAAAAGATACAGTCGGCAAGTGATGATCGGTCAAGAATGGCGTTTAGTATATGAGTGAAAGATACCAATTGAGTTTCGCACGAATAAGTTTTACGGAAGCCGTATTGTGGAGGCGTGAAAAATTAATTCGATTCAAGAACGTTGGCGAGGTTAGAAAACAGAATGTGCTCTAAACTTTTACATGGGATGCTTTGAGCGAAATCGGTCGATAATTAAGGGGAGAATTCTTGTTACCTGATTTGTGGAGTGGAACAACCTTCCCCACCTTCCACTCAGCAGGGAGAAAATCATCGTCAAGGGACTGTTGGAAAACTTTTGATAGAATAATCGAGGAATAAATACTGGTACTTTTTAAACATTTTGGGTCAATTAAATCGCAATCAGGGGCAGAAGATTGTTTTAGTGATCTAATTATGCGTTCAACACCACTGGGATCAATAATAACAGGACGCATTGCAAGGTATTCACATGAGTTCACATTAAGCAATAGGACGTCTGTAGTTACGGAAATATTGCGTGAAAATATATCATTAAGACTGATGACATTACCATCACTGCTGACGAGGGTGTTGTCGTTATTACCTTTTGGGTTAATAATACGCCAAAACTTTTTTGTGTCAGTTGTTAGCATGACTGGCAAATTATTTTGAAGATATCCTTTTTTAGCCTCTGTTATCGCTGTTACGTATTCCTCGGAAGCAAGCTGATAAGCGGCCCAGCACGCATCGTTTGAAGAAAGTTTAGCTGACCTGAGCAGTCGCTTTTTTTGTTAGATAGGCGTTTTATGAGAACGTTAAACCACGGTGCGTTACTGTTAGAGATGATAGTGCGAGTAGGGATGTACTATTACGATCAATATGAGTGCGAACACCACTCCGCGTGGCCCGCGGTACTATCAATGCCCCCTGTCGACTGCTCTTTGAAGTACGCGTGCACCTTGGTTTCGAGACATTTCGTCTCTAGCGATCGCGCACCACTCTGCACTTCCGGGTCGTCTGCTGCGAAAAACGGTCGGCGAAACCGCGAAACTGTTCGCCAATGACGAGCATTTTTCGCTAGCAATGTGCGCCAGCAAAAATAACTTGTATAAACATCTTTAGGTTCATCCTTTTGATTAGGAAGTTTTAGTAGAATATTCCCGAATCCGATAACAATACCCGATACTTCACCGACGACATTAAGCATGCATTATATTGTTATCGGAGGTTTCTAAACAATCAACTAAGCTTGGTAGAAGCTTGGTCTGCTGGCCAAGTTTGTAATTGACATTCATATTAAAAATATCGCAAAAAAGACGGGACAAAAAAGACGAAGAAGCGCTTGTCCTGTGTGCTGCTTCGCCCCTTTTGTCCCGTCTTTTTTGCACTATATTTAAAATCAACTAAGATTGCCTATTATTTACTTCGCGTGAGTTTTGCGATAACAAAGGACCACCAACTCGCACAAGCAAGAAGTTAGTGCGGTGCGAGCCTGGGTGATACTGTTCATCATAAAAAACAGCGCGAAAGAAACGACGATGACGTTAAGAAACAGACGGGACGTCCTCCTTGTTTTTTTCGCGCTGTTTTCCATGATGAATTCCCACCAATTCGCCCAAATATCCATTCTTCTAAATGATACCCTTCGCTCCTCAGCACTGTAAAAGCAACATGACACAACATAAAGTTCAGTGTCGCTGCGGGTTATCGTGCGATAACCAGACCACTACTTTGCAGCTCGAACGCATTTGTCAGGGGAATAATCTACTAAAACTTCCTGATCAAAAGGATGACCCTAAAATATTTTATACAAATATTTTTGCGGGCGCATATTGCTAGCGAAAAATGCTCTTCGTCATTGGTGAACAGTCTCGCGGTTTCGCCGACCGTTTTTCGCTAGCAGACGACCCGGAAGTGCAGAGTGGCGCGGCGATCGCTAGAGGCGATACGCCTCGATACCAAGGTGCACGTGTACTTCCAAGAGAAGTTGACAGGGGGCACTGATAGTACCGCGTGACACGCGGAGTGGTGTTCGCGCTCATATTGATCATGGTAGTACTTATTCGTTAGAGAATTAACCTTGGTTACAAACATACCCCAGTTATTTTGTACGTTACGTTTATAAAAATCCTTCAAGAATATATCAAGAAACACGAATAATTCAGTATTTATGGCTTCAAAGTTTGCATTCCTGTAGTTTCGAATAGTTTTCACTTTTTTAATGGTTTCAGGTCGCGACAAATTTATGTGAAGTGAAAGTAGGGAATGATCGCTCAGGCCGGGTAAATAACTGATGTCAGTTACAAGATCGGGCTGAGGTGTTAGTATGAGGTCTATTACATTCGCGACAGATGAGGTCGTTCTGGTAGGTTGTTTCAGGAGTTGTGTGAATGAAAAGACAGAGCACAATTCTAGAAATGCATTAGCTAGGGTGGAAAAGGCGGCCATGCTGGGTGTCTCGCCATCCCATGTCATATTTGGATTATTGAAATCACCAAACAAAAATAAATGTAACGTGGGATAGCGAGTTCTGACAAGGTTGGTTACATCGTGTAGATCGTTTACAAAACTAGAAGAATAAGTGGAGGGGTGATAGCAAACACCAATGACAATTCTTTGGTGACCAAGTTCCATGATAGCCCACACAATCTCTAAGTCACTGGGGACATATATAAACTAAGATGGAAATTCTTTAGATATTGCCAAAAGAACACTGCCTCCCTGACGGGGTATGCGGTCTCAGCGATAAACAGAAAAACGATGCGCGTCTTGGAAAATTGCATGATCACGGAACTGAGAGTGCAGCCAGGTTTCAGTTAGACCTATTACGTCAGCATTGCAGCTATCTGCGGCAGAAGTTAAGGAATCACACTTGTTAATAACGCTCCGAATGTTAGGAAAAAGTACCGAAACATTTGATAAACTTCGTCCACTGCCCCTCGCGTTTTCCTATCTCAGACCACGTGTCGAAAGACTGGGCTGGTGGTTATCAGGGGTATGTTCCGACGCAAGTCGCATCACGCTTTCAGTTGCAGTGTTATAATGCAGTGCAGTGTATTGTAATTAACCTTGTCGAATGCCTTCGTCATATTAAAGTATATTACGTCGATTTGCTTGCAGTCGTGGACAAGCGGAACGGCATAATCTAAAAAGGAGCATAGATTTGCATACACCGACTTGGCCTTCAGGAATCTCTGTTGCTCTGGTTTCAATTTGTCTAAAGTAACTGTACAGATGTTTATGCATTATCATTTCAAAAACTTTGAAAAAAACTGCACAATAATGAAACGGGACGATTGTTGTTTACAATGCTTTTTGAATCAGCACAACAACAGGGCGTTTCCAGATAGAAGGACATATTCAAGGATGTAACGATAAATTAAATATGTGTAATAAGATAGAGGTCAGCAGTTCAGCACACCCTTTATCAATGAAACTGGGGATTCTATCTGCACCAGCAGACAGCCTTGATTTCATATTACGAGTTCTTTCCCTGTCTTGAGGTTTGTCAATTGAAATGAAATTAAAAAAAAACAGCTGTGCCATTGTACGTCGTGCTACCGC
Organism: Ixodes persulcatus; assembly: GCA_013358835.2. NCBI lineage: Eukaryota > Metazoa > Arthropoda > Arachnida > Ixodida > Ixodidae > Ixodes > Ixodes persulcatus. The sequence continues at coordinate 748,428 of JABSTQ010011335.1, read as the reverse complement.
CAGGAACTGATGCTGATGAAAAACATAACTTATAAGGTACTCAGCAAACATGTTGGCAATCTCACTTGAATCACATGTATAAACAGAGCTATTTCGCATCGGAACCACACTACGATTCCGCTTCTTTTCTGTAGGTACACATTTCCAAACGTTTTTAGGCCTGGAATACATAACAAACTCAAGCCCAGCCAAATGCGGATCGTTTTTTTTTAAAAAGTCATTTTGCCAAAGCGCGGCACTCACTAAATTTGTCGTACCACTTGTCTAATCCCGAATTTGTTTTTTAAAATACGGTGATGATGAAGCTTGCGTCGAAGGCAACGTCTAAGTTTCTTCGGTAACCAAGAAGGATACTGGTTTAGTCTAGAAACACGATTTGGCACGAAGTTATCGCTCTCCAGACTACTTCTTTAAGAACCTCAGCAGCTGAAACAACGCACTTCTTACTCAGAATCTGTTTCCAGTCATGGCACTGGAAGTGCTCATACATATTGAAGTAATTGCCACTGCTGTACAGGAAGGATTCATAGCTGCATAGGGTCCGTAGACGCAGCGGAAAACAAAATGACACAACAAAGTCGGATGAAAATGGTCAACATGTTAGGAGGTCAATGATTATCAAAACAAAGTGGATTGAGGTAGTCACTAATACAAGGTCGAATCTATTTCCCGCCAAATTCTGGATGAAAACACGTTCTCAAACATATTAATATAAATAAAGTCAAAGAGGCTCAATGCTTTCAGGCTTGCTACATCACTCGTCAACGTGTTATAACCGGCCAGCCAGTCAATTCCAGGCATATTAAAATACCCATATATGTGCACACGAAACTTTGTCACGTCTAGCTTACCTTCCAAATCTTTAAAATAACGTGCAAAACCGTCCGAGCTAAGGTGTGTCCAAAATAGTATTTCCCTAATAAATGATTAAACTCATCACGGCACGTAACCTCGATCCATACACATTCCGAGTACAACTCAAGATCGTATCTTCTCCATGCAAACAAAGAAGTGTCCACGGCCGTTAAAACACCTCCCTCATATTGCTGTCCCTTGTCTTCATAATCATGGTCTTTCAAAAACACTGAATGACCCGAAGGAACATACTAAGAGATGCGGATAATGTCCTGTAGCTGTTTCAGTAAGGCAAACAATGATGTATGAATTCCCTATTACCCCGGAAAAGAACTCGGATGACTTCGTCTTAAGACAACAAACATTATGGTAATAGAGAGTGCACTGCATTGTACCTGATTAGGCGTTTACATTGACAGAAGCGCAATTTTTTTTTTTTTTCAGAATGCCTAAAAATGGCGAAAAAACACCCTGTAGGCCAAATGTCAGGCGTGTTAATTTCATCCCACTCATCGTTCTCGACCGATACGTGAAAAGATGCATAACTATCATGTTTAGGTGCCAGCTTGATGCACTTCGTCGACTTGCCTTTGAGTGTCCTATTCAGGACACTTGACAACGGGCCGCCCAGTGGTTGTTCTTAGGTCTCAGAAACAGTAAGAGTAGTGATATCGACAAGCTAGAAATAAAACCAGTTAAATTTGTAATGGACATTATGCACCACGCCTAGAAGCATATATACAACTTATTTGATTTCATTTATTATACTCTCAGGGCCCGAAGGCATTACAGTGAGGAGTGGAACTAGACATCAATATAAAGTAAACAATGAAAACAAAACGCAAAACACAAAAGACAAGGTACAGAATCGCTATGAAACATTATTAAGAACATCAGTTATGGCGGTTTTAAAATCAGCAGCGTCAGTAAGTGAGACTGCGGATGCGGGAAGGCGATTCCAGTCGGCGGAGGTCAGGGGTAGGAAGGAGGCATAAAAGGTGAAGGTGATGCAGTAGAGGATTCCTACTTTTAGTGGATGATCGGTGCGCGGCGATATGTATGATGGTTCTGAAAATAATGAGGATTAGAGTGATAAATCTTGTGAAATAGGCAGAGGCCAGCTATTTTTCTACGAAAGGAGAGGTTGGGCAAATATAGTGAAGTTTTAATGGAGGTGACGCTGGCTGTACGGTGATAGTTAGAAAGTATAAAACGTGCGGAGCGATTTTAAATGGATTCAATGGATGATGCTAAAAAGCTACGCCAGTTTTCCAGATAGAGCCTGCAAAGTCAGGTTTGGTGCGCACTAAAGTTTTATATAGGAGAAGTTTAAGTGAAACAGGGATCATTATCTTCCGGGATATTTTCCGCATGTATGAAGTTTGCTAAAGTTTAAGTCCTATACAAAGGTGGTGATAAAGACATGGTAAAAACAATAAACCTATATCCGTGCTGCCTGTTTTCTCTAAAGCACCCGAGAAAATTATTCTTAGACGTCTAAATAACTTCTTTTGTAAAACATTGTGTGTTAACAGAAAATCAGTTTGGTTTTCGAAAAGGTAATTCAACTGAAGATGCGTTGTCATTTCAAAAGGAAATCATATTGCAAAACACAGAAAAGATACTTATTACGTTAAGTGTATTCATCAATTTTAACAAAGAATTTGATGGCTTAAATCACAAATTTTGCTTGCGAAATTAAGTCGTTATGGCGTCCGTGGTCTGCCACCTGTTTTACTGAAATCATATTTACAACATCGCAAACAGTGTTGTTATTTATGGTCATTGCTCTTCTTCTCGAAATGTACAGCAAGGTGTACCGCAAGGAAGTATACTAGGACCTATTTTGTTTAATGTGTCCATCAATCATATTGTGAATATTGATAATGAAGCGCAGTTCATTATTTATGCAGACGACACAAGCCTGTTTCTCTCTGGTGATTATGCTAATGTAGTAATACGCAAAGAAAACTCTTTTCTAAAAAGTTTTTAAGTGGTTTGAGGTAAATCGGTTTAACGTAAACGCTACAAATTCGAAGGCGATTTTTTTCAAGGCTACCAATAAACCAATCTTGGTAAATTATACAATCCAACTTGGCACTTTGGAAATTGAACTAGTAAATAAACATAAAACTTTGGGTGTATTTTTTTTTGAGCGCTTGACATGGAAATCTTATGTCAACTGTCTAGTTGGTAAACTTTCTAGAATTGTCGGTATTTTCGCTCATTTTCGGAGTGTTTTACCCCCCAACATTAAGCTACAAATTTACCATGCTCTATTTCAGTCTAATTTAAACTGTTGCAATCTCGTGTGGGCTACAACGACAAAAACAAATCTTCGAAATGTATTATTACTGAAAAAAAAAAAAATAGTACGCTGTATTGCGGATGTTTCGTATACAGACCACACTAAACCTTTGTTTACAACATTTAGAATACTTCTTGTTGGGAGCATATACGAATACCGTTTACTTTGTGCGATTTGTTTTTCAACTGAGGCATTTGTAGATTTTTGTACACTATTTCATGACTCAAAATGAACGAAAGTAATGTTAACACACGCCGTACAAATACATGTGTGCTTCCTCAATCTCGTACAAACTATAAACTTCAGTCACTACATTATATTGTGCCACGCTTATTAAACATGTATGTCATAAACAACATAAACATATACACGTTAAGGAAAAAAGACCTCCACTTGTACCTTGTACTGTGTGTAGCTTCGCGTAGTGGGATATTAAATTACATGTTTTTGTTGTGCTTTTTTATGTAACGGGGTCATTCCATGTCAAACGTCCCAAACGTTGCACTCGACCACCTTCGATTTCTAAAAAAAAAAAAAAAATGCATGGCCTTTTTCCGCATTGTCCGCAGCCATGCCCTAAAATATTTTTGACGAAAAAAAATTTTTGGTTTGTCGTGAGCGCGGCTTTATCTTTTAAAATAGCGTGAAACTAGGTATCATTCCATAATTTATGAAAAATCAAATTTTTTATAAAACACCAAAAAATAATTTTTTCTTAAATCTGCACGGTTTTCAACTTGCAATGTTGGTGGGCTTGTGCAGCTTTGTTTAATTTAAATATTTTTTTAAACAAAATTTGTTTGAAAATTTGGAGCATTTTTGTTATTTTATTAAAATATATAATTGCTCCGGGAACTTAATAGAACTTTTTACCGGCTGCCCTGCAGGTATTTAATCTACAAAAAATGTTTAAACCGCTCAATTAAATATCTCACAGTAAACAAAAATCCTGAAGTTGCCAAAAAATGCGTTTTGACGCATAAACAGCCGTTTATTTCACCCTGAGGTGGTCTAAGTAAAAATACAAAATATGGTGGGTTTGGAAGAACAATCGATTGTCTTTTGATTCTGAAATTTTAATCAAAGTAAGTTTTGTTTAAAGCGAGAAAACAATTTTTGAAGTTGAACTCCCGCATCACAACCCGGCGTCGCTTCTTAACGCCTCTTCACCGCACAGCACGCCACCGATGACGATAACTGACACGATTAGGTCCAAAGAAAGAACGAAGGTTGCTGCAGCTTCCCCTTGTCCGTCTTCTCAGCTGCAAAAGAAAAAACGGCGGGCATTGTTTTGATAATCGGAGGTGCCGCCAGTGCGTAGCCACAGCGGGCCCGTTGAGCCCTTTGTATCCGAGGGCGGCTCCTCACACTCCGAAACGTGATGACTAATCGACGGGCGGCATCAGCTGACGTGGACTTCTCCAAAAAGGAAAACGCGACAATATCGCCGCGAAATCTAGCCGTCACGCATACTGCGGTTAAAGGTGGAACTATTCAGCGACGCAAAAATTTGCCTTTCAAAGCCGATTTAAGCAGAAACGAAGTGTGAGCCTCCAACGGCGCGCATTCGTTAACACCACATCGCCTCGTCTTTTGAGATTGCCCGTTCACTGGGCTTTTGTGTTGCTCTTTTAATAGTGTCCTGACGTTGACAATAGAGAGTGATTGTGATGTGTGTATAAGAAACAGTAAGCTTACTAGTGGATGCTTTGACCCGGCGGCGCTAAGCATCTGCTGATATCAAGACAGTAGAAGACCACAGGAGGACACCGCCGCGCAAAAGAATCGAAATAGAAAAATTCATAAAGAAACAAGAATGGAAAAAAGCTTCTTCCCACCAAGATGTACCCGAAAACTCGAAGTTCTGCTGTCTACCTGCGTGCGCAAACCGTGACACTGTCGCACGCTTTGCCAGGCTCGACGGTGGCGTGCTGTGCAGAGAAGAGGTGCAAAAACAACGCCAGGTTCCGGCGCGAGAGCTCAACTTCAAAATGATTCTGCTCCTCGTTAGAACGAAATTATTTTATTTAAACTTTCAAGAACAAAAGGCAATAAACTTTTCTGTAAAAGTCACCATGTTTCGTTATTTTCTTTGGGCCACCTCAAGCCAGAAGCGACGGCTCTTGAACCGGCAAAACGCAATTTTGCACAAATTTAGTTGTTTTTCTGCATGATATTTAGTGTTACGGCTTGAAACCTTTCCTTTTTTCTTTTGTGCAGTATACCTACAGAGCTGTCAATAAGAATTTTTACAGCCACGAGATAGTTTGTAACAAGAATATCAAAAATGGTAAAATTCTTACCTATTCCTTTTTTAATTTCTTCAAACCAATATTCATGATGCTTATTACATAACGATCCAAATACCGTGTGATTTATAGGCAAAAATAGTCCACCTTTCCTTAAATATATGTTACTTCTCATGAAGAAGTAAGATATATTTATAAAGATGTCCACGTTGCCTGACGCATTGAGAAGTCCACGTCAGCTGATGCCGCCCGTCGATTAGGCATCGCGTTTCGGAGTGTGAGGAGCCGCCCTCGGATACAAAGGGCACAACGGGCCTAGCTGCTATGGCTACGCACTGGCGGCACCTCCGATTATCAACACGATGCCCGCCGTTTCTTCCCTTGCAGCTGAAAAGACGGACAAGGGGAAGTGGCAGTAAACTCTGTTCTTTCTTTGCACCTAATCGTGTCTGCTATGGTCACCGGTGGCGTGCTGTGCGGCGAAGAGGCGTAAAGAAGCGACGCCGGGTTTGGTGCGAGAGTTCAACTTCAAGAATTGTTTTCTCGCTTTAAACAAAAATTACTTTGCTGAAACGTTCAGAATCAAAAGACAATCGATTTTTTTCGAAACCCACCATATTTTGTATTTTTACTTGGAAAACCCCAGGGTGAAATAAACGGCTGTTTATGCAACAAAACGCACTTTTTGGCAAATTCAGGATTTTGTTTTTCTGCGAGATATTTAATTTAGCGGTTTAAACATTTTTTCATAGATTATATACCTGCAGGGCAGCCGGTAAAAAGTTCTTTTAAGTTCTTGGAGCAATCAGATATTTTTAATAAAATAACAAAAATGTTAAAACTAAAAAAATGTGTTTTTAAAAAATATTTAAATTTAACAAAACTCCACGAGCCCAACCACATTGTAAGTCGAAACCCGTGTAGATTTAAGAAAAAAATATTGTTGGGTGTTTCATAACAAAGCTGATTTTTCATATATTATGGAGTGATACCTAGTTTCACGCTATTTTTAAAAGCTAAAACCACGCTCACACCATCAAAAAAGTATTTTTCGTCAAAAATATTTTAGGGCATGGCTACGGACAATGCGGCAAAAGGCCATGAAATTTTTTTTAGAAATCGAAGGTGGTCGAGCGCCACGTCTGGGAAATTTGACATGAAATGAACCAACATGTGTTTTTGAGTGTCAAAGCTGCTGCCAATGTAAAGAAATCCCAGACCCAGTCAAGCTATTTTTTAACAACTTTTTGTCTGGGGTCCCTCCAGTTTTCTGGAAAATAAAGGTTTGATTTGATTTGATTTGCTTAATGGCAACATTAGTGTTATCAGATTCCACGGTGGAAAGGCACGTTTCATGTCTCCAATATCTTCGCCCAAAAAGAGTCACGAAGAAATAAAATTTCTTTATATCTTATGCCTGTAACAGCTAACCGACCTGTCTTGGGAGCACGTCACGCTCAACTAAAACAAAGATTCCTCTTCCGTTAATATTTTAAGACACTTCAAGTTTTAATTTCTAAAAATATGCGACGACATTAACCCAACGAAGTAATATTTTTATTTGGTAAGATGCCACAAACTTCACAAATAACTAATTCATATCAATAAACGTAAAGGTTACTCTAAAAAAAGAAACACAAGCGCATATAATAAAAGCTATGTAAAAACTGGAGAACTGAAAATCTTGGCAGATATAAATTAAAGAAGACAAAATTTCACAGCTTGCCACATCGTCATTAACTCAATCAAAGACGCTGAGCTCGCGAACAGCACATTAGGGCGTTGGCGCGTTCAGGGAACCTGCGCGTTACGATCGATGTGTCATAACCAGTCATTTCGGCGGTTTCTTTTGGTGTCAACGTGTCAACTTCTTAAGCGAGCGCCGACCTATTCGTAACGGCCGACCGTGGTTGAGCTACTCTTCTCTTCCTCTTCTCCCGTGCTCGGGGCGTCTTACTAGTCAGGTACTGCTGACAAAGTCAGGCACGTGCCTGATCGATGCAAACTCCTCTCCCGGAGCTCTCGTGTGGTGCTGACTTTTGGATATACACCCAAAGGCGACACCTTTGTCTGAACCGTCACGGCAGCCAGGCACGTAGCAGCAGATCCGTCGCAATTTCGCCGACCACATTCCAACGTTACATTTACAATTCAAACTTCCGTGGAGCATTTTAAATCCAAAACATACTTTGGTGGAAGAGGCGGAACTGTGAAATCGTAGGCAACAACTGCAACGCAAGGAATACGCCGAAGCACTAAGTGAATATAACAGCAAACACTAACCAACAACACCTGACGCACTATCGGTAGAGCATGGCAGGCTGCATTTGTTATATCGACTACTGCGTCACCATGCGCTGTCTACGTGCTCCACGAGCCTCCATTGCCGACTCGTGTCGGTTCTAACATTACACCCTGTTCGAGCACACTACTCAAACACCAGACAGGCATAAACATATTCATCACAATCGATTTGAATCACGAAGCTAATTCGAATCTAAGTCTGAAATTGTGTTTCTCAAAGTTCCAGAATGTATTACTCATCTACTTTGTAAGCTCATAGAATCAAATATTTCAGTCGCTGAAAATTGTTGTGCTACACGACAGTCGCGTAAAAACCTGATCAGACAGGTTTCGCTTTAAATCAACAAATATAACGTTAATCAAAAATTATTTACTGAACTGCTCTTCAGATCGCCAACAACCGGTTTTTCGGGTGTTCGTTAACACCGTAATTAGGTTGCTGTCAGTGTTTTATCCCTGAGACGAGCTGATTTTCACCTTCTTGGTGAAAATGTTTTTTAGTGGATATCTATAATTCTATTTGCTAATTCAGGTGAAGCGACGCCACCCAGCGGCAAAGACCCGACTTTTATGGACTGGAATCTTGCTGTTGTCCAAAACGTTTATCAAAAACATCCACTGCCTGCTCACAGAAGATGTAAAACAGGAAACAGGGATTAAATGCACCCTGTTGGAAACGCGTATAGGTCGAAATGTTTATTACAATGTACTGAGTAATTCATTTGCCTCTTTCTTTCACACACATATCCTTGCGCTTACCATACTAGTCGTACAGTTATCTTTCTGATAATTCGTAAATGCATCAAATCGTTAGCATTACTTGTTTATTTGAAATCAAAACATTTCCGCTTGTGAAGTTTATGAATTTACTATATCAACTCAAAATTCTGCAACCTCCCAGTGTCCTATTCATTATTAATTCTTTGCAAGATTTTTTAACTTCCCACAATGCAACCCTACCTCAAGTGATTGTAATAAGAAAACCGTTACTGTTATGAAGTAAAAGTTTTCTAAGCGAAAAATAAGTACAAAGAAAGAAAAAAGAAGACAGACAGAAAAAGAAGATGCAAATGAGATTGAAATCACTCCCGATGCTCGAGTGCAGGACTGAGCGCGGCATGCCCTTGATTAAGTCGCAAAACGTTTAAATAAGCTACTTGGTTAAATTAACGTTAACATCTTATGTTTGAAAGCCACGATAGTTGATTTACACGAATTAAGTTGCACTTACCCTCAACATTACCCCTCGTGGTATTCACATCTGGTACTTGATGCAACGAGCAAAGGACTGCTCAGTGAACCAGACTCCCCGACTCCTATTGCGGCGTACGGTTTGCAGCCCGATACGACTACAAATCTTGTATGAGCATCTCTTAGCATGCGAGAAGCGTGGCACGCGGAACCTACGCACACGTCAGCGACTATCACTTCTCTTAAAGGGACACTGACAGAATATTTATGCTCGCCGAGGTTTTCAGTTGTACGTGACATATGAGAGCCCAACTACCCAGAACAGAGTTTGCGGATCGAAATTCGGTTTCTTTCCGCCCGAAAACCGCCGCTCGAGAACTGGCCGGTTTGAGTCGCGCTCACTATCTTTTCCGTGGTCACGGGCCGTTTTCTAAGGTTTTGACGCGACCACCAAATTTAATCAAAGTCGTGGGTCATTGAAGGCACACAGTCAATACTAAAAAAAAGGAAAAAATATGAAACCCATTTTGTGTGACTTCCAAAAAGCTACAAATACGTTGATTGAAAAGAAAAGGTTGCACAGACAACCGGAAGCATTCTGTGCGTTCACTGCATAATTCTCAACATGGCGTCATTTCGCGTTTCGTGGGACTCGCGGGTGGCAGCGGACGACGGGCGTGGGACCTCTACTTCAGAACTGTTGTTCACGGTACCGGCGAATTCTGTCTTCCTTCGAAAGAAAAATTTTGGACCGATCAAAAAGAATTGATATTCATCCCGTACGACACGCCTGACCAGCAAGCCGATTTCACGAAGACGTCGTCGAGCCGTCGTCCCTTCTCGTGGCCGAAGACATCGCTCGCTCAAACGTCAAGCACGAAGTGCGTACACCGAGTTGAATACGCACGCGTACGGTTTCCTTACTTGGTGCGAATGTGGCCAGTGCGTGGTGCTGCCGACTTCAAGCCAGGAGTGCATGTAATGAAGGGAAATCGGCAGCAAACGTTCCGACATACAGTCGACCCGATGCATTACTACGAACGAAAGAGTTCTTCAGTAGCTCAGTGGAAAGACGACCGCTTCACACGCAGCGGGCACGGGTGTGATTTTTAGTGTGGGCGTACCATTTTTTTTTTTTCATTTTGTGATGTTTACATTTTTTTTACAATTATCTCTGAAAAAAACACAACAATTGTTGTGGACGATACGTCGCTGGACTAAATGGTATGGGATTCCATTTTTGACACCTCTGCCGCACAATGCTACTTTCAGGTGTGAGGCAGCTCTTCACGCAACATCTTGGGAGTATTCTTTTCGGAGCCGATCACGGGAATTCCCGACGGGCACTCACTACTAATTGCCAACACTTAAATGTACAAAGCAACTCATCTTGAAATACAGAACAGCGAGCGGAACAAACATAACTGCAAAGGAATCACACGGCGAATGGATCCCGAACGCATTTCGTCTGCTGCACCCGGAAGAAAAAACAAAAATCGCATGGTCTGGTGTAGCCACGTGACTTCCGCCACTCACTCTCTCCTCTCCACATCTCCGTGCGGTGCGTGGGTTTCGGATGGAGTTCCGAGCAGTTGCGTTTTTTTGGCCTTATTAAAAAAAGTACGTGACTCTGTAGCAAAATATTAATTGGGTAGTATTCCGACACCATAATAAATCGCCTTGCAAAAAAAGAAAAAAAATGAAAGGGGGGGGGGGGTGTCAGTGTCCCTTTAAACTACGCGCCGAGAGTTTCAAAATAAACCTATTAGCGCCGAGAAGTTTTGGTGGCGCCCTCCTGTGGTTCCCCCTTGTGACGTCATTACCTTGCAAACAGCAAGTTCGATAGTGTTTGTTATTAGCATGGTGGAAGCTTGAAATCATTGCGCTCTCAAAGGAACACTGCAAACACCGTCAAAATTAAAGTTCTTTCATTCCTCTTATTTCCGTCGATGATAAATCCCCTTTCCGACGTCAGAGTCAGCGTTCGGCCAATCGTGGAAGGCCGACAACAGCGACGCTTTCGGTCGCGCACGGGGCTAATATGTTGCAAGGTGTCAATACACGCGAACATTTTTATGCGAGCATCCTACAAACCGACGACCAACAACCCGTCCACCACCGGACCGGTTCTTCTAGTCATTCAATAACACAATTCATACTAATAAATGAAAGCGCACCAAAACCAGATATACATCTTAAAGGCATGTTCACACATGTAGCGGAGCGCCACAAGCATAGCGCTGTGCTCGCGCTAAGCGCGTGCCGACGGGAGCGTTTACCAGCTTTGTAGTGCACCGTCAAAACTGTTGCTCATGACAGACTATAACTAGCTGACGAAAACCGACCAGCGCTACATCAGCGCTTCGCTCCATGTGAGAACTGGCCTTGAAAAGAAACTGAAGCGGTTCTAGATTTAAGCAAAAACATATAAATCGCCTTCATCTGGTCTCCAGGATAACGAATATTGAGATTATTTGTCAATTTGGTGCACGGAGGCTGCAGAAAATAATTTTCAAAGTACCGCTGAAGCCCCTATTACCCGGGGCGTGACGTCACATTAGCTGTTTTCGTAATCTTCGTTCTCGCGCATCTTCAGCGCCTGTCATAGCTATTCACGCGCACTCTTGTTCTTTTCAAAAATGTCAGAAAGAGATGTCACGGCTGGGTCGCTAAACTCGTCAGACACAACTTTCTTCGGGTTATGACATAGCGGGGGGAGGAGCCGAAAGATTGCCGCGAAGTTTTCTTTTCTCACAAACCCGCAGATCCGTATATCTTCGTGACGGTTTTCATTGAAAGGGCGAAAAATCCCTACTACTCCCTAGGCGCCAAACTAGAGCAGAAGAGAAAGCACGCGGAGATGAACGTGGTTCGTATGTGTATAATGTACCACGATGAAGATTATCAGCTGCAACCTTGATGGTCTCTAAAAAGCACAGCGGAGGCTTGGGTAATTGCATTCTAAAATCAACACCGTCAAAGTTGATAGTCTGATATCGTTCTTATTTCCGCCGATAAAGCAGAATTTACTAAAAAAAAACGTCCCTGTCGTTCCTTCTATTTATCTCGGCCTTTTGAATTTGATCAGAGTGTAGCCCGACGTGGCTATACTTCGTCTCATCCTAGCATGGACTAACCGTGAAAGCTGTGCTAGCGCGAGCGGCCAGAATTGACTGCCTTGACAAGAGCACTTGCTGCACGAGCGCTCGTGCAGCCGCCGCGGCTTCATTGAAAGCGACTAGCTCGCGCTTTTAGCACGCGCGCCTAACAATAGTCCATACTAAGGTGAGACGAAGTTTTTTTTATAGGTCATAACCAGCTGAGTAGCATTGTCCACCTTTGGACGGATTTCGCTTCCGGGCAGTTGTCCCCCATCAGCGGGAGATAAAATCATTTTACGATAGACTTTCAAAGATTAGCCTAACGGAGATTAATTCTGCGGTCATCAACTGAAATAAGAGTAAGGTCAGTTTGGTCAATATTGACGGTGATGTTTTGAGAACGCGAGGACACCAAGCTTTCATCGTACACAACCAAACTTTTCACCGTCGACTCGAACACGCACCATCAAATTTCTCGTTCACAACTGATCATTCTGACCCTGACGTCAAAGTTATGAACTATAGAAGGACGTCACTGAACGCGCCTGTACGCAACGAGCCCTGGCACGAGCCTCTCGATTGAAAGTCTGTCATGGCCGCTCGCAAATTCATGGAACGCGCGCCGTTTTAATTCCAGAATTTCTAGAACCATAATTTAGAAAATTGCACGCTGTGCTGTTCCTCGTCATCGCTCAGTTGGAACGCCTTTAAGCAGGGTCGTCGAAACAGAAGAACGGGGAGAGAGGCGATTCACTCTCCCCCCCCTCCCCCAACCCAAGTGGCGTCGAAAAAGGGGGCGCAAAGGGAATAAGGGTGTAAGGGGGGGGGGGGGGGGGGGGGCTGGATATCGCCCCAGCCCCGGACTATAACATTTCAGAGAGTTATAATAAAAAAAAAATGACAGACGTTTACAGTTCTCTGTAATTTCGAATTAAAGCGCAGCTCTTGAGGAGGAGGAGGGGTGTATGCCCCTCCACCCTTCCCCCCCTCCTGTCCTGCTCCCCTCTCATTTAGCGGGGAAACCTAATTGGTGTTAAAATCACGTGACGTCAATTTCCCCGCTAAATTTAGTGAAAAAACGTCCCATAATGCAACGCGCGCGCGGTTACGTCGACGGCGACACCGCTCAAGCTCGAAACGGTGGCATAAGAGTTGCGCTTTAAAATTCGGGGGAAGGGATATCCCCCCTTCTTCACTACTATCACCCTAACCCCCCTCCCTCTCACTCTCTCTCTCTCTCTCCCGAACAATTTCTACGGCCCTTCCTGATCCCTATTTGAGTGTGTGTTTGTGTGGGTTATACCCTTTTTTCCCCCTTTCCACGGCTTTTTCTCGCCATCCCCCCTCGCCCCCTCATCTCTCAGACATTACCGACCTCTCTATACATAACGCCTGTGGGTGACTCCGGTGGCGTCGTTGACAGTGGCGAAAGATGAGCTCTAAAACCGCATACACAGCGCACGGCTCCACTATATCACAAAGTTCAATCTTCGCCTCGATTCCGAAGCGAAGATTTTGGCCTCAAATAACTCCTTCCCAAAGTTGTGAAACGTCACTTTGTCGTCAGCAATAACTTCCACAAACGACGATCTTGCGACGAGAAAGTTCAGAGTATTTACAGCCCGCCTAGGTACAATCTACGTTTCATTGACTCTATCGCGGTGTAGGGATGTAGGGACACACGGGCGCGACGTCATCAGTGCAGCCGTTCAATCGGCTGGCCCCACGGTCTTGCTCGCACGCGCTCCGATGAAGCTCGCTACAACTTTGTGCCTCACATTCTCGCTGGAATTTGAGCACCGAGAGAGCTTGGATGATTGACATCTCGTCCCGCGTGACGCCAACGTCGCGAGAGTCCAATCAGCACGCTCTGCGAACTTCGTGTCCAACTTTGTGTTTGACGAGTTTAGCGACCCTGGTGTCAGTGTGGGGAAGCACACCTGGAGAGCTTGCAATTGCACGCAGGGCGTACACGAGCGACAAGAGCTTGGCGGCCCAAATATCATAGTATGACATCACGAGTGGTCGGGAAAACGAACTTGATATTCAGATTCACGGGATAAAACTACGCCAGAATTCATCTCTAGCTCGTTTTTTCCGAGAAGTGTTTCAGCTTCCTTTGATCTTTCGGCAAGTCGACGGGCTTGGGTAGTATCGTGATAGTGTAACGCGTTATTTTTTTGTTAACTTTTGACCGTAATTTGTTACAAACGTTTGTTGTGTCTGTAACGATAACTTAGATAGTTCTACAGCGAAGCTGTATATAACTCGTTGTTGTCTCCGTCGACAGAACAGTAGTCGACAGATAAAATTGTCCAGAGAAAACCCACGCGCGTGCGTTATCACCCTTCGCGCACCTTATCTCTTATCACGTGGTTTTTACACGGTTCAATAAGAAAACCACAAGACAAGTGTCAAAACCACTTGGTAGATGATCAGCACGTAGGGCTCCCCGCATACGTTTCTCGGTAAAGGTTCCGGCTGTATAAGCTGCCACGGCAACGGCAGAGTACGAAGTGTGGAGTGACGTCACTAGCCCCACCAACAATTCAAAGCACGAAGCGCCCCCAGCATGCGTTTCTCGGTATAGATTGCAGCTGTATAAGCTGGCGCAGCAACGGCAGCGTACGAGGTCTTTCATATATAAAAAAAAAAAAGATTTGTAAAGTGCATTTACTTTTCTTTCATTAATCTTCTGGTATAGCCCATTTCGCTGTGTACAAACATGGACTGCCGCTTGAGTTCCAAGCGACTTCCGGTCGCACCGTCTTTGCAAGCGTGTTGAGCTTGCTTATGTCACCAGTGCTAGAAAGCACAAAGGCTACACAGACAACAAAGTTGGAGATTTAACGAGGGCCTTCGGCTGTACAATATTACATCTTCGAGGAGGCAAGTTGGCTTACAAGAATACCCGAAAATGTTAACAAATCTCGCACTCCTTCGTTCTTTTGGCGTTCACCTGGAGAATCGGTGGTTAAACATTTCATCACATTTCAAGCAGCGGTATTAAAGGAATGGTAAATCGAAATTTAGATTTCAGAAAACAATGCAAGAGCGGTAGGCGGGACGCTAGAATCCCTACAACATCATCCATTAGGCGATATCTCGAATGGACGGCCGTATTTTTGAAAAACAAATGGTCGCGATTGAACGAGGCCGCCGATTCGCGTGACGTCAACATACCTTGTTTCCTCCTCTCCGCTTCACCACCTCAAGGCGGCGAGACGGAGAAGACGCGAGGCTGTTTCCTCTCGTTCTCGACTTTTCCCGGAGAAACAAGACGTCAACATATCTGTCAAATGCGCCTCTCTTTTTAGAAAAATACGGTCATCCGTTCGAGATGTCGCTGTATGAGTGATGTTTTGGTGTTTCTAGCATCCCGTTGCACGCTTCTGCAGCTGTGTTTTGTGGAATCCAGATTTCGGTTCAGCGTCCTTTTAAGGTGGCCTTTGTTCATTCTTTTTATAAGCCGGAAGTTCTCTGGGACGTCAAAGACTGGAGCTCTACCTGGTGGCGTTTACCAAAAAAAGGGTATTTAGTCAAGTGGGCAATCGTTGCACGTGATACCACAGCTTTGCTGCACAACCAGCTTCACAGCGTAAATTGTACCCTGAATGTTTTTTTTTTTTTTTTTTAATATCTAAAAAGTATTTACGAAGATACAAATTTCTTTGGGGGAACAATTCCCCTATATTGTGAACAATACAGCGGGTTCGACCATGTGCGGAAGTTGGGCTCCACATTAGACGCGACAAAATAAAAAAAAAAATAAAAACATTTTTCGTCCGCGCAAAGTGCCGGCGCAAAGAGCAGACGCCGAGAAGACGATACAACGCGCACCCGACATAGTGAGCGACTTTCTGAAGGTAGCCGGCCTTCGCCCGTCACCCGAGAAGACCACGTACATGGCCGTTTAGAAGGAATAGGAGAAAGTTAATGCGGAACTGCGCTTCTACGGCCAGAAGATCGACAAGGTGGCCGAGCACTCCATTCTATGGTTGAGCGTCCACTCCCGTGGCGAAACGACCGGCTGGATCGAGCGGGTGCGGAGCACCTGGAAGAAGGGACTCTCAATCGTCCGGCGCCTGGCAACACGGGCTGGGGTCTCGAAGAGGGGTTGGCGAGGACCGTGGTCCAATCCACCTTGGTATCCAAGATCTCGTGCGGCATGCTTTTCTATCGACTCAACGCCGCTCAGCGGGCCAAACTGAAAACACTGATGAACGACGCGCAACGCTGCATCTCGGGCCTGCCAAGGTGTACACGTCTGAACCTACTGCACGAAGCCGTCCCGAAGCTTCCCCTGGAAGTGATCAAAAGAAACCGGGAGCGGATGTACGGTGCCAAGCTGGCACACACCCGACAAAGCTGGGCCGTGGCAGAACTCATGACCCCGTGGAGCTCTCTGCGCCCGCAAACAACGATGCCACCGATTCCGGACACCATCCCACAATGCCTTTCTAAAAAAAAGAAATTAAATTCAAACGGGTGGAAAAATGGTCGACCCGTTTAAATCAAACGGGTGGCAAACTTGTCGATTCGTTCCGATCAAACGTGATAATGGGATGCGCTTACCCGTTTGAAACGGTACCCGTTTGATACGGATGCCCGTTTGATACGGGTGTCCCTTCGACCGTGAGTACACATTTGAACGCGCCATTCAGATATAGTCAGGCAAATAATTCGCTAGCCCTAGATGGGTATCGTCTGGAAGGTTGGTTATCTTAAACTTATTTAAGACGTCCCGAAACTCATAAACCATTTTTTTAACATAGAGGAAACACGTAGAAAAAATGTGCTCGCGCAGGTGCTTGCAAATGAGCAGAAAACCAGACACAAAAGATTGTTTTCAACTCCTCTAGAAGTTTATTGCAACTTATTACGTAGACAAGTACAAACGTGCAAGCGATATGTGAAATGTGGAGAGGCATTCTAAGCTTTTATACAACTGAGAAGATCGCAAAGCAAACATGAACCGAGGCAATTCTAGACCATAATGATAGACTTTCGGGGATATTATTCTCCCGGCTGCCGCGAGAATAGACGCTGCATAATTCTATAGATAACCTGGAAATGTACGCGTAGAAAAACGGTCAGTCGTTGCCAACAAGTAGGTTGCAGTGCACTTACCATAATAATAGCGGACTTGAGAGATATAATCCGAAATATATGTCGACACGGTCAAAGCAAAACAACCACGCAAAAACAAAAACGAGAAGAAAGCCTCCTGCAAGTTTCAATACGATGCGGCGCACAAGCTGCCATTTGCCGAACCCAACCAAACCGCAAGAATTCCTGACTTCTTTGAAGAATCGCATGTTGCCGATATACGCGTAGGACTTTTTGAACACTGATAGCGTTGTTGCACATGCAATACGTTCTCGAGAGACATCCTAATAAGACCGCTGGGTAAGGCCACAGATCAAAGCAGGTAGGACGAACGAAGTTCCAACCTCAACGAACAACAAGCAGGCAAAAAAAAAAAAGACTCGAGGTACACGTAAGCACTTCTTATGCGTTGTGAATGAGAAAGCACGCACCCCGCTCTTCGCTCCCTTCTTTAATATGCGGCGTACAGCGCGCTGACCTTGGGCGTGGAACGGTGGAGCCGCTGCCTCGAGGAACACGCAGAGCCATCGTGTGAGCGATCGTTCAAACTGTCGTGTGCCTTGCGGCGCGAGGAAGGAACAGACAACAACGTAGTTCCCAGCAGAACGAACCCCTAGGTTTATTCCATGCGCCGTATATATTGCCACGCGCCGTACAGCCGATAAGAGGTGAGCGAACGCGGTGATCAGTGATAACACAACAGTGTGATAACACAGTCAGGAAGACACCACACAAACTGACGCGCAGCGGCCAATGGGTGCCTCGTCGACGCGCGCCAGCCAATGGGACCGAAGTGTAAAAGGTGCCGTTGGCTAGCTTTGCGCGTGGTTTCACTAAGGTACCGTTTTGCATGGTTTCAAAGCTGATGACGTTGGCTCACTCCATGAGACAGTTAATGCTTTCCCATTAAGAAGGCTCGAGGTACACCTAAGCATTTCTTAGGAGTTGTGAATGCGAAAGCACGCACGCCGCTCTTCGCTCCCTTCTTTAATCTGCGGCGTACAACGCGCTGACCTTGGACGTGGAACGGTGGAGCCGCTGCCTCGGAGACACGCAGCGCCATCGGGTGACCAATCGTTCAAACTGTCGGGTGCCTTGCGACGCGATGAAGGAACAGACAGCAACGGAGTTCCCAGCAGAGCGAACCCCTTGGTTTATTTCATGAGCCGTATATATTGCCACGAGCCGTACAACCGATAAGAGGCGAACGAACGCGGCGATCAGTGATAACTCAGCAGTGTGATAACACAGTCAGTTAGACACCACACAAACTGACGCGCAGCGGCCAATGGGAGCCGCGGCAACGCGCGCCAGCCAATGGGACCGAAGTGTAAAAGGTGCCGTTTACTAGCTTTGTGCGGGATTTCATTAAGGTGCCGTTTTGCATGGTTTCAAAGCTGATGACGGCGGCTCGCTCCATGAGACAGTTAATGCTTTCGCGTTAAAAGCGGTTGCCAGCGCGCGCGCTTCCGGATCTTGGAGGCTATGCTTTTCAGCGTGTAGCTCGCGCGCGGCTGGTGCCCTCCTCTCCCTCGGGTGACGTGACAGAGGTGACGAGAGAGGAGGGAGAGGGCGCGGTCAAGGCTCTGGGTCAAGGCGCAGGACACCGGGACACCCCCGCATCCTCTCCTCAGGCGACGTGTTTGCAGCCCCGGAAAGCAGGCAAATCGCGCGCATATCAGCACGCTCGAACGTGGAAATGGCACCGGCCAGAAGCTCGGCTTGCACCCGAGCGAAGAAAGAACTCAGCACGAGCTCGTAGTTTAACTGCTGCAACAGCGGGCGTGCTCTCGCAATGTTGAATGTTCTAGCAGCCACGTGTTCACGCGCTACCTTTGCTGAGTCTTGAAGTGAGGTGAAACGGAGCGTCTTCTGCGAGAGAATTCGAGCTTAAAGGGGCGATGCAACGATTTTTGTATTTTGCGCAAATACCGCTTAGAACAGATCCGTGACGTTAATGACCTGTGAAATACCCGTTCGTTTTTCACGACATGCACTCGAAGTCGCAGAAAAAAATAAAGAAAAACGAGCAGAGTTCACCCCCTCAACTCGCAGCCAGAACAAGCGGCCACGTGATCTGGAGCCGATTATATGCCGCCAATGTTGATCATAGCCATGCGCTGGGGTTGACAAGGCACAGGACACGCGCTGAGTTCCAGGCATTGTTATGGTTCGGCTGTTGTCGTCATTGCAGCGATTGGACATAGGACACTACCCGAATGCTTCACGAGCTATCGATTATCAGGAGCCCGAAACGAGTGCCCACGCAATGCTCGGGTCCAATCTATGAGCCGCATTCAAATATCGTCACTGGGCGGTACTGCTACCGCCCAGCTACGTCATCAGGTTTTGCGAAGGAGAGATTGAATGAAAACACTCGGTTTTGTCCTCAAAATTACAGCGCAACAAAGGAATTTCTTGGTCAGTGGCGTTGCGTGCGAGTATCCTTGAGTCCCACTAGTGCCAGTAAGCTCGTGTAAAGTGAAAAACATTCCAATTGAATATCGTTGCACCGCCCCTTTAATAAGTAAATGTAGGCAACAAAGAGCGCCAAAGTTTTAAAGTTTTGTCAAATATATCGGCTCGCCAACGTTGCGCGTTTACGTAAAAAAACTCTCGCTCACTGCAGTTACAGTGTAAGCCAACATCTGCGAAATTAAAATATAAATATAATTAGTTGCATTACGCGGACGATTTGAAATCGATGAACCGGCACTCCCGGCCTTCCGGAAACCTATGCTGCCACGGCTGAAACAGGCGTGCCCATGCCGCCGATCTGTACGTTCAGTATGAAACGGGCTCCGCGGAGAGCCGTTTGATTAAACCGGTACAGTTTGCCAGTCACCGGTCACCCGTTTGTGCAACATGGTCACCGGTTTGAGTAAGCGAGCGTCAACTTTGCCCAAGCGAGTGGCACATTTGCCCAGACGAGTGGCCCGTTTGCCAAAGGAGTGACCTGTTCGCCCAAATAGGTGACCGTTTTGGCTCATACGGGTGACCCCTTTGAGCCATATGGGCGACCCCTTTGACAAACTGGCGACCGGTTTGGCTAAACTGTTACCGGTATGAACCCGTTTACGTTCATAAAGGCGCCAAATGGTTTCTTTCAGTAGGGTGCCAGACGACGACTGTAACCCGTATGAGCCATAACGGTCACCTATTTTGGCAAACGAAACCCCACGCAAACTCCGAAGAGGATGAGCTAGACGAGCAACACCGGCAGGAGGCACAAGTTTGCCAGAGGGCACGAGCAGAGCGGCGTCGGTGACGACGATCTTCGAGTGTACGTCGACGCCGCGTTTAGGGATAAAGTGGCGGCCACGGTGGCGTGGCATTACGGGAACAAAACCAAGATCAAGACGCTGCAGCAATCGGGATTCGAACAGGAAGCTGAAGTCAGAGCCGTACCCGAGGTCATCAAGGACATGATCGCGACGTCATTTCATAAATACTCGTCTTCACGGACTCCCAGGCCACCGTGAGGGCTCTCAAGATGCAATTCATGATAAACGTCGCTGTCGGAGAGATTATCTGGCTAGCACAATAACTAGAACAACGCGACCCGAACCCACTCTCCGTAAGCTTGGTGTGTATTCCGGGTCAAGTGTGAATCGACGGCAATGAGAGGGCGCACCGGGCGGCGATCGAAGTGCTTAATCGTATCGACCTTCGACACCAGGACCCGGCCGCCGCCCCTCTTTGCAACCGCCACCGTCCGCTTTCAAGCCGTACGACCCCGAGGGAACCGTCCTAAAGATGGCGTTCAGAAAAACCGTCAAGACTAAGATCGAAGAGAGAGGAGAGCCCCCCAAAGCGAGCATTCTTTTGGGGGACTTCAGAAGGCACGAGACGGTAAAGTTCCGAAAACTCGGAGCTCAATCCGGCATCACGCCCGCCAGCACTTAGCAATGGGCAAAGGCGACACGCGAGGGGAGAGGTACTGTCACCGGGACTGCGGCTGTAGAAGACCACGATTACAGCCTGCTAACTCAAATACAAGTAAGAGAAACAGAAGACTGTTCCAGGGGCACTGCAGGAATTGTATGTAGAGTGCGATGAATGGGCACATCGTATGAAACTGCCCGAGCGTCTACCAGGAGAGGACGAAAGCCCTGGACGCGCTAGGGCAACAACGCCACCCCCTGTGCTTCGAAGCCTGGTGCCGCCGCGAAAGGAACAATGGCAAGTTCGTCGCTGTCCTGTCCGGCCTATTTGGATACCTGAGCGACACTTAACTGGACCTGCACATATAACGGGGTCGTTCTCCTGCACGGCGGGACCACAGCTGTACCATAAAATATACCCAGTGTGGCGCCTAGTCATCAGTATTCAAACTTGTGAATTTTTTTGGCCCCTGTATTTTACCGGAAGGGCCAATAAACGTCTACTCAATCAATCCAGGGCAGACGTTTTTCTACTTCTGTTTTTTCATTTTTAATCGCGCAGAAAATAGCATTTAGCATTTGCTTTATTCTAACCTTTTTGCGCGTGGCTCTCTCGCCCCGTCTTCATCCTTTCCGGCATCATTGAACACCACAGCTTCTTCAGCTAGAGAGTTTGGTCATTAATTGGTAAGAAAAGGGCGAAAATAAGGCCACGTTATTGGCCGTAATTGTTTCAATGACCTTGGGCGCGATGATTTTCAGCTCTTGTGACCAGCAACTAGCCTCAAATATTCTCCTAGCGGATGAAACGAGCTTAACAAATACCCTCCTATTACAATCCCTAGTTAAGGATGTATTCAAGAATTTAATTTCAACACGCTAGAGTTGAACTTTGCGACCCCCCTTTATAACGGAAAAGGCAACGCACGTGATGTTGCCGTCCGGGCGACACTCATAACGCACTCAAACTTCCTTTTGACTGCACTCGCGGCCGCGGCCGCGACCGAACCGGCAGCAAAAACCGCGGATTCAACTAAGTGGGAGTTTTAACCCAAACCCAGAACGCGCACCCCACATTCGTGGTGTCGCCTTATGTTTCAGGACATTTTCTCGTCAATGTCAACATCCCTGGCTCAGTAAACGCACTCAGCACCTTAAAACTCCCATTTTCCGCCAATATCTTACAATTATAAAGTCATGTATTTTCACCCTAATACAGAAACAAAAAATACCTGCGCCGCGCTACACGAATTCTTCAAGTTCATCCCAGCGCGTTCTTAATTCGCAAGTTCTGTACGAAAAATATGCAGTGCTGGCGGCGCTACCGCTTTCGCCACCCCACCCCGGCTTCCGCCGGCTCCTCCCATTGACCAGGCTCTCTCTATAGACGGCTCTCTCTACAGCTTCTTCAGCCAAGCAATAGAGCCACCTCGCGGTAACTCAAGGCGTAGCGGGGAACTGTTTATCGCCGAACGAGGACGTCTGTCGTCGGTGACGCAGCAGTCGCGGGGATAGCTTTCTTTGCGAAAGCGAGTCGCCTCCAGTCAACGTTACTAGAACACTCAGTTGGGAAACTCGCCGTCGAAACCTGGGCCGCTGGCGTCCACCGAGACCGAGCTAAATGCGATAACAGCGCCACTCTTTATCATTTGTCTGTACTGTGGTCACCTTGAGCTTTTATAAAGCATGTTTTTGCGTAAAAACAAACGAAAAATACTTTTTTTGTATGATATTTATTGGAGATTAGTACAAAATGAAGGGCGCGTGATGTTTTTAAAATCTTTAGTTCGCAAGGATTTGCGGCATATTTAATATTGTTTTTATACGACCATGCCTCAGCGGTACTTTCAGGTAGCACGTCCCGACCTAGGTGCATTTTAACTTCGGTTATTAAGACGCGGCGCGTCCACTGGGGAACCGGGGGTGGCACCCCTGTAACCTCTTGCACTGTATCTGTTCTGGCCGATTATATTCAAAATGGAAGTAACGTGCGGTTCCTCGAGTGGCCGCTGCGGGAGAAATGGCGGCGTTGAGTTCGCCATTAGCTCGGTTCGCGAGGACAGATCGGGGACACTTTTTCAGGGCAGTCTCTATGGCAGTTTCCCAACTGAGTGTTTTAGTAACGTTGCCTCCAGTAGAGTCAAAACAGCTGGGTTTAGCGTCTGTGTATCGTGGTTTCGGTTGTGACACCGCCGGGGCACCGTCGTCTGCCCGAAGCGATAGGCAGCACGCCACTCACGCAGGAAGCCGGTTTCCCGGTACAATAGTTCCCACGACGCCGGTGCCCTTCTCTCCTCGCTTCGGGTCGCGGAGACACGTTTCGGAGCGGAGGCGCGAAAGAAACTCGACTCTCAGGAGCCCTCAAAATTTGAAGTCACTCCTTTGAAGCGGATCGCGCGGGAACTTCATATTCGGCATTTGGAAATTGTTTTAGAGCGCAGCTCTTAGGCGCCCATTTCCGGCTTGAGCGGCGTCGGCGTCGCCGTCGCCGTCGGCGTCGTTTACCGGTGCTCTAAGTCAACGTCCTCTTCAACCGGAAATTTTTTACCGCTCAATTTAGCGGAAAAATTTTCCCGCTAAATCTAGCGGAAATTTTTTCCGCTAAATTTAGCGGGGAAAATTTACCGCTAGATTTAGCGGAGAAAATATTTCGCTAAATTTAGCGGGGAAAATTTACCCCGCTAAATCTAGCCGGGGGGGGGGGGATTTTCGCGCTAAATCTAGCGGAAAATTTTCCCCACTAAATTTCGCGGAAAATTTTCTCCACCCTTTCCCCCTCGAGGTCACGTGACCTCCAGGCCACGTGACACCCCCCCCCCCCCCCGAGGTCACGTGACCCCCCCCCCCCCCCCCCGTGCCTTCCCTTCCTCCTCAAGAGCAGCGCGCTAATTCGGCGTCACAGGGAGTTGTAAACGGCTTACTTTTTTTTTACTTCACAAATACTGATTTCCCAAGTTTCGAATTTTGAGGGTAATGACCAGGCGTCGTTTTCAATCGTTTCAAAGAATAAAAAAATTATTATTTTGATGTGTCAGTGCCCCTTTAAGTAACTGTAGCTGTAACATGAATATATTTTTTACAAACTATCTGTAACTGTAACTGTTACTTCTTAAAAGTAACTTAGCCAAGACTGTAAGTCGCATGTAGGCACTTCAAGGGCTTCGCAATGGAAGCCGGACATCTTTGCCTCCTGCCAAACTCAATCTCGCCACAGCCAAGGCTGGAAAATACTGTGCACTTTGCAACTCCACCATAACCACTGGTTGCAGCACTGCTCTTCTTTTAACGAAAAAGGGTATCGCCAAAGTGTGGATGACCTTTCAATATTTGCGATGGAAGTGCGAATCCAAGACAGCCGCGCAAATCAATGCATTTCGAATCGGTATCTCCAGGACCGTACTTGCAATCCGAGCCGGTCATCTATTATTCCGGAAGCACCCTTGGGCTCTGCACTTCAACCGCCAACCCAACCTATTTTACGTAACTCCGCCACTGATTAATGTGAACCCCAGCATTCCGTTCTCATAGCCGAACTATATTTACGACAGTCCAAGGTACAAGGCAATCCAGCACCACGGTCCAAATAAAATAACCTCCGTGTCACTCTAAATCAAGCCGGTGCGCTAAGCAAAACATCCTAGACCAGTGGTCTCAAACTCATTTAGGTGTGGGGGCCAGATAGCCCACACCGAAAAGGTCAAGGGCCAACGTAAGACGGGTGAGGGGGGGGTGTTCAAAAGATTTTAAAAAGAGACATCGTGCTCTATGCTTTTGGTAAACTCGCAGTTGTCCCTCCGAAATGGAGTTGATTTGTGTATATGACTACTTTGGGTCCTGACCTGATGTGATAACAAGAATTAAATTGACACCGCCCCGCCAACGTGCTGGCATTTTCAATAGAACAAGAGAACAAGTACACTGCTGTTCCCGTTGCTCAATTCACTCAGGAATTAACCAAGCTAAACATGCCTCTAAAAATAATTGGTTAATTTGGCAGTTCTTGCTTTCCTGAAGATTTTTATTACAACACTCTGAACAAATGCTTGTTGTTTAATGGTGATATTTTTTAAAGGCTAGAATTCTGAGCTTGTCGCTTTATCTTTGGCAGTTACTCCTGCTGATCGAGAGTTTGCGCAGCCGAGATACATTATTTAGCTAAGGTACATCTACCTTCAACGAATAGCTCGCGCTTGCAGCCTAGTAGCGGAATTGTTGTACATTACAAAAACCTGGGAAGCAGACAAATAAAGCGAAACAAAGGGTAAATGGACAGAGATAACTGAGATAAGTATAAAGCGCGTGATTACGTTAAAAGAGCAGAGCTACTTTTCGAGCGAAAATGAATAGACGAGATGAGATCACTATGTCGCATGCCATTTCTAGCGCTCGAGATATGGGAACCGGGACTCGTAGCCGGTTGCCTGCGGGCCGCGTCCTAAAGAGTCGCGGGCCGCGTGTTTGAGACCCCCGTCCTAGACTGATTTAACGTTTTTCGGGGGTTACCGATGCTTCCCGCCGGGTGGGAAAAGTCTTGAACGGTCTCCATTCCAAAGCCCGGTGAACCATTTACTCAGCTCGCAAAATTCCGCTTGATTTTCTAAACTTCTCTTCCAGGCAAGCTCGTAAATAAAACGGCATCGGATAGAATTTAGTAGCCTTTTCAAAAGCAGACATACTCGGCCATCGTTAGACCGGATTCCAGAATAATCTACGCACTCAGGATGGTTTACCGGTGCTCTAAGTCAATGTCCTCTTCAACCGGTCGTCCTGTGATCGCTGCCTCGTTGTGACTGTCGACGTCAACAGAGCATTTAAATCTATGCCCCACGCGACGATCCTTCAAAGAGCACGTAGCCATGGACTATTTGTGAAACCACTAGAGTTCATACGGAATATAGTACAAGAACTCCACACCCAAGTTCCTTTTGGAGACACTCTAGGCCCCACAACTGCAAAACGAAACAGTGTTCCTAAGGCTGTCTTCTCGAAAACCTTCCTTATCATCGTGATAGCCGACATTTTTTTTAGGCCTGACGAGATTTGAATGCTTAGGTTTCGCGATCTACGCCGACGATATTACACTATGGACGAAGGGAGGATCAATCCATAGTCAGAAACCTACCATTCAACTCAGATGGATACAGAAGCCATATTTCTCGTGAAAGTTAGACTTTACCTTTTGCATTAAAAGTCTGTGTAGGTCGTGTTTTGTAATGCAGGGCTAAAGTGAAAACATATTCGAGATCAGTTTCACTTAACCATGCAAGAAGTTCGAATGCAAAATCGGTCCTCAATCCTCATCTTAATCCTTAAGAAATTGTCAAAATATTTGTAGTGTCTTTGGGCACACAAAACATATTCAACATGAAACATCATCAAACATCATCTCCAACGTGGAAGGGTACCATGAACCTTTTCAAGCGTGTAACGTCGAACAGCTGAGGCGCCGACAGACGAAATCATCACACCCTTGCCAAAGCATTTTTTCATATTGAAAGCAACGTAGGAGTGCAACTTCATTCGTCGTACCCGACCGCAACCAGAATTGCTCGAAATCTTGAACGACAAGGCGATACGGGTGGTCCCCACTCTCTCAAAAGTTGCGGTAAAGCACAATCTACATGTCCTCTCGACCATGAACACACTAGAAAACAGTGCGATACGCATCTTGACTAGACAACAACTTCAAATCGAGAGCACCATCCGGACAGGTGTAGTTGTAATTTGCCAGCTAGAGTTTTCCCTTCGACAGAAACCACCTCTAGCTCCTCCCCGTAGGAACCGGTGCATCTTGTCGACCCAGGTATGCTCCGTCTTCTAGAGCTCCTAACCTTGGCAAGAAAAGTGGCGCACAGGACTAATGAAGAGGTTGGACCACGTTGAGTGTCGAAATGTATTGACACTCTTACTGGATTGAGGCAAATCCAGTACCTGGATCCTAAACCGATGGTTAACTTTTTAGTGGGACAATTAACTACGTGTTTCGGAATCCGATAAAGTAGGCCTTTTTTGTGATAATGCCTGAAGTAATCTATAATTAAAAAGCTTGTACAGCCGTGCAAAATAACTTTTGACCACTGCTGGCAGACACGAAGAAGGTTAGGAAACAAGCTCTAGGCCTTTGCGAGAGTTTGTCGTTGACTCAGTTGGCTGAAAAGATTAAAAAAAAAGCAAACAAAGTGCACCTGGAGGTCTTTTTTTCGTGCCAAAACGCACAAAAAAGCCTGTCCTTTCCGAGTTAGAGTCACTGAAAAGTGTGCGTGGCAACGGCAAATGTCGGCATATCTCCAAAACACATTTCCGGTCTGCACATTGATGATTCCTTTTTGGTTCAGAATTCTGAAACTGTTGTTGAAACCTTAATTACAAATATATTTTCCAATCACAATTTATTTGGCATTGATGTTCAAGCCATTTTTTATTCCCTTCCTCATAACCCTTTACTTATCTCAGTCAGGGCTTGCATTGACTCCCAAGACGACCTTTCTTTCCGGAGCTCAAGTTGGGTGTCTACAAACAGTTTTGTTGAGCCACTGCTATTTTATTTAGATTCCAAATTCGTCGGATGGCAAAACGGGGCATTTTTACAAAGATCGGGTGCGTGTATTGGGTCTTGTGTCGCGCCAGTCTTGAGAAATAGTGCAACCAACCCCTGCTTCGCTGCCCTCGCGCAACGCAGCAGAGGCTAGTTGCACTATTTCTCCACGGGGCGTGGTGCTGCCGGGGCCGAGATGCGCTCCGATTGCGAACCGAAGCTTAAAAACTCGTCGAATTTGTGCAGTTTTTCAGAAAGCCGTAAAATGCTACGCTTGCCTTGTATCGTTCTGAAATATGTTGAATTAGCGTTTTTCGATGATGCTGAGCAATTTTCTAATTGAAACCATGACCTTAAACATAATATTAAAAAAGTTAATTACGCAAAAGTAATTAACCATCTAATTATCTGGGACTTTAAATAATTTTACTAAATAGGCCCCTGGTCAAAGACAAAAACGACACAAGCCTTTTTTTTTTTTTTTGCGACGCGTAGTTTTCACAATATCGAATTTGTCCACCTTTCGTGAAACACCCTGCATATATATACCGGGTGTTCATTTTTAATTCGAACAGATTTATTACAAAAAAATCCGTAAAAGATGCACTAGTACGGTTTGTTCAAGTGAGGTATACGGCTAGGGGGACATTATGTGGGTGGCTAATCCTTGCGAGAAGTTGGCTAACTAATTAAAATTCGTTAATTAACTTTTTAATTAATGAAAATAGACATATGGTTCCAATTAGAAACTTGCTCAGCGTCATCGAAAACCCCTAATTCAGTCATTTTCAGAAAGACTTTGAGCGCCTGAGAAGCGTAGTAGTGCACTAAAGTTACCACTCGTGGAGCAGGTACAAGGCTGGGGCTAGATAAGAGACGGAAAAATCGCACGGGCGCCTTATCGCAACCTCTAGCTTTGTACCTGCTCCACGAGCGGTAACTTATAATATATATATCTTTTTTTTTTTTTATTGATGGATGTTTAAAAGCTGTCCTCTCATCCCGCTGTTGTCGCTGGCAATTTATCGACATTCAGCCCATAATCGGAGCAACACAAACGATTGTTAACTTGGCGGAAAACGCAAAACTCACAGAAAATCGCCTGTTGTATTGACGTGAACACACTGCTGAAGAAACAAGATTTGATGTCAACTTTCATGGCCCCAGAAACTGTCAATACATGTATCTGGTTTTCGGCCACTCTAGAGCACAGTAAACGCTCTGTCGACAGTGGGCACACGAAATTTCTGTATTGTTCCATTCGGTACCTTTCAATTCGGTAACGTTAATTTTGGTTCCGTTCAACTCGGTACCGTTAATTTTGCTACCACTCTATTCGGAACTTTTTATTTCGGAAGCGGACAGTACGGAACAAGACAGTGCAGTATCGGACAATTTTGATATCGCTCTATTTGGTACCGCTCTATTCGGTAACGCTCAATTCGGTACATTTCGTTTTGTTACTTTCTCATTCGGTACCGTCCATTTCGGTACCATTTATTTCGGTGCCGGACAGTGCAGAACCAGACAGTGCCGTATCGAATAATTCGGTATCGTTATACTTAGTACCGTTCAATTCAGTAATGCTCAATTGGTAGATTTCAATTTGGCCCATTTCAGTTCGGTACAGTTCATTTCGGTACTGCACAATGCGCAACCGGACAGTGTCACACCAATCTTGGTTTGACAGTTTTATATGCTGTTGTTTAGGTACGCGGTCACATCAGTACCGGGCACTTTGGCAAGCAGTTCTATTCGAATGCGGTCGATTTTAGTGTGTCTATCTTTTTTCTTATTTCGTGCATTCAATATAAAATAAAGTTTTTGTGCGTGTCTATGTGTTCCAAATGTTCCCGACACGTCCAATTTCCGCGTCTAAATCCCGGATCTGGCATTCCTTTCTAACGTTGCCTCTATAAGATCCAATCACATTCTGCAGCTCCCATCCTGGGTAAACCTTTTGTGTATTATGCCCCATGGATACATGCAAGATTTGGCTTTTATTTTGGGCCTGAGTTTTGTTTTAAATGTTTGAAATATTCCTGCAGTTTTATTTTCTTTCGGTAGCACCGTCTTTTTACTTTCCCTCTAAGCCTTCTAGGTTTTCCTGGTCTGTGTTGTGTTGATGTGGTCCTACTTTTGTTTTAAGATCGCTTCGTTCTTCAATTGTTTCACATAAATGTTATCTCGCTTTAGTTGTAAGAAGCTGAGTTGGAGTATGTGCCAGATTCACATACAAAGGGTGGCGTAGATGCATTCAGTTATTTGTGTTGGCGACGAGTGTTGTCTTTTGTGTTTTGTACAACTTTACTTCGTTTCCTTGTCCATCACCTAGTCGAAACTAAACTTCGCGCTCTGATTTTATTTTATTTCTTCTTTCTTTTTTTTACCAGTTATTGGCGAGAGCTATAGCTTTTATTCGATGGTTTCGACTTTACATCAGGCAGCGAGGAAACCGCCACAAGACTTATGATTCATTATTATTTATTTCTTATTTTACTATTTTAATTTTTATTAGTTATAATTAGGGAATTACATAAAATGAAGTAGTGTAAACAGAAGCTTGTCAATGAAACATATTCATTTAAAAATTAAGAAGCAACAAAAGTTATATTTGTGATTAACATATCTAAGACAAAAATTGGTGCTTAGGCGACAATAAGATAGTGTCAAATAATGAACGTTAACGATAGAGGATGGCAACTGTTTTCATTTTGTCGAAGTCTAGGAAAGTAGGATGCGTGAAATACCGGAACTTTATTTAAGCGGACATACGCCAGGCTAAAATTTGTTTTAATATTTACAATAGATAATTGAAATGTTCACAATTTATAGGGTTTAATATATATTTAT
Source organism: Ixodes persulcatus (assembly GCA_013358835.2). Taxonomy (NCBI): domain Eukaryota; kingdom Metazoa; phylum Arthropoda; class Arachnida; order Ixodida; family Ixodidae; genus Ixodes; species Ixodes persulcatus. Next base: position 718,039 of record JABSTQ010011335.1, on the reverse strand, counting down.
AATTATAGTGTTAGGTTTGATGTAGATTTTGTTTGTCTGGGTGCACTGAACACGCAAGAAAAAACCTCTTGCGCACACGTAGGGGGTGGCAACACACTTAAGAGAGCCTTGTAAAATAAACTAATTCGACTGTTTAAAACAACAGACTGCTATGAATACCAACAATAATATATATTTTGAAATAATTTTAATACCAAAAAAGCCTTTTTCAGGAAGTTGACAAAAGTTTCTTTAAGTTTTCATAGATATAAAAAAAAAAAAAACTGTAGTCAAACCTTGACATATACAATCAACATATCCAAAGTGACACGCACGCCAATTTTTGATGTTATAGGATAATATTAAAAACTTAAATTATTGTGCACATCTGTGAAGATGCCGCAAAATTACCAAAAAGAGAAAATCACGTTCGAATATTACCACAGCTAGATGTTTAACGATACTCTTTCGCGGCGGAAAAATAACGTTTTGATTATTTTTTCTACATATGTTCAAGCTACAGAAGAATACTACGGAGAGAAGACGGCTAGACTTTCCAAATTAAATGTGATTGCGGGCAATTTGGCGTTGCACGCCATTATTTTTATTTTGAGGTCTGCGTGCACAAACATTTGTTAACTTTATGCCTTTCCCGGTCCCCGGGGAGTTTTTTAAGTGCGTATTTTACAAACTTTTAAATGTGTGCGAATAGTAAAATTTCTACTCGAACCAAATTCGAATCGTATAATGCCGAATAGTTGCCGAAACGTCGAAAATAAAAATGGAATACGAGTGCGAAATGCTTTATTCGTAATGTGCGCAAAAAGCCAGACAGCCGAGAAATAAAATCCTATGTGTTTATTCCCCTGCAGGGCACGCGGAACGAAGAAAGTTTACGAATGAAAACTGTGTTAAAGACCTCACTTTAACTACAAACTTAAGACACATCTGTCTGTTCTGTTCGCTTTTTCACGTGTGTATATGCAGTGTGCTGGTCAAATTGACGGACATGGCTGAACCGTTAGAATTAGGTGAAATCTTGAGCCACCTAGCCCCGGCACCTCTCACGACGACGCGGGGAGCAACGGTTTGAGGAAGAGTAAGGTTAAATTATTGCTACTATTTTTGTAATTTTTTCATATTATGTACTTAGCTAGCAAAAATAAGTTTATAATTCACAAAGCTGGCTGGAGTCGGCGAAACATCATTGAATTTAAAATGGTGACAGGCGTGGATCACGGGTTTCCGTCGAGCGCATCCAAGAAGCTAGGAGCAAGATTGCTTTGTTCGAGGAACACAAGGAAGCAATTACATTGTGTCGAAATGATTTTTTAATCATGCCTTTTGAATGTAGGCTTGATTTAGACCCAACATAAGCGTGAAAGGACAAGTTCCCCCTATTAAGACGCTCTTGAATATACCCTAACGTACGCCAGCCGTACTGATGAGCGACTTATCAAGCTATTCCAAAAATCGAATACTGGGAGTTCGAAAGTCGAATCGATATACTCGGACAATACGCATGTCATTCGATTGGAATTCGAAACTTTAATATTCAAACATCCTTACTAATTTTGCTATCATATTCGGTCCTTATTATTTTGGACATCGATATGAAGATTAAAAAATAATAAAACATCCTATAAAAGGAAGTCACCTTTTGTTTGTAAAACGTTGCCGCTTTCGGCCCTCATCTTTTTTAACTACTTAAGATTCATGAGATATAAACGTCTATCGGAGAAGGCCGGGGAGGCGGGAGAGGGGGGATGACAGCAAGGCTCTCTGGAGTATTTTACTGTTATAATAAATTTTTAAATGAAGGCTAAAACGAAATAATTTCCTTCAAAACTACAGAATAATCACTTTGAGTTGTTATTCTAGAGCTTACACACCGGCGAAGCGGTGGTGCGATAATAAGAAAAAGCGGGTGGCTGGGTGTTGTCTACTCAGGGTGACTAATTAGATGAGCCTAATTAAGGTTCTAGGCCCCGGAAGCACGCTCTAAATTTAGTACGAGGGAAGATTTTATACGGTCTTTTATTTTGTTCGTAAAAATAGGAGCTGCGTTACCTCCATTCTAATTTTACCAATTTCTACGTGTATTCTGCCCAATGCCAGAAATTTGCGATAGGCGCTTCATACTCCGTTCACCCTTAAAAAAGCCTTTAACTAAAAAAACAACTGTAGAGCCCATCCACTTAACGTGAAGATGGAGGACCAGCGAAGCTGTTATCTTTACCACAACTTTACCAAAACTATACGACATCTATACAATTTTCATATGACTGTAAGGAAGACACGTACACGACTTCGTTGGTTAATTGTCTTTATTTAATTTTTAGTGACTAAAGTGACCATTGCCTTATGGTCACTATGGTAAACCGCCATTGGTTGTATTTTGACTTCGGATACGTTCTTGCTAAACGTGAGGTCAATACACGTTCTGTTGTTGGTCGTTGGTATACGTATACGTGTTGGTATACGACTATTTTAGGTTTTACAGCGACTTGGGCTCTTTATCAGCGATGATTATAAAGATCCCAAGTCTTTTTATCAGCATCGCGGGAGCGAAAGAAAAGAAGGTTAGATCGTCGCGTTCTGTCCTCAGCCTCGTCACAGCAGACTGTTAGCTGAGATAAGTTGGTGACCGTAGATGATATCAAGGGGGGAGGCACTCACTTGATCGAATGACGTTTGAGCGAACGCTCACGTTTCACCGAATGACACTTTAGCGAATAGTAGGACGCCGCGAAGCGGCGTTTTCGGGTGGGCCAAATGGGTTCACATTTTTGTAATGAGCTAACGCAGACTGTCGCCGCGAAGCGGCGTAAGCGCAGCGCGGCGGATGGGTTAACGCGCGCCCCCGTTATTCGCTAAAACTTCAATTCGCTCCAATGTCGCTGTTCGCTAAAATGTCATTCGCTCATGTGATATGGACCCGCCACGACCAATCGGAACGAAAGAGCGTCGTTTAAACGGAAGTTTTTTTGTTTGTTTTTTGTTAACGTCCATGGATGCATTCTTTTTCAGATCCTAGCACGTAACAGCTTCGCTGTAAAAATATAAAGGGCTTAATATTTTTTTTTTCTTTCTACACTTTTGTTTTATAAATATAAACGCCGTTAGACGCAATTTGGTTGGAGGTCACGGCACGCTCTACGTCCCCACCAAAGATCAGTGGCCCCGCCCATTACTACCTGATTGATTAGGTGACTCGGCTGAACACGCTAAAAAGTCTAGTATCCCCCTTTCGCGACATCCGGTGCGTCTAGTCTGGGATCTGACACCGCTTGCCAGTCGTGCGAGCAGACGCGCGGCCGCCACAGGCGTCGTCTGCTGTTTTACCACAGTCTGACCTCGTATGCAGTGCCCGTGAGACGCGGACACGAAAGCTGCGCGTCGGCGTTCGTTTTCACCTCCGTCCGTCTGCTATTCCGGCCCGTCTAAATACTTCTGGAACGCTCCGAAGATGCGTTTATGAAAGCGGCGTTCTATACGCTCCATCATGTGCGAGCCGCGGTCCAAGGAAAGCGTCTGTCAGCGTCTTTAGATTTGCGGTAATAAGCGGTCAAGAGGACTAAAAAAATCAACAAAATTAATATGTTGTTCTTTCAACTTTGCTCTTCTTTTTTTTCACGTTGCATTTGCGAGCGAGGTGGGTGAGCGTCATGACGCACAATTAAAACGCGACGTAAAAACTTTCGCTTTGGTAGGCCAGGTGTACTGCGAAAGTTGAGGGTTACTTGCTTTTTGGAGTCAAATGACAGGAACATAGACAAACTAACGCCTGATTGCCTCTAGCCAAATGGCTCACAAATTCTTACCTGTGAAGGTAGGTATCTTCTTGGTATTAAACCATGCCTGCAATCACAACGGTTTCACAATTGACAGAGAGGCGGGCCGCTTGTACGGAAACCAACATCTTTATGCAGCACCAACACGAGCGAAGGAACAAATCAAGCCATCAAGCAACATAGTCTATGTGGATGCTACAGGCTTAGGCCAGTCCCGCTACGAACCCAAGCACTCGCACAGCGCTTTCGAAGGCGCGTAATTGCGAAAGTTTTTTTGCTGCAAACTAGGTCGGTTGGGGAGATCTTCCTCTAAAAACCTCGGTGAATGCAGAACGACTCGCACTCACAAACCCGCAAACGCAGCCACGTTTGTTATTGTTTGAAACCAAAGTGGAAGCGCAATCTCGGGATATTTTTCAAAAACAATAATGAATCCATCTAGAGTATTTGTTTCTCAAACATACAAATATTCTCGATATAAATACCATTACGGCTCGGAGAAACAATTTTAAAACGAACATTTGACACGTCAATCATCTCTCCAACCAATGAGAGCCGAGAAAAGGTGCTTAGTTTTGTAAGCACCGTGCGGTGCCTAAAACAGGGCTACCCCCCCCCCCCCCACTCCCCCTCCCCTAAATTGCGTCTAACGGCGTACATATTAACATAAAAAACTTTAGTAGGAAATAAAATATTCGGCCTTTAAAAAAAATTGTTCCACTGCAGTGTTTTTTTAAAAGACATATGCAAAGAAAAACAAATTAACACCGTGGACGGAAAAACATGTAATAAAATAAATTTACAACGACAACAAATGTAGGCCATATTTATTTCGCGAAACGAATTTGTAGTTGGCGACCGCGGGAGCCCACGGAAAAGTGGACAATAGCAGTCACATGACTGGTCACTAGTCACGTGGTGCTTCTGCTCCTTCGGGAGCTTTCTATGGGCTCTAAAAGTTACTTATTAATCTTCGTTTTTTTCTTTCTTTTCTATTAAAATATCTGAAAAAAAAATACAAGTACCGTATTTTCCTGAATTTAGTCCGCACCAGGTACATAGTCCGCAGGGGCAAATATTAGGTCACACATAAAAGTTTTTGGATAGATAGTCCGCATCCGGTGCAGAGTCCGCACGCCACGCATATCCCCGCCTAGTGCCTAATCTGAACGTACAAATTATCATACACATCACGCCTTGACAACTGTCTCCTGTATTAGCTCACAGATAAGCTTGATCATAAATCAAAATTAATATACTTAGTTATTCATAAAATCCTTCTCGTCTTGGCACAAGGTGCGATATAGAAAAAAAAACGAATCATTCCATAGTCCGCACCTGTGGGTAGTCCGCATCGGGTAAAATTTAAACTTTTAAACATGTATGTTTTGCGGACTATACAGAGGAGAGTACGCTATAAGAAAATCATCACTTCCGCTTTAAATCATACGATAACAAACAAAAGCTTTGCCATTATCTGTTCAAAGGGGCGCGGTGTCACATGTTTTAGTTTCACCCATGTCGGTCCCCCTAAAGCGACGCCGCTACTGGAAGAAGGACTGCAGTCTTCGTGATCGTCGAGCAGCGGCGTCGCTTTGGGGGAACCGACATGGTAGAAACTAAAACATCTGACACCGCGCCTCTTTGAACAGAAAATGTTGAATCTTTTATTTGTTATCAGACGAGTAAAAACGGATGTGACGATTTTCTTATACTTGTTGTTTCTCAAACATCAAAATATTTTAATAAAAAAAGAAGCGCAACAAGAAAAAAAAAGATGAATACGTAATTTTTAGCTCCCGAAAGCTTCATAAAGAGCGCAAGCACCACGTGACTACAGGCCAGTTAGGTGACTGCTTGTTGGCTACTTTTCCTCGGGCTCCCGCGGGGGTTAATTACAAATTTGTTTCGGGCCGTAAACATATCTCTAATATTTTTTCTTTTTTTTATAGTTGGAAATTTCTTTTATGACAATCTTTTCCCATCAAGGTTGTTAAAAACAAAAGTTTCATTTTCCTATGTTTCTTGAGACTGCTGCCAATTCCGCAAAGCACAAGCGCTCGAGGTCGCTGCTTGTAGCTTTGTCCGCAATTTCAACTTAAAAGTGAACCGAGTATAGTTCACTCATCTGTCCCCACGTAGAGTATTAACGTCTAACTTTTCCGCCGTGTGCACTCTCGCCACAGCGGAGTGTGTGCAAAAAAAAAACAACTAAAATTGAAAGACAAAAAGGATGAGATAATGAGATCCTTGCGGTATAAACGTACTGATAACGTTTTTAAATACTCCCTTGCCGTTTCATGGCAATGTTACGATCAAAGGGACAACATCGGAACTTCTAAACAATTTCGCAGTAGTCATCGCCCGAATTTTTATAGTTCTAATAGTTGAGTTTGAGTGGAATATAGTTAGATACCTTCAGATATAACTGTGTTGTGAGTGAGTATAAAGCATTAATCGTTTGCTAATATTACTGGCTGACTCCGTACAGAATGAATCGAAAGATGGATAGTAAGCTTATGTATTTCAGGCGAAAAACCTTTACGCGTTGATTTATATCCACTTTCTGGCTTGTACAATGTTGTCCCGAATAAGAAAAGCAGATGAATTTAGAGCCAAAAATAAACGTTTAATGATGCGAACTTTTGTCTAAAAACTTGAAGAGGAAGGTGCCACGCACCTTGCGTCAGCGACTGAAGGATGGCGGACCCGAGCTGTGTTATCGCAAGTTTCATACCCGCGGCACGTTCAGGAATGTTCTGAACGTGCCAATAAATTGCCGCGATGACAGTAGAGAATGGGTTGGGATTTCTTAGAAGAGTACAGAATTAATAAATTAAGGATCTGGGCCGAGCGGGATTCGAAACTCATTCCTCTAGTTGACATCCGCATGCGTTGCCAGTACCGTCAAGCATGTGGTAACATCGCCTACACTTAGTTTTGTACCACGAGGATAGCCTCGTGGTGCGGGAATAAAAGACGACGACGAGTCAGTCGTTCCTATCTCATCTTGGCGTACAGTCCATCATCCGTAGGCGCTCGTAATAGAACGATACATGGTGTCAGAAGTGATCTTCAGTCTCCACGCACCTTGACGGATCTTCCGACACCAGAACCGCTGCGGCTAGGAGAGCACGCTGCAGAGAATTGGAAAAAATTCAAGGAGTGGATGGAACTCTTCCTTCTGGCTACAGACCCCAAGGAACGTTGTAACCTGCAACAGAAAGCCGCTATCTTTCTGCACGTCGCAGGGCAAGAAGCCATTGAGGTATTTAACACGTTTGGTTTGTCAGCTGAAGAAGCCCAAAATTATGATGTTCTGGTACGGAGGTACGAAGCCTACTGCCTTCCGAGATGCAATGAGACGTTCGAACGCTACGTGTTCCGGACCAGGCGACAAGAGGAAGAAGCTTTCGAACATTTCTACCGCGATATTCAACTGAAAGCAGCGACCTGTAGATTCGGCGACCTAAAGGCTTCCATGCTACGAGACCAGATCGTGTATGGAACGTCAAGTAAGAAGATTCGAGAGAAACTCCCGCAAAAAAAGATCTGACCTTAGAAAAAGCGGTTGAAGGTTGCAAGGCCGAAGAAACAGCCAATGTCCACAACCAAACATGGGATGACGCGGCAGTTAAAGGATCGATTGAAGCAGCGGCCAAGGTGGAAATCGTCAAGACAATCAAGCAGTAGCAGAGAGACAAGTGGCGATGTCGCTTCTCCAACCAAGCTCACACTCCAAGGCAATGTCCAGCCGACAGAAAGACATGCTCAAAATGCAGGAAGAAAAATCATTTTGTAGTATGTTGCAAGACTAAGCAGGCTGGTGTACATGACGTTGAAGAAACCAGTGAGGCAAGCAGCGATTTTGATGTGCTTGAAGTTTTGTCAACCAGCAGCGTGCAATCGGTAAGCAACCGTGACTGGACCATTACAACTACGATAGAAGAGAAGCAGGGAGAGCTTGAAGTGCACACCGGTGCACAGGCCAACCTGCTCCCACGCACATTGTTTATGAAGATCAAACAGAAGCAGCGGCTTCAACCCCCGACTGCAACTCTGCGCAGCTACTGGAGGTGGCATCATACAACATCTGGAAAAAGTCCGGCTGTCGGTATCTGTCGGCAGAAAACAAGGTTTTCTGGATTTCTTTATAGTAAAGAGGGGCAGGCAAGCCATCATGGGCCTGAAAGCATGCGAGCACTTTGGCCTCGTCAACCGGGTCAACACTGTGGAGCACGAGAACCAGCAGAGCCAACAAGTAGAGCGCGAGTTCCCGGGTCTCTTCCGTGGTCTCGGTTGCACAAAGAGAGCCTACAAGATGGTTCTTCGCGACAACTCCAGATCGATGATATATAAATTTACAGCCAGCACGCCGGGTGGCGCACGCGCTACGTGCGCCTCTGAAGGCAGAGCTCGACCAAATGGAGACAGCAGGTGTCATCGCGAAGTCACCAGAGCCGTCCGACTAGGTGAGCCCCTTGGTGATAGTACGAAAAAAAAACAACTTAAGATTATGCATAGATCCCCGTCACGTGAACAAAGCACTCAAGCGAGAGCATTTTCAGCTACCTCGGAGAGTGGAAATTGATGCAGACTTGGCACATGCCGCATATTTTAGCCGGCTCGACGCAAACAGCGGTTTCCATCAAATACCGTTGGATATCTCGAATATGCACCTTCAGCACTCCTTTCGGTCGCTACAGGTTTCTCAGACTGCCCTTTGGAATCGCTTCAGCTCCCGGGGTGTTTTAGCGCACTATGAGTTACCTTTTAGATGGACTTCCAGGTGTGCGGGTGTATATATTGATGATGTCCTGATTTGGGGCGAAACGCGGGAAGAACATGACCAACGCTTGCGTGCTGTGCTTCATGGTCTACAAACAGAAGGGTTAACTCTTAACTTGGAGAAGTGCAGCTTCGGGGTCACAGAAATTACCCACTTAGGAGATAAAATAAGCGCAGCTGGCATTGAGCCAAATCCAGAATTCGGGAAATGTGTTGCAGCCCTACCAACTCCAACGAGTAAGAAAGAGGTTCAGCAGTTGTTAGGAGCTGTAAACTACTTTGGAAAGTACTTGCCAAACTTGTCAACGCAGACAGAGTCGTTGCGTCAACCTATTCGACAAGACACTATTTTTGAATGGCAGAAGGTTTGTGAAACTGAGTGGCAACAACTGCGAAAATTGCTCACTGAAGCACCGGTCCTGGCAATTTTCGATCCCTCTCGACCCACCAAAGTCTCAACAGATGCCTCTGCATTTGCTCTCGGTGCTGCCTTGTTCCAGCATGATGGAAAAAATTGGAAAGTGGTGGCGTACTCATCACGAGTACTCACAGACACAGAGCGTAGATATGCCGAGATCGAAAAGGAGGCTCTGGAAATTGTATTTGGGTGCGAAAGATTTACCGAATTCATACTGGGAAGAAAAATATTCGTTGAAACTGACCATCAGCCCTTGATCGCTCTTGCAAAGAAAAAATTAGGCGACCTGCCACCAAGGTTGCAAAGACTATTTCTTTGTTTGCTTAAGTTCGAATTTGATTTACAGTTCGTCACTGGAAAGAAGCTGGTGATCGCGGAAACACTCTCCCGAATCTCCGGTGATTCCCAAGCAGAAGACGACACGACCGACGTCAAAATACATGCTAATGCAGTGTTTTCAACACTGGTAGGCAGCCGGACCCTGGGCAGCCTGCAGGCAGCCACAGCAAGCGATCCCGTTCTGTGGGAGGCAATTGCCTGTTTAGAAGCTGGAACTCCGATTCTGGGTGAGCTGAAGTCCGTTATGACACAGCTTTCGGTCATAAATGGAGTCTTGTTGAAAGGGAACGAAGTTGTAATACCAGCAGAAATGCGCAAAGAAATACTTAAAAGAATACACCAGGGTCACCTAGGCCTCAACAAATGTAAATCAAGAGCACGGAACTTAGTCTACTGGCCAGATATGAATGCGGATATTACTGCATTAGTCAGAAAATGCGAGACATGCCAAAGTTTCACATACAGACATCAGAATGAGCCTTTGCACACACGTGAGGTGCCTGATCATCCTTGGGCTCAGATTAGGGCAGATTTGTTCGAACTTGGTCGTAAACATTACCTAGTGGTTTTTGACGCGTACTCCAATTATCCCGAAGTGGAGGAGCTTCATGACACAACTGCTAATGGTGTGATCTCCAAACTTTCGGAAATATTTGCACGTCATGGAATACCATTGGGAGTTTGCACAGACGGAGGTCCACAGTTTTCTGCAAAAGAATTCAAAGACTTCTCAACGCGGTATGATTTTATTCATACAGTGTCAAGCCCTGGGTATCCCCGCTAGAATGGCCTAGTGGAGAAAAGCGTCCAAGTGGTCAAGCGGATACTCCGCATAGCACAGTCAACAATAGAAGACTTCTGGCTCGGCTTGCTCAGCTACCGTACGGCTCCGCTTGAAGGCGGTCGCTCTCCATCGGAGCTTTTGATGGGTCGTGGACTCGTGGTATTCGAACCCTGGTTCCAGACTTTTCTTCGGATCCAGCACCACCTGTTCAAAGGCACACACAGAACCTCGAAAAAGGACGACATCTAGAGCCGCTGCAGCCAGGAGACACCGTCCGTATCCTAAACCATGAAAAATGGGCTACGAAAGCAACCGTAGAGTCCTACGTCGCTCCTAGATCGTACAGCGTCGTCACAGAAGATGGCAGGAAGTTCCGCCTCAACAGGCAACATCTCCTGAAAGTTGACGAAGAATATAATTCAAGGACAACAGAAGAAAACGACGACTCGGAATCGGAAGACGATGGGAGACCGGAGTCGCCTAGACCAGACTGTACAGATGCAGAGACAGAGGGTTAGGAGGCACCGCAAGCTCAGACGCAGCAGGGGCCCTCATCCAACACCACCTAGAGGAGAAGGCCAGAACACGCCTCGAGTGACGTCACGGCAGCAGGCTGACGTGCGCCGCGCTATAAGCTGACCTGAAGGCTTCGCGCGTAGGTTTTCCGTCGTAGAAACGCGGGTTTTCGCACTATTTATTTTTTATGAGCTAACATGAGAGCTGTGAACGCCGAGTGATTTAAAGAACCAATTTTAGAACGCAGGAAAAGTATTATAGCCTACAATTATCGTAGTGAAATACAAGGAAGTGATATCTTGAGACAGATGTGTTCTTTTTTGAAGCGATAAACTGGGTGGTGTAGTTGTCTCTGAACGACATGCGAGTTGTATAAAAGAAGAATCCATGTGAAATGGCAATAATCGAAGTAATGGGACCAGATAAAATGAACTACAGTAACAATCGGATAAATGACGCAGAGGCATTAATTTAATTTCATTTCATTTTATTCACCTCAAAGGCATCTGAAGACGCATTACATGAGGGGGATTCAAAAATAACAGACAAAAAAATGTAATTGAACATAAAAAATAGAAACCAACAAAAAAATCACACACGCACACACACACAAAAAAGTTTATTAGCATGTTATTGTTATAATGCAGTTCTACAAATCAAGGTTGAGTTAAACAAATTAATGCACTTCTTTTTAAATGAAATGGGATATCTCTCAGTTACAATATGGTCAGGTAGTTTGTTCCAGTCAGTGGTGTAAAGTACTAAGGAGGAAAAGAGGAAAGTAAGTATGGCACTGAAATGGTTCTATCTTGCAGGAATTATCTAAAATGAATTATGTAAAATTGGCAGCCTAGCACTAAGTAGATTGAAAACAGGAATCTGAGTAATATACAGCTTGAATTAAACAGAATCGGGTTATTTTTCATCTTCTTTCTATATTAGAAATATTTATGCTAGCTTTTAAAGCGGAGACACGAGTTTTGGATGAATAATCACTGCATATAAATCTGGCTGCTTTGTTTCGAAAATTCGAGCCTCGAGATTAGGTAGCTTAAGTGTGGATTCCAAATTATGCTTGCATATTCTAATTTTGGGAGGATAAATATTTTGTATGCAAGTAGTTTTGTCTCAATGGGAGCTAGATCCCTCCTGAAAAATCTCAATTGCATGAGAAATTTCTGTGTCCAATAAACACACATGAATCAAATGAGATATATAAGAACATATAAGATCTATATAAGATATATAAGAAACTTGTAAAAAGTTTCTTATACGGTTCTTATATAGTTCTCAATAGTCCTTATATATCTTGTATGACTCATGTGTTTGTTGGACACAAGAAATTTCTCACACAAATGGCTTTTTCACAAACCAAGTGTTTTTAGTGCACTATTTGTTATTTTCTCAATCCATGATAATGAGTCCGTAAAATACACGCCCAAATACTTACTTGTACGACAATGAGTGTTCTAGTGGTTGTGAAAGTAGTAAGTACTGGGTTAGTGTTTTAGTGGAGGACTTAATTATGAACATTTGTTTGCATTTACGTGCGCTAATGTTCATCTGCAGTAGGGAACACAATGATGATATTGTATCTAAATCGTCTTGGACAATATTGTGATCACTATAAGTATTTTAATTTCCTGGTAAATAACTCAAGCATCAGCAAAACGTCTAATTGTCGATTTAATTAATGATGGTAGGTCAATGACATATATTAGAAACAAAAGAGGCCCGAGTACACTACCCTTGGGGACACCTGATGCAACAGCAACCGGACCGAAATTGCCAGACAAGTATAAAGGTAATAACATTCTAAAATTGTGATGTGCTGGTTTGAAAAATGTATTGCACATAGTTTGAAAAATGTATTGCACATATTTTGACAAACTTTTCTTAGACCTGTGATAAATCTGTATAGGTTCAGCAATTCAACGAACTCTGCCTGTTCAAATATAGTACTTGTTTTGCAGCAAGCAACCCATCCTATCTGGTTACTACATCGAAAAAAACACCTGTAACCTATTTCTTGGCAATTTCATTATGTGAAAACTTTATCTTTGCAAAAAAGTACCGTAACACCCGAGCGTTGCCCCATACGCTGATGTACTTCAGTACCGAGTCTGTGAAACGACACAGTTAGGGCGGCTAAAATCAAGTTTTGTACACAAAGAGAAGTGGGCATGGAAGCTTCATATTCAAAGTTGCTTGCATTTACAATACAGAAGAGAGTCATAAATAAGAAATTGGTCACCTTTGAACATTGCAAAGCAAGCTCCTGGTATCCATAAGTTCTGCAAATATCCGTCTTGAAAAAAATTGATACACATGCATCTTAGATATTGTAGATTTTGTGACACCGAGACACAAAATATCTGTGCAGCATGTCGGCATTTACGCTGTAGCACCACAAGATACCTAAGACACTGCTACAAGGACACCGACTATCTGCACACACACACACACACACGCACACGCACGCACGCACGCACGCACGCACGCACGCACACACACACACACACACACACACACACACACACACACACACACACACACACACACACACACACACACACACACACACAGACAGACAGACAGACAGATTCACCGACTTCAGAGAGCAGTTGCCTTTGCATGAGGATGAAGCGCAAGCACGTTGTTGGCCGGACAGGAACTAATTTGTTTAGCGTTGACCCCTTCGCTTTTTTTTTAGATTTTGCAGTGGCACTTTTCGTATTGTTGTCCTTGCAACAAAGGTTTCTCAGTTGAATGTTTTCACTGCAGTCCAACACGTGCTTCAGCTCAAACTCACAATGGGTTCACCATCACAGGCATCAGACATACTCTTCCTTGGTCTGAGTTCGCTTCTTGACATCTGTGACAGTTGGCAGCGAGTGTCTTTGATTGCAGAGTTTCAGCTTTCCATTTCTTTTGTTTGGCATTCTTGGCATTAATGCGAACATTCATCTTGCTGCAAAGATGTCACTAGAAAATGCTTGTGCATTTTCTTGTGACAACAACACGTGTTTTAAGATGAGCTCACTTGTATGTTAATTTTCACAGTAGTCGAAGTCGGAAGTCTCCTTTTCGGCGAGTAGTTCCATTATGAGATATGTAACAAGTCGGCACTGGCTGGGCATCACCAATTAGTGAACAACATAGTTGTGTTCTACAGCATTTACGCCAGGAAAAACAAGCCCTTCTATTACGAGTTTCATTGCAAGAGCACAGTCTTCCTGTGCAAGCAAACAGTAGCCAACTTGTTTCGTGCTGTTGATGCGGCCTTGCATTTTTCGCCCCTTAGGTTTTTCAAGGTGGTGTAGACTGCATGGCTGGCCACATAGCCCAGGGCCGGGAGGCCGTGTCTTATTTTTTTACAGCCCAGGGCCACATTGCAGGTATACCACGTTGCAGGTAGGCCGTCAAGTATCCGCTCGCTTGGGAAGATCTTCCTAGTTTCCATCCTTGCTAGCTGTAGTGATCGTTGAAAGAGTGCTCCTCGGCACTATTTTGTTTTCATCCTCGTAAATGTACCTTGTAGACACGTGATATTAGAAGCAAGCCAGTTGTCTATACATTCCGAAGTACTCTTCTAAGCTGTCAGTTTTCAGCTTGTCCCATGGAGGCCGTACAGTAGCCCGAGTTCATCAAAGCAGAATCCGGGATGTGTATATGACCGCTTCTGCAAGAAATAGAACGAAAAAGGAGGAAATCATAGTAATCCAAAGAAAGGCAAAATGTAATCAAAAATGGTTATAAAAATACAAAAAACATGCTCTTTTTTAAAGTGTAGCTGAAGTGGTTCCGTATATGAGAGAAAACCCTGGCAGTGTTTCGATCTGGTATTTCGGATCACAAACATTAAAATTATTCTTGAATTTGATGTGCCGAATGCGCTATAATAATAATAATAATAATAATAATAATAATAATAATAATAATAATAATAATAGTAATAATAATAATAATAATAATAATAATAATAATAATAATAATAATAATAATAATGATTATTGCACGAGCACATAGAACCAGGTACAGAAAATAATAATAATAATTAATAATAATAATAATATGCTCCATAGAGCTTCCTGGTGTGTGTTGGGATTCCTTGGGGAGCCTGAAGGGGCGCCAGCTCAATTGTTAGTATATGGCTCTGGTGTATGGATAAGTAAACTGGTCAATGAACCATATTCCGGCTTGCGTTCACTCCTAACTACAGCTCAAAGACCCGCTAAAATATAGGTCTTACTAGTTAGTTCCGGCGGATCATTTCTGCGCTCCGATGAGGATACACAGAAGCGACACGATGTACTTCTTTTTTATTTAATTTTTACATTGATGTGCTGGTTGCAACCGCGATAACCTATCACTTGCATACCTTGCGAAAATAATTCCAATCTGAACTCATAAATCAAGTCATTTTTATTTAGGTCTACACCTACAAGTAGCGCGAGCATTTGAATATGTTGCTTCCAGGCCACAACCAAATCACTCCCATGTATGCATTCAGCGAAAAGTAAAAACAAGAAACGAAACCACGATCATAAAAATTGAAAAGTTCTCACCCTGCGATGCCGTCAAGGAGCGAGATCTTCCCGTCGATTCGCTGAACAGTCCACGCTTTCGTAGTCATCCTTGCAGAAACTCTAATATGGACACTTTCACGTCCAGTTTTCCGCCAAAGCGCAGATAAACAACGTCTGTACGGAATGACAGCACCAGTGGACAGCACCGACAATCGAAACGCAACGTTCACGTTCACACACGAGGCAGCGGTTGTGTTGTATTCCAAAATGTGCTCGATCTCACTCGAGAGTTGAACTTCTGACCCTCGGCGTCCAAAAACCTACTCGCTTCTAGAGTTGTTCTAGTTGATTCCTCCAGCCTCATTGTCACGTGACCCAACCCGCAGGAGTAACTAAAAAAGCCGTCGAAGAAAGGAACGCGACGGACGACCGTTGGGGAGAAAAAGAAAAAAAGGAAAACAAAACGCGACGCCATGGCGCCTTTTTCTTTTCATTTTTTTTAGGGGTGTGCAAATATTCGAAATTTCGAATACGAATCGAATATTTTCCTTATTCGAAACGTGTTCGATTCGAAAATTGCATAGTCGAAAACTCCCGAATATTCGGCCAAAGCCGAATATTCGGGAAAACGGCGAATATTCGCACAAACTACAAATATTCCAGCAAGTAACGAGTAATCTGCTTGCCATGCATTCCCCTATGAATATGTTTATTCACTGAGAAAGGCGTATGATGCGTGCGTTATTGGTCTGCCCCGTTTCTATCTGTCCGATGGCAGCAAGACAGAATCAGTTTCGGTTTCTTTTTTATTAAGCCCTTTGTTGTGTGGCGCTTTTATAGTATTATCTGATGTAATTGAGCGTACTATAAATTGCTACAATAAAATAAACCTCGAGAGTGAAATATAAGCATAAAATAAATCTCGAGAGTATTATCTAATATAAATGTTTCAAAATTAAAAAAAAAGAAAAAGCTAGATGCGAACAGAACATTGCATCGCGATCGACAACAACTCTCGCCACTCCCGTGCAGTCAAAACTAGGGATGTCGCGAACCTGCCCAGGCTCGAGTTCGACTAAGTTCGACTTTTTCGAACTTTCAAAGGGATTTTCGACAGAGGTTCGACTGAAGTTCTACTTTTGCGCGCATGCGCAAAAATTTAAAAAAAAATAAAAGAAATACTAGTTGACTCACCTGGCGGAGGAAAAGTGCAATATTTGTTGGGTTTATTGGCATCACTGGTTCATATGAATAACTAATGAAAGCGTTAAAAGCCTATATTTTCGCTTTTATATGGTGTAAACATCGGTAACCATTTTATAAAATAAAAAATCAACTTCTTTCTAAATTATATGCTTTCCAAAATTCGAAATATTTGTGTAGCAGCCGGGCAACACTGTTCATAAGTCGAACTTCTTTGAACTTTAGGGAAATTTCGCAGGTTTCCCGAGTGAAAGGGTCTTTCTACTGGCGGAAATCTTGTCACGGCGCGTAGGGAGCACTGACTTTCTGAACACGTTGAGCAGTTAAAGGGGTGGTGCAACGATTTTATAATTAAAAGAATTTGCACCTCGTCATTTTTACGTTGTTTCTCGTGTCCCGGAGGATAGAGAAAACACCTCCTTCATTAAAAATGTCGGGATTCCGCTGCATAATCGCAAAGCAAAAGTCGAGCTTTTTCCCCCACTTGCAGGCCCAAGTGGCAGCCGAAGGAACTACGGCGAAAAGATTACGTGACCTCGGTCGGCTCTAAGCTGCAGCATTGCGCCCGCTAATGTCAGCAGAGAGAGGGAGAGGAAGCGTCCTCCGAGATAGCACACGGGAACCTACACGGCACTCCGAATGACGTCACTGGGAGTGCGGCCAGGTGTGACCCTGAAGACTGGGAGTGAGTTGAGGGGTGCCCGAAATGCCAATATTTATCTTTTTTTTACGCAACAACTAGGACACGCATGCGAAATCGGTTTTCTGTTCGTTACTTCAGAAGTGTCAGAGGGCAACTTCTACAAATTTTTGACCGAAGTCTGGAAATCGTTGCACCCCCCCCCCCCCCTTTAGTTTTCCTACACAATGATTTGTAATGAGTGCATCACTAGAAGCATCTTTAGCCTGCTGCAGCCCAGTAAAATGCAGTAGCATTGATTTATTTTAAAAAAAGTAATAAAACCTGCCGTGACCTCTTGTTTTGCAATTTTTATTACAAGACACATATTCGATATTCGATTCGATATTCGAAGCCCGTTTTTTGCCTTATTCGTATTCGATTCGTATTCGAAAATGTCAGTATTCGCACGCCCCTATTTTTTTTTGTTTGCACCGCGTCAAGCGTAGAGAGAGAGGGAAAGTAAAAGAGAACGTGCATTGCAAAGAAGCCAACTGTCAAGGGGAGCCTTGCGGAGAAGCGCACTAACAGTTCGGCCTACTCATGCCGACGCTCCTTGAAGGGAGAGAGGGAAGCGCTACGGCCTTAGCTCTAGGTGGTGTTGCCTCATCACGCCGATCTGGCAGAAGCAGACAGCCTCCACGGAGACTAAGTAATGATGAGTCGTTCCAGCAAATGCCGTAGTTTTTATTCCTTTCTTTTTCTTCTCTTTTTCTCTCCCTTTTTCTCTTTTGTTCCTGAATTTTTTTTTATTATCTAGTGTGTGTTATTTTATTTTTACATTTTTTTCCTTTAAATGCAGAGAAAAGAGGATGTACCATGAGGATAGTCTCGTGGTGCGGGAATAAAAGACGACGACGAGTCAGTCGTTCCTATCTCATCTTGGCGTACAGTCCATCATCCGTAGGCGCTCGTAATAGAACGATACAAGTTTCACCTATTTCTTTCTTTCTTTGTATCTATCTATCTATCTATCTATCTGTCTATCTGTCTATCTGTCTATCTGTCTGTCTGTCTGTCTGTCTGTCTGTCTGTCTGTCTGTCTGTATATCTGTCTATCTATCTATCTATCTATCTATCTATCTATCTATCTATCTATCTATCTATCTATCTATCTATCTATCTATCTATCTATCTATCTATCTATCTATCTATCTATCTATTTATTTGTTGTCTATTTGTTTATTGGTTTATTTGTTGTCTATTTGTTTATTTATTTATTTGTTCGTTGTTTATTTGTTTTTTTATTTCTTGTTTTTTCATCGTCTTGTTTTACCCTTAGGTCCAGAGGCATTACAGGGGGGAGTGGTGAGAGAACAAATAAAATAGCAGTGGAAAATAGAAAAATAGTTAAACAACAGGGAATACAAGGTGTCGAATATTTGAACAAAAAAAGAACGCAATCAACATTTAATGAACGTGGTGCGAATAGATGATTCCATTAATTCGAAGCTCCAGCTTTAAATGAGGCAAAATATGCGTTAAAATAAAAACACAGAACGCCTACTTTGTGACGGTGATCCAGGCGTGCGGAAACAAGTGATGGTGGGGCTGTCATATGATTTTGGATTACAGTGTTGTGATGGCAAATTTTGTGAAAAGAACAAATACTAGCGATTTTGCGGCGACGTGCGACACTGGGTAGAAATAATGTGTTCTTCATTAATGTACGCTGGCGGTGCGATTATAATTAGCCAGAATAAAGCGCGCGGATCTATACAAAATTAATTCGAGTGAGTTAGTGAGATAGGCGGCACAGGGATCCCAGATGGAGTCTGCATATTTAATCTTTGACCGCACTAAGGTTTTATAAAGAAATATTTTTTAACGAGGAATGAACCAGAGAAAAAAATACGTTTAAGCATAGTCTCCTCTATACTCACAAAGCCTTCTAGTTCGACGACGGAGCCATAGAGTGCCCGGTCGCAGATTTGGAGCGCGAGGATCTGGTAGCACAGAGCATTTCTCGGGGAGCCTGTAGTCAGCGCACAGCGTTTGCAGCGGCGAGGACCCGAAACATTGTTTAGAAGCCCGACGAGAAAAGAAGCGGTAGCGTGAGGAACGCGAGGAGCACGAGCGGACATTCCATCGCTCGGGATAAGTGTGTGTTCGGCGTCTCGCCGCAGCGGGGCGCCCGTTACATGCCTCTCTTCTCATCCGTTGTCTGCCGCTCTACCTTTTCACTTTCGGCGGCCGCGTCTCGTGGCGATCTGCCAAGTTTTGTCAGTATGAGGGAGGCTATGGTTTAAGATAAAAAAGCATATGGTTAGCGTTACCAGTCACAATTAATATGTAGGTTCCGGGAAAGATCGGAGTTTAGGATCACTCCTAGATACATATTAGAGTTTACAAGCTCCATCTAGTGTTGCGTTATTAAAGTAATACGTAGAAGAAAAACAAACCTTATGGACCATGTGCGTTAGCGTCCAAATGCAGCCGACGCTACACTCTAAGAAATGCCTGCGCGTCTACTTACCCGCAAAACACTCGAAGAGCCAATCTCTGCGATCTACGAAATCAGCTCACCGAATGATGAGGCGGAACATATGTTTAGACCTAAAAAGGAAGTCTGCGCTGTGGCATTACGCAATGCAAGCATGACGTTTTGCATTGCGTAATGCCACAGCGCAGACTTCATTTTTAGGTCTAAACGGATGTTCCGCCTCATAATTCGCTGAGCTGATTTCGAAGATCGCAGAGATTGGCCCTTTGAGTGTTTTGCGGGTAAGTAGACGCGCAGGAATTTCTTAGAGTGTACGAACTGACGGAACCAATCAGACGGAGTCTGATTGGCTCTTATTAACATGAGGAATATAATCTGATGTCCCTCGTGTTTCTCTATGTGTTCTATCATCGTTGAAGTTCCAGTGTTGGCGGTAACGCGTTACATGTAACGGTGTTACTGGTAACGCGTTAGTTTTTTTACGGTAACGCAGTAACGTACTCGTTACATTTTCAAAACAGTTGCACGCAACGTACTTACGTTACCGATTTCGAGTAACGGGTAGCGTAGTTAGGTTACTCGTTAGATATTCTTCCCCAGACCTGAACAAATGTACACTTACATTTTTTTCGTCTTTCCATACTCCGTTTCACCTTAACCCCAGACGCAGCCGACGCTACGACCTGAAAGAATTATTCCAAGAGTGTCAAAAGGGCACCATCATGATGTTCGCCGTGTTTCTGTACGTGGTATATCATTGCGCAACCAGTCATAAACCAAAAAAGACTAGTGACTTGAGCTTTTGACGCTGCTTGATTGGTCCCATTAGCTCGTAGTGTCGGCTGCGTCTAGATTTACGTTGAAACGAAGTATAGGCACCAAGTCATTAATTAATGCCCGTATTTCCCATACCTTCAAAAGTTTGACTGTCGTTCCGGCACGGGGCGCAAGCCCCGCTGTTATCGCCGCGTGGGAAGTCAACCTCCACCTGCTTGTGGTGAGCCCTTCCAGCTCTATAGCTACAACGGAGGCTCTGGCGAACTCTCAACCCTTCACCTGGGGGGAGGAGCCCTATCTATGGGGCTCCTCTCAGGAATGGAGGGGAAATAGAGGCGGAGTCGTGTCCCCTAGCAATCAGAATGAGGGCCCTTTCCAAGGGGGGCCCTCTTGGGAGGATAATGCTGACAACATGGTGGTGCCCCCACGAGGAAGAGTGGCACAGCCAGCTCTTCCAATATTCACCGTGGGGACATAAAATATCACTGCGGCGGGACCGCGTGGCTCAGTTATGGTGGCCTTGTGGTCTCGTCGACCCACTGTGCCACACACTCATGCCCTCTTCGTCCCGTATAGGGTCGGACGGGGGCCGGGGTCTCGGGGTCCTCTTCCCAGCGGGTCCTTCCTGGGTCGTTCGCTTGGCGGCGCCCAGCTTTATTTTTACAATAGTTAGTCCCCAATTGGCCTTTTCCTGAAAATTCACACTTGATCGTATGATCCAATTCATTTTTATTCAAATTGGCTTTAAGTCTGCAGTGCCTCTGGCGGGAGCGGACGCAGAGGACAGCTATTTTACAATTTTTAACAAGGAGCCCCAACCTACAAATATGTCGTTTCCGCACACACAAAGTCCCACTTTAGCAAAATCCCCAACGCCCACGCCCTTTGTCCCGTTGACAAAAAACGCTGTCGCCAAAAAAAAAACGCTGTTACCTTCAATTTATAAATAAAAAATAACGCAACAGTAACGTCTGTTCGTTTTTATCGGTAACGGTAACGCGTTCTTTTTATTTCGATGTAACGTAGGTCAGTAACGCTCTCCATTATTTTACAAGTAACGAGTAACGTGTTTCGTTACCTTTTTTTAAGTAACGCTACAACACTGCGCTGAACCAATCATAAACTTAAAAGGCCCAGTGACTTGCGCTTTTGATGCTGCTTGATTAGTCCCATTAGCTTGTAGCGTCGGCTGCGTTTAGAATTAAAAAGGCCCCGCAAATACCTTTTTACTTTTTTTTTTTTCATTTGCACTGAACCTGAGCGCACTGAACGTAGTAATTAGGTGATATTTTCCTTTTCTCAAAATTCGCTTTATTGTAAAGGTTATAAGCGTATTAAAATGACAAAAACAAGCAAAAAATAACCTGCTTCATGACGTCCTTGGTCCTTTTCCCGCATCAGAGGATTCCCCTTATCGCGGTGACTGAGGAATGTGGGGAGGGAGGGGAAGACGGATCAAAGGAGGTGAGGCCGAGGAGAGATTTCGTCACTTGCCGCGCGCGTTCGACGCCTCGGGGCGCCCCCGTAGGAGAAGGAGGTTTCCGCGTCGTCCGGTTAAACTATGACGCACTGACATTTAGTTACCCTGTCCCTGCCCGCTGGGTTGCCTGAACCACAAGAGACGTAGAGACCGCCAAAAAGGTAGACGCTTAAATAGGATTGCAGGGCTCCTTTAAGATAAAACGAAGTATACACACTATCGCTTATGCGGCATCTACACCACGTTTGAATATACAACATTATTAAATTTATTACAGTTATGTCATGTATCCGGGCTGTTTATTTTAGGTTTTTCACATTGCTTCTAAAAATCCGTTAAGGCTGCACCAATGCAGTATTTTCACGTAACTTATACCGCCAGGGGGACATTATCTATGGGACTAATCGTGACTAGCAGTTGAATAATTAACTAAAATTTACTGAATAATCTAAATTAGTAAAAATAAACACATTTTTAATATTAAAAACTTTTTGAGCGTCATCAACAACCATGAACTTAGTAAATTTTATGAAGAATCGCAGCACATTGGAAACGCGGGGGGCGCTAAAGTTACCACTCGTGAAACATGCGCAAGGCTGGTGGTGCGAGAACGTGGATGATAATTTTATCATTGGCGTCCATGAGGCCAAATTATCAAACATCAATGCATACTGAGTAGCATCGTTTCGAAGTGGGAATGGTTCAGCCGTTTTTACGCATTCGTTTGTCATTTCAAATTTGAACAAACGCGCGTCGCCAGGGAACTTATTAAGAGTAGAACTCAGTTACAAACTAAAGGCGGAATATATAAAATGTCCAGCCCTCTAACCCATCCTGGTACTATGATGAATACTTCAAAATTAATATTTTTTTGAGAACAGTGGTCTTAAATTGGGAATGGTTGGGCTGTTTTTACGCATTCGTTCATCTGAAATTTAGGCACCCACGCCTCGCCAGGGACCTTTTGTGAGGACAACTCACTTCCATACTTAGGGCGGAATATACAATTTAGAATCTTCTAGCACGTCCTGATACTAGGGATGCCGCGAACTTTTTTCGAATCGAAGTTTCGATGATCGAATCAAGCGATTCGGAAGGTTCGAAAGATTTTGCATTTTCGAATTTTCTATATCGTAAAATTCGACGGAAGTCGAATTTTCGAACTTGTTAAGCTAAGATGTTCGACGCTTTTCAAACCGTCGAACTTATTACGCTAAAAAATTCGATCCTTTTCGAACTTTCGAACTAATCACACTGCAAAATTCGATGCTTGTCGAACTTCCGAACTTGACTGACCAAACAATTCGATGATTTTCGAACTTTCGAATTTCTTGCACTAAACAGTTCGAAGCTGTTCGAACTTTCGAATTTCCTATGCTAAGGAAATCGATAATTTTCGAACTTTCGAACTTATTTATCAATAGAATTCGAAAATTTTCGAACTTTCGAATCCTGAAAAGTCAGAAGTTCGACGAACTTCGAACTTTTAGGGTAAAAGTTCGACGTTCGTCGAACTTCGAAAGACCGGCGGACGGTTTCATTTGAATTCAAGTAGTGAGGTACATTCGTAATTTTTTTTTCTCGAACTTTTACATGCGGTGTTCCGTTCTTTACGAAAGACAATGCCGTTTATTTCAATGTTCTGGCATGCTTAGTTTTAAAGAAATAAATTCCCGAAGGAGCGAGGAAGGACGACGGGTTTTTGACGATTATCGTTTATGCCAGATTTGAAGCGCGATGTAGCCGAAGCTATTTATGGTAGAGATGTTCAACTTTTTTAAGAATGATTTGTGTATAGCCTAGATAAGTGTCGATATGACTATTGTTATTCAAGGTGAGTTTCGAAGAAATGTCCAAACATCTATCTACTAGCAATTATGCCCTACACTTGGTATTTATTTTCGTCTAAGTTGTTTGAGGTATCGCATTTAAATTAACACCACAGACAGTACATATCATTGCCGTCTGCAGAATACAAATTAATGTATTTATTGTTTTTTCACGTTAAGGAATAAATTAACTCATGGGAGAAGATTTCTAATATTGTTCAAGTTCAGCACGTCATTAAAAGAAAACATTTTTTTTTCTCTTCACGTTCCTGGGACGTGTTTCTTTTAGCCTGTACACATTTTGGTAGGAGAAAGTTGTTTCGAAGTTCTGAACCTCTGAATATCCAAGAATACAACACATCCGGCGAGTTTTTGATAGTTTTTTTTTCTTTCTCCAGCTTTTTATCCCCGCATTTAGTTTTTTTTTCTTTTTTTTTTTACCATTGGCACAGGTATTTAGGTCGTAAAGACATAGCTTTGAACTTCCGAACCACTAAGCATGTGACGAGTAGTGCCTTCTGACAACGAGTTTCTAACAATGACCATCTACGAGATCGTTTATGCAGTGAAGAGCGACAGCAGCTATACATAGGCATAAATAATTTCAGATTAAAATAAGCTCGACCACGCCCTCTTTCCCCGTATTCTTTTCTTTAACAGTCCGAAATACCTGGAAGGGGAGAAGGGGAACTGAGGCCCCCCCTCCCCCTCCCCTCTTCCCTCCCCCATTTTTCCTCTTCCGACGCCACTTGTAAGGTAGAACGCTCCTCAACCTCGAGTTGTGTCGGCTTCTGTGCTTTTTGCGAGGTGATTCCTCCGTCCCAGAAAATAAACCTCCAGGACAATTACAAACTTAACTTACTATATGCCAGCGTCACTCGGGCGACGTTCGATCGGATTACTACCAGCGTGCAAGGGGTGGGGAGGTAGTTTGCCAGGTCGCTTCAAGGTTTTTCTGAGCCTCAACCTCCTGCCCGCCCCTGGTCATTTCGAACTGGATGAGTATCGTAAAACAGTGTGTTCGTGTGATCACTACTGCGTGATGCACGTTAAAGAACCCCCCCCCCCCCTCTCCGGGCTGGCGGTCACAATTACTGATCTATGGTCACACGTCACTCTGCACTGGCAAATATTCCAGCACATCCGGGATACTTGTCGTCTCATTTAATTGCTTACCAACTTCGCAGAGCCTAAGTATAACACCCTAACTTTTCTAAACTTGATTTCGTGAAAACCAGTGAGTCGTGAAAACGCTTTTTGAAACTGAAACTGTGGAGGAACTTGAAAACTGGACTTCGAACTTTGAAAACTTGGACTTGAAAAAAATTCAAAATCTTCGAAGTTTTTTTTCTTCGAATTCAGCGTTAAAAGAGAATCGAAACTTTCGAACTTTTCGAACTTTATGCAGAAAGAAATTCGAAATCTTCGAATTTTTCGACCTTCATGTCTATAAAAATTCGAAGCGTTCGAAGTTTGCAAATTTTATTTCCAATGAATTTCGAAATCTTCGAACTTTTCGAACTTCAGATCTTAAGAAATTCAGATTTTTCGAATATCTCGAATTTCAAGTTAGGAAAGGTCGAAATCTTCGAATTTATCGAACCTCAAGTAAAAGATATTCGAAATATTCGAACCCGAAATTTTAGAAACCGTGAAAGCTTCGAACTTTTCGAATTCGAAACTCTACTGTGATCGAAAGTTGCGACTTTTTTCGAATTCGAACCTCGGTCGGTACGAAAATATTGAAATTTTTCGAAATCGAACCTCAGTTCGCTTCGCAAATATCGAAACCTTTCGAAATCGAACCTAGGGTGGTTCGCGACAACCCTACCTGATACTATGGCAGATAGTTCAAAGGGAATCCTTTTTGAGAAAACCGGTCTCAAAGTGGGGATGGTGTGGCCCTTTTTACAAATTCGTTCATCTTTTGAAATTTGGGCACCGCCCCTCGGCAGGGAACTTTGTGAGAATAACCCAGTACCCAACGAAATAGGGAATATAAAATTTAGAGCCCTCAAGCACACCCTGGCACTATGGAAAATCCTTCGAAATCATTCCTTTGCAAAAAAACA
This sequence comes from Ixodes persulcatus, assembly GCA_013358835.2. Taxonomy (NCBI): domain Eukaryota; kingdom Metazoa; phylum Arthropoda; class Arachnida; order Ixodida; family Ixodidae; genus Ixodes; species Ixodes persulcatus. Next base: position 692,409 of record JABSTQ010011335.1, on the reverse strand, counting down.
GGTTTCTAGGTGGGGATGGTTCTGCCGTTTTGATGCATTCGTTCCTCTTTTGAAGGTCTGGCCTTCGTGCCCATACCAGGAACTTTATGAATTCGGCCGAGAACTTAACTGGTAACGAGATAAATAATGTAAGGCCCTCGGCTATACGTTGCTGCAATGGAAAATCCTCTAAAATGAGCAACGTTTGAGTAAACGTGTCTCGAAGTGGATATGGTTTGACTATTTGCAGGCATTCGTTAATTATTTCAAATTCGAACACACGCTCCTCATTCAGGAATTTTTGGAGATCGGCCGAGTTCTTAATCGGCGATGAAATACAAACTTTAGGCCCCTCGACTGCAAACATCTGCGGTGGCAAATCCTCTGAAATGAGCCATCTTTGAGAAAACGTGTCTTGAAGTGGACATCGTTCGACAGTGTTCAGGCATTCGCTCATAATTTGAAATTTGAAACGCCTCGTTTGTAATGGCCGTCTAGGAACCTTGAGAGGTAGTGACGGTAACTGTCTCGCCTTCGGCCATGACGAGAGAAGAGGGGAAGGAGGAACTCCTCTCTTCCCGAGAATCCCTTTTGTGTGACCCAGAAGTCGCTATTGTCCCTCTACAAGATTATAGAAGATTACCCGTCACTCAAAATTCGTACAAAAGCAGCCGCTTCGGTGGCTGGAACGACTAGGCCATCCTCTCGACGTCAGCCTCGCCGTAGCTCTGCTCGTCCCGAGACTAACTACGTCACAATTGCGTTGGATGTCACGTGCTCTCTGCTGGCTGTTCTCCGAGCGCTTGCCAGAGTGGGCCGTTTATAACGAAAAATACTGCCATCAGGCTCAAAATACAAACGTGCGACTGTCATTTACGGATATTATGGATCATATTCAACCTATTTTTGAACACGACGGGTATATTTCAAATTTTGTTGAAGTATCCCTTTAAAGGTTCACTGCAATAGAAATGAAATAAGTATTTCAGTCCGCTGCCAGGCAGACTGAAATATTTGAGCGCATTTCACTTGGGAATCTACGGTGAGAAAGTCATCAAGTCTGGCGTCAACACATTATTTGTTTTATGTGACGAGCAAAACAAATGGCTGTGCATCACTATGCCCTGAGCGTCTAGATGCAAGATTCTTGACATCTGAAATAGCAGCTTGAAAAGAATATATCTTGAAATGGCCGCTGGTTCCGGTGCTCCTCCAGGTCCGTGTCGAGAACTCGTCCAGCACTCCGCGATCTTTCCCGCGCATTCATCCATCATCTTAACAAGCGATATCCTTTCGCGCCTGCGCGGGGACGAGGACATCTGTAAACGTCCCTAAGCGAGCATAGGCGTCTGGCGCCCCAACGGCGAGCCTCTTCAAGCCGGACCATACTTATGTAATGCCTTGTGTTAGACAAACTAATGGCACTTCGCGCTTTACCTATCACGATGTTCTATCTTGCTTGGTACGCAACAGTGGCACAACACTATTTTTTTTTGTCGCAAAGCGATAGCGCCGTGACTGTATACAGGGACAAACGACTCTAGCTCTTGAACAACTCGGCTGTGGCCGCTGCACAGCGATGTGTGGTCGCGAACTGGTTCGATCCGTCATTGCTGTTGTCTGTTCGTATCCTCCGTAGCGTGGATGCTCTTAGGAGCCGGACGCCCACCACCTGCTTAGACCCATCGCGAATCAGTCCGTCGTATGAATCGGTCATTACATAGAGGTTTGTTTAACGGTATTCATTTTTAGGCATATAGCCGCCGAATTACTTTGTTTCTATAAGTTCGTGCTTACCCTTTGCCAGTGTGTACCAAATTGCTTAACTTAAGACGACAAACAGTTATCCTAGCGGGTATCTATCTTGTTCGCGCTCGTACAGGAAAGGTTTCCTCTTTAAACAAACATGCGTATTTATAGGCGTCGTGCCCGAACAGCCAATAAATATCAAGATCCAAAGCAGCGATGTCATAATACCAATCAATTTTAAACACACACACACACAAAATGTAAAGTGTATAGGTAACGAAATTCACGGAGAGGCAACGTAATTTTTCCTCCATAGCCTTCGCAGCCAGTGTAAATATAAACATCTGCGAAAAAAAAAAAATGATCTAGCGCCAACAAGCCCGGGCCCGTGTTCTGTTTCTCGCCTCTTACACACAGGGCGTAGCAGGAACGGGAGGGGTCCAATGAGCCTAGATTTAGGAGAGGGTTCAACTGAAGCCATGGAGAGCGTTTGCACTTTAATTGAGCACGCTTCCTGCGTAGATTAACCGCAAGTACAAACGCGTTACGTTGCCGCAAGGCGAGACGGAAGGCGGGACGAGGCCCTTGCAGGCGACGAACACTTTTGACACCTTCTCGCCGCTCGTATTAAAAACGCAGCCCCCACACCACGTGACACCTATTGAGCGGTTCCAGCCACTCTGTAATCTAGGCACACGAGAGGAGACCGATGAAATGGAAAGAATGGGGGCGTTGGAACCCCTGCGCCCTATTTCCACCACCTTTTTTTTTTTTCTTTTCAGAGCGATGGAAATTGCATAGATACCACTTCAGTGCAGCTGGAGCAACATTTCTTTTCTTTATTTTTATTTTACAAAGAGCTTTCCTTCCTGGCTGTGTGAAGTCGAGCCGCTTGAATGGTTGTCGGTTCTGTCGTTTCTGGATGCATGAAAATAGCTGGGCGCCATACGGACAGTCAATGTTGGCTTTCGGACTTGCATAAACGGGAGCGTGCAATACTATTGTACGTGCTGCTTTCTTAGATTGAAAAATTGGAATGTCCAAGTATTTTATTGATTAGCATATATTCCGGCGTGTACCCAGTAAATTATATAAATTTTCATCGTGGATTATTTCGGGTGTGCAGTGTTGATTACTTTCTGTATTTGGCATGTGCGATACAGAGAAGTGAATCAGAAACGGTGAATACGTCGGTTTCTTTTTTTGTGTTTTTTTTATTTGTGTGTTTCTTGGACATTTTTTTTCTTTTTAAGTTTGTTTCAGAATGAATATTATGTTATAAGTTATTTTACAATAAAAATAAAAACAATTGCGCAATATTTACGTTGTTAGACGCAATTTTGGTGGAGATCACGGCCCGCTTTAAGCAACGCCCAAAGATCAGTGGACCGACCCATTAACTACTGATTGGCTTGGCTGCTCGGCTGAACATACTGGCAAGCCTTTGGTGTCTCCCTGTCGCGACGTCCGGTGCGCCTAGTCTGGCGCCGAACACCGCCTGCTAAGTGCGAGCAGCTGCGCGGCCGCCTCCGGCATCGTCTGCTATTCCGCCCCCCTCTAAAGCCCTGTGCAAACCGAAATCGGATGTCGGATCCGGCAGCCGATTTCGGTTTGCACGGGCCTTACAACCGCCCGCTAAGCTCGAAAGACGCGACCGTGAAAGTAGCGTCCCAACGCTTCATCATGCGCCAGCCAGGGTCCAATAGAGGACTGCAAGTGGGGCGAGAGGCCGCCGTTATGTCTGCTCGTGCGGACGAGTCTGTGCAAAAGCAAGCTTGCCAAAGCTACGCTCACGCGCACGCTTTACGTGCTTTCACAGATGAGGCACCAGTCGCGGCGCCATGCTTGCAATCGTCTATACAAGCGTCTGTCAGCGTCTGTAGATATGCAGTAGAAAGCGACCCAGAGGAGTAAGAAAAACCAACAAAATAAATATGCAGTGTTTCTAGTTTTTCTTTGGTTTCTCGCAAAGCGTCCTCGAGCAAGGTGGGTGAGCGTCATGACTCACAATTAAAACCCGACCTAAAAATATTGGCTCTAGACATCCAGGTACACTGCGAAATGAAATGACGGAAACATACCTTGAAAAACCTGTTGTGAGGCGACCGATTTTTGCTTCAAGCGAAATGACTCGCCATTTTTTAACCGTTTAGGTTACTTCTCCGTATACTAAAACCATGGTCGCAATCACGACGGTTGCACGATTTTGAAAGTAGCGGGACTGCTTTTGCTGGAGCCGACACATTAGAAAGTTTTCATAGACCATTCTGCCACCTCCGCTAGGCTTCTCCGGGACGAAGACGCCACCACTGCGCATGCGCGGCGCTAGCCTTTCCTGCAGGGTCCCGGATCTCGTAGCGGTCATGCCAATAACTTCGCGAGACGGCGGAAATCATCTAAGAAAACTCTCTAGTTCTTCAGCAGGAAAACGCGCAAAGAAAATAAATCAAACCAGATCATGCAAAATAGTTGACGTGGGACGCTAGGCTTACGCCAGTCCCGCTACGAAAACAAGCACCCCGGCAGTACTTCGAAAGGCGTGTACTTCCAAAAGTTTTTTTGCTGCAAATTACTTCGGTTAATGGCATATTACTTAAAACACCTCGATGAACGCGAAACGACTCGCTCTCATATAAACAGGCGAGATCAACGAGTTTCTCGGTGCGAGTAAATGCTGGCCGCAAACGGCGGCAGCCATGTTTGCTATGGTTCGAAAGCCAATCGGAAAAGAGGGTCTCGCGATATTTCTGGAAACATTAATGACTCGACCGATGTAGACTGTTTCTAAGACATCAAACAAATGTCGAATAAAAGACCACTGCGGCACAGAGAAACAATTTTACGACGAACATTCACACGGAAATCATCTCTAAAACCAATGAGATCCAAGAAATGAATCGGATAACTGGCTACGCTCCTGGGCGGGGCCTAGAGTGGGCTACGTCCACCTAAATTGCCCCTAACGGCGTAAATGTTGCTTAAAGGGCCTCTGACACGCCAAGAAAAATATTTTTTTTTCATGCTAAACGTTGCAATGGCATATCAGGACATTACAAAAAAATTGTTTCACTATAGAGTTGCGTAGTTTTTTTATAAAAAATATAAATACGAGGCCCAATTCAAAGTTCCCGCCGTGCACTGTGACGTAACAGTGTACCGCAAGGTGTCGGGGCGGTCAGAAGGGAGGCATCGCCGGAAGTCACGTGAGTTGTATCCCTCTTCGTGCTTACCGCGAGCGCGTGTAATATTTTTTTAATATTTTTGTTATTCTCCGCACCTCCTCGAGCGATCCAAGCAGACAAGGTTTCTTTTATTTGCTTTTCATCGCTTAATGTTGCTGTAAAGGTAGAAGAAGCGGAGTCAGTGAATTGACGTGATCAACTACAATGCCTAGAAGGTGCTGTGTGAGGGACAGTCCTGGTATTTCAGCAACTGAAGAAGAGATCACACTGCATGCATTTCTGAGAGACATACATCGGCCGCATGAGCACCCAGTAAACACGTTCTACTCATGCTCTAGACAAAATACGTACAGAGCGCGACACTGTTAGCGCGAACAAGCGATCGCCGGTTTTTCCAGTTTTTCTCTTTGAAACCAAGGGATGTCATCCAAGTTATTATTGCTACGGAAAGAGCTCATTTAGTTCTATAATGTGAGCGAAAAAATTTCGTGCTCGCTAATACTATTTAGAAGTAAAATGCGCCAATGCGCCGATGTCGTGTTCGCGCTAACAGTGTCGCGATGTGTACTTTGTGCTCGACGTTTACTTGTACTTGGTACACTCACCAGTTCGTATTCTTTAGACAGCAGGCATCTACAGCCTGGAGAGTATCCGATGATTCAACGACCTCGGTGTCTCGACCTTCAGCAATGCGATCGGGCGTGTCGTATGCTAGCAATCCTAATTTCTGCGAGCGTTCTAAATTTTTTTTCTTCAAAACTTGATAGCTTGTTTTGCGCCCAGTATAGCCCTGCATTATCGGACTGACGGCATGCACTCGTACACTGGCTTGTACTCGCAACGCTTTCATCATTGACCTCCATCACGTCGATCCACTGACTCTTCGTCCTCAAATTTTACAGCACGCAAACTAACCAACGGTGCAGGAATAAAGAGCTAGTGGAACTGAAACCTCGTTTTCTACGATCGCTCGTACGAAGAGCAGAATAATAAAAAGAAAAAAAGTCTTAGGCATGGTCGCGGAGAGCACGAGGAGTGAAACTCACGCGACTTCCGGTTAACCCACTTTTAGTGACGTAGTTCGATGCCTCCTTTCTGACCGCCCCGACACCTTGCGGTACACTGTTACGTCACAGTGCACGGCGGGAACTTTGAATTGGGCCTCGTATTCTATTTTTTATAAAACAACTACGCAACTCTATAGTGAAACAATTTTTTGTAATGTCCTGATATGCCATTGAAACGTTTAGCGTAAAAAAAAATATTTTTTTGGCGTGTCAGAGGCTCTTTAAAAAACAACTTTTTTTATGTAAAAAAACGGAGAAAAACGCGGGTTTTAAATATTTGTTAAAGAACTGATGTTACCGGGTGCAAGCCGATTCCTGGCTCAAATGTTCGTGTCTTATTCGTGAGTCACGCGCGTCCACATGCACAGACCCGCGCGTGCTCACGCAAGTGTTTAAGCGTGCGGGCGCGCAGGCGCGCGGGTGCACCGGAGCGCAGATACGCACTGGCAAGCACACACACACGGGCACGCGTGAAGGCAAAAGAGCTTTGGTATTTTGCACGCGCGTGTGTGGAGCGCTCGCATTTATTGCTCTGCAAGTAGTTGCAGAGCAGTACATAGGGGGAGGAATTTGGTCATCTACAGCAGAGCCGTTTATTGAGAGAGTTTGGCCATACATTGGTTTGAATAGGCGAGCATCTCGGGGCCAACCACAGGCCGCGAAACAGCCCCTAGCGGTGGTCGTGTGCTCTAAATTTGTGACACGACTATACTTCGTTTCACGTTATGTGCGAGCGAAGGCAAAACTGGAAGCGTGAGCACGGAAGCTCCGTGCGTTCAGGCTTTGCTCGAGCGCGCGAGCTGGGGAGAAATGCAAAAAGCGCTGGTCTCGCGCTTCTAGCTTTGGCTTCGCTCGCAGATAAAGTGAAACGAAGTATAATTTGAGCCGTGCCGAGCGGAACTCCGCGTCTCAAGACGCTCGCACACACCACCCTTTGCACTGCTTTCTTTCAGCCAGTCTCAGGACGCTGTTCTAGCAGTGCAGACAAAGGCATGGGCACGAGCGCGTGGCTTTGGAAAGTGCCTCCAATGCACGAGGTCTCGTACAAACAAAAGCGTTTCGCTGAGCTAGGCTCACGCGCCTGTGCCATTGTCTTCACTGCAGACATTTGTGAGATGGAGTAGAGGTCTCCTGATTGGTCGACGCTGTGTCACAAATTTAGTTTACGCTCTAAGCGTGGGGGGAATATTCGGCGCTGGCGGTGGCCTTTGCTCCGCCTATTGGCCAAACTCTCCCAATACACGGCTCTGATCTACAGTTCTTGATCTTTTGGCTCCTCCCACTGGAGTGACATCGGGGCCTAGAGACCTCCAAGAAACATGGGACGCAATGTGAACGGCGCGCGCCTGTCCGCCATTGCTGATCCCATTTCCCACGCTCGCATACGCAATCCTGTGTATCGCCAAGGTACTCGAGGTGCAAACGTTTTTGCGTTTATTTTTGGGGGTTTTGAGGTTGAAAAAACGCTTCGCTGAGTGTACAGCTGTATGCAAAAACCACAACCTTCACGGTTGTAATTTCTTGTTAATCACCCCCTGCTTGTTAATCACCCCCTTCACCCCTGCTCAAAGTCGAAAAATATGGCGATAAAGATCATGCACGACAGTGGGTACGTTCAATCAATTGAACTAAAATTAAAAAAAAGTTTGGTGCGAGAGAATACACAATTTGCGAATAGTCGTCTAAAATGTGAACACCCTGTAGCAAATATGCAGCGAGCAACCGACCAACTTCAAATTTTGCCCGGTGGAACGTTCGCTTTGCCTGCAGGGCTCGACGACTACTGTTTCGACGCCATGTGTTCATTAAATGCCGTTGGGCGAAATTTGCCACTTGCTCACAGAATATTTGGTTGATGGAGTCGAGCCGTGCAGCTCGATGTTTATTTAGTAAACATCCGGTTTCTTTGGGCATGTCCAGGTAATAACCGTAGTGATATTAACTGAAGACTGGGCTGGGGCCGAAGAAGGCAAAAGTTTGAAGTGCTAGAAACAAAATACAGACAACGCCTCGAATTGAGACGCCTCGAATCGATGCCAAGCGAGACACGGCCTCGAATCGAGACGTTGTCTGTCCCTATATTTGTTCTAGCACTGCAAACTTTTCTTCTCAAATCTCGGGTTGATATCACCATGGTAAACTTACACCAGCTCGCCTGCGCACTAACTGCATTTAGAATAATAAGATTGTTTAGTTATTGTTAAGAGAGCTCTATTAAGGTACGCGGAAGGCCTTCACGACGAGATCATCCCCTTTCAGGAGTATCATTTCAAGCAGGCCTCCCAGAAAGTGTTATTCAGAAAATTTAAAGATTCTAAAATGCAATATATTCGAATGGATAGCTTTAGTTCAGTCCCATTATAACGGGCAAATGCTCCTAGTTTCGGATAACGAGCGCTTCAAAGCAAACACGGGTGCAATTCCAAAAGTCTCGTGGAACGATAGCATTTCCTGAAGCTCTGATCACCGTCTGCGCTCGCTGACGCGAATATTTTACTAAAAGATTTGTCTACCGTAAAGTCCGAATTGTTATTGCCGTACCCTACTCCAAAATAAAGACACATTAACTAGAACTAAAATTGTGGAAACTTACTCGAGCGCTATTTTCGCGACGCACCGATCATACGCGATGCATATGAACGGACTGGCGTCACCGCGCGTACAGAGAGAGATTAGACAAGGCAATGGGAAAACTAACTGAATGCAGCGTCTCTATGCACCCGACGCAGCGTGAATAACGCTGACCCCCAAAATTAATGCATAAGAGAACAGCCATGCGTAGGAGAAAACCGAGAGCCAAGCACACGAGCGAAGGTCCCCTGTGTCGGTTGGGCTCAGGAGTTGTTGCTGTTGTTGTGTATACTTTTATTTAAGGCTGCGGTCCCACGGCAGCCATCTTGAACAAGGCGTTAGTTCAACCAATAGATGGCGACACGCACCCGTGGGGCGGACGGTGGGATGGCTCGAGCACCATCCCGTTCCCGTCATGGCCTTGCTCGCGCCGCTGCCAGCAGTGCTCAGCTAGCTCAAGTAGCATGGCCCAGCAAACGCATGTATGCGAGAATGTCAGGCTGGGTATAAATTGTTCGGGAGATGCGGTTCGGCGGTTGTCACGGGCTTTCGCAATAAATCCTACTAAAAAGGAATCAATTGTTAAATTACACGTGTCAATATTCTATCAATGAAAACTTCTTCTGCAGGAATGCACGCTCAGTAGACTCAATCTTTCAAGACACCAGTGGAAGCGGACGTCAAGTAAACTGCTTCGCGATTTATGGTACTTACCTCATCATTATAAGGACGACTGAAAAGTGACGTCACGAACTATTGTGTTTCACGGGATCCGGAAGATATTGTAAAGGTTGTTACATTATAGTTCCCAGAAAACAAACGCCGTTGCAATATTTTCGGAAGTACTGACACACATAATGTTGTAAGTACAGCTTAGGAGGAATATGATGAAAACCATCAGAATAAATAGGAAGACGTTTATTTGCAATGAAGACGCTATGAATGAACGGCGTTTAGCGATGGCAAGTTAGGAGCATTCGGGAATTTATAAGTTCACACGATTGCTAACTATCGACATGCGGACAATGAAGACCTGTTCTGTCGGGAGATGGAGGATCGGTGATGACCTGATATCGGACGACTCATGGCAGACGAACAAGCAAGTTTCTTCTCAGCGAATGGTAAGCGTCTAGTGTCAAGCACAGCACGTGGCTACCGACGTTGTCGAGGTTTCGAACACTTACCGCTTTCAACAAAAACGCTGGCACCTGGGCTAACTTTGTGGAAAGACTCGAAGTCTTCCTCAAGTCCAGCGCCATCATGAACAGTAACCGAAAACGGTCCACTATTCAGTCGGTGGGTGGCGAAACGTATCCGCATCTTCGGAATCACGGTCGATGCGTATACTCTAAGTGGTTGGAAGTTTACACGATGCCTGCCACGACGTCCAAACGTGGTCATTGACGTTCTACTCTTTCTTTTCCCTACTTTTGTCCTACCAAAAATACTTTTCTCGATAACGCGCCAAATCTTGCTTCAAATAAAAGAAACAAGTTTTTGAAACCCCCCCTCCCCCTCCAAAAAAAAACGGCATGAGTCATTACATTAGTGCACCATACCATCCTGCAACTAACGGGCAAGCAGAACAGATGGTGTGCGAAACGAAGAAAGCCCTCTTGAAGCTTACGGAAAAAGCAGTTCAGTGAAGAATCGCCAGGTTCTTGTTCCAGCAGCACGGGACAGTCTCATCTTACGCGGTAAAAACACCCGCCGAAGTAATGTTCGGTGGACGAAGAGTCACACCCCTCGATCTCATGATACTATGGCCTACGAACGAAAATCAAGAGATTCCCAGATCGGGAGTAATGGCAGTTTATTCGGTCGGACAACTCGTCTACGTGAGGAATTTCAGCGGAAGTCGGGCCTTCCATGTAAAACTTGAGTTGAAAAGGCTCTATGTTGATTGATCAGAAGGTGTCATCCCCCTGAATACGTTGGATATCGATGCCCTTGAGTGTAAATATAACGCAATCACAAAACTCTCTTTTTGTATTGTGTAACTGCCCTTGTATTTGGTAGTAGAAGCTATGGTGGGGATTTCGACCTTTCACACCAGGCTGCGTTTCTTATTTTTCGCCTCATATGCCTTTGCGGTTTCAGTAGGCTTTAAGAATCTTTTGGAACGAAGAGACCTTACGTCAGCGAGGCCATTTGTTCCAAGTAGTCAATCAGGGAATGCTGCTAGAAATCCGTCCCTCATATTAACGAATAAACCGCACTTCTGCACAGTGCAGTTTTCCTGTTCCACGTACAGTAGTAAAGCAACGTCCTGATTTAGTCTACCATATTCTGTTGCGGGTGAAGAAAGGTCTTTGGGTACACAATACTTGAAACAAGTCTGGCACTGTACGTTATGATTCGACACCCACTAATGTCGTCGTCCTTATAGAGCCTCATCATTTAATCATTACCTCGTCACCTCATATTGCTCTTCATCAACAGTAAGTACAATAGGCTACCGCCATATTACAATCCAAGAATTGAAAAATTGAGTCGTTCGGTCCTTCAATATGTTTATTATTTATATAATGTTATTACGTTACATTACCTCGAGACGATCGACGTCCATCGTCGATCTTCAAATACTTATTCCTGTATATAAATTAGACGCACAAGGGGGGGGGGGGGGGGCGGGCGGTGGCCGAGTGCATGGTCTAGCCCACACCAGCTCGGAGCACGTGGAGCGAAAGCTCGCGCTGCAGAACCCACCCCGCCCCCTTGCTCGTTTCGATCTGGAAGAGCATCGTACCGGAGTGCGGCCGTGTATCACTACTGCGTGGTGCACGTTGAAGACCCCAGGCTATAGCGGTTGTACCGCACTGGCTAAATTGCTCATCTATAGCTGAGACACCAGACGCCCACTAGGGCAGACTAACTTCCGGCTGTATAAACATACACACAACAATTTGCAATTAGACGTACAATCACAAAGAACACAGCGTGCCGTCTCTTTTCTTTGGGTCGTCTTTTTTTAAACCAGCGCAAGCTCGCGCGTTCTCTCTTTCGAGACGGTTAAAACGGTCGCACATAAAACCCGCATTTCTCCTACCCGGCCGCTTCCTCCTCTCATTATTTGTGGTTGGTCATAAGACTCATAACTAAATAAGCTATATAATAATGGTGTATTATTCATATTTAGTTTCAGTTACAGTCAGGGGAAAGGAGGTTTGCGGGAACTAGAGCCAATAAAGGAGCTGCGCTTAGGGTATCGCCACTCTCTTCCCCGACAGTGTTGTGGGCGCCGCCATTTTGGTGCTTGTGCAGAGCAGGCGCAACTGCCAATCGTCATGATTCAAAAGTGCGACTTCCTCAGCATTAGATTTGGTGTTAGGAAGGTCATGTAATATTGCTTTGCTCTGTCGCAAACTGTTTAAAGTGGAGGACGGAAAAGCGTTTCTTGTGATTTCAGATAAAGTTTCAAATAACTGGCAACCATGATTTGAAGCCACAATATGGCCAAGTGTCGCTACTGGTGAAACACTCAACATGGTGAAACACTCAACAAAGTTGGAAAGCGCAATGATGTAAAAAGTTGCAAGGTGGTTTCTTTCTTCTATGCGTAAGTTTATACATAAAAAATATATTCTAAAAAATATGCCTATATTTTTCTCAAGAGATGCTATCTTCTTTTCTCCTCCCAGTACGGTTTCATCGTGTGGCATTGCACGAATCTCTTACGTGAAGAGATAGGTTGGATTATTCTTTTGAGAACTACAACTGTGCGTCTCCAGATATTGCCGCGTGCACCGCGGCGAAGCTGGCAACGTACGTGGCTACCACGCAGAGGGACGCGGTTTGAACCCCCTGCGAACCTCATCCGGCCCAGATCTTCCATAGTTTCTGTACGTTTCTGGAAAGGTCCAGCCTATTCTCGGCCGTCATCGAGTGGTTGGAAACACTCCTGAGCGTACTTGGTGTACACGAGCAGCGGCAAAGCGCTGCTTGGGGAAATTCGGCCTCCCGTCGCTTAATTAAATGTTTATTCTCTCTCTCAAAATTTGTAGGCACAAGTTCGCCTCATTAATTATTTGTATTCAGTTTCGCATTCATGTCAAATTTTTCATTTGTGACAATATACCTAAAATGTTTAACTCGCTCTCACAATTTAGTTTAATGCATTATAATTTTTTTTTATGTCGCCACCCTCCTTCCTCCCTCTAAAACATTCCAGTCGTCACATCGGAACGCATGCGCTGTAGAGTGTGGTTGACGTGTTGTCCTTCTCTCCTTAACGCATGAATGCACGGGTCGCTAGACGAGGCGCTCACTGAATTGGCCGCAGGCTTCACAATGCCTCGCAATAGGCCGCAGTCTTCACAATGCCTGAAGAGCCGAAGAGAAGAGAAGAGAAGCAGCGATGGGTGCTGATCACTGCGTCCATGCTCGACGTGTCGAAAAAACGCTGGAGACGAGAGAACTACATTGGGCTATGGATAAAAAGCAAGCCTTCAAACCTTTACGGAAGACAAGCAATGTTATGGCATTGCGACGTAGCCTAGCTGCAGGGAAGCGCCGCAGAACCACAGCACCGTTTAATAATGTACCGGGTTGTAATTCTTTACGGCACTGTATTTCCGAGGGGTTTCCTCTGTTTTTTTTAGAGCGCAGCTCTTAGGCGCCCGTTGCCGGGTTGAGCGGTGTCGGGGTCGGTGTTGGCGTGACCGCGCACGCTGCATTATCAGACGTCACAGTTTCCCCGCTAAATCTAGCGGCGAAACTGAATGGGTGTTGTGGTCATGTGACGTCAATTTCACCGCTAAATTTGGCGCGGAAACTAAACCCACTACATTTAGGTGGAAATATTCCCGCTAAATTTAGCGAGAATATTCCCCTCCTCCTCCTCAAGAGCTGCGCTCTAATTTCGCGTTACAGAGAATTGTAAACGTCTCATATTTTGTTTTCCTTACTTCCAAGTCAGTTCTTAAACCAAATACAAGGGGTAAAACGTTTAGCAACCGAAATGGGAATGGAATTTAAAAGCAGGATTACCGCAGAGTTCTTTGTATTGCTATACTTCTGTTTTGCCTGTATAAAAATAATCACGCAAACGTATAAACGGAATGTAAAAAAAAAAGAATATCCGCAAGTTGGCTTTACAATATTAATTTCAATTTGTATAATCCTGTGTGGTGTGATTATTTCTTCAAACTTAATCCCGCGAGGCATAAGTGGATGGTCTGGTGGTAAAACTGTATTAGCTCGCGCGTTTCAGCAATCTCTTGAAATACAGATGCCTAGATTTTTTTTTATGTTTCATTCCTTGTAATTTATGCGTTGCAGCTGTATAAATTTGTAATGAACAAGTACAAGCAAATACATAAAAGTCATCTTCGATAATACTTCAGATTTAAATTCTCGTCTTACCTAGACTCCCATTGCAGAAACGCTGCATAAGTAAACCGGAAGAGGCAAGTCTGCTGTAGTCTAGTGAAATGTTTCAGCATTTCGCTCCCAGAAATACAATATCCAATTATTGAACCAGTGGTGTTAGTAAATTACTGTGCGTGATATTTCCTTGTTAATATCGCAAAACAAGATTAATAGCAGTTTGAAAGGACTTTTGAGAGAAGAGCACACACCACCGTGGATGAACTAAAGTCGACTTCTTTTCTTCCGCATATCTTATTCCTCTTTTAGAGTCAAAATTAGCAATCATTGTTAGCTGAGAACGTTTAAAACTCATTATTTATGGAAACGTTTACAAAGAAAAGGTAAAACTTCTATAGTTTATCAGGTTCATTTTAAACCCAAAAAATATAGAAATCTTATTTTCCCGATAGATTCAATTGAATGTTAGTTTCAAATTTTGGTATAGCCTTAATACGTAATTTAAACTCGTATAACCCCGACTGCAAGATTGTGATTCTTACATGATTCATTGGACCTAATTGTTTCAAGAATATTAATTTCGCTTGAAGTGTCATACAAAAACAACTAAATTTAAGTCGTAAATTTAACAGTTGTGTTTGTGTTAAATTCTTGCCATCAATTTTGTGGAGATTTAAACACATTTTAAATATGCTTTATTTAAATTGAATTCTTTTTTTAGCTTTGACAATATCCAGTTTTTTTATATATAGCAACATTTAGTCTAATGCCTAGCTCTGTCCTTGTTGATTGCGCTGTATCCCAAATTTATAAGCATGATTCAACTCACCTATATCACACTTTGATTTATTGTCATGAATGCGAGTTTTGCTGTCGACCTGCTATTTATCGTTCCACATCAGTATTTTTATGTGTTTAACCGATATGTCGATGATTTCGATCTGCAAGACGCCTTTTTCTGACTTAGTTTAATTACTTGTACGCTGTTGAAGATCCGGCCCGTGGGTACCTACAACATAAACATGGCATGATTCCTCGTCCTAAAACGAACGCGCATTTTTTCCCCTTCCGCTCTCAACGTTATAGTCTCCATTGACAAGGGGTGCAAACCAAAAGTACCTGGTTCCTATTTGTTTGAGGCTTTTTCACGAAGGTCTTGCTTTCATAACGCAAGTCTTTCTTTAGACTTGCATATCATTTGTTCATGCTCACCGATATGCGAATCTCGTAGAGTCTACACAAGCGCGCAAGCAAAACACACGTATTAAGTCGAAACGCTTTCGCGAAGCAAGCGTTTGGAAGCGACGAACAAGCTAATGGGTGACGCCGGGGACAACTTAAACAAACCACAGCATATTGGGATGTCAAGGACATGGTGGCGCTTATTAGACGATGACGAAAGAAAGACAAGACACACACGAGCGTTGACTGCAACTGTTTAATCATCGTGGAAATGTGACATATATGAACTCTTCAGTCCTATCACAATCAGTCAACCTCAGGCCTTGCTCGCATAAACTGCAACTTCTTATCAAAAAGGTCAATGGATGCAACATGCGGAAAGAAATATGTAGGACAGACTGGAAGATGCCTGAACGATAGGCTCCTAGAACATAACCTGAACGTCAAGAACTATTGGGACGGCCACCTATCAGCGCATTGTCAGGACTGCGGATGCAGAACGTTGTTCGACTCATGCTCAATACTGGCCAAACATAAAAATAGAACAGTTAGGGAAATTATCGAAGCGGACGAGATAAAAAGGGCAGGTGTAGGTTGTGTAAGCATTGCATCCATTGACCTTAGTTGCAGTTCATGCGAGCGGCGGCAAGGCCTGGGGTTGGCTGATTGTGACAGGAACAAAGCGTGCACATATGTCACATTTCCACGATGATTAAACAGTTGCAGTCAGTGCTCGTGTGTGTCTTGTCTTTCTTTCTTTCGTCCTCGTCTAATAAGCGCCACCATGTCCTTGACATCCTAATACCATTATCAACTAGCCCAGCATTCAGCATTGTTAAACCAGAGCGGCCTTGGTCGCACTTAAAATTCTGTTTTGGATCTGGGTTATTGCTGGTCTGAAGTTTTTTTTTTTTTTGTTGTTAATTTATTTTAACTCTAATCGCTGACCACAGAGCTTCGCTAAACAATGCTCGTTTTTCCTGTGTGCATATGGGACGTTTATTCAATAGATAAAAGAAGTGGATAAAAGAAGTGGCTTATATTTCTTTTGTCTCGCTTCTTTTTAACGGTTTTGGGACCGGCATAAAGATTCTCTGGACATTTTATTGGAAATTAGTTTCCCAACCAAAAAGAAAATTGATTTACTCTCCGTCATTCTCTGCATCTGATCAGACACTTCAAAGGATTGTAACACATTTCCAAGACGCCTGCTTTTCGTCAAGAAATATTCCTCGTTTAAAAGTTTTCCTTTGCATTGAGTATTTGAATATGCGGTCGGAAAACTTCCGATTCTTTCACGCGATTGGGACATAAAAATTCAATATAATGAGCTACCAAGGCTCATTGTGTAAATGAACAGTTTGATGTTAACAGAAAAATATATATCTGGTGAAATAGTAAAATTGCTCGAAGTGTCAAAAGTTTAACATCCTAAGACGGTAGCGCACCATCACTCATAAGAAAATAGCTAATTCGAGACATTAAATGCAAAAGGAGGGGGAAGGGAACGGAGAAAACATAGTAACGTTTATTGTCTAGATGTTGTGTTATGTTTCTGGTAAAATAATTCACTATAATTCGTCAAAACGTTTATACTGCTGCTCCATCTTATTTACTCGAATCCCCAGCGCCACACAATTAATCGTATAATTTCTACTTCACTACGTCGTCAGAAGGTAGGGTATTCAGGTAAATTTATTAATAACCAGCGTCGTGGGTGTTTGTAACCGGGGTAATTTATTGTTCGTATGTATAGTTTTCTTTAAAAAGCAGTCCTTTTTGACACTGATTAAAAATCCGGATGATGAGGTCTCTAAGAACTATAATAACGAAACATTGCTTCTGTCTTTTTTTCTTTTTTGTCTTAATAAATTATGTATTATTATTTCGAACTCATTAGTTTCAAAACATCGCAGATACGATACTTAATAAAAAAAAGTGGCCAACACACATTGGTGTGTTTGTGTTGTCCACTTTTTTTTGTTCCTTAAAGGGGGACCAGCAGTCGGGTGCTCGTGCTCCTGCTCGTGAGCTCACGAGCAGGAGCACGAGCACCCGATGGCGGACGGACATACGGACATGGCTAGCCCCTAAGGAGCTTCGCCCCTAAAAAAGAGGGCGAGGAGGACTTTCCGCCAGGCTGAAAAATATTTCTGCTGGTCCCCCTAAGTTTATACTCCAACGTAACGTCAACGGGCGCGGCGTAGCGCAGCGCACACTGATAGTGATTGGTCGCAGATATTGAGTTCCTGGTCGCCGGCCAATGAAAGGAGCGCGTTCTGCGCTACGCCGCGTTCACTGCGCTCGACGTCGGAGTATAAATAGCCCTTTAGTCTTGGGTTTCCAATATGTTAAAGGTTCACCAGCTCTCCTGTAGGTTCTCTGTAATTTCCATCATTAGCTTCACTTCAATCGTATCGATTTTGGTTCACTAGACAACAAGGTTACCACGATGGCAAGTGAATATGTTCTTTTTTAACCCCTCATGGTGAGTTATTTTACCAAGTTTACTAAATGACGGGAGACGTCGTTTAGCTTCCTAACACATCTGGTCAACTACAGTGACCCATGGGAAGCGTTATGTGTCTTTGATTTTCTTTATTACCGTAGTGAGCCTTAGCTCATATTTTTAGCTTAAATTAGTATGTCTAATTTTTATGCGTCTTGTCCTTTCCGATGTGATGTTTTGTTAGATTTGAATTACATTATGCCTTAAATGCACAACATTGTAATACATGCATTCATTTATAGATTATATATACATTACCGAGTGATGTTCACACAAGACAGAAATTAATCAACAAATATGAAATATAAATTATGAGGGTTCATTGTGCATTGAATATTGTTAAAATACCATCATTTTAAGCAGTTACGAGAATATGGCACCCGACGTGTTAGGGTTTCAAAATTATCATTACGCTTTTTTTTTTTAGAGCGCAGCTCTTAGGCGCCCGTTTCCGGCTTGAGCGGCGTCGGCGTCGGCGTCGGCGTCGGCGTCGGCCTAATTGCGCAGTGCATGATGGAAACGTTCCATAATGCAACGCGCGGGACCGTCGTGACGTCACCCGTAGCTTTGGTGACGTCACGAGTGACGTCACCAGGAGGAGGAGGAGAGGAGGAGGAAGAGGAGGGAGAAGGAGGGGAGGAGGAGTAGCAAGGGGATAAGAAGGTGAGGAAGAGGGAGTAGGGGTATACCCTCCCCTCAGTACCCTCCCTTCGTCCCTCTCAAGAGCTGCGCTCGAATTCGGCATTACAGGGTGTTGTAAACATCTTTCTTTCTTTTTTTTTCAATACGATAGAAAAGAAACATAAAACGCATGAAGAGTTCTAAACAAGCTTTGAACAAAACTGCTGCAGCCCTTCATGCGTCTAATTCCAATTTTAGACGTAGATCATTGCCATTTCAAATGTTTTATATTAGTTTGAATGCGGTTTTCGTTATTGTTATCGTCATCTTTGTTGCCGTTAAAGACACTGGTAATAACGAATTGCCAGTTATAGCGGACGTCAGGGTTCGCAAAAGCATGCTGCCGTAGAAACGCTGAGCGAACAAACAGATAGATGCCGGAAACATCGACACAGAGTACATACACGTGGCTCATCTAAAACGCTCCGTTCCCTCGTCGACCTGATAACCTAGCGGCGAGACGTCATTTTTTTCCCGACAGCGTGGTATTCTTACACAGACACAGAAGGTCGAAGAAGGAGGTTGGTGTGAAAAAGAATAGGAGAAATCGGTCTCTGAGGCTTGGAACAAATTGATTATCTTTCAATGATTGCTACTATTCTATAAATAAACCATATTTTTGTTATGGCAATACAATTCGCTCAATATTAAGCAAACTTTACTCAATATTTTTTATTTGAGAAAACAAACATAATGCTTCAATTAAAGCTTTTTAATCGTCATCGAAATCTCCTAAATCAGTCAATTTTAAGAAAACTTTAAACTTACTTGCACGCTTCAAATGCCTTGCTTTTTATTAAATGCGTAAGAAAAAGGAAACGACCGTGAGACGTTCATTAAGATTGTGGCGGCTAGAGTATTTTATCGGGACAAAATTATATCAGAATAATTTTTTACTTGCTGCTCCCCTGAACAACTAAACTGTCCACAATATCTGAAAATATGTGTGGAGCGGATTATATGAAAAAAAACAACAACAGAACCCATACTATTCGAGATTTATGTCTGTACACCTCAGGTTCATATTACTTGTGAGTCTGATTGGCAGGTGCATACCGAATAGGGAAAAGCCAAGTTTCTTCCGAGGATCATCTCCATTTCCACGGAGCCTATTTTGCGCCTCTTTAAGCATGACTTCGTTATACACGTTAAAGACAACAGATGAGCAGGCGTATTGCACCGGCTAGATTGCCTCTCATGGTACAGTGACGAAGCTACCACAGGTCTAAGACTGTCTGGCGCCCTTACAATCAATCTAACGTTATCAGGATATACCTAGATACTAAATCCTGAATATTTGTCACATAAGAAGGAGTACAACATATATATGTTTTATTTAACTTCATTCTTAATCATTCTAAACTATTCTATAGTCAAGATTAAAAATGCTTGTTATGCCAAAATGTTATCACAATAAGCGGTATTGCGAAAAACCTTCGAAAGCTCAATTTCAGAGCCCTGTACATGCATTTATGACCACCGAGAGCGTTAAAGACTCGGACAATATTGAAATTACTTTCTTAAACAGGAGCTAAAGAACTTAATCCTAACCTCATGAACCGGCTGCATGGCATTATAACAGAAAACCGATATGGTTTTAAACTAAGATGCTCTGTTTTTTGTCGTCTCAATATTATAACAGGGCTTGCTAAGCTAACATGCCCTGTCTTTGTTATATATCTGTATTATACAGGGGCTTTTATTTTGACAAGCTGAATAACTAATAATTTCGTTAAAAACAGGACCTTTTGCACCTGCTTCGCCTAGAAAAACGGAAGAAACAAACCTCGTACCAAATTGCTGCGAAGAAAATATTTAAAGGAAATATTCTAAACTAGCTGATTGCCACGCTGCCAGCATCAATATTGGGGCAAATGTTTCGCATCCGCTTTGTTGTGTTGTGTAATCCACACGACAAAGCATGCGAATCATGAGGTCTTTAGCATTACCAAGACTGAACGCCTGCAACTTGAGTGTATACGCCTGATTCACCGGCTATTATAATAGACTGGCAGTACACGGGACTCATGAACAACAAAGACGTTAGGAGCAGCCGCTCTGTCTGTGCCCTTATTTGAAGACTGCATGCGACGGTAGTTTGATTGCCTACTGTCTAGACAGTGAGGAGTGCCAAATTGGTCGCAATTTTGTCTCGACAGTCACTGTGTTCGTCTCAGCGAACACCGAGACTGAGGTAATGGACATCTCTAGTTTCCCCCCGGTTTGTTTGCCTAGTCGCGCCTGCCTAGAAGCGATGCCAGCCTATATTATTGCTGTCACTGACTTGCGGTAAATACGCCTCGAAGTAATCACTTCTTCGACTTTTCTCATACCATTTGTTACTTATTTGTGCGCCGATCACCGTGTAAATAAGAAACGCAAAAAGTATGTTATTTTAAGTGAACGCAGGGTATGGACTGCTGGTCTCGGTTACTTCGTCTACTGTATCCGTGGTCAGGGTCTACAAACGGAAAAACGGAACCGAACCGTTATTTTTAGTCGAACCGCAAGTGACCCGAACCGAAATCTTCGCCGCTATCTTCCGCTATCTAAAGCGGAAAAAAATATAACAGTAACCTGCTCAAAACGTTTCACGGTATTTTTTTTTCTTCTTTTTTGTAAGTATCTCAACATTAATATGTGGGAATAAAATATTGACCGCTGTATTTCCATGTATAGATCAAATCGTCATACTTATATAGAATTGCAATGTATGGTGCATTGCGGGTTTTCGTGGCGCTTTTGAAACTATGATTAACCGTGTGTCACGTGGTCACGTGACGTCATGGTGTCAAGACATGCTAGTCAAGTAATGTGACATCACGTGAACCGGCGACGTCACCTGGCTCACTGCATTAAATCGATTTAAATTGAGAACGTCAAAGATGTTTTAACGTTTTTGACACCGTGACGTAACATGCGATCACGACTTCACACTGAGAGTCACGTGACACCTCGACGTGCGCGATTTTCATGACACCGAGTCGAATGCTCGGGTTCATGACAATAAGCATCGCCAAACTTACGGGTAACGGATCATGTTCAAATAAATATGATAATAGCCCACCTATAACAATACCTGAAGCTCATGGCATCGCTCTATGCTTCGCCAACCCTGCGTATTACTACGATAAACACTGACGGTATATAATTAGCGTGGGATCACATGGCCGCTTGTTCTAATTTCGAGTTGAGAAGGAGAAAGCTGTTTCTCGTCTATCTTATGTCGGCGTCTGTCATCGCGCGGAGGGGAAAACTAATGGATGTTTTTGCAAGTTATCAACGTCAGGGATTACGTCTTACCTGTAGTTACTGTTACATTAACGCAGACAGGGCGATGCGTTAATGAATGTCTTAGAGAACATGCTCTTGCACTAAAGTCGTCACCAGCAGGACACCTCGCGTGCATGTACGAGACTGTCACTGCTCGCCTTTGTTGAACAACACCAAAGTGCTGAGACGTTACGGCGACAAACGATCTCGAGAACTTTTCGAGGCGCAAACCATCATCGCGCGCGGAACACCTGCATCAGCGCCCCTTCGGTGACCCTTTCACCAAAAGAACTACACTATCTTGAACTCCACCAGTAATGATCCTTACGCCGCAAGAAGTGTGTAGTGTACATTAAGATAGAATTTGATCTTGTGTCTCACATTAGGTCCGATGAAGTGTTCAACATCTGAATGTTCTGGCTTATTTTCTAGAGATTTTTTCATATTTCTTCTTCTTTAGTACAGCAACCAAAGGTAGTCACGATTTTGGTGTTTTTCTTCTTCTTTTATCAAGACAACCTAGGGCGCGGTCGTATTTTTGATGGGTTTTCCTCTTCCTTTTATTGTTAATATTGCTTCACTTCCTTATTGTCTTTTTCTATTAAAACGTCAGTTGTGAGTAGCGCTCTGTCCTGTCCTACCTTTCTCTTCTCTTGTCGTTTGCGCTAATTTTATCTGATCATGTGTAACCAACTAGCCCAACAGATGTTATTGTTGAGTATGCGTCCATTGCAACAAAGGCAGAATGCCAACCCAAAAAACGTCAGTCGAACTCTACAGCAGGAAATGTCCTTAATCCAGCGAACACAATATTGTTCGTTGGTTGAATCCTCTGACATTGTGAACAAACCGAATGTAAACCCGGATGTTGCCAACGCGGGAAGACACACAACCCATTGTCAACTTTGAACTTTACAAGCAGAAGTGAACGAAAGAGAAAGGGTAATCCCAGATTCACCAGCCCTTTCTGAAGCACATCACTGCCGTTCTTTCGAGCGCGTCAGTAGAACAACTCTTTAGCGACTCCAGAGGTGTATTCTGAAGCAGGCGGGAAACATAAGGGGTGAAACCTTCGAGAGGCAACTATTGCTTAAGTGCAACGACTACTAAAAGAAGACAATAAACCATCAACAAAAGCGGTTGTGTACTTGGCACTCAAAGTAACGAGAACAGTAACTCGTTACTTTAGAGGTAATGTGAAACGTCCCTTTTGAAAATCGTTAACGAGTAAGGTATTTAGTTACATTTGAGCTAGTAACGAGTAACGGAATTTATTTACCTTTTTCGGTAACGTGCATGTGTGCTTAGGTGTATGCTTCAAAGGCTTCAGTAGAGCAGAAAACGGAACTCAGCAACGGTTTACTCTAAGTCCCTACCGATTGTGCAGTGGCGTACGCTTTCTCGCGTTTTTGTCGCGTGTTTAGAAGGTAAACCAATGCATCAATTTAATGAAATGTAAGCGCGTCGGGTGGCAGACACCTTGGCCACAAAATGATAATGCTTTGATCTAACCTGTACGAGTAAACTGGCTCAAATTGTTGATCTTGTGTTAGGAATAACGATGTCGTATACACTGTTCTGTCCTGGTCATATGATTTGAAACGCCTGTAACGCGTGGAATGAATGGATGGGCGGCCGGCTGTTCCTTTTCAATGGAGTGGTGGCAGTGCTTCATTTAACCAAATAGTGTCATAGGGGTTACATTAAAAGATGTTTGTGTGTGTAAGCCTGCTTTTTATATTAATCAATAACATAAGGTTTCTTATTTTACAGCCCGACATTGTTGTAGGCTGCCAAAGTAGGAAGTCAAAATATAATATTTGACTTGACAGGGCCTCTGCAGCCTTACAATTGGCAATCAGCGACTAGCTAGCTGCATCTAAGTATAAAAAAACAAAAACACACAGATAGGCTAACCTCATGTGAAACAACACAAACGAAACACATCAAGTAACTACACCAGCACAGACAACAAAAACGAAACAACATTTTAAGGTTCATAACAGCAGTACATAAATAATATTGTTTCCATAAAAAAAGTATTCAGAAACATTTAAAGTGAAACACTTAAAACCCCGTACCACTTTACCCTAAAATACAAATTAATATTACGATACACAAAACATGTCTAACCGCACAGTGGTCCAATATCTTAATATTTGGTACATTGATTTATGTTTTTAAACTGTATTTAAGGCATACCGAAGATTATATCCTAACATTTTTCGCCCGTAATTTGTACGATTCGGAGGTTTTTGCAACGTTCTCCCTCACGAACGCCGTTTGTTGTAAAATTTACCTGTCAGGTTTGAGGTACTTTCAAAAGAGGGTTCACTACACTATCGGGCTGATCCGTATTATGTCAGTAGAGCATTGATATAGCAATTCATTCGATTTGGTTTCATGATTTAATAAATTAAAATCAGCGCGCAAAAAGACAGGGCAAGAGAGAAAGCACACAGGACGAGCGCTCGTCATATGTGCCTCTCTCTTTTCGTTTTTTTTTTTGTGCTTTTAATTTATTGATTTTAGTATGTTTGTATAGGTCGGAGACAGGTATTAGACGCAGTTCTTAATTTGTGGAGGCGTATCTTCATAAAAAGAAACATTGATTATTAAGCAAACGGCCTTTTTGTTCATGAAGGTTAATTTATTGATGTTTGAGAAAGTTGCGGTATACCATATTAGGCTACAATAATTTAACTTGGGTTAAAAAACAGCCCTGGATATATATAACTCGATTTGATAGCAATTAAGTTTTGAATTGCAAAGTTTTCCAACTACTCTTGAGTGCGTTTTCACAACGTAGTTAACGCGGTTGTCCCAAGACATCTGATCATTAAAATAAAATCCGAGTGCTTTCACACTCGGGACGCTTTCTATCACTAAAGGCCCAAGGATAATATTTATAAACACTTAAAACCCCATTCGCACTTTACCCCAAAATACAAATTAATATTACGATACACAAAAACATGTCTTACCATACAATGGTCCAATATCTTAATATTTGCTACATTTTTTTTTTTATTTTTAAACATTATTTAGGCATACCGAAGATTATATCTTAACATTTTTCGCCCGTAATTTGTAAGATTCGGAGGTATTTTGCAACGTTCTCCTTCACGAACGCCGCTTGTTGTAAAATGTACCTTTCAGGTTCAAGGTACTTTCAAAAGAGGGTTCACTTCACTATCGGGCTGATCCGTATTATGTCAGTAGAGCATTGATATAGCAATTCATTCGATTTGGTTCATGATTTAATAAATTAAAATCAGCGCGCAAAAAGACAGGGCAAAGAGAGAAGCACACAGGACGAGCGCTCGTCATATGTGCCTCTCTCTTTTTTTCTGTGCTTTTAATTTATTGATTATAGTATGTTTTATAGGTCGAAGACAGGTATTAGACGCAGTTCTTAATTTGTGAAGGTGTATCTTTATAAAAAAAACAATGATTATTAAGCAAACGACCTTTTTGTTCAAGAAGGTTAATTTATTGACGTTTGAGAAAGTTGCGGTATGCCATATTAGGCTACAATAATTCAACATAAAAACCAGCCCTGTATATAAATAACTCGATGTGATAGCAATTAAGTTTTGAATTGCAAAGTTTTCAAACTACTCTTGAGTGCGTTTTCACAACGTCGTTAACGCGGTTGTCCCAAGACATCTGATCATTAAAATAAAATCGGAGTGCTTTCACACTCGGACGTTTTCTAGAACTAAAGGCCCAAGGATAATATTAAAAAAGTAACACGTGTGTGTTTTTTCTTTGTTTAAAAAGTACAACAGTAATTTTGCTCGCGGTCTAAAAAAATTTGGTCTTAAAAATTTTTTAGTGTTTTTTTTTGTTTGGCTTGTACATATTTTTGCGCATTAAAAGGTTTCTTAAGCACCCTTAAAGGAATCTTCATGAAAAATATATAGTTCTGCGCTTCTCTTTTACGCTAAAGTATTTTGTGAAACAAATATTTAAATGTTCTTTTGAGCTCTCTTTGATAAAACAGTTATTTATCGACAACCATTCAGAGTTCTTTTAAAACACTATTTATGAAACGGTTCTTCATCAAAACATTTAAGAAGTTCTTGTCTGCTCGGTTTTTAGTGAATCAGTTCACCATAAAAAAAAAAAAAACATTGTGACTTATTCGAAGATCCTTTTAAAATGTTGATATTTATAAATAACCCTTGACAAATTATTTTAAGCTCTTGTGCAAATAAATTAGTTTTTTTGTCAGGCACACAAATATTTGAAAAATAAGACGAAAGATAAAAAAGCGCTACACAACACGTGTAAATTAGGGGCTTGTGGGTTACCCCTTTATTACCTTGTCTCCCTTTTAAAATTTCTACAAATGTTCTTCACGGCGATTCAATTATTATAAAAAGAGTTTAAAAACAACTCTTTCACTAAGTGCCGAATGAACATCAAATAAAACATTTACAATTTTAATATCTGAAATGGCCAAAAACAGGATTGGAACAATAGGGCTTTATAGGGTGCTCTACAACTCTTGAAAAATTACGGGCTTCGATGGTGCTTCAGGAGCATATTTATAACTGCTGCTTATGTCAAGATTAAGTATAGAGGTATAGGGCAATATATGTAAACAAAACAAAAGGTTCCCTAGGACCTCCAACTTGCCACTGGCCATAGGTGAAATCAACAAAGCAGATATAGTTGCTGAGAAGTATAGTTATGTATATTGGATATGATTAGAATAAAACTGGGTACACAACTAAAACGTTTCCCTAATATATAAAAACGCTGACCTATATGTTAAGCATGTAAAGCACCTTCAAATCAGCTCAATAGTCTTTAAGAATACTTTGCATCCATGAAGAGAATGTCTAATATGCACCTCGGCACAATGCAATGTCTACCACATAATAGTCAGACAAAGGACCTGTGACAGCACATGTAAAATGGCTAATAAATTTTGCCTGAACTAATCCGTCCATCAGAATTTAGAATAAAGAAGGGTGGAAAATGTTTCGTCCTTTCGTGGTGCTTAATAAAGAAAACAGTTGGTTTGGATTGAGGTGGATCCAAGAAAAAAAAGCACAACTTACTTCTTAATTACAGGTTTCTGAAAGATAGAAACACAACAAAAAAGAGCTGAAAAAAACTTCATTGTTTTATGACTATTCACCACAGCTACGATAACCCCATCAAGAGGTTTCAGTTGTGACTAAACACCTGGTTTACTATCTTTTCTACAGCGGTAAAAATAATATTTATTAACAGACTATTCTTCTTATAACCACAATTATCTCTGCTAAACAAACAAATAGATTTCCTCGTTTGGTTCTTGGATTGAAGTTGTGAGCTGACATAGGTCTAAGTACTGTCAAATAAACTGCTATGCTGATGAGAAGAAAAGTCCCGAAACTCTTGCTTTCTGTGTCCATAACAGAAGCGGCTGACTGTTACTTGTTGGACAGAGGAAAAGAAAAAAGCATGATGACTTACTTCACCTATGAAAGAAAGACAGAAAAAGAAAAAAAAATCATAACTCCACTCGCCGCTTTTAATTCCAAAATCTCATACATTGTGGCTCAATGTTAATGGGAACGAAGCAAACTAAGAAGTAAATTGTTTTGAGCAGGGTATAGAGGTTGTTGTAAATACCGCTCTATAACCCTGGGGAATTAAGGACGTAATAGGCACAATACCGAAGCACAGCTATGTCGACTCAGTGCGTACCCAAGCCAAAGTCCATGTTTATTCGAGTGACTTCGATCTCCCTTGAGTACAAATGGCGGGGCAATAATAGCTAAATAATTAGAGAGGAAGTCATTAAATTGCCGTGCTCAGAATAAGTTTTCACATCCCTCTTTTAAATAAATCTATCCCACTGCAAAACAATACATGTTGCTAAATAGCATTCACTTGGTCCGGTCTGGACAGCTATTACCTGCTAAAATAATAAACAGTGTGGAAAATGCTAAATAGCCATTTCTGCTCTTGGCCTGTTTAAGCGCAAGAAAACAAAGTCGAACCTTGCAGCTTGTCATTCTGTGCTAGTTTCTTCAAGTCCCTTTAGTTGTTGAATGCACAAAGGCAAAGGGTGGTATTTCACTATCGGTTCAAGCAGGTCACCCGATGTTTTTTGTCCCCAAATAAAAGTGCAACTGTCCTTTCTATGAGATTGAGCTCTTGCGGCAGCTGGAGGTTTATTGCTTGTCTGAATATCACAACAATGCATATTGTTTTTGTTTAGTGACCAGTAATGAAATTATATAAACAAACTAAACATTTCAAGCTGCAATGTTCATTACGTTCTAGCTTCAATGACGTTAGTGATGTATAACTGCTTATAAACCCCTTACAGGAGTTTATGAGACACTATGAAACATTTCCACTTTTGGCTTCCAGAAAATAGTGCCTGCATTTTTTACGTTTAATTTTAAATGTGGCACATTACCACGCATGATTTTGTTTGTGACCACCCTTCAACTACACCAAACGGGAGAATATAAAACGCAACATGAAAAACTTCGGATTGCTTTCTTGTTTAGGTATGTTTTATAGTCCAGAATTGTAACTTAAAATGGGGTGGAGGAGAAAAATACCCAGGTGTGAAAGCAGAAAATAGGGAGGGCAGAAACACAGAATACTCTTTACCCCTTTCCAGTGATGAATACCCTTCTTTCCAGTAAATAATACCCTTCCTTAAGACGCACTTCCAATGCTTCAGACGCACTCGTCTACATATGTTCCTGGAAACACATCTCAAAACCAGGCAAATGGCGAAAAGGTGTAGCAAGTAAACAGTTTTCAAACACCTAACCTGCGTGTTAGCTGAATTGAAAGAGTGTTATTAGTCCCTTTGGTACTCTCGCTGCTTCTTGTGACACTGGAAACGACTTACTTTTCGCGAGGACCTAATTTTCGCGAATTTCGCGAGTCGCCTGCAATTCGCAAAAAATTCCGGTAGAATTCGAACACATTGGAATATATATTGAGATCCCACCGCTTCGTGAAAATTAGAACCCGCGAAATATTCTAAAACTTGTGGGTTTCTTTACGGAGTTCCCTCCACTATTATTCGCCGCCCGATACGCGCTCCACTCGTTACCCTGGGAGTGACATAACAACGAGAAGACAGCGAATGGGGTTACTGTACCTCCCGGTTGCCCGTCGTTCAGAGCCGGCAGTCCAGGGACGCTGACCGTTGTTGTCGCCCGTCGTTCAGAGCTCACAGTCGGAGTACGTGTCCAGGCCTGCGGATCGCCTTTCCCACGCCAGCGCTGCGTAGGCTCGCTGTCCCGGGCTATCACTGCCCGAGTCTCGCTGCGGAACCACCCCGGGATCGTCGTAGCCTAGACCATATGGCCAGAGCTCGCCGTTTCCACCGGTTCGTTTCCAGACCTCGCTGGTGGACCGCTCCGGGGTTCGCCATGGGCCAGGCCAGGCAGCCCGGCTCCGATGTTCCTGTCCAGGTTCAGCCTCGCGTAGCACGCACTGTCTCGCGCCAGCTCGTGTCTTCTCCGCCGACCACTTGTCACGTGCCCTTTCCCTCGTCTTTTACCCTCGGCTCCCACAAACTTCAGCTTTGACCTAAATCGCGAAATGTTGAGCCCACGAAAAATAGGTCGTTTACAGTATACAATTAAACTGATTCATCTGTAAGCACCCGCCCCCATTTTCTTGTGTGCAGTGTAGGGTTGCAAATAGACTGAGACCAGTCAGAGAGGAACCAAAAGCTATAAACAATTTTGGCTATACTTCAACTGTTTTGTGTAGTAATTTTGTTTTTTAATTTAGAAGCAAAATATGTTGAAATTACCAGTTTCGGAATGCAGGCGGCCAGGTACAGCTCAGTAGCTTCAGTAGTGGTTTTTCCAGTGATGAGACCCTCCTTGCCCGGGATGTTTCATCTTTTTGTTAAGCAGAAGTTCCACGTTTGTAGCAGACTAGGAGCACTCAACGGCCGCAGCCTTCCATGAACTACAATGCCATTGCCATCATGTAACGTTGTCATGTGTAACATAACAATAAAACACCGAACCGATCTAATAAAATTCGAAGGACTAAGTTGTGTAATATAATAACTCCTCTAAAATGTATTTTATTTTATGTAAGAAATTTTAATTGAAATCATGGGTGCTCATGCTATATAGATATGTTTTATGCACACAACATTGCAGTGATGAATAAGGTCGTGCAGTGGAACTAAACACATTGTGTATTTGCATAGACTAGAGCAATAGACCAAATAGACCATCAGAGTATCTGATATACGTACCATGAAACAGCAACAAAGACATTTCAAAAGTACATTCAGCTGAACAACTCTGTTTGAGAACAGCCCCACTGTTTCTTCCAGGTTAGTTTTATATTTTCTCTTTATATCACATAGTCTGGTTACAAGAAGCTTACTGTAGTTCATTTGCTCTTTTAGATGAAATAACGATGAAGGAGTTCTGTCACTATCTCTTTCTGCCTTACTTCGCATTGTTTTACTCAACTTCCTAGAGATATGTAATCAGTGATCTCTTTTCGTTTTGTCAATGGGATGTGTCTCAGCAAATCCTACAATGGGAGTGACTAGGGCTCCAGTAAGTCGGCTACTATACTTGTACTAAGCTAGGATAGAAGCAATACTAACATCAGAATAAAAGGAAACGTCTACTTCACCTTAACATCCAGTTGAGTCAACCAGAAAGGAGTAGAGTGCTTGGAAGGTACACATGGCATCATATATTTGTGAACGATTTGGTGTTTTGAAAAAAAAAAAAAGAAAGAAAAAGAAATCGACCACAGTTTGCAATATGAGTGAAAGGATCTCTAATATTTCTGTGTATTAGATTTTGCTCAAAATGTCGTCTGTTAAGGCTCTTACACACATTGTTCGTTCTCTTTCACTGAGGATAATGAAGCAGGTTGCTCATTCAACTGGGCCTTTGTGAACAACGGGTAAAATTCTAAAAGCCTATATCTTTGTTGCTATAAATGCCTTGCGGCTTTCATAGACCGAGTCGATGAAAGTCTGTCAAAAACATTAGCCATATTTGAGGGGCCAAGCAGTCTGAAATATTCTTGAATTTAACAAATTGAATTCTAATTTGAAATGAGGTTCAATGCCTTAGCTGCCTTCGTTCAGCTATTAAATTAGCTTCTGCAGCTTGACTCTCAATTTTATAATAGACAGTGATTCCTAAACTAATCTCTCTGTCAAGTTTAGAAAGGTCGCTTCATCAATCTCTTCATCTGTGGAAAAAGAAAACATAAAACATTGTATATATAACTTATGCAACATACCATAAACATGTAAATTATGAGGAGGGTGAAGATAATGATGAGACAGTGGCATGTACCATTATATGCAGGCCAGGCAACGTCAGTGACCTGGCCGCCAGTTAACCATTCTGTATTCTTGTTCTATCATCGTCATAATATACAAATTCACACACCAAGAAAAAATATGTGGACAAACAAGAAAAGCTTGTAATAATCATAATACCAAACAGGTCTTGAATGCCCGGATAAATCCCCAGAAGCAGCAGCAGCAGTCTTCAGAATGTATCTGGGCATTCGTCAATCAGGATCCCCAGTCCCAAAACTCTTCTGGTCACTGCTGCACTGCTTCTGTCGATCGGGCATTCCACAGCTCCTTGGTATTATACGTACAGTACATCATTGGAAGTCAGGAAAACATTGTGTTATTCATGTCATACTGGCACTGAAATATTTATCAATCTACCCAATGAAGTGTGGTTCGATACAATGATAGGGACCGCATTTCTTGTTGAATTAGTCACATTTCTATGAGTCCCTATACACTTGTCTTTTCACACAAAAATGTTGGAATATAAGTCGCACCTATATCTCCTAATGGACGGAGCGGCAAAGCTGATTTAAAAACGAGCATATGTGTATTGTGGTCGCGATAAATGCACAAGAGAGAGCCACATTCAACATTCGCTGTCGTGAACGAATCGACCGAGATATACAATCCACGTGGCAAATTTGCTCAGTTAAAGGGCCCCTAAAAAGAAAAACAATATTTTTTAACAATTGTGTTGGGACACGCGCGTCAAAAAATAAATTCTACGCAAAAAAAAAAAAATGTTTAGAGCAATCTTGATGGTGAGAGATTTATTTGAAATTCTGCGCGCAAAGTCCATGACGTCAGTGGTCATTCCGGAATGGCCATCTCGGTCGTAAAGGCGAAGCTGCTCCCCCTCTCCTCCACGCGACCGAAATGCCGAGAGAGAAAGCAAGTGGAAGGGAGGTGACTGCCGACAGAATCGTGTCTCGCGCCGTCAATATTGCTCTAAATCAATGTTTTTTTCGCGTAAATTATATTTGCCAAAAATAATCCCTGGAGAAGGGGAACAAGAGGGACAAAGGACAAACACAAATCTCCAAACACAGCTAGGTGACTGGTGCGAGACCGAAAAAAACCGCCTGGTCCGGGTATCGAACCCGGGACCTCTCCATTACAGGTGGAGCGCTCTACCAACTGAGCTAACCAGGGGTTAGACGTCAGTAGAGCAAACGGGTTTTATCAGCTGCCACCAGTCTAACACAAACAAGGGTTAAGCTTGCAATTTAAGGTTATGATTATAACGCAATTAAATGCAAAGGTGCAAGCGAGCTGGACAAGAATGACGAAAATAATCCCTGGGGAAGGGGAACAAGAGGGACAAACGACAAACACAAATCTCCAAACACAGCTAGGTGACTGGTGCGCGACCGAAAAAATCCGCCTGGTCCGGGTATCGAACTCGGGACCTCTCCATTACAGGTAGAGCGCTCTACCAACTGAGCTAACCAGGGGTTGGACGTCAGTAGAGCAAACGGGTTTTATCAGCTGCCACCAGTCTAACACCAACAAGGGTTAAGCTTGCAATTTAAGGTTATGATTATAATGCAATTAAATGCAAAGGTGCAAGCGACCTGGACAAGAATGACGAAAAAATCCATGGAGAAAGGGAACAAGAGGGACAGCTCAGTTGGTAGAGCGCTCCACCTGTAATGAAGAGGTCCCGGGTTCGATACCCGGACCAGGCGGATTTTTTCGGTCGCGCACCAGTCATCTAGCTGTGTTTGGAGATTTGTGTTTGTCCTTTGTCCCTCTTGTTCCCCTTCTCCAGGGATTATTTTCGTCATTCTTGTCCAGCTCGCTTGCACCTTTGTATTTAATTGCATTATAACCAAAATTATATTTCTCGACAAGCGTGTCCCAACCAGACTGTTCTAAAAAAAAAACATGTTTTTGTTTCTTTTCAGGGGGCTTTTAAGCTTTCATAATTAGGGAAAAAACGTATATAAGCCACATCGTTGTATAAAACGTACAGACTGAAATTTTGACCGACTTGTACACCGTAAAGGGCGGTACATATTAGAAAACCATTAAACTTAAAGTAGTAATTTTTCTATAAAATACAAAAACTGAACTTAATTTTTCGTTAATAAAAAAGCACATGATGTCTCTGTACTGGAGCACAAAGTTGGGACACCACCTGAATTATAAACGAACGTCACTAAAGTCCCTGTCACTGTGAGCTATTTTTACATGCTTTTTGAGATGATTAACTATGAGGTAGCAACTGAAAGACTGCACTAGCGTTCGCTCATACTGGGATCACACAGAGACATGACGAGTCTCCTCAAGTGCCAAAAACAATCCGGTTGTACTCCCGCGACCCGAAACACTTCCAAATTTTCGAATTGCACAAGAACGTTATGTTAAATATTCCCTTGCACATATAGGGTGAATAGCGCCATTCCATACAAATCAAAACAGCTTTGCTTGCCGCCCAGGGTAGTCGCGACCATTGATACAGAGACCCGCCGATATGAGCACTCCCCTTGGCAGCTGAAACCAACCTGACAACCAAAACCAGAAGAGCGCTTCGAATTTCTGCCTTAAGGCTTCGAATTTCTGGGAGAAATCTCCAAAGTAATATTTTGTTAGCCAATCTGACACGTTTCGAGTTCCAAACGATCAAGCTCTGACGGTTTTAACGCTCGAACCGCTTCCACTGCTTCCACTTCGAACGTAACTTCTACAAAATTCGTGTTCGCTTCAAACTTCAACCGCTGCAGATGGTTCAACTGCTTCCACTTGAAAGTGCTTCTGGATGACGTCATCCTTCTCGTTTGAGTAGTATTTCATTCGTTAGCAGTAGTTATGATTTAAGAATAAAATTTAATAACCAAAAACAAGAGACATAACCATGTTTATGACAACCATTTTTGGGTGAGTGTTGGGCTGAGTGTTGACACCACTCACACAAGATGTGTGAGTGGTGTCCATTGTCACGTTGTCATATCTCGCGAACGTCGCGGAACTTCCGAGCTCGCCCCTGTCGCTCCGCTCGCTTCTTTCACGGTGGCTTGGTTTCTCCGAGCAACCGTGAGATAAGGTTATGAAGAACCTTCTCTAACAAAAAAGTTTCTCATCGCCCAGTTGCCTTTCTAGTGCGCCAGTAGGCACCATGTTAGAGGCTAAAACATTCTTTACGAGCTGAAAGAGTTTTTAGGGCGTCAAAACCTTTCAAGAACGAATTTTTTTAGAGTGCGTGCTTAATCCTTAACGAGTTAACTTCACTCCATCCATACAGCTTCAGTGGAGAAGCGTTTGATTCAAATACGAAATCGTTTATTTAAGTTCCAGAAAAAAAATTAACTGGTATCATCGCCATTAATTAATAAAGGTACTTTGTTAAATAGCTATTTTCTACCCCTCCCTTGATTTTAGCCACCTACTTCAAAAATATTTACTTGTACCATAGTCGCTGAATGCTATGGACCTGGGGAAGCCAGCCTCTTAGCCTGATTTCATTGGGCTGCCGAGCCCTTTACATTTCACAACGATATGCTGTGGCCTTTCAAATCGCCCCCCCCCGTACCTAATGCAAGTTGTTTTTTTATATCCTGGTATTTTTTACTGAATTACCTTCTCAAAAATTCATTCCTAGCCTCAAATGTCAAGGCAATTTCTTTAAAATTATCAAGTATTCCATTGTTTTTATTTCGGTTTTCCTTACCCTTTATTTTTTTTAATTGCTTTCTTCTGCGTTTTTGCGTCCCACAATTTTCTCTCCCTTGCCTTTAAAATATTCCTCATTGATTCTGTCTCCACACATTCCCCTGTGTTGCACAAGTACATTGGCGCGAGACATCGTGTCAAGATACTTCGCGATACTGTGAGAGCCACCTGCCGCATTGTTCTACACACTGCGATGCTCGCTGAGGCCCAGACAAATCTCTTCCGCTCGTTGCGCCACACTGCGCTTCCGCATCGTCTGCAAGCGAAAATCGGTCCAAAGAACCACGGTCACAATGTGTGCACCGTGAAAATGTATGTTCGCGTGACTATGTTTGTGGTTCACTTTCCGTGTCATTTGCTTCATATCCGTTTGGTGGGGGCTATTGACATAAACTTCGCACTGACAAGCCACGCTGCGGCATTTTTTTTCTATTTTCTTCTATATTTAAGTTAAACATCTAATTAGGCCGTTTTGTAAATGGGGAGACAGTATAACACAAAAACAACGAGCAAATGCGAAAATGTGACATAGACAATATATAGAGCTCCAGTAGAAGATATATATTTTATTACAATGACTGAAAAAACACTAAATACACATGGGTTTGTACGTGATTAAATACACTTTCGCAGCTATTTATATCGAGTGTATAAATATACGTAAGAATCTTGTTCTATGCGGTGATGGTTATAGGAAGATGTGATTTGTTCTCTCACTCGGAGACATTGTAGGAAGCAATGTTACCGACAATATGCAAATGTGCTTCTTGCTCGGCACATTTCAGTATTGCTACATAATCAGCTGCATGATTACCAAGTTCTAGTGCTTTGATCAACGTTCCTTTGAAGCCTCCGTTTAAAGGATTGCGTTCAAGTTAAATTATCTTGACAAAGTCGATTATACTTTGAAATACTAAGTAACGACAATACAACGTCAGATAAAAACGGCTCGTTCCATTTTTTTAAACTTGAAATTATGACTGTCAGATAAGAAGGCATGCTTTCGCCTTGTATATTTTCAGAGCTCAATTCCTTCAAAATATGCTGTCGTCACGGTTCGTTCTTTTAATTATAACCTATATTTTACAAGATCATTTAAGCTGAAATATATCATCATTAGGCCTATCTGCAACAGATATAGTTACTCAAACAAATTAAAATATCTGTGATATATAGGATTTTAGTTAAGGTTAGAATGGTGTCTTGTCAAAAAACAGCATTGTTTAATCAAACGTTTCTTCCGATGAAACTCTACCACTTGCAAATTTCATCCTGTACGGGCATGGCCTATATGGCAACATATTTGCTGAGAAAACCACAACAATGCCGCCTTATTAGATCTTTTTCCGGTTTAACGTAAATTGGCTCTTGTTTACGTCATCCCATGGCGTAAATTGGCTCTTGTTTACGTCATCCCGCTGTGTCTACACCTTCTTTGCTGCTTGTGTCTGGGTTTTTTTTTCGCTGTTTTTTTGTTGGAACAAACATTACACGAAGACAAACGCATGACACAGGCTTTCAAAGACTTTTACTTTCATGGCCCAGAGCAGTGAACAGGAGGCGCTTTGGTCGACTGATAGTCAGCGCAGTTGGTGACAAAATGGCCAATTTCGGGAACGATAGGACGCGAGCTCTACGTCAGAGTTCGGCAGGACACTGGGATGTTAGAGCTCGAGATCTGGTCCAATCTTTGCGACCGTGGGCCGTCTCAGATTTGCAAAACTCCACCATTAAATGGTGCCACCTGTTTCACTAAATTTTTTTGCCCAGGGCGTATAATACCGAGTTCCTTAAAATTGCTTGTGACAGTGGTAAATTTGTTCTTTCGAGTTAATTAGCAATACTGATAATATCAAACATAGGCACTTTGTAAATAGGCTTACACGAGAAAGGCGTGAAATTCTTTATGCCTGTGCCAACGTATATTTCATTCAACATTTTCTAGCACAATGGTATCGAGTAAATGTCCAATACCAAAATTTAGTGTTCAAATCATACATGACCGAGATCTACTTTGCTCAATCAATAATCCAATGCCGTCAAAATAAATTACCACTGCCTGCCATGAAGTGTGTCTCAATGCCGTCTGTGGCTTTCCAATTTAAATTTATATCGTTTCGCATTGCACGTACGTTTATAAGTAATTTGTTGATAAAGCCCAATTGCGGAGTCCACTTTTGTTGCACGTCACATTTCCAAAAAAAAAAAAAACGCTTGTTTCGCGTGCTCTATGTTTTTGAAAAAAATTTATTCTAAGTGATTGAGCAAAACGCTTTCGACGCTCGGAATGTATTCTCAATTTAACTTGACGTAAACCTAAAGCAGCAGGAACACCACCGTCCCTTGAACAAATGTTTGACTTAGAAAATGATGTGCAGTTTTAATTAAAACAAAGCTTTCGATCTGATCAATTGTAAGCCCTTTAATAATAGCGGAAGTTGCTGCTCCAATAACAAGAATTAATGGTTAATTCATTTTGTGACTTGTGTCAATAAACAACCTTGAAAGCACAATTAATACGAACCTAGCTAATCCACGGTGTTGTTGATTGAAAAATCTTGAACTAGTAAACAACTAAATCCAATAACATTTTGTTATCAGCACAACGGAGCGTGCATTCTACTTTCAGAAATGAGAAAGCCTTAGAAACTTTTCAAAACTCCTTTTCTTTTTATTGCATGCAGTTTCGCTTCTCAAATAAATTGCTTTGTGCGTAAAAAAGTAAATTATAGAAATAGAAATTGAGGTTGTTCACATTATAATAAAATATGCACACCTTCATCGCGCATTTTAAAGTTGTGCTACGGGCAGTATAGTTATGAGAAATATTAATCTACCTCGTTGATTATAAGGATAAGAAATGATGGATTGATAGAACAGAATAAAGGTTAAGATAAATATAAAAACCAACGCAATCAAATGGATTGTGGCATAGTAATATGGGAATCATTGTTCCATTACAACTGAAGGACAAGAAAATGTGTCAATTGTTTTTCAGGTTGACTGAGCAAAGGCAGTATTTATGTTTTATTGGTACGTAAACATCTAGCACAAAAGCCTTTCTGGATGAGTTAAACTATAATATTAAAAATTAAAAGAATTCCAAGCAGTCATAGAAGAGTAGCCCAACTCTTCAAAACCTACTTGATTTTTTTTTTCAGAAGTGGCGGAATTACCCGGGGCAGCAGCACGTGGCAGAGACTGCACGCTCCAGGAAATTTAAACATGCTCCTCGGTGCATTGTCATCCGTGTACGCCCAGGGCTTCCATCACATGACAAAGACAAAGCCAATTAACACAAAGCGCATTTGTAAAAAAAGGGTTGATCTTGGCGGACGAAGAAAGTGGCAGCTGCTGCTGCCCCACGCTGCCCCCCATGTGATTCAGTTACCCTTAAAAAGAACCAAGTAGGTTTCGAAATGTTGGATTACTTTTCTGAGGCTTGAGTTGTAGTCCCTTTCTTACAGCGAAGCTGTATATGGCTAGGGTTTTATGCATTTTTGGTATCCCTGTGCATCAACAAAAGTCAGAACTCGCATGTAACAGCGCTCCGTTGTATGGAATTTTAATAACGAAAGACGTCGAAACTTCTGATTATGGAGATACATCCGATAACAATTCCGCTCAAGTCCGGTGACGTCACTTTTTCACATAAATATAAAATCAGCAGCTTTTATATATGCAAAGCGTTACATGTACAGATTTAACTTTAGCAAAGAATCTCACCAAAGTTGCAACGGAATCCATTAGGGTATGCCATAGTGATCACAAAGCAATCATCACTACCGTTTAAATGATGTATATATACTGTAAATAAACATTTGGTGAAATGCTTTTGTATGTCTCTCGGTGAATCATTTGGCGTGGTACTCTACAGTTTCTCTGGCCAACCAACTTCACAGTATGTAATAGCTCACAATTTTTTCTTTTCTTTTTACTTTCATTCCGTCTTGGGCCCGATTTTTCTCAAATGTCTTCAGATTACAGTGTGACAAGAGTTTCCAAATTTACCGCAGTTTTTCTAATACCGCCTGTAAAAGACTGAATTTACAAATGGGCCTTAATGCTTGAAGCAGATAAATTAAGAGAGCTAAACTCAGTGGCGGAAGAATACGGCCCGGTGATATCACCGTGTGCATCACGTGATCAAGCATCGAAAAACGAAAACAAATATCACAAAAAACACCTCTAATTGGACAAACAAAAATGTACTATTAAATTAAAATATTCAAAACCCTTTAACTAACTTTTATTTATGTAATTGTTTTGATAATTTCGGGATCCAGCGTGCACATAAATGCAACTCACTGCATCCTTGCGAGAACAAATATTCTATTCTTTCCACTTAACAAACAAATTCCAAATATCGATCATATATGTCTTGATGTTTGAACTGGTGTTTTGAAGGCTTCATTGAATGGAGATAAAAGACAGTCCCTGATTACCCGATAAAGTATTTTTCGGACTTTGAGCGCTAAATTGATGCTGTAGTAGTAGCTTCTAAATTCAGAAAGCCGGAACCGCTTGAGCAACACCATACTGAGTAATCAAAGCCTCTGTTCATAAAATTTTTACGTTATCAAAGTAAGATCGAGCGAAAACACAGGTTGGACAAAAGTGCTCTGTCAGCGTTCGGCTGGGGCTTGTGTCCAATCAGCACCTCAAAGAACGCTCGCCGTTCTTGAACTGAACGATGCAATTGTTCGATGCAAAACTGAACGATGCAATTGTACGTAAAGGCAAGTCTTTAAATTATGTTATATTTGTCCAGAGTAAGTAAAGCTAGAATGTGAAACCTACAAAAAGAACTATAAACATTAAGATATTGTTTCAGGTGTATTCTATTATAAATAAGGTGAACGCTATACTCTTTCTCTAGAGTTTAGGTACAACTAATGGGCATGAAGACCTAGGTTTTATTCATTTAATTTTACAATCAAATATTCGTAATATCTCATATCTTCAATAAAATATAAATAAAACAAAAACGATGTGTTCTGCCATGTGGACTCGAAAATAATTATTTGCAAAATTTATATTGCAACTACTATGGCGTAAATAAAATAGCCCTCCGCCAAAGAGCAACATTACACTTATCCCACTATTTTCTAATTAAGTTGAGTCACTTATTCTAATTTTAACATCACATGCCGATGGTACCCCAAGAAAATGTGCCCTCGTAACAGAAAAACGCCATCATTCCGTTCAATCGCCTCTAAAATTGAGGGAAAATGTCCGCCTGCAGCGATACAACACATTTGAGGAATAGCCTGGGTCGCAAGGTGAATCTATATTGAGTCGAAGTCGAAGTCATGTGATACTTCAGAGTCTCAGCTTTGGGGCTGAGTGTGCGTAAATTTGTGTCCCTGTCAGTGAAACGGTAAACTGTATACAATTGTAAAATATTATTGCTAACCGTAGCTTCTTCAAAATGTAGGTTCTCGAGTGATATTCAAGTTTTTAACCTATACGAAAACTTATAAAAGCAGCAATTATTTGTATAGGAGCTATAGTAGACTAGTGTACATTGTGGACTGAAAGGTATCATGCGAGGTCTTGATTTCTACTTTAAAGGGGGGAGGGGGTTTACTTCTTAGCAAAACAAAAGTCGATTTTTTAAAGTTATATAAATAAAAGTAATTTTTACTTGATTTAAATCGGATTACTTTGTTTTCAATTCCTGTAGCTAGACACTTTTGACTCTTTATTACTACATGCATTTTTAAACATGGCATGTCGATTGATCATTCTATTCGATCACTGATTCCAATGCAGACGAATTAATTATTGTAAATTAAAACTATATAGATTCATTTACTATATTCTATTGATGTAACTCCAACCATACTAAAGCAAAAACAACTTGATTTTTAGTTTGCTTTTTTTTTGCTCTGATATCCTTGAATAGGACACTACTTTTTTAGTTTTTAATTTTCTTCCAATAGGACATTCCATAACCGACAAACGAAGTGGAAGATAAAAAGAAAGCTCAATGATCCGATTTGCTCTGAAGGGCAATGCTTGTTTTCTCGTGTTAAGCCTCGTGTCAACTTTTATGGCTTGATAACTTTTTTTTTTATTTCCGTACAAAACTAATGCAGATATAAAGGATCAAATGATCACCAAAGGGTAAATACGAATGTGTTTACATTATCTTTTGCGGGAAAGGCCTCATATAAATTATCATGTTAAAACTGATCTGACTAAAATCACGATTCAAACCATGAATTTATTCATAATCTTAAATCATCTTGATTTTTATTCTGCACCCTGCGTTTTTGCTAATCTGAATATCATAAGAATGTAGAGGGTTCTTCAAAAGGTTCCAGCCGCAGAAACCTTGGATCTGGAGTACTCGTATGCGTCAAGTCGAAAGCGAATAAAAGCGCTCGCGAGAAAGATCGGTTCGGCATGGGAGTGATAACTAGCAACATTGTGTCCGAAAAAAAAAAACAACTTGTGTTGTTTTGTGTTTTCTTGCATTTATAATGTAAGTAGTTAGAACTACTACCCACCCTTTTCTCTCGTAGACTTCGTGACCCATTGAATAGCTTCAATGTAGAAATTTGTTTTGTTTTATTTGGCATGTGGTAATTTTCAGGAATAGGCCAACATTTGCGCTTCTTTTTCTAAGCACTCTTTTGCCAACTCTTAGCGGGAAGTTTGAGACAGCGCCTGTGCAGAGCTGTCGCAAGATTTGACAGTACCACTAACGGTGCATCTTTATTTTCTTTTAAAAGGAAGCGACGTTCGTTCCTTTTTTTTTTTTCTTTCTGATGAGTGCTTCAGAAAGTTCTGGTTTGCCAAGATTTCGGCGACTGCTACATTTCAGTGAAGTTGCGAAAGCCTTTTAGTAAAAGACATGTTCTTTTTAATATTTGGATATCATGAACAAACAAGCCCAAATAAAGAACATTTAGGAAGAAGAATAAGCAACTAAAATGGGAGAGTGTCGATGTAATGGTGGCTGTTTTTGAGCCAAACTCTCCTTTATATTCGCAATGAAAATATTCCACATAAATAAGTTTATGCGTGTTTAGGTATCTGAGCCGAGGCATGATGTGCAAATACACAATTTCGTTGTTTGAAGGGTTGACATGCTTACTTGATAAATTAATTATTACCTAAATTATAGAAATTGGCGTTGTGACCACAGTTCCCCATTACTGGGTTTTTGTTAGCACAGGCCATTGGCTATCATGTATGATTCAAATCTGTATTGATGGCTTGTTTAAAAAAAATCAAATATCAAGTACTAATCAAGACAAAATCAATGATTAAAT
Source organism: Ixodes persulcatus (assembly GCA_013358835.2). NCBI lineage: Eukaryota > Metazoa > Arthropoda > Arachnida > Ixodida > Ixodidae > Ixodes > Ixodes persulcatus. The sequence continues at coordinate 650,599 of JABSTQ010011335.1, read as the reverse complement.
TATGCTGATGTCGTTGTTAAACATACATTATGCGATTTGCTCTTTGGAGATTGAACTAAAGTATAAACCTTAAAGTCATGCGCGCAATATTTAACCGAGTGTAAGGCAGAACAAGCACTCCAGGATTTAGTTAATTTTAGAAATGACAAAGTTAAGCTTCTAATCAAAACGGTGTGGAGGCCCACAATATTTATTTATAGTATAGGCACACATTGAAGCATTTGAATGCGTTGTACTTAAATGTCAAGATATGTTTAGTTGATCATTTGAGAATATTTAAGCTAAGCCATGTACAATAAAATATGCGTCAGCGATCACATGCCCGAAATCGGCAAAGTTTACGTGACAGCTGTTTAACCCGATTTTGTTTATTTTTTACAAAAGAAGTCGATCTGAAACTCCTAATTTTTACAGCATTTCTAAAATATCCGTCAGCCTTATTTATAAATTGCAGTAAAGTAATAACCTAGATGAGTTGGCGATCGTTAAAAAAAAAAACAGCGCTCAAAGGGACAGGAAAAAAATATTATTTTTATTCTTTTGGTTTTTGTGTTGTCTTACTTTTCCTCGTTTATTTCGCTGCATGGTTCCTCCTTATTTCTTACATTAGGTATTTCATTTCATTTCATTTATTGACCCTTAAAGGCCCCATTGGGGCATTACATAAGGGGGGGGGGGGACAGTACCGTGAGGCATACATGTAGAACTTTTATACATAAAAAAAAATAAAACAGGAATAAGAAGTGGCCTAACAGTGGCCACACAAGAAAACATGTCGCTGGTTAGGCAGTATATATGGATGACACGGCATTTCTAGAAAGATCGGAGTCACTGATGTACACAACATGATCCGGCAGATTATTCCACTCTATTATGGCAAGAGGAAGAAATGAGTGGTTGAAGCTGACAGTGGAACCAGGGATGCGACGTACACTAAGGAGGTTAAAAAGGTGTCAGGATGAACGATGGGGATCTAATAGCAGTGACTGTCTGAGTTGAGGGTGGTGATAGAAGATCTTATGGAAGAGACAGATGCGTGAAATTCTGCGGCGAGTAATGAGGGTGACAAGAGATAGCGCAGCCTTCATGGCTGATACACTGGCAGAACGTTCATCATTAGGATGAATCGGGCGGCACGATTTTGAATAGATTCTAAGGTGTTAGTAAGGTAGAGTTGATGAGGAGACCAAATAGAAGCAGCATATTCAATCTTCGGGCGGACAAATGTCTCGTAGGCCAGCTGTCGTAGGGCAGGAGGGGCAGAGTGCAGGCAGTGGCGTATCAACTTGTTTCTGAGTGGGGGGCAAACCAGCGCCCCCCCCCCCCCCCCGGTCTTATATTTTTACTAATAATGGGCCGAACTTTTGCCGAATCTTAGGATTCGGCGGAGCCGAACTTTTGCCGAACTTTTCTAAAGATTCGGCAAAAATACACTGTTGCCAGACTTAACGTTGATATTTAGTTTTTTCTCACAAAAAAAGTTTTATGTTTTTTTTTCTTAACATAAATACAACATGTAGTGCCTACTGACACAGTTATTACTGCATAAGGTGATATTCTGAAAGATAATTGTATCGATGTGGCTTTTGTGTGTTAACTTGCAATTAGTCACGAATCACGCTACGAGAGTTTTGATTTTACCAGCGCACTCCTGCAAGTGTGTTTACATTGTTAAAATAAAGGCAATCACAGCGTTCTTACATTCTCTTGGAGTCGCCGTTTCGTGCGCGAAAACGAATGCAACGGTTGCTGAGCCTTCACCAGAAGAGATAACAATATTGTAAATATGTATGTTTTTCGATTTGAGTCACTTGACGTCAGCTTTGCATGAAAGTGTGCGTTCCATATTCTCAACGTTCCGTTTTAACCTTTAAAATACTGGTTTCTGGTGTTAGGACGCACACGGACGTTTAGGAAGATGGGGAAAGTTAGGAATGCCGGATGTGCAACGTCGAGCATGATAAATAGTCATGTGTTTAGTTTTCTGCAGATACATGAAAATCGCGAAATAACGCGAACTAAAAAGCAATATTATTCTGTTTTGGCACAAACCACTTGTGAGCCGAAAATATGATTGTATAATAATAATAATAATAATAATAATAATAATAATAATAATTTTATTTGCACAAACTGGAATGGGCCCACGTGGTGGCGTGCGGGGCTAAACAGATAGGTGAAAACCCTTACGCAGAGCGCCAGCCAGCCCGCTACCATATCTGAAAAAACAAAACCGATATATAAATGTACAGAGTATACACACTACAGAGAGTGCGCAAAAAGGAAAGAAAATAAGAGGGAAAACATGTATCACATTATGACGAGGATGCCAGCTGCATCCCATACATTCTGGCAAGCTCTCGTGGCTCTGCCCCGTTTGACGGCAGTGGTCTGCGAACACTGAGCGTAATTGTCAGTTGTCAATCAATGTTTCAACTACCTCGTTTCATCAATGAAAATGTCAAATGAAAATCACGTTATCCAGAATGCACCATATCATTGGTCACTTACGCAGTGGATTGCGTAAATTACTGGTCGATCTTCTCTTCTTGAGGCAGAAAATAATGAAGAGAACCACACTCGCAAAAGCTCACAAACGCACAGTTACCGTGTCGCCTACTCCACACCTCGCCGTAACCGCTGATTTTACTAAACTGTACGATGGTAACCGCGCGACTGCGCGGCGTCCATTTGCGATCCATGGCCCGTCGCGTTCGTGCGCGTGCGCAGATATTTGCCTAATTTTCACCGAATCTTTGCCGAACTTTAATTCTAAATTTCGGCATGTGCGGAACTTTGCCGAATCTGAAGTTCGGCAGATTCGGTCCATCACTAACTTTTACGGCGCAGGTGATAGACCCCCTAGCAACGACGCTCACGCCGGATTGGCTGCTACGCAACGCGCGGGAACTTAAATTTCGGATTCGGACGGCGCGTGTGTCACTCAAAGCGCGTTAACCCCCCCCCCCCCCCCCCGCCCCCCCACGGCCTGCGTTCACGCCGCCTCGCGCCGACAGTGTGCGGCTACTAATTACAAAGCTATGAACCCATTTAGCACCCCCTCCGCCCCCCCCCCCCTCCTTCTACCCACGCCGCTTTGCAGCCGGCAACCCAAGCCCCGCTGTCCCCCATGCACATCGGTAAATAGAGTCCCATACGATTTAGTTAAGCGATGTTTCGTCGACAACTTTTGTTTTTTTCAGTGTTAATCGTAAAAAGGAAATGTCGTAAATATCGCCAAATGCCTCGACAAAACAAAATGTTTGAGGAAAAAAAACAAAAGAAGTAAGCCTACACCGTGGATAGAACCCGGGTCTGCTACGTATGAGGCTGACATATTACAACTAAGTTTCGCTACCGCTTCGGAAACTCGCATTGTAACCCCTGCCTATGTTGACGGCGGCAGCGCCTATCTCCACGAACCAGCCAATCCGGCGTGAGCGCCGTTGCTATCGTTTGTATCGCCTGCGCGTTAAAAATATGCACCCGCGGGTCGGGGGGTGGTGCCCTTGGTATTCCTTGGGCGCCGCTGGCAGTGTTTGCCCTGCCCAGTGGCGGCTGTTTCAGGGGGGGGCAAAACACATGCCTTGCCCCCCCACTCTGAGAACTGGGGGGGGGGGGCAAGCGCCCCCCTTGCCCCCCGGTTGGTACGCCCATGAGTGCAGGCATCGTCTGATATAGCCAATGGTTCTAGAAGCTTCAGCATATATAGTGTTAATGTGTAGAGACCGCGACATATTAGGAGAAAAATTAACACCAAGATATTTGTATGATTTTACACACTCAATTTGTTCAGTGCCTAGAGAAAACTGAAAGAGAGTTCTTGCGGGAGAAACAGACAAATTTACACTTAGAGTGGTTTAGTAACATAAGCCATTGATCACACCATTTTGTTATGCTTTCGGCGTCATTCTGAAGGAGGAGATGATCGTCAGTACAGTTTATTTGGCGATATATTACACAGTCGTCGGCGAATAGACGTATATTAGAGGTGATTGAATTTGGAAGGTCGTTAATAAAGATCAACAAAAGGAGGGGACCTAGTACACTGCTTGTGGGATACCTGACAAGACACTGGTAAGGTCAGATTCTAACGAGTTTACAACCGTGTATTGGACTCTGAATGAAAGAAAGCTGCGAATCCAAGACACAATTAAAGGATCAATATTGAGACAGGAAAGTTTTGAAAGGAGTCGGAGGTGAGAAACACGATCAAAGCTTTTGAGAAATCTAGAAAGATGGTGTCCGTTTGGGAATGTGAATCAAGGTTAGCGTGCAGATTGTGAGAAAATTTAAACCGTTGGGTGTCACAGGAATAGCCCTTGCGAAAACCGTGCTGCTTATGAAAGAAGAAGTTGTTATCAGTTAAGTGATTCATAACGTTCGAATGGATTATTTATTTATTTAACAATACTATCATTCCTTGAAGGAATACAATAGGAGTGGCACAGATAAACACACAATGAACAATTATAAGACAACGCGGTCACGTTCCAATACAACGCTACGATAGGAAATACGTATTAGAATCGACATCAGACAAGGCAAGGGTCAAAGCACGTTGAAAAAAGAAAACTGTATCACAATACATGCACAAACACAAATTCAAAGTCCCACAGCACCAATAAGAACAAAAGGTCAGACTCGATGAAATGGTTATAATTAAAGTGCTGTTCCCGCTACAAACAACCTATTTATACATAAGGTGCGAGTTGGCTTAAAAACAAAGAAACATTATCACAGTCAACGACATGCTTGGGTAGCTTGTTCCACTCCGATGTTGTCCGTGGGAAAAAAGAGTATTTAAACGAATCAATTCAGGACCGATGTTCAATGATCGTTTTCGAGTGTGCAAATCTGGTATTTGTTCTAGTTGCAAAAGTTACGTATGGATGATGTGCTCTGGAAGTTTTGATGCAATACACGTTAGCGATATTGGACGATAGTTACTGGGATGGGATCGATCGCCGGTTTTGTAGACAGGAATGACCCGGCCAATCTTCCAATCTGTCGAAATGCAGCCGTTAGACAGTGACTGGTTAAATATTAGCTGAAGAAATGAACTGCAAATACATTTTGTATTTCTCAGTATCTTTGAGCAGATAGTATCAGGGCCAGGGGCGGAAGAAATCTTCAGCTTATCTATAAGCTTCGAAATACCAGCTGCAGTGACAGTGATTGGTGGCATGCGAGAAAGTTGAAGGGGAGAGAGGGAAGGGATGTTATCTGATGACTCAGTTGTGAAGACAGAGGAAAAATAAGCATTCATTAAATCTGGGGCAAGTTCGTCAGGCACGACGACACTACCGTCCATTAGTTGAATCGACCGGGTTCCGGGGTTCGGTGTAATTGTTTCCCAAACCTTATTAAGGTTATTTCGAAGAATGTTGGGCAAATCTTGATGAAAATACTTTCTTTTTGAAGTTTTAATCAAAGTAGTGTACTCTTTTAGGCAGGAGAAGTACTTAGCCCACACAGATGAGGAGCCGCTAGCTTTCGCTTTTCGAAAAAGCCGTTTCTTTTTGTTATCAATTGTTTTCAGTTTTTTGTTATACCATGGTTGCCCAACATCCCCACGAACTCGCAGCAGGGGATCATATAAATTAATGAGGTCAATTAACTTGTGCTTAAAAATTAGCTTGTGCTTAAAAACGGTCCATGAGGAATAGAAGCAGAGAAAGACGTCAAAAAAGATGGTGAGCTCATTATTAATGCCGTCATAATTAGCTCTGTTAAAATCGTGGATGACTTTAGACACAGGTGTCTTAACTATAAAAGGCAAAGTTATCAATATATTTATTATTCTATGATCGCTAAGGCCGGGCATAAAAACAGTTGATTGCACGAGATCAGGTGACGATGCACGAACTAGACCAAGAATATTTTCGTCACGGGTAGGCGTATCGCTCACTTGACTGAGATTGAACATCATGCATACATCGAGGAAGTGCTGGGAGTTTCAGGATGTAGTTGTTAGTAGCTGCCAGTCAATGTCAGGAAAATTGAAGTCACCAAACAGTAACAGATTCGCTTTGGGGAAACGTTTCGTGATTTCATTTAGAGCAGTATGTAGTTTATTGACAAATGCACAGTCACTACCGGGGGGTCGATAACACACAGCAAGCAGCGTTTTACTAAATTTCGAAGAAAGACAGACACAAAAAAAATCCGAGGTCACACTTCAGCTGGACGCAAAAGGAAGACAGTTCTTTTTTTTATGGCCACTAGGACACCACCTCCACGCTGCCGGGGCCAGTCGCATCGATACACCGAGAAGTTCGTGTTCGGATAAAATATTTCGTCATCACTGACTTCCGGCTTTAACCCAGTTTCCGTAAATATAGCTATGTCAGAGTTGCTATCGCCGAGAAGGCTGAGTATTTCTTCTTTTTTTTTTGGCAGGAAACTTCGTACGTTTGTAAAGGTAACAAGGTGAGACTTCAACTTCTTAGCTATGCTCCGACGGCAGATTGGTGGCGGGTTGCGGGTCTTCCCATTCCCATTTGGCTATGCGCCAAGCTCCTTTACACAGTCGTTAATAGGATCGTGAATGTATCGAGTGTTATGAATGTGAAGCTTATCAAAGCGTACTTTTGAAGGACACGTTTTGCTGCTTTGCAAACTCAGATAGCTTGCCGCGCGCTAGACGGACTGATTCAGTATAGTCCTCTCGAACAGCGAAAGTAGTATTTTTTAGTTTGGGACCGGCCGTCAAGATTAGTTCCTTATCTTTGAAACGAAGTAGCTTTACGATTATAGGGCGCACTTTGCCTTCGGTAAAACGACCTCAGCGATGTGACCGTTCGAGATAGGAAGGTTCCAGCTGGGTGCCCAAATTATGTAAGCATAAGTTTAGAACGTTTTCTTCGGATTTCGCCGAAGTTTCGTTTTGGGAATACGGTATTCAAAAAAAAAAAAAAAAGTAGGTTTGATCGACGGAGGCGGTTTTCAGCGTCATCGCACCTAGTTTTCCATTTGAACATTTCAGAAGGCATGGCATTAAGGGGATTGTTAGGTGACAGTGACTGACCAGACGTACTTTTTGAAGCTGCGATATCTTGCTCGATGTTAGTAATTCTGTTTTCGATAGTACTGGCTCTGCTATCGGCCGCTCGCTGATCGCGCTGTAAAGACGTGATTGCCGCTAGCATATTGGCTTGGCCTGCTTCAATACGAGCCAGCGTTTCCAGAATGGCATTGTATTCTAGACTGTCAGGGCCAGGGTTAGTCTCGAAGGCTCCCGAGATTAAGAGCAAAAGATGGCAGATCATCGCGTGGCATGCACAATTGACACCACATCTCATCATTTTTTTTCTATACACTGAGAAGTCGTAGGGGCACGACATCACCAAAAGATAGCGGTTACTGCTACGGTAACTAGCATCCCCGTTGAAGTAACTAACCTGTAGTAGATGGAATGTTGACATGACAGCTCCTGTGGTAACGTCGTGCCCCAACTGGGAGGCGTATCGGGCGGGCTTTTGTAGACTCCTGGGACGTGGGTTACATGATGTCGCCGGTTGCAAGACGCCGAGGTGGTTGAGTGCCAGGTTTAGCTGGCTGGGATTTGGGCTGGCTTGCGGTTGTTCCGAAGCCACTTGGTCCGGCGTCGAAAGAATCCAGGTAGCAGTGTTTCCACGGCTGTCGGTGAATGCCGACCGGGCGGGTGGTGCCACCGCAAGGGCAGCGGCAAGGAGTACCTGTAGTAGATGGAATGTTGACATGACAGTTCCTGTGGTAACGTCGTGCCCCGTCAGAAACCCTCTGTAGTCGTGTTTCCTCTTTTTGTCTTACCCTTTTGAGTCTCTTTTTTTTTTTGTTGTGTTTACCATGGCTTATTACAATAAAAGTCAAGTTTCGTTATTTTCTGTTTTTTATACCAAGGCATTATCTTTATATTTTCAAGTGCCTATTGAAGTTACTTATTTAAAAGTTGATTTATACCGGATATAAATAAACTAAATTTTTGTATAGGTTCCTCTACAAATCACTTGTTAGACTACTTATTCGGGGTTAAAGAAATGTCCTTTTTTTGTGAATATTTATACAAAAAAAGAAATGGCGCGCATGACGTTATTCTTCTCTATCACAACATGATTAAGATTAAGAGTTAGCATGAACATTGGGATTCAGGTCGTTTTTTTTTTCTGTTAGCCATTCACCTAAAGTCTGCCAGCAGGAAAAGCGAAAAGAACGTTACACACTTTTTAAAGGAGAACCCGATCACTGGTAGATGTGCTTCTTACATTCAAAATGTTATACAAGAGAGTTCCAATCTCAAATGTATTATAATATGCATTCGATCTGCAACGTCATTCTTTATAAATAAAACAAACATAATATTTTCTGTCTTGAAATAAACAATTTGCAGTTCAATACTGACTATCAGCACTCGCAATAGATATATCTGTATGGAATTACTGCGACATCTGGTGCGGTAGTTTCTAGATACGAAATGTCACTCAACATGAAAGCAACCTTACAAGTGTCGTGAGAGGGCTAGGGAGTTAACTATTATTAATTAGGCAGATATTAGACATTTATGGTATTACCTGCATCGTTTAGTCTCCTCAATATTTTGGTACCCGTGTGTTACTAAATAAAAAGAAAACTCTAGTGCTTACTCTTTAAACTTTTAAGACATTCCAAATTGCGCGTAAGATGTGTTGTGATATTGCAAAAGAACACAAAAGAGGTAATAATATCCAAAATAGGTACAGATGTTGCACAAATAAACCTCCATCACATTCTAGATTAGTTATTTTTTCTGTTCCCACAATCCTGACTTAAAAATAGTGCGCAACATTTTGGGGTACCTTTACGTGCCTACATGGGTGCACACGTTAGTGTTGGCCAAAGGACTTTTTTGGAACTTTTTGATTTGCATGCCTTTTCTAAAATGTAAGTGCGAAATTAATTTTCGAATATCTATGATATGACAAATCGCAGGATACCTTATGTGTGTTTCAATACTATTCTTATTTAATTTCCCTGTCGGTGGCAACAAATATGGAAGGGAAATCCCCGGGCGTGTATCCTCCCTATGCCCTATCAATCCGCAGAAATAACGTAATATTTGCACGTGAGGCCAAGAAGCTCACCACAGTTTGTTGACGTCTCATTTCAATCAAAATAAAAGACCCGTAAAGTATCATTGAAAGGAAAGCTTTCATTGGGGAAAATATATATTGAGCAGAAGGTGAAAGCACCATCACCACATGTCGGCTACTATTCCTTAACGCACCGGATGGTAAAACAAAACCCTCGCGGCCCGGTTGTTTCCGTATCAGCTAATTACATCCTTTCTGCTACAGCTGGGGTATCCCCCGTTTTCTGATATTTAAAATGCAATGAAGTGTTTTATTATTCTAATCTCTGAACACATCGTGGCCAGATTTTCGACGTGGCAGTATGGAAACAAACACTTTCGCAGGCACGTGATGCGGAATTCTCCTGTGCAAAATGACAAAAACTCCACCTCGCACGTATGCTCGCGAGCATACACTTGGTGGTACAGGAAAATTGAACATTCTGTGGCGCTCATGGGGACATTTACAGTTCCATATTTGTCATTTCCTTGTTTGACAAGCATACTGCAAGTGATCATTGTGCAAATCAGGAGTCTATTCATATCTTCCTCCCAGAAAGATTGGTGCTCCTAAACACGTGACTAAACCAAGGCCGTTATCGGCCGTACAATAAAATCTACTCTTAGTGTGGTAAGAGAAATCGCCGCCCCACAGACCCACCAATATCGTCAAGCTTTACATATGAAAGCACCAGTCAGTGTCGTAATTTCTTGTAAGCAAGATACACCCCTCGCCAAATTGGTTCACGTTTGGCGTGGTGGTTAAACTTCCACAAAGCAGTGCTATCAGACTCCCAAACTTTAGCACTGAAATGCAACCCAGGTAGCACAGTTTTTTGGGCTAAAGTTTGTTGTTTGTCTAATAATTAAAGGCCTTAAAAAGAAAAAAAATTCACGCGAGGTACAGCCAAACTTTCTTTTCTTGGCCAGAGTCTGAGTAACTTGACCCTAATTCGTCAAATAGTTCTTAGTTATTCACGGTTAAATGTCTGACTGTCATCTTGAATATTTGCGTCTAAATTGCAAAACAAGCTCCAGTGTTCGGCCTCACTTCTGGTTGTTTTGTTTTCGCGCGAAAAATTTAGCCCTAAACTGCAAAACAAGTGCCAAATTTAGGCAGCACTGCTGGTTCTTTATTTCACAACGTAGTATCTTTGGCTCAAGTGCGCGCGCTTTGGCAATTATGTGACGAGTCTTAAAAAAGCCATACAAACGCTAAAAACGTACACTGGCACGAACTAACGCCTTGGAGGGATACGTATTAGGCCACGAACTAACGCCTTGGAGGGATACGTATTAGGCCCAAGTTAGGCCCCTGAGATGGCCAAGCGTGTGCCAGGCTAGGCGTTCCTGTGGCTTGCACCGTGGACATTCACCTTTCAAGTGCTTATCACCCAGGCTAAAAATGCCGAGTCATTGGACTTGTGAACGCATACGCGGCGTTCGATATTCCACAGAAGGAATCTACTGGGCATGCTCAGAACGCATTTAAAAACTCAGAATACAAGACATTTGGCAATTTTCTATACGAATCTGCTGTCTTTCGCAGCACCCACTCCCCTTTTTGCACAAATTTCCTCTATACAACACCCGCCTACATGGAAATCGCGATAACTGAGCTCAGTAGCGCGAAGCTTCGCTGGACCTTCGTTTGATGGTACTAGATTTCGACAAAGTTACCCACAAAACACACTTGCGTTTCCTCTGACCTCATCAGACAGCAAACAAAAAAGAAAAAAAAAAACATTTGAATTGCGATAAAACACGATTATTTTCGCATTATTTTCGTTTTGATTTCCGGTCGTATAAGAAAGACAGGTTTCGACTGTTGTCCCAACGCCGAAAGTACATGCGTTACAGTCGAAATGGCATCAGGGTTAAACCACACACTAAGGCTTCCGGGAAAAAAAAGAAAGAAAAAAAATTCTGACGGCGTTAGTCGGCCAGGCGTGTAACGGGTGGCTCGTTTCAGTTTCGCATTTCATTTGCTTTTTTTATTTGTTTCTCCCTGGCATCTTCGCTCTCGTTCTCGCCGAAACGTACTCCTTCCCGGCTTTGTTACGAAAAGCTCGGCGTCCTCGTTAATTCATTATCTACCTCGTTTACCTTTTTTTTTTTTTCAGTTACTTTCAACGGCCTTTCGCATAGCAGATCGAGGCTCATAGAGTCGCTCCGGTATGGTTTTGGGATTGTACGTACTACCACCGGAAGCAGGGACGTCTCCCTTCCTTGTTCCGCTCCTACCACTTCCGTCAATCAAGCTGCGCCGATCCAGAAAACCATCGAGGCAGGAAACCATGTCGGGGACGGGTCGCATTATTATAGCACCTTCCGAATCCCGCGTCGTACACGCCCGACGCATTTCTGTCTGTTGTTCTTGATCGAATTGGACCGAACGTTGGTTTGGTTGGAGGAGCTTCAACGTGGAAGTATGTACGGCCGCTTTACTTGGTGGGGCGAGTCAATCGGTTTTTGCCGCTCGTGTCCGCCGTGCGTTTTTTCTTTTTTTTTTTTTAGGGGGGGGGGGGGGGGACTTGTTTGCCTTGTGGTCTTTGTTATTGTTGAATCGTTCCTTCGGCATACGGTGGGTACATTCGTGCCGTCTGAGTACGCGCGGAGGGATATGGCAGTCAGAGCTTCGTTGCATTGCGAAGCAGAATTACAGGGTGTCTTTAAGGAAACCTTTTATTTCGTGTATTATTTGTGTGAGCTATGTAGGCCTTAAGTGCCTTCATCGTCTAATAAACATGTGAGAGGTATAAAATACAGCTGTAGTGTCTTTAACCGAACGATGGCGTTGTTTTAATAAAGAAAACAAGATCTCCGGCCGAACAAGAAACAAATACGCGAGTGTCAGTAGCTTTAGAAACTTTCAGGCACTATAAGGTATCTTACGAGTTCGTATGGTATATTGATTTTAGAGCTCAGCTCTTAGGTGCCCGTTTCCGGCTTGAGCGGCGTCGAAGTCGCCGTCGGCGTAACCGCGCATTGCATTATGGGAAGTTTCCGCTAATGACGTCACACGTGACGTCGCATGTGACGTCACACGGAGCAGAGGGGGAGGCAGAGTAGGAGGAAGAGGAAGGAAGGAGGACGAGGAAAGGGGAGGGGAGGAGAGTTCGAGGAGAAAGAGGAGGAGGAGAGTAGGAGAAGGAGGAAGAGGTGGAGAGGAGTAGGAGGAGAGGAGGCGAAGAAGGATGAGGGGAGGAGGAGAGAAGGAGGAGAGGAGGAGGAGCAGGAGGAGGGGCGATGCCAGCTACCCGTGGTTGAAGCAAGTACTATCAACATTCATAAATCGCACGGAGGCACGTATGAAAACGTGGTGTAGTCGTTAGCCAAGGGGCCATCTACATGGATATGGGTCTGTGCTGTACCCATCGATCTCTTTTGCACGTTAAACGACGTTGTTAACTTGTGTGCCTCCAAGGTCGACAACGGCTTGCTCGTGGTAGCTTCATACCAGTCATGCAGGAAAACATTTCATGGGCCCGAGGGACATGCACTCGCTGTTCTGCTGTGCCATCTCGAGAGCGTGCACTAAAGACTAGTGCTGAGGAAATCAAAAACGCCGGGCAGTCTTCGACAGAGCCTAGAACAAGTAGGATGACATCACCTGCTACGTCAAAGTGTTGACAATATATATATATATATATATATCAGAGTGTTTAGCACGGTATATTGCAAAATCGAAATACCTCAACAGAGGAGGAGGGGAGGATGAAAGGGTACAGAGGAGGAGAAGGGGCATACACTCCTCTCTGTACCCTCACCTTCTCCTCCTTAAAAGCGTGAAATTTACCGAAGATTTCTCGCTAAATGGCAAGGGAACAGGGGAGGAGGGCGCGAAGAGGAGGGTGTGCCCCTCCTCCTCAAGAGCTGCGCTCTAATTCGGCATTACAGGGAATCGTAACGTCTTTCATTTTTTTCTTAGAGGGACCCTAAAAAGAAAAATGTTTTTTTTTTTTTTAAACAGTCTGGTTGGGACACGCGTGTCAAAAAATAAATTTTGCGCGAAAAAAAAAAATTAGAGCAATATTGACGGCGAGAGATTTATTTGAAATTTTGCGCGCAAATTCCATGGTCATTCAGCTCGGCTTCTCATTGGTAACGATGGTCATTCAAATCAGCCTCTCATTGGCCAATAAAATGAGTGACAGCTTAGATGTTGGTTATAAAATCTTCGTGATCTCTTGAAATAGCCTTTTGAATTACCTTTTTTTAGGTTTAAGAAACAATCCATCGAATGAACGTCGTAATTGTTTACAAACGTTTTACAAAATCGTAACTTCCGTTCGGATAAAACAACAAACAAAAGCTTCGCCATTTTTTTTCTGTCATGGTCGCCGTCTCTCAACGTGTCTCGCGTCCTCGGGTGGTTTTATAGTTTTATCGCGTTTATACGTGAAGACCTCCTGAAGAAGACATGTTGCTTGTGTTATTTAGTCATGGCCGATTCACACGACGGACTGATTGATCACGTGACGACATGTCCGCGGTTCGTCTGTCTCCCAAGCGCATCCACACGAGGGAGACGACGAGCAGACACCAGCGAGGATGGACCGAACCTGGTCGCCACCACACAGTGCCGGGAATCTCCAACATCGCACCGTGGCACCGTTGTCCAAGAGAGAAATCGACGTTCGCTACCGCGATAATGAATCGTACGCCGCTGTTACGTACAGATCGAGACAAAACACTGTGATAGGCTTCGCGCGAAGCGTCTCTACCTTTACTAACCCAAAGCATGAGTGACACAGGCATGGTCCTGCGCGAGAAGAGTTCCGCGTAGAAGCGACGAAGTTCTGGGCTCGCGAAGGGGCGTTTGGAGATGCCTTCACGCACTCCACTCTCGTGCACAACACTCAAGTTCTCCACAGCCACAAGAGAGGTCTTGCTCGGTGAAGTCCTGATTGAACGTGCAAGAATTATCGCGGCGTGCTAGACGAGTTTTGACGGAAGCTTCTTGACGCGGACCCGGAGGAGTACCGGAACCTGCGTCGCGTCAGCCAGACAGAGTTTCTGCATTTCCTTTCAAACGTGGAACAATGAAACGCCCGACAAAATGAACCAGCGAACGCACAAAACACAACTATGCGCCACTTTTGTTTTCATCGCCCAGAAACAAAAACAAGAGAACAATGTACCGTTGCCAGACTAAACGCTTTTCAAGTCAATCTCCCGCCAAAAATCCAGCGAGTGAAAAAGGCGCTCAACTTTATCAGTCCGCGCGTCCGCGGACGAGGCGCGGATCGCAGTAATCGGTGACGTGCCGGTCACTTGGCACACGGTCTGCGGACGAAAATCGCGATTCGGTCCGTCGTGTGTCGGTTGTACGACGCGGTACGACTTGCGACCGGCAGACACAGGAAGTAGCAATGGCTCTCGTACGGGGCGCAGCCAAGCAGCCAAGCCGATCCACAACGAAGAGGCGGGGGGTACCTCTCCTCCACGCGCCCGAAATGCCGAGAGAGAAAACAAGTGGAAAGAAGGTGACCGCCGACTAAATTTCGTCTGGCGCAGTCAAAATTGCTCTAAAATTTTTTTTTTTTTTTTTTTCACGTAAAATTTATTTTTCGACACGCATGTACCAACCAGACTGTTTTGAAACAACTTTTTTTTTTCTTTTCAGGGGCCCTTTAAGTGCATAACTTGAACTGAATTGTAGTTTGCGCTCTACCACACTTACGATTTTTTTTTTACAAAAATAAAGTTGATGTTAGCATCTTGAGTGTGTAGAGCAAAGGCAGATGCATGAAGAGTAACGCAGCATAACCTGAATTATAAGAATGAAATAATTATTTTTTATGCCGCACAGATGAAGTCGCAGAAGTTCAGCGCGGTGCTTGTGTTATCCATTTGATTAACTTAATCAGCCAGACCAATCTCATCTGGCGAAACGTCAAGAAGTAGTTTGTCAACATTGTATGTCTTGTTTAATACCTGCGTTACATGCCCAAAACTACAATATTTCTTAAGTGTTGTTACCCCCCCCCCCCCCCCTCCTCCGAGTCTGAGTACAAGGTATTATTAAAATAAACATTTTCACGAAGTCCACGTCACACATTCACAGATATTTTTGATCAAAAGCAACTTCAATACCGATTTCGATCAAGAACAACTTCAACACAGCCTATGTTATGTGTAATTTAATTGCGATATATTGATATTCCGCACCCATTAAGCGACTTCGAAATAATCCTTTAGGTTTAGCCCTGCATCCAAGCCTTCGGCTCTGAATCAAAAAGTTAAAATGGCTTTAAACGGCTTACCCCGATTCTCATTTTTACATCCCCAGCAGCGACCTAGACACTTTTTTTTCGGTCTCATGTGAACCATCTTCCTTAGTTCTCCCCTCATTAAGCGCGCCAAATATATCCGATCGCTGACATTGTTCATGCTTCTTTTCTTCGAAATTTGTTGTCTCGATAACAAATCAAGGTGACCCTGTGTTTCGATATTCTGTTTTTCGTTCTCGTTCTTTTTTCCTCGTTCCATCTTAATGAGCTGAACATAAAATCGCGGAGAAAATGATCTCCCACAGGATATTGCTCCTTTGTGCGCCTCCAGTCGTATTCCATTTGGGCTTTCTTCTATTCAAGCCTTATATCCGTGACCCATTCGACGTCAATTTGTTTCGGAAGGGCGACTGAAACTAGTGTAGGCAGCCACTCAGAGTTTCCGCTCAATTTAATATCAGCGAGGAAATGTTTTTCCCCTAAGCGACTGGCTGAACATCTCAGAGCACTGACAAAAAATGCGGGCCTGGAGGCCCCTTTTCAAGACTGGACTTGCCTGTCTTTACGTTCATACGAGGTTCATTCTCCTTGGGAGAAACAACTCTATGCAATCCGCGCCGGGCACAATGAATGAACTTTTGTATACGTTTGTTTACATTTTCTCTCGGCCCCTTTTTTATTAGCGCAATTTCTAGCGATGCAGCTCGCGCGTCATTGTCGTTAGGCGCTTCTCTGCATGCCAGACTGAAAGCCCTTGAATTAAAAGCACCCGGAATGCAGTCAATCTGAAAATGCCGCTTCTGAAAAGAAAATGTCTTCACTACTAGGAGAGATTCTCTTTATAGACACGACCAAAAGTTTCGCTCAAAGTTATTGCGGCCATTTCGAATTGGCCCCATCTTTAGAAGATTTATCTCCCCTCACGTGTATTACTATTTCGAGCTGGCCTTTTAACGTTGAAGGTCAGTTGGAGCACACATTCCTGGCATGCTTAAGAAAGTAAATTTTTGCACCATTGTTCTGATTGGCTCTTAAGCCTAAACGTTCGGCAGCCCCACTTACGTGGCAGTCATCAATCCCCACGTATATTTCCTTTGATACGGGACGATGGTTCAGTCGGTTAGTTGGAGAAACTTTCACTTTGCCATTAGCGATGTGTGCGACCAAAAACTTCGCTGTCGTCTAACTTCCCGATGGACCAAACTTTCGCTGTTCCGTATTTATTTGTATTAACGTTTCTTGTATCGATGGAATCCAGCGCAATTTCAGAGTGTCAACTGTAACGATGTTTGTTTAAGAATACGATGACTCCTACCTTCCAATGTTTTTACAGCGAAGCTGTTTATGGCTAGGGTTCCGTGGATTTTTCACATGCGTCAACAAAAACTCTACGCTCGCACCGCCACACGCGCCGCACGCGCACGCCTTCCCCGTATAAAACGTTAGAAGTAAATAACCAAAATAAAGTGTTGACGAACGTGCGTGCGAGATGCCAGTTGTTTTAGGCTTTTGTGTTAAAACAGTTACCGCTGCAGACGCCGGCACCGCATGCGCACTCCTTCCCCGTATAAAGCGATAGAAGTAAATAACCGAAATAAAGCGTACCCGAACGCGCGTGCCAAATGCCATTTGTTTTAGGCTTTTGCTTTAGAACAGTTACTGCTGCTGCTGCAGACCCCGGCACGTGCGGCGCGTGGAACACGATTCCCTGCATTCTCCTGGATGCTTGGGTAGTTTAGCAATAGGTCGATTCAGTACATTAGTTATCACTATACTCTGTTTCATACTTAGCGTGCACCGCTGCCAAAGCTACTGGCGCGAGTGCGGGGCTTGATCTCGTTGATCATTTGCACGTGTTCTCGCGCAAACAAAACCACAGATGAAGCCACGCGCTCGCGCCAGTAGCTTTGACAGCGTTGCACGCTAAGTATGAAACAGAGTATAGACGTTTCCAATGTTTACAAAATCACAGTCCAGCGTGCGATCTTCACAGTCCAGCACGTGCGTGTTCGTCGCTTCGGAAAGCGAGCAAAGCACGCGCCATACGCACGAACGTTCGAAATGGCACCGGCCACACGCTCGTTTCTGGAAAGGTCTATAGGCAGATAACAAATGTTTCTCAAGGATTTGCCGCTGTGCGACCCGCGTCGGCCATGTCTACGCTCGCACCCCCTCTCTTTGCCGTCGTTCCAAACACTTGCGTGCCTAGTTTCCTTTCATTCCGCCCTCATGGGGTGGCGGTCCCGTCGCGCGTGTCGAGTTTCCTCCGGCTCCTCGGGGAGGCGATAGTCGTCCACACGAAGCAATGACCACCGACCAATCAAGAAAATAAATGTGTTTGTAGTACCTTTGTTAACAGTTCTCTTTCACGTCTGTGTCATGTGCTAAACAGCTTCGCAGGTCTTCCATCTTCACAGAGGGGAATGGCACATGATTTCTTTCTACCGAAATCATTGAACTTGTAGTTTGAAAATGATGATGAATATTAAAAATTATAGAACACACGACGCCGCGACGAGGTCAATTTTGATTGTGACGTCACGGACGGTAACTATAATAGGGGCCCACCGAAAAATCTCGTCTCTAATAGCTTACATATTACCTACATACCCCACATTATGCTGCTACTTAACTAAAGTAAACGGGTTGTCCCGAAGTTCACATTTCGAATATCCTTGTTTGGTTGTCTTGCCTGTCTCTGCTTCTGTGTGTACATTTGAGCGTCTCCATGGGTTGGCGTTTAGGCGCGTGTGTAAGGGCGTACACACTCAATGCGTATATAGTGTGTGTAGTGGGAGAATGGATTGTGCTTGCGTGCGTGTTATGGAATCGTTGCACGTAAATAAACAACTCCGCACATTAGACTTGCGTTCAAAAACCTCTCAATATCCGCATATTAGGGATATTTCAAAATCTTTATTCATTTATTTTAAAAACCCTCAGGGCCAAAGGCATTAGAGAGGGCAGTGGGTACAATTTATTTAGAAGAGCTAAAAATCAGTCATTATTAGTACATTAAATTGACATCTGATTATAAAATATTAGCCATGGCGTACTTGATTGCTGGTGATCTTCGATTGTTCCTGTAGGGGCGGGAAGGCCATTCCACTCCACTGATGTGCGGGGAAAGAATGACTGAAAAAAAGCATAAGTTCTACACGATGGAATGCCGACTTTATGAACATGATCTAATCGAGATGAGATGTATTGGGGGGGGGGGGGGGGTAAAATATCATTGGCGCGCAAGGAAGGGTGAAGAAACAGTTTGTGAAAGAGTCAGGCGAGAGGTTTTGCGGCGAGATGCTAGGCATGGCAGATCAAGGTTAGATTTCATTGAACTGATGCTTGCAGTTCTATTATAGATAGACAGTATGAAACAAACAGAATTATTTTGAACCATTTCAAGTGAGTGTATCAAGTTTTAATGGCACAGATAAGATAAAAACTATACCAGCCCCTCCCCCCCTCCCCCCCACAAAAAAAACACACCCATCGATTGTTTTGTACATAAATTTATAATTCCATGTCTAAACGATGTGCAGAACAAAAATGGATATTGAGTTTTAACTATCAAAAAATTCTGCTCACAAATGGCGTCTTAAGAAGAAGTCATTTTTCAAGATCCATGAAGTGCTCCAGGACGTGAAAAGTACCACCACTAATATCTGGTTGGTAATGATTTCCTTTTTTTGTTGTGTGTAAGTTTTCGTGCGTGCGTGCGCGCGCGCGAGCGAGCGCGTTTTTTTTGTGTGTGTGTGTGTGTGCATGTGTCTGTGTGCGTGCGAGCGTGCGCGTGCGTGCGTGTGTGTTTGTGTGCGTGTGTGTGGGCGTGTGCGGGCGAGTGCGTGCACGTGCGTGTGCGTGTGTGTGTGTGTGTGTGTGTGTGTCTGTGTGCGTGCGAGCGTGTGCGTGCGTGCGTGTATGTTTGTGTGCGTGTGTTTGGGCGTGTGCGTGCGAGTGCGTGCGTGTGCGTGTGCGTGTGCGTGTGCGCGTGTGTGTGTGTGTGTGTGTGTGTGTGTTCAGGTTGTAGATGCGCTCGCGCACCAGAGGCGCTAGCACGTCGTATGTCCTTCCAAATAACTGCATAAAAATATGAAATACGCGTTTGAAAAAATTTTACGGTTCGATTACGAACATTACATAACGTTTTCGTCGTTCTCGTTCTGACGTTTAGGACAGTAAAAAGAATATGTTAATACATTCATTCGCCTGGAGAAACGTGAGTCACGGTTTTGCCGATGGACGCAGTATTTTTATCGTTTTTTATATTTTTTTTCTTTTAACGGTGCAAGGTAGAGCTCATACTTTTTAGAATATTCAATTCAAACTCAAGAGCCCAAGCCATAAAATCACTGCCAGGCTTATTTTAGTTAGCCCGGAGAAACCATGCCGATAGGTTATTCCACGGGAAATTCGAGTGCCCGGAGTGTGGCCTTTTCCGTCCATAACGAAATATACCTGTGGGTGGCATACAAACTAAGCTCAGATGAACTTCAAAAACACGAAAGCGGAGGAGCCAGTATACACACGGACATGGCGAGTTATTTTAATACGCAACCGCGCCATCTCCTTTCCTCCGATGGAACACGTTCAAATAATGCAAATGGTCACTATAAGTTAGTTGTTTTCACATAGCACCCGTAGAACCTTTGCCGAGTACTGTCTCAATATTTCTTCACACAGTATTCTCACAATTCTTTGCAGCGTGCAATTGTCTGTCCTATTTCAACTCAGTGTGTCGACACTCTCTTTTCCGTACTCGTAGAATTTCGCACAGAGCTCTATTCCGCGTGTCATGATGCTTAACAACTAGCGGTGCACACGTCCGTTTGTCATATAATATGATCTTTTACATTCATTGTAATGAAGCAAGATATAAATTATACAGCACTTCCTGAACTAAATTGGTTTTGGAGAAAAGACACACACATGTGGGTGATTTTATCTCAAATCGTTTGAGAAAAACTGATGGGTAATAAAAACATTTAGCAAAAGAATATATCTTGGTGGAAAATGTGTGACTAGAACAGGGCTGCGAATTTTTGGTTTTGGGCATTGAAAGCGCAGAAGGGAGGTCCTGCGATTTTACCAGTTTTCAAGAGTGACACATTTTAAGTCTTGCAAGGTTTAGATTATTTTTTAACAACAATCATAACTTTTTTATATGAATTTAACACTCTCTAAAAGTGTGTAAAACATTTAGAGAGTGTTATAAGTTTAACACTCTCTAAACTCTCTAAACTTTACTTAAATTGAAAATATAATTTTTAGATAGGCTTTGATAGAAGCTTACATTTGACATGTTTCTTGTGCCTTAAATAACTGTACATCGAAAACTAGCGCGGTTTAAATTTGGCCCATTATTGTCAAATCTGCAAGATACAAGTATTTTTATTTTATTTTATAAAATAACAAACACACTTCTAGAGAACATTAACCTTTCTATACGAAGTCTTAAAGCAGTAAAAAAAAAGTTATGATTGTTGTGAAAAAGAAATCTAAAAGTTCTGAGACTCTAAAACGTGTCGCTCGTGAAAACTGCAAAAATGGCAACCCAAACCCCAAGAACAAAAATGTTTCGTGGTTATAATTTGCAGTTTTGTTCTAGTCACACATTTTTAACAACATATATATATATATATATATATATATATATATATATATATATATATATATATATATATATATATATATATATATATATATATATATATATATATATATATATATATATATATATATATATTAATTGTTTGGGGGACCAAGCATTACTTTTTTTTTCTTTTACGATTTGAGATGAATTTACTTATGTACATTTTTGCACAAAACGAATTATGACGGATAACTTTATACTAGGACACGACCAAAATGACGATCACGAACATGCTGGGAGAACGGGGTGAGTGGGGGTCTTAATTCGCATTGATCAGAGCATTGGGACCGAGAATGCAACCGACAGACCACGATGAAGACCAATCGCCGCAATGGTCCTTCAGGAATTATTCAACCAGCCTGAATTATCTATTGGCGACTTTTTGGTGAGTATCCGCCGTCTCGCAAAACAATTTGCAACCCACTACAAGATCCGGAACAATGCAGACAAGGCTAGCGGCGCGCATGCGCAGTAACGACGTTCTTGTTGCGAAGTGAATAGCGGAGTGGGTAACACGGTCTACCAGAACTCGCTATTGTCATCGACATTTACGTCACAATAGACAATCTGCTTTTCTTTTTTCCCCCTAGATGTTTTTTTTTTCTTTTTTGCCCGATGTTACTCCTGCTGCAGCGGTTCAAAACTTTTAAGGCCTCATAACAAACGGCTGGTTTCGGCATCCTCTTTTTCCCTTCTTGCTCAGAATTTAATAAGTTTTTATTACAAGGAGATTTGTAACCAAGCCTCTGCTTTCTCTACTCTGACACACCACGAACGTTTGACCATGTTATTAAGAAAATTAAGATTAAACTCAAGACCCGCGAAACTTCGTAATCAAAAGGGGAAACAAAAGGCCACCGTCATATTGGCTGCGCGAACACGTACCTCGAGGTCCGGAGCACGGTCGGCTGTTTTCCACAAGGCGTGTATCGGAGTGGAAAAGCTCGTCTAACCCGAATTGCGCTCCGTGACACAGGCCAGCCAGTCGCCTCATAAATCAGCCGACCAACTTTGAGAATGCGGCTCTCGACATTCCCGCGCCTCGGGCTAATTCTGGTTGGCCAAAGTTCGCACGAATGCAGGCGTTCTCGGCTGAAGTTGGAAGGTTTTGGTGTCGAAGCTTTGCGAAAGCTGATTTATTGAGAGAAACGCTATTGAGTAACAAAGTCTCTCTCTCGGGAAAATGAGGTGACGTGACGCGTCGTCTGCTTCAGCGGACATATGCTCCTAAACTTTGCGTTTCTGTTGGGAACTCCCATTTGGAAATCTGTTAAACCCTATACTTATTTAGTTAACGGAGTGATACACACTATATTTTATTTGTTGACAACTTCGTTATCAGTGCCATGAAAGATATTTTGCCTGTTTGTTTTAATATAAACGATTTCGACTCGAACACTTACGAGCGAGTTGTAAAACAATAGAAAAAAAATTCAAAAATATCGATGTGGCAGTCTTTTTAATACAGAAACAAAGAGAACACCGGCATGCATACAATACAAAATCTCCAAGAATATGTAAAAACCTAAACTACCTGCATCTGGCAACCAAGACTCGGTTCCTCAGCTATCGCAACACCTTTAATTTATGTCTTAGCGTATATGAAACTAATGTGACATATTCCTACAAAACGTGATCTCGTTTTCGCATCACAGTGTCATTTAATTTTTTTTTTTGAAGAGCATATAAACATTTTGTGTGAATTAATGTTTTGACGGAAATCGCCTCGTCAGCACGGAGTTCTAGCTCATTGTACTCGGCAACAGCAAAGTATTTATCGCACAAAGGTTTCGACGTGACAGTAGCAAGGCAGCACACCAGTGTTGGCCCAACGTTGGCACAATATTTGATTAATTGATCCCAATTTTGGACCTATCAGACCATCAGCATAAAGTTGGAGTTCCAAGTTCGTTTACCACAACATTTCAATCTTCTTTCTTACCCTGCTCAGCCGAGGAATGGAACCACCTCCCCGGTTTGATTGCTACTATAACTGATACTAACCTGTTTAGAAATTCCATCACTAGCTATTTTAGCAGTGACCCATGACCTATTATTATTTTTCTTTGTTTGTTGTATATTTAATATTGTTGACTTGTTACTATATTACTATCTTTGTTTCATGTATGTGCTCTCCCCCTCTGTAATGCCTTTGGGCCCTGAGGGTACTTTCAATAAATAAATAAATAATATTGGGGCGCAACCCGCTCCAACGTTGGACCAATGAAACTTGCGATATTGGGCCAATGATGATCCGGGGTTATTCATATTGTTATTTCAATATTGGCATTCCTATTTATCCACATAAATACCAATATTTCTACCCAATATTACGCCATAATTTTCAATATCGGATTCCAATAATCATACACTGTTTCCAATATCGGTGTCCAATGATACGCCGCGATTTCCGATATTGGTATCCAAAATTATGCCGCAATTTCCGATATTGTTATCCAATATTATGCCACGATTTACGATATTGGTATCCAATGATACACCATTTTAGTGTCAAAATGTTAACCAATAATATTACAGCTTTTCCAATATTGTAGTCCAATCACAAACGAATTTATCTGATATAGTTGCCCAGTTACAAACCAGCTTTCCACAATATTGGCAACCAGTGATAGATCGTTTTCTAATCTTGTTATTCATTATTATCCGAGATTTCCTAAGCTTGTAATTTATTATTATCCCAGCTTTTATAAATATGTTAGGCAGGATAAACTCAGACTGCACCAATAATGGCCCCATTTCCAGTAATGTTTTGACAATTGCTTGCAAAAACATTCTTTATTAACAGCTAATATGAATACTGAAGAACGAGCATTTATCGTATGATTTGTGTTTTTCATGCAGTTTATGTTAGGTAATATAAAAGTAAAGTCATCTATGTTTGCCTTACCCTAATAGGCAACAAACACGTCACATGTTTTAATGATCCTCATTCATTTTACAAGTGTCATCCCCCCGTTCCTGAACTAATAAATGTCGGCCCTTTTTGTCAATTGCAAGTCAGCCAAAATAACAGAAACAACACAGTAATGTCCATTTGAAGCATCAACATCAAACTTAGCTACAAATTGACACAGATATTTAGAAACATTACTGCCTTGGAAATCTTTGTTCCCAAAACGTAAGGCGTTTCAGCAGGATTCCCAGCTCGACGATGTCTCCCAGGTTCCGAACTAAAAAGAGTTACAAAATACAATTATAAATCTTAGCGTGTGAAATTATTTATCAAAAGGTGTTATACGTTCCGGAAGAAAGAGAAACAACATAGGAAAAGGTGATTACCCACTTAAACCGCAAAGCCGTTTTTCTTTCTTAACAATTCGGATTGGGCAGGTGGTTGACGCACAGCGAGCGTCCTGACTTGTGAACAACAAAAAAAAAAAAAAAAACTACAGACAAATAAAATATAGGTTTTCGAAATAATAGTTTTGCCTTCCATTGGTCGAAAGAATAACTCAGACATTACAGATATAAAATAATTTAAAAATTGGTTTCTGTCTCAGTTTATTAAACTTCTCTAAATAAGCAAAAAAAGAAAAAAAGAAGACATCAGTAGAGCCCTGCATATCCGCTGATCATCCGCGGATGTCCGAGAACATCCACAGTAAAGTGGCGAATTCGGATAGAATAAGTCAGTTTTGGCGGTTTGCGGATCGCATGCGGATACCAGGGTTCTGCGGTTGCGGAACGGATGCAAATATCCGCGAGTCCGGTTCCTTATTTGCCAAGGCAGGCCATAAACGTGCGCAACCGTACAGGGTAGAGTGAATAAGTGAGTGGTACCATAAAGTGCACCATCGAATATATTGCGGGGGCAAACTAATCCCTTAAGTAAAAGGTGCCAATCGGGGAGAAATTGTTCTTTACGTCAATAAAAACTTGATTCTCACCAAATACCGCTTTTGGAACGCTCTATCTCGCCAGAATACCGTCCTTAGAAAAAGAAAGAACGCAAACCGTCCCTGGAAGCGTGTTCTTGTTCGGCCGGGAAAGAGCGGAAACGTTCTTTGGGCAAAGAAAACCAAAAGCGTACAAGGCACAAAAAAAGAAGAAGCCTGAAAGTGGCTTCTTCGCCTTTAAGTATACATTGAGGAGAATGAATCCGATCCTCTGGAGGGGTGGAACTTGCGCCAGCACAAGTTTCCAGACCTCATTCTCGTAGAGCAGTTCGCGCATGCCATCCCAGCATCAAGTGCACCAACACAGAGACACTTCTCATTAGCGGGTATTAATTTAAGAGAGGCGAACAAGTCTGAATTCATCCGAGTGGACGATTTTTTTTTTTGTTCTACTCAGCAACCTCGACAAGTAAAACGTGGCGTGAGTGTGCGTTTTCTTTTTTTTTATCGACGGTTGACATTAAGTTGTTTTTAAATATACGGCTCCGAGCATGCAGTTGAGAGTTCGTGCTTAAAACTGAAACCGGTAGAGGGTGTTGCCAATATTGAATACTGTAATATTTTCCCAGTGGTGTACTCGCGCCTTTCCTAGCAGCACACTTCCCCGGCTCATATTTAGGACAGTTTAACGCAAGCTTGTGCCAGGCTTGAAAGTTGGGGGGGGGGGGGGGGGGATCGGTGGCCGAGTGGTCTTGCGCACACCAGCTCGGAGCACGTGGAGCGAAAGCTCGCGCTGCAGAACCCAGGATCCTGGGTTCGAGCCCCTCCCCTGCCCGTTTCGATCTTGATGAGCATCGTACCGGCGTGCGGTCGTGTATCACTACTGCGTGGTGCACGTTAAAGACCCCAGGCTAGCGGTTGTACTGCACTGGCTAAATTGCTCATCTACAGCTGGGAGACTCGTCGCCCGTTGAGGCAGACCAAGTTCTAGGCTGTATAAACATACACACAACCCAATTTTTTTTTTTTTTTTGAAAGTTCGCTCTAGCTCGCGCCAGTATGACCCAAGCCTGGGCCGAGGAAGTGTGCTGCTTGGGTTACCACATATACACAAGTACTTTGCTTCGGGAAGTAAACACCTTTCGTCTCCCACTTTTTTTTTTTTTTACCCAGAAACATTTACACAATGTTATTATTTTTTATTTGTTAGTGTTTATCTTTATAGAATAGATGTCTGCTTAAAGTGGGTTTTACAAAGCAAGCCGGAAAATAAAGATTAAAATTTTCTTTTTTTTTTTAGTGCATCTTCTGGACACAGTTTCAATGTCACGGACTTTCAAGACGAGCTGATAACTGCGATCATCTTTCCAGCGATGCGAACAGTCTTTTGAAGGATGATCGCATATTTTGTAAATGCAGTGAAACAGAATACGGTAAAATTACTTTCACCGCGTATTGTTATACAGAGTTATTTGTAGAAAGGTAAGCAGACGGCTTATAAATACCATCAAGTTGTTATAATTTTTTTTATTTCATGCTTGGTTTCATTGTGTAAAATGCATGCGCGTATTGAGAGTCAGATGCGGTTCCGAATTTTGTGGATGCGGTTCGGACGCGGATACAATGTCTGCGGATACGGATCGGATGCGGATATAATTTTTTAAAAACATTGTGGATGCGGTTCGGATGCGGATACGGAGTCTGCGAATGCGGATCGGATGCGGATGATCAACTGTTATCCGTGCAGGGCTCTAGACATGAGTCTTTTCAGGGGAAGAAAGAGGACAATCCGTATGAATTCAATAGCAATTGGATAAAGGCAGATATATATTTCTCAATCATATGTATTCGTGTGTACGTTAGACACGTCATCGCATACTAGATTAGTTTACTTGAGCCAATAGAAACACGCAGCTTTATTCTTCGAATTTGCACACCGTGAGCTTGTTTCAGCAAATATATCGTGGAATTAATGCACAATTGCCTTAGAAAATTATCTTGATTTAATTTGAAAGAAAAAAGCATCAATTAACCTGACTTACATCGTTAAGTGTTTCTTTCTTTCTTTCTTTTTAATGCCCTTATATGTTAATGAACATTGCTTATTTGATGGTACCTCATGCTTTTTGTCTTTCGTTCACTCAAAACTATGCAAACAAAATAGAATGCTATCTGAACAAAAGCATATATGTGATCAATCGTTAGTTATAGAGATTGGAAGAAAGCACAAATAACCTCGAAAGTTGGGAGCGAGCAAATTTGTAAACAAGTGCGTGGTTACATGACGTTTGTTCGCGAAAAACAAAAACAAGAAAAGAAAAAAAAATCTACTTATTAGTACATAGAGGATACTGAAATGCATGCAAGGCAGAGCTGTAAAATTGAAGTTTAGGGTTGTTGCGTGCCAAACTAACGAAGGGCATCTGACGCGTTTCGGCGGAGGATTAGCGATGAATTGTGACCATCTGGGGACCTTTTTTGAGGGGCAACCGAAAGCTGGGTTGGAGGTAACACCTCCTATACTCAATTTCACATTAACTTGGCGAACTGCGGAGGCTACGGCCCCCACGACCCAATTAGAGCGTCGAAGTGAGGCGCGTGACACTACGTCACGGGAGCGTTCGTGTCACTACACCAAATGCGAGAAATGGAGGAACCGGCTATCGTCTGCTGGCCAAGAGACGTCTGCTGCGAAGCAAACTAACTTCGAGTTCGTAATGTCCACCGCCTCAACACTGCCGTCCGCTAGAGTAGCGAGCTCTTCAGGAACAGTTCACGAGACAGCCATACGCTCAATTTACTCTCGAATCTGTGGCGGGTTCTAATGCCAGATCAATGTTTTGAGTCGGAAGTGGTCGATTACACGACCGCGATCGTTCAAATATCCTTCAAAAGCCACATTGACCTCGGAAAAGTGTTGGTCCGTATTATGTATCGTTGAAAAGTAACATGTCTTCGTCTTTCTTCAGTGTCGTGTCGTGTTGCGGTGAGAGGAGTCTGACGTTAACACTACTAAACGAAAAAGAAGCCCAGAACTACTTTTTGTCGCGGACGGCGTTTTTGCTGTGGCGATAACGAGGTCTCTGTGGCATCGACCATGGGGTGTTGTCACGTGCTTTGCTCCGACGCTGTTAGTGGGTCGGGGGGGGGGGGGGGGTGGAGTGGGGCGCATCCACAGTTTGCCAAGTTATCGTGAAACGGAGGCAGCTCAGCGAATGACGATGCCGAAACATATGTTTAGACAAGAAAGATGCGGTCTGAGTTGCGACATTAAGCAATGCAAAACGTCACGCTTGCATTGCTTAATGTCACAACTCAGACTGCGTTTTTGGTCTAAACATATGTTTCGGCATCGTCATTCGCTGAGTTGCCTCCGTAAGTTGCGGTGATTGGCTCTCCGAGTGTTGTGCGTGGAAGTAGACGCAAAGACTTTTTTAGAGTGTATATCGCGAGCGCGAACGCTTGGTTTCAGCTGAGCTCAAAATAAACAATTCTTATGTCTTACAGATTGTGACGTCAATAAATGACAGCTGTTTAAATCTTAAAATATCGCAGCAAATCGTTTATTCGTTCCACGCTAGTATAAATTGCTAGCAAACCTTATTGATATTATCACAATATTGAGTAAAAACAGAGTTTCGATGGAACATTTTACAAGTGTTAATCTGAGACAAGTGTTAATCTCGGCATTCAGAGACGTATCGCAGACACGACTTTCGAAGAACCTGTCTCTGTTTGCAATCCACTGCTCCGCAGAAGGGACGTTGGCGCTCTACGTGAAATATGTGGCTCGTTCTCAAACACAGCTTCTACAGTGTAACTTCCTCGCTCAAAGGCGAGGGGGTTCTTCGCCCCACTTTGCGATGGACTGCAACAGGCGCTACGACCCCCCACAGCCAGTCCAAAGCTGAGAAAGTGTCACGTGCCCTTTCCGCTGTGCGGAGCGACGCGCGAAGCGTGAAGTCACGTGTCACTCCTTCGAGCACTGGTTTGGCTACGATGGCTCTTAGCGCGTGTTGCTTTACATCGTAGGGTGAAGCAGAAGATAAGAGATTCTCTCTTTCCCATTCCGCAATCGACCTCGTTCACCTCTTTGAATTTTTTCTTTTTTTGGCCGGAGGGGGGGGGGGGGGGGGGTAGAAAAGGGAGAGGTACTTTGCAAATTTTTTTAAGCACCACAATATGCCTCGCCCAAGGGCAGGGTATTAGCACCCCACCTTGGAACGCTCTCGCGTAAACTACACTCTAAAAAAAAACCTGCGCGTCTACTTTCCCGCACAACACTCGAAGAGCCAATCACCGCAACGTACGGAGGCAGCTCAGCGAATGACAATGCCGAAACATATGTTTAGACCAAAAAACGCAGTCTGAGTTGTGACATTAAGCAATGCAAAACGTCACGCGTGCATTGCTTAATGTCACCACTCAGACTGCGTTTTTGGTCTAAACATATGTTTCGGCATCGTCATTCGCTGAGCTGCCTCCGTGAGTTGCGGTGATTGGCTCTTCGAGTGTTGTGCAGGAAAGTAGACGCAGGGCATTTTTTAGAGTGCAGGGTGCCTTCATGTGCGCTTCGCATAGAGTGATGCCAACTGCCTGTTTCCCTTTCCCACACCCTCTTCCACCGCCATTTTGTTCCTCGCATTGTTTCCCCGTGCGCCGGAAAGTGGCCTTTGTGTCCATCGGTCCTCCCATCCGAGGGGGAAAATGCTAATCCTCCCTCCGTGGGTTCCACAACGCTGCTCCGAACTTGTGAGATAAGGTGCTTGTTTTCGGGAGGGTTATAAGCCCCACGAATTATCGTCGAGAACCAAAATGGCTGCTGGTTTGTCGGCGAGCGGTATTACAGAGGGTGGCATCACCCTAGCAAAGCGCACATGAAGGCTCCCTAGCGTAAACAAGCAGCGTGGCAATCGCTTCTGTGTCAAAACAAGCGTTCTAAAAAGCCTCACTTCTTTTGCTCACCTTGTCCAGTAAAATAATATTTATACAAAATAAATCACGAAAAATAAACCGCCCCAGAAGCTGACCACATTTTCTGCGCAAAGCGAGCCGTAAACTTCGATCGAAAACATTAAAATGCGGTAATCATTAAGACTCTCATTCAGCTTGGCTAGCAGAATCGAGTTAAATATTATTTATTTAAAATAAAACACAAAAGAAAATTCCGCACAAGCATGCCACATTTTAGGCGCAAGCACAGCCGTTAGATTCGAAATTATTTGGAAACATTGAAATGCGGTAACCTTTGACACGCTCATCTAGCTTGGCAAGCAAAGGTATTTGTGACCGAATTTAATATTTAGCAACAAATAAGTTACAATGGTCTTTGGATTTACCTCGCCATAAGGATTTGTGGCTATTCGCGGAGAGAATCTCACTAGGGGCACTTCTTTTTCATCAATATGGGCACTGCACGTGCTACCCAGGCGGTTATGTTATAATTTTTAAAGTGCCTATAAGCTTGGTATTGCACGTACTTGCACCAGCACGGGAAGTTGAAGTACTCTGGGTTGTGAAAAATTCCACCAGGCGGCGATACCCAAACTTCTCGCCAAGAATAACCTGCATGAATAACGACCATTTAGCAAGCACTCATACAGCCGCGGATTACATTATTTGTTCCAGCGTTCGTTTTAGTGGGCCGTTTCCCTGTTTTGGGTCAAATACTACATTAGGATGCGTTCAAAGGTTTGAGACCGTATTGCCATTCAGCAGTTTTGCTCGAAAAAAGGCTCTATAGATGTGACTGGACCCGTGTACAGAACGCGGCTCTCTTGGCGCGAACAAGCGATTTATTTTCTAATCGAATGATTGCAATAAAACATATTTGTGCGACAAAACGTGCTGTTTGGTGTGTTTGACCTGAGTGGTAAAAATTAACATCAGTCAATGTGCTTTTGAAGTGAAATGCAAAATCGCTGGTATGTTGTGTTCGTGCTAAAAATGGCGCGCAGTGTGCTCACCAAGCAAACGGCAGACTGTAAACAAGAAGCAGAGTATACGCGAGTGTCTACACAGTGTAAGATCGGTTTGCCAGTGGCTCACGTTGTATAAGAAATGTGTGTACGTGCTACGCAGTCAAGTGGCGTAGCTTCCGGATAAGACACAAGAAAAAGCCACGTGCTCGTGCAGCAGTGCGGAGCTTCAGCACCGTGAGGCTTCGCCTTAGCGTAACTTCACCTACTTGCGGGCACGTTTACGTGACTATGAGGCAAAGCTTGGGGCGCACGTGCACTCGCACATCTTGAGCGCCTATCAAAGATGTGCACGCGCAGTCTTCGCTTCTGAAATGCCACCGAAGGTTACGAAGCAGAAGATATGCTCCACCTCGAGCGCGAGCTTTCTGCCTTTTATGACACTTTCTCGCATACGCACCCCAAGCGCGGCGGAAAGCGCAGAGTCACAGCATTTGAAAGCTCGCTCTCCCAGGGTAGAGAGATCGCGCAGTCATGGCTAAAATAAAGAGGCAAGCATGAGCTAGCTCGTGTCCATCGGCATGTGAAAATGACAAGTGTTTAGCTGCTGGAGTGAATTTGGAAAGATTCCTTAACATTTGCGAGACACTAGCGTGAGCACTGCGGTGAACAGCCGGGTTTGGGATCCATTTACGGCGCAGCTACCTTTAGGCAACAAGTCTCCGACAACATATGATGGCGTACTGAACGTATTACCTTATTTTGTCATAAGTTAGAGCAAAGATGTTGACTCTTGAGCTAGAGACCCGAGCATGTTTCGCGAAACTTCAATGCATGCATATTAAATACGTGCGATATTGACGCGGTATTAAACAGAAGTTTTTTTTTTAAACGACTTCTGATGCCATAAATATTGAAAGGCAACTAGGACACTGAGAAACCGATTGTCCTGTGAATTTGTATTATTGTGCAAACTTTGAAATATGTTTCAATAAGTAATCAAAGTTACCAGAAAAAATTCGAGTATAGTTCAACATTGTAAGGCAATTAGAAAGCAGGGATTTAGGACATACAGTGTATTACCAATATTGTACAATTAAAAAAATTCCTTTCATAGCTTATTCAATATTGTATCTAGTTTATCAAATTGAATGAAAATGACTCCCCAATAGCGAGCGAGACTAGAAACCATGTTATCCAATTTAATCAAGGGAGTGTCAGTGACTGCGATATCGTCCAACATTGGAAAGCCTATTATAACTTGGTATCCAAATTATCCAGGAGGGTAGTAATAACTGCCTATTATTGGACAACGTTGAAAGCACATTAACACTCCATGGGAAGAGGTATCCATTTTATACGATGGGGTGCCAACGACTACTCAATATTTGACAACATTGCAAGCCCATTGGCTCTTCGTTGGACGTGGTATCCAATTTATCATATGGGGTGCAAATGACTTCCCAATATTTGATAACATTGAATGCCCAGTGACACTTTTTTAAATGGTCCAATTTATCCAATGTGGTGCCAATGACAGCACAATCTTGAGAAATATTGGAAACCCATTGCCACTTCATTGGAAGTAGTATTCAATTTATCCAATTGGGTGCCAATCACTGCCCAATATTTGACAACATTGGATGCACATTGTCATCTGTTGTCAAAAATGGTGTCCAATTTATCCAATGGTGTGCCAATGAATGCACGATATTGGAAAACATTGGAAGCCCATTGGCATTTCATTGGAAGTTGTATCCAATTTATTCAATGGGGCGCCAATGACTGCCCTATCTAAAACAACATTGGAATTCTATTAGAACTTTATTGGAAGTGGTATTGAGTTTATCCGTTGTGGTGCCAATGACCGTCCAATATTGCGTGACATTGGAAGCTGATTGAAACCAAATTGGAAGTAGTTTCCAATTTATCCAATGGGATTCCAATGGATTCCCAATATTGGTGATAAATAGGATAAAGGGGCCAGTCATGACCCCATTTTTTCAAGACATTTCCAATATTGGTTACAGAGAGGACACAATGAGCTGATAATGACCCTATTTTCCAAGATATTCCTAATATTGGCCTAATGGCCTGTGCTGTCTAGGTATCTCTATGCATCTAGGAGCAAACTATGTAAAAAGAAAGTAAGGTTGGTAGGGTGTAATGATCATCCAAATTTGAACACGACTCGTAAAGATCCAACTAGAAGTACCTTCTCAACTCATAACATACTTGAAAAGACTACAGTAAGGTGTCTGGAAATATGGGCCAGTAGGTTCATAAGTAAGGAAAACAGCACCGAAATAACACAAGACCAATGGGAAAAGAGACGAAACAAGGCGCACTCTCGACATAAATTTATTTGAAAAGACGAGTATATATAGCCAGGAATAAAGGCTAGGTCATTACGTTTTGAGGCACAGCCCGCATTTTAGATATTCGTATTAAATTGTAGATACGGCTAAGGACGTGCCACTTATGTATGTTTTTTTTGTTTTTTTTTCATTAGTCCGAACCTCAAACGCCTCATGAATATTCATTCACACTTCCTTTTACAATGTGCCAAAATCTCGCGTCATTGAAGGCAAGGGTGCACGAGAGTCTGCTATAATGTGCCGGTTGTTTTTACAGCACCTAACAAGAGGGTGAGATTGTGGAGCCAAACGAATAACCCAGTGCCGTACACAGACCCGTGTAGCACTAAACACCAAAATAAGCTCGCTAATTCCGCTGCAGGAGTTGTTTATCAAATTTATATGTCTCGTGGGCTGTCGTATATAGGTCAGAAGGGTAGGTGTGTAAATGGTCGTGTCCGTGAGCATGTAGCTTCCACAAAATCAGCAGAGTCAGGACACCTTGATGTTCAGTGTAGCGGGTGCTCGTGCACCCCTGCTTTCAGATGACATCAAGATTTTGGCACGTTATAACGAAAGATTTTCAATGGAAATTCATGAGGCGTTTTAGAGTACGATTAAAAGAAAAAGGTGCAAATTGACATGTGCTAACCTTATCTACAAATGAATGCGAATATCTGAAGTGAGGGATGTGCCGCAATGCATGATGGCGTATCATTTCTTAACTACTGTATACTTGCATTTTTTAAACAAACTTCAACTGAGAGTGCGACTTCTGCTGTCCAACTTGCTTTGGTTCGTGTGTTATTTCCGCGCTGGGTTTCTTAACATTGAAAAGTAGGCCGGTAAATGTGCGAGCTGATTGCCTCAGGTGTGTCACATCTGTCAATAGACAAACCACTGAGGCAAGTTAGGTGTCCGACGATTTTATGGATATCACTCTAGCATGGGGTCACGAATCTGCCACCCGGGTTTACGCAACAGCAAAAAAGGCAACCAAGTCTCCGACAGTGATTGACCGCACAATTCGAGGCTCCAGCCGCATCAAAGTGCACACCATGCAGCACTTTCCAAACCGGCTTTTTTTTGGCAAGTAGGCGTTTGTTGACCCCGGAAGTTTTAGGACAACAATAGAGCTATCACTGTTTCAACGTGGCACTAATGGTTGAGCAATATATCAAAGAGCTTCGAAGCTTTCGGGCTATGTCCATTATTTTACACTCCTCTAGGTCTAAAGAAACATTAAGCCTGATCTTTGTAGATGAACTCTTTGCTGGGATAAATGGAGGTTCCTAAGATTGATTACGTCAAACTGCGCCGAGGCATTGGTGCAGCGAGCGTCAGCTGCGATACGAGGGAGACAGCTATTGCGGCATACCGTCTGCCGTGTCACCTAATTGAGTATGTGGAGGATATTCCGTCATCAGGGATTGCGCTGGCACTACATTATGAACGCGTTTGCCTGAAAACGCAGAGTCAGCTTTATTTGCAGAACATGAACCGGATAAGGAGTTAATTACGGAGTAATCGCTTGCAATCCGGAAATAAGTATAGCATATTGCGTCAACTGCAAATAAGGGGGAAAAAGTGGTCACGAAATCATAATCGTCGTGAACATTTAATTAAGGATGGCACCAGTGTACGCAAACGACTGAGGCAACATAAAGCGCATTTTCTTTATGGTTATGTTCCGGCCCTATAAAATCACGGTGATATCAGTTCGCCTTTTTTATTTTCTTTTTGTCGTGCCAAAGATGCAAAGCATAAAGATTACGATTTAAACTTATCTATTTTTTTCGGTGTTCGGTGTCTCGCATCTCCTATTATTATGTGCTCGCCGCGCTGATTGCAGCTAAGACACTTGAAAAGCAACTCCAGTCAATACTTTTGAACTTGGGATTACGACTTTTTTCAGGTAAATCAGTGTCCCTGAATTACAAGGTATAGTGTTTTCCGTCGATATCGTGGTTGGTCTTGTGAAGCTCACGTCACAAAGCTTCGTTCCGGGCGTTTACGACGAAACCGAAACTATCTGAGGGGGATGGAAAGACTGATCATTAGATGTCACGTTGCTGAGCGGGAGGACTATGTAGTACGACGTCCAAGTGCCGGCGCAATGCATGCAGCGGGATGCATTGCTATACTTGGGGGCAAGTTTGTATGACAATGAAGCCAAAGCCAGATATTTTACATTAACTGAAGAGCGCGATGGTAACATTGACAAAACGAAGGACGACGAACATTTTGTCGTCTTTCGATCCGAGTTTGTTTTATTCTTTCTGTTGTCAGCCAAATACTTTACTAGGGGGAATACATCCTACTTCGCTCATTTGCATTAGACGGCGCGCCTACTACGCCAATTTCTCCTTTAGCGGTTTGGACGTCTCGCAGCGCCGGAAATAAACATCTTTATGCTCTAAAAATGTTTAGGAAACAAGCTACGACATATATTGAGCAAACACTTGATTCGACCGAATGGCCTGCGGCGCCCCCTTCGCCCACCCGCGTGGATGCCTGATAACCCCTCCTTCCATGGCAATAGGTGGCGCCTCCCACCACTCCCAATTCAATGCGGAAAAACCGAAGGTTTCTAGTCATCCAGCCATTCAAACTGCGCCAAACCTGTCCGCGCCCGAGGCCATTGTATTATCAGATAGTGGGATGTATCCCCACAAGCAAAGTATTTGCCAGAGCCATGGTGGCTAGAAGGGAAAGGGTGACGGGTGCCGTACGCGCGCAACAATAAAAAGGTGCGCGATGCGCAATTAATTTTTTTAGAGAGGCTCGACTGTAGAGAGGGTTCATCTCAAACAATGGGGAGCGTTTGTAATTTAGTGGCGGACGCCTCCGGCGAAGATTGATTGCCAGTGCGCATGCGCTGCGTTTCCGCGTGGGAGGGAGGAAAGCAGACGGAAAGGCGGAGACGCTCGCAGACAACCAACGCGTTTTCACCTCCTCTCAGCTCGTATTGGAAACGCGGGCCATACACCACGTGACCGCGATCGAGCAGTTGGAAACACTGCGTAATGTAGGAGCTCCAAAACGTTTTGGTACCGCTGCCTCGCATGCTGACAGCAGCGCCCCTAGTGGACACCAAACGTTTAATCTCGAAATTCAGGCGCACGACCTATTTGACAGGTGAAACGTATGCAATTCATGTAGCAAACATACAGTCATACACGTTTTGAAATCAAAGAAACATGCTGGCAGTTTCATTTTCAATGTTGCGGAAACCTGAGTCGAAAGATAAAGAAGCTATGCCATTTTTTTAACACAAACGCGCTGCGCGCAGCGCGTGTCTTGCATGAAGGTTCGATGAAAATCTTCGCCACCGCGAGGGCCGCTGCAGTCTGCAGGCGAGTCGTTTTCATGGCAACACTGTCCATCCCTTGGCTCCCGCCCGTCACACTTTCTCTTCCAGCCACCATACCAAAGCTATGGGTGCCCGTGCGCTCGCACACCTTGAGCACCGATGAAAGCTGTGCACGCGCGCCCCTCGTTTCTTCTAAAATGCTACCGAATGTTGACACCGAGTATAGACGCTTTGCAGCAGCTGTGCATGGGTGCCGCCATAACCGGCCTTCAGTTTTTGTTTC
Source organism: Ixodes persulcatus (assembly GCA_013358835.2). Taxonomy (NCBI): domain Eukaryota; kingdom Metazoa; phylum Arthropoda; class Arachnida; order Ixodida; family Ixodidae; genus Ixodes; species Ixodes persulcatus. The sequence continues at coordinate 613,894 of JABSTQ010011335.1, read as the reverse complement.
CGCTTATTACATTTACTTCACTTCAGCATTACCACAGCAGGGCAGGTTATTGCCCTTTTAGGTTCTACTGTGTCCTTCTCCACAGCACTGACCTTTGTGGAGGCTCGTCAACGCTCGCTTTGGTTGCTCGGCATATGGGAAAGACAATTGAAGGTCAGCAATGGCGGCTGTACTTTGGCGCGTGTGTAAAGCGTCTATATAGTTCTGTTTCTTGCTGGCGAAAATGAAAATCAAAGGTATACATAGGATAAGGAAGTTAATACTGTTGCACCATACGATTGAGCGGCTTGAGTTTCACAAGCTGTATGGCTGTTTGCAGCCAGACTTGTACGTAGTTGAACTATTCTACTCAAGTTACTGTAGTTTAACTACCTTTCTGAGTAGAATTAGTAACTTTCAAGTAAATTTTGATTTCGGTAATTATATAGCTTACTTGAATTACTTTTTCCGAGTAACTTTTACTCAAATTACAAATTACATTCGAATTTCAATGGTAGGTTTGCTTATCAACAAACGTTCCTGCACAAAAAGAAATATGTTGTAAGATCAGCTGATATGTGCAGAGAGGGGGAAATATGCGTAGGCAAGGGGGGAGGGGAGGAGGTGAAGGGAGGTGGAGGGAGGGTCCGAGCGGTCCGAAACCCACTAAACTCTTCACGAGCCCCCCATTGCGACAGCGCCGCTATGAAGCGTGGGGAGCGGACAGACACGTCGCAAGTGAAGCTGAGTAACTGCGGGATTAGCGCCGAAGACTGGCGTGCCTTTGTGTCCCGAAGCCCAAGGGGACTTGTCGTATTTAAAGAAAGGGCTTGTCCCCGCTTCTCCCCGAAGTAGAAACTCTCGCCCACTACAGGAGGTGTACACTTTTCATCCTCACTCAGAGGAGGTAACAAAATTTAGCACCCGCTCTAAAGCTGATCTGGTGCTCCTGGATAGTTTGTGCTGTCATTTCAGACGTCATCTGGTCATTTCTCTGAGCGAAGTAATGGCGGCTCTAAGACCGATACAGATAAGTGACTTATAAGTTGGTTGTGTTAAACTTAAATAGTTCCTCAGGGAGAATAAAACAATTACTTAGTGGCGACTTATAATATTTGCCGCCATTTCCGAAAAAAAAAAAAAAAACCCTGATGCATCTGCGATTTTTTCTTTAGCAATGCATACCAGTTTAAAAAGAAAAAAACGCTCGATAGGGAATGAAAGGGCATTCTGAAAGATTGTGTTAAAAAGTACTTCTACTTTACTTTGAAAGTACGTTGTATTTATAGCACTTCACTTCAAATACATTGCACCCGGTGGACTTACTACTTTACTTAAAGCACGTAATCTCTCATTTATTTTGTACTTTCAAGCAGATTTTAAACGCACTTTATGCAACACTGTAAACAAGCAAACACTGTCTGAAAAATCAAGTTGAGGCAGTTCTAAACCTCAAAGGAGAAGTGATACATCCGCAGTACATCATTGACCAAAAACAAAAAGAAGTACAAAACAACTAGGCATGCAGAAGCAGAACCAGCTATTAAATAATTTCTGTGAAAACATAAGCCGCTACATATTCGGCTAGGAGAATTTCGCTAACGGATAAAAACCTATGTACTTCATTGTTTGAATAAAAAATATTAAAGTAACTTCAAAAGTAATTCGCTACTTCTTTACTGTAGTTAGTAATTTACTCAATTACTTTCCATTTCAGTAATTTCTACTCTACTCAAATTAATTTTCAGGCTAGTACTCCGTAACTTAATATAATTACTTTTTTCGAGTAACTTGTGCATGTCTGTTTGAAGGTGGACTTCTCAAGCTGAACAGCTGTTTGTAGGTGGTAGTCTGCGGGAGAAAAACCAAAGCACCGGCGGTAAAGTGAGCTCAGCAAGAACTCACAGCTTCCGCGCTTCGTGTCGACTGCACGAAAGAGAGCCACTAAAACTTGGAATGTATACTCTGTCTCACGAGATGGGTGCACCAAAGGCAAAGGCATAGGCGCGGGCACACGGCTTTTAAATTTGCTTTCCTTCCGCGAGTGTTCGTGAAAGGAAGGTAAATCTCAAAGGCAAGCGCTCGCGCCTGTGCTTTTGCCTTTGCTGCACGCAACTCATGAGATGGAGTATGGTAGCGCATGCTTCACACTGCATTTTCTGCGCTACTGGCCTTGTCGTCGTTATTGTCGAGGTAGTGGATTCGGCATTGCACTTCGTTCGACATAAGCGACAGAAAACACGAAGGAAATATCTGAACGGGAGCCAGTTGGCGCTGCCGTACTGCCACGCCAAACCTGCTCGCCTAAGGCCCTCGGAGCGCTCGGATCCTCCAGCCCATGCTACCTCAGCGCCTCCACGTACACCCGGGACCTTTCCACGTTCACTGCTTCCCAGCAATGCATGGCGCGCGTCAGCTCCTGATCTCACTCCTCCTCGTCTAGTTCACTCTTAGTTCTCTCTACCGACGGCACATCATCACCTATTGTTGCTCGACCAGCTAACCCGGTAGCCGCCTGCTAAAGAGCAGCTGGTCGCATCTTTAATATCGGTTTTAGCGGAGTACGTGGCTTCATATTGACGTAATATTCCGGGTGTTATCATATTTCGTGTCTTTAACGCAATACCAGTCAACTATTTTGGTTCATGTTTTGACCGGAGTAATTGTGTTTTGTGTATGCTTAAGCAGCCGGAAGTTTGTCAGCTCCAAGGGGCGTCTGGTGTCCCAGCTGTAGATGAGAAATTTAGCCAGTGGAGTACCACAGCTAGCCTGGGGTCTTTAACGTGCACCACGCAGTAATGATACGCGACTGCACGCCGGTACGGTGTGCATCCAGGTCGAAACTGGAAGGGGTCGGGATTGAACCCAGGATCGCTGGGTTCTGCAGTTTGGAGGTACCTTTTAAACGTTCTTGGCTTATGCAGCTCACGAGCTCCCGCAGCTCTTTCTTTTTCTTTCTTGTGCTATTAACACCGAGATGCTTCCGTTGCGCCCTCTGATGGTTCCCCTACGTGACATCACCAGGATTTGTCTCGTCGTAACGTTGCGAGTTGTGATCCTGACTACTTAAGGCCCGTTCACACGATGCATTTTTCTCGCGCATCTAGTGTCGCGAAATGTAGTTTCGCGAAATGGTTGCGCCGTCTGAACGAGTCCGAAAAGGACGCGCGGATCTAAAAAAAGTTGCGCGCACACCTCGCTTCTGGAGCGAGCTTTTGCTGAAACTTTGCCGAGTCCTGTCAATCACTCTGAGGGCGCCGCCAATGGCCGCTGAGAAACGCTCTCACGTGGCCTTTGAGGGGGGAGTGAGCTGTTTGAGAAGACCACTTCACTGCCGTTGCTGCAGTTGTAGCCGAGCCAAATCCGAAAAAAAAAACCGAAACCACGAACGATGGATACTGCCGGCGCTTCCGCAAGCACGTCAAGCACTACTGAAGGAAGAGTGAGTAGCATATCGGGAAAAAATCCAGCGATGGACGAAGACAATTAACGGGAGTTGGCGAGATTAAAATAGTGCTCATAGCGTTGTTGTCGCGACGATACCGCTGGATAAGAGACCATCGAGTTAACTGAAACCAAGTTTGCTTTGTTTACAAGTGAACGTGAAACTATGTGCGCTCTCTGAAATAGTTGGCACAGTAAACTCGGGGCAGACATGGGCGCCGAGAAGTAACCAGATTGGGCACGTAGCGTTTCTATGAATACCATGTGCATTGATAGGAGCTTTGGCAATGAATTGGCTGCGTACGGGCTAGGCGCCGGCACATGTCCTGCACGTACAGGTTGCCGCCTAAATCGGCTTTGCGCACATGCGAGATCGCTCCAAGTAGTGCTATTAACACCGAGATGATAAAAACAGATTAAAGTGAATTGACTGCATAAATTGCGCAAAGCAGGTCCCCAGATAAATAGCGATCTGATTCGGAGCGCCACATTATGGTCAACACCGAAACTATTTTCGCGAGTCTAAACGTCATCGTTGTTGTACGTGAAGCGGTACGTGTGAACGAGCACATTTCGCGAAACTTGAGTGCCGCGAAACTGTTGCGCGCCAAAAAGATGCATCGTGTGAACAGACCTTTATAAGCAGCTGTGAACAATAAGTTCTACGGTGTGTGTGAGAAGCCATCGAATTCTTAAATCAGCCCCGTCGGCTGAAAGCGGAATTAATCCAAGTGAAGACGTCATAATGAGTGTTTGGCCAATTGTTGATAGCCGACCACCACGACACTTTCTGTCGCTCTCGTCGCCGATATCTTCCGAACAATGAACGATGCATAATTTGAGGCACTTTTTTTCCTTTCGCCCCAGGGCCGCAAAGCCCTGCCACTGCGAAATAAAAGGCGCACTTCGCAGCTGCTTTTGTTCGTTCTTGCGTGCGACATCTGACAGCGCAGCTTTGTCCACTAGCAAACAAAAAAAAAACAGTTTTGACGTTTCGAAACTTTGCAAGGTCTAAAAACGTGGCGTAAAAAGTAACTTCTGATTTTTTTTTTTTTTGCTTTTGTGCAAAAAGCTAATTTTGTGGGTTTTTTTTTTGTTTTTGTGCTAATTTACTTTTGTGAGACGCCAACTTACAGCTACGTTCCCAAAACTGAGACATCCGGTCGAAACGCAGCTTTCGACATCGGCGCTCTTTGGTTGCGCTGTACTTCAGGCGACATTTAGATTCATATATTATTAATTAATTATTATTATTAACAATCTCTTGCACGGGACAACCTATTCAGCAAATTTGAGTATGGGGCACTTTATAGGGAAAGAAAAGGATACTAAGCCGAGCGAGCTAAAGTACTGTCTAGAGTACTGAAGGCAATATTCACGGCATTATCTTCCTTGTTTTACACCTTGTTTCAAGGCCGTCTCACAGGAGAACAATTTTTTATTTACTTTTCTTTTACTTATCTATCGAAATTTTTTTAATGAGGTGATTAGAAAAGTTATAAAATCTTGTTGTAACTTTGAAAGGAAAAAAAAAAAAAAAAGCTGGGGTACGCCTATATCGTTTTCAGTCGAATCAGCAACTGTCTTTCGTAGCGTCAATACTGTAAAGACAGTCGTTATGCCGCAGCCTTTTTTCGCACTCTAAAGGCGAACCCCTATTCGCCAGGGTGGAGAGAAAAATAAAATTATTGAATTGGTGATGTAAATAGTTATTTGAATAGTAACTTTAATTATCATTTAAAATGTGATTTAAATTGCACCGATTTGACCATGGTAACTAAATCAAACACTTTTCCCCAAAACAACCTAAATATATATATTACATTTACATTTTGTGTATCATTCCCTGCTTATCATTGTCGATTATATATATCTGCAAAGCAAAAAATAATTGAGCTATACTTCGTTTCACCTTATGTGCGAGCGAAGGCAAAACTGGAAGGGCGAGCACGAAAGCTCCGTGCGTTCAGGGTTTGCTCGAGCGCGCGAGCTGGGGAGAAATGAAAAAAGCGCTGGTCTCGAGCTTCTAGCTTTGGCTTCGCTCGCAGATAAAGTGAAACGAAGTATAGAAATATTTATATCAGGGAGCCACTTTTAAAAACACATCTATAGGGAGTATTCACTGGCGGCCATAGCTGTGTGCACGACTGCTGAGCGCGTGCTGATGGCGAGCTTCCACAGTTCTTTTGTAACGTGCATTCCGCACCCTCAAGATTGCCGGTCTTAGCAGCCTATTAATGTGGGCTCGTTCAGAGCATGCGCTCTAGACATCACCCACAAATATGGCGCCCAGTGAATACTCCTTATACTCCGTTTCACCTTATGTTGTACCGCAGAAAAGGCTAGAAGCGCGAGCTCATAGCGTTGGGAGCTGCCCTTACTGCACGAGAGCTTGTGCCGCCGAGATGTGTTCTAGAGCAAGGAGCTCGCGCTTGTAGCCTTTCCTGCGGTACATCATAAGGTGAAACGGAGTATAGCGACAAAATGCACTCTTTCTAGCTAAAGTGATTTAAATTATATAAATCTCATCTAAATAATAAATATCTCGGTTATTTGGACACTTGGAAACCTGATGTTTATGAAGTCAATTCTTTTATTTATGATGCGCATCATTCGCAAGGTCATTCCCACATGCGCTTTTGAGCAAAACGTTATAAAAATTTCTTTCAGCTGAACAACATCAGGCATCCCTATATTCCATAGAAGAATTATAAACGAATACAATATCATTCAATTATTGCTAATTAAAATTACGTGAAAGCGATTGTATTCCTAAGATTGGGTCCTAAGATTACCTTGAAATATTTCGAATACCTACCCATCGTTAAAATAGCGTAATATTCTACGGATTGTAATATCATCGGACCCATGTCCGGCATCTTGTTTTTCATATAAAAATGTTATTATTTAAAGAAAACGAGTTGCCTCATAATCTTACCTGACGGCGTGGTATAATGCGAATTCAACTGCAAATATAGTAGAGACATTTACATAAAAAGGATGGTGTAAAACATATTGGAGAGGTCGATATATTTTCTAGTTAGGCACATGCCTTTCACCCGCAGGCACTTGTGTTTAATAATAAAAATCTTTAAAAGATAGCGTGATCTTGTATTCATTTTAATTGTTTACTAAAATACCATTTACTGCCCCCATAAGAGGGTGTCTGATCCAAGCAAGTCGTCACTAACTCAGCAGCATGTCCTTGGTTGGTGCGCCGACAACGCAAGTAATGATGCGACTGAAACAACTACGTCACTCTTCTAAGCATCGTTACGGGCAAGACTTCCGGAGCATTTTTTAAGTAAATGTTTAAATCGAGCAAAAATAAACGCGAAAATTGATTGATCAATATTTTAAAAATTACTACAGTTTCTTAATTTTTTTAAATTTGTCTGCCTTCCAATAGTAATTGCTGTCAATACTGAGATTGCAACATGGCACCTAAAACCATTAATTAATATCTCAATTAAAAATGTTAGTTGATTAGCCAAATCAGCGTACGGCGATTATCATCTCATCTAATGCCCGTCGAGCCTAATACCTACACGGTGAAGAAAACACTCGTCTAACTCCTGCCCAATTAAAAAAATATTTGAATCAAAATTAAGCACAATGTAGATCGGTAGTATTATCTAGCCTCCAACAATTCCATTCCTTTCAACCCCTCGAGATTAATACATTCGGGCCAATCCCTCTCCTGGAACGGCTGAACTCCACCATTCTATTCCTTAATTTCTCAAACGTAAAAAGGTGGCAGTTGACAACCACACTGTGTTGCTGAAAAGAAAAAAAAAAAACAGCATAAAGCTGCTGAAAATGATCAGACGCAGAGACGACTGAAAAAGTATGCAAAAACTTCCTCAAATAATTCATTATACTAAACCGAAAGGTGGTCGCACGAAGCGCTTCGTGACACTTGGTGTCATTGCAGACATCGATCGCGCTATCAAGCGCCAAAGGCTTGCAAGTCGTAACTGAAGACAAAAAATAAAACCCCCCATTTTCTTCGTAAACGGACCCATACCCAGAACAGATATGTGTTTGGCGTGTTGTTCGTTCGATAAGACATTAAAAATGTATAGTTTGTGCGTGCCGCAAGAAGAAGCCACTTTGCTCCCTTGGAATACTTGCACAACATCACCGCTATAGTGCGCTGTTAGAAGTGACGCCGAGTATACCTGCCCCAAACCTCCACACAATGCGGCAAGAACAAAAAAACCGCTGACCAAGTGCAATCGGTATACGGCGCCAGCACAAGGGAGTGTAGCTGCATTTTGTGGAAACCTGCCTTAAAAAGTAAACGTAAACGTAAACGTGGGTTAAAGGCACGGAGTCGAACTTGTCATTATTCCGATTCGGTTCGGGTTCACTTGCATTAGCGAGCTTTAGCGAGTCGTTTTCAGACGAACAGTTCGTCCTCGATGGCATTGGCGACGCCACTGCGCACGCGCGCGATTCGTTGGGGGCTTCGGGAGGTTCTTCTCGTTCGTTTCTCCCACTCCGACCGCTGAAGTTGTCACCGGAACGCAGCCAGCACCGTTCACGACTCGAGTAAAAAAAGATGGCGGTCGGTTTGTCCCAACTTTACGAGAACACTCAGTTGGGAAACTCACCGTTGAAACCTGGGCCGCTGGCGTCCACCGAGACCGACGACAACAGCGCCACTATTTATTTTTTGTCTTTACTGTGGTCACCTTGAGATTTTAGAAAGCATGTTTTTGCGTAAAAATAAACGAAAAAACTTTTTTTGTAGTCACTTCTATTGGAGTTTAGTATAAAATGAAAGGTGCGTGATGTTTTCTAAAACCTTTAGTTTGCAAGGTTCTACGGCACAATTAATATTGTTTTTATACAACCATGTCTCAGCGGTGATTTCAGGTAGCGCGTCCCGACCTAGGCGCACCCTAACTTCGGTAGTAATTCGCGGCGCGTCCGCTTGGGAGATGGGGTAGCACCCCTGAAACCCCTCCCACCGTATCTGTTTCGGAGCCAAAATGGCCAATTAAAGTCAAACTAGAAGTCAGGTGCAGTTCCTCGAGTGGCCGCTGCGGGAGAAATGGCGGCGTTGCGATCGCCGTTAGCTCGGTTCTCGAGTACGGGTCGGTGCCACTTTCTCAGAGCAGGTTCTATGGCAGTTTCCCAACAGAGTGGCTCTAGTAACGTTGGTTTGTCCGCCGCCCGAGCCGAGTGTTAGGCTTAGGAGAATGGAAGGCAATTTGACATCCTGTTTCTCTGCTTCATTTGAGAGCTTGAACCAAACCAGATCGAGGACGGCTCACAGTGGTTAAGCGATCGTGAATGCTGTAAACTACGCATGCTGGTGATTTTTTTGCGATCTGCGGGCAGACTAACTGCCGTGGTGACCGCGAACAGTTATTAGAAGATGCCGCTCAATATTGCCTGTTAACATTAAACTAATGATTTATCAGTGCCCTTTTCCAGTCTCATAGAAATTATTGTCACCTGGTGTGGGGCACAACAACAACTTCGAATTTAAACAGAATAATGTTACTTCAAAAAAAGATACTACGCATCATAGCGGATGTACACTACCTATATCACACTAAACCGCTGTTCAAAAAATTCAAGATTATTGCCATTACAAATATGCACATGTATCGTCTTTTGTATGCTTTCCTTTTCGGATCAAATGAATTCATTGAATTTCTTTGGCGCACCTCGGACTTGAATAAAAAGGAAATCTCGATCAGTATGCGCTACTCTGAGATATGGTATGTTCCTCATTTCCGCACGAATCATGCTTTACAATCCCTTCGCCATACGTTACCTTCTCTACTCAACAGGTACCATCTAGAAAACATAGATATATACTCTTTGACTAGAGCTGAATTTTATCAGTGTTTTATCTAACGCGGATGTCTCTGTATGACATTTTTCTTTTTCTTGCTTTTGCATAATATGCTTGCTGCCGAACGTTCCTGCGCTCTCTACTTGTTTACTTTGTTTATTGTTCGTAGCTTGTCTCGTGACTTCGCGCTCTCCGTATCGCTCCGCCCAAGCGGAAGAGCACGTGACGCCCTCCAAGCCATGAATTGGCTTAGGTGGCTCGTAGCGTCCTTTGCGGTTCATTGTAAGGTTAAACCAAGTATACAAGTGTAAGCCTTTACACCGACGTGCCGACGTCAATTCATGCTCTACACAGACGCGAAATATACTTATTTGCTGCATTATTAGTGAACGGCCTCCATGTAGTCACTGCCGTGTGTTTAGTCAAAACTGAACCGCTGATGCCACTGTCGCGAGTATTTAATTGACTTCGCGCCACCACCCGCAAGAAGGCGCGGCTCAAATTTTATTACGCCAAACCATTTCCAATGAATTTATGGGCCTACCAACTGGGGGGGCTTGCTCCCCACCCCGCCTTCCCCCAGTTCTCAGACTGAAGGGGGGCGGGGAAGGGGCAAGGCATGTGTTTCGCCCCCCCCCCCCCCCCTGAAACAGCCACCACTGGGCAGGGCAAACACTGGCCGGAAGCGCCTAAGGGATACCAAGGGCTCCGCTCCCCGGCCCGGGGGGGAAATATTGGTCTGGTTTGCCCCAGTCTCAAAAACAAGTTGGTACGCCACTGAATGAATCGGTAACCGCCACATAGGATTACAGTTTCGTTCCGGTTCAAGTGCAATATTAACTCTTTGATTTCGGTTACGGTCTTGTTCTGGTTCAGTTAAAAATAACGGCTTCGCTCTTGTTTTATGTTCGGTTCGACACCGTGGGTAGCTTGTTGTTGTAAGCGTTGAAATATATTTAAAACCAAGAAGGGGGGGAGGGGGGGGGGGGACGGGGGGAGGGCGGAAAACCGGAACAGTGTGGCCACTCCTTCTAATGGGGGCCTGCCAGTCCCGGTTTGAGCAGGAAAAGAGAAAGAGAGAGAGAGAGAGAAGGAAGAAAAAGAAGAAGGTTCAAACAAGACACACACTGATCAAAAGATATAAAGTGGTGTCTAGTCCAGCACTGTCAGGTCTGCCACCTCAATAGCAGAAGGTCATGCTACCCGTCACAGGCACAGCCTTGCGCCAAGCCGGGCCCTCCGTACTGGAAACTGGAAGGAACACCAAGCATTAAAGATGGTCAGCCAGACCGGTGTCTTCCAGGAATGTAAGGAGCAGTGCGAATGTTTTCGTTGCGATGCCCCTGGGACCTGGCGGGAAAAGCAGCTGCGAAAGGCTCTGCCTTGCTGCGCCTATTTGACGAAGTTCAAGGTGGAGTCTAGAACGCTGAGCGTCGAAGATTGGGCAGTCACAAAGGAGATGTTCTATTGGGGAGGAGATCGAACAGTCACGCCTCTAGCGGTACGCTTCAGCTGTGGGGACAGCAAACCAAACTTTCTTGTTTGTTTTTGATCAGAGAAATCGAAGACGACGATTCGAAGGCCGCTCCTCGTGCAACTAAAGCACTGGTCAGAGCGAAGCGCTCGTGCCCAGACCGTGCTGGGCGAGGTTCGATTTCTTTGTTACGCTGTGTTAGTAAACACCGGGCTGTGGGGACAACAAGCTCGATAAAGCGCCCCCTATAGTTCGATCTCCTGCCCAATATCCTCGGGAACTTGGCATGTCTGACAGTGTGGGCTGTCCACGCGTTTGATGCGGTAAAGCCAAGAGGCCGTAAAAGCTGAACGTGTTCTGAGTCGGTGAAGAAGGGCTGCTTCTTGCCGGCCGAGTTTGGTGGGGACCGGTGGTGGTGGGGTTCCCCCAGCTACGCCTAGGTCTGGGTGTCTTTTTTGCGTCTCACGTGCAATCAGCAGCCTGGCCTCGTTGATCTTCGGCACGTGGAGAGTGCTGTTGGTGAGTTCATGTGCCTCAGCTGCGATTCAGTCGGCCCTTTCGTTGCCGTCGATCCCACAGTGAGATGGCAACCACTGGAATGCTATAGTCCAGCCTTTCTTTTCTAAGGATTCGACTTTGGAAGCGATGATGCGGGCAATCGGAGGTGCGTCTTCCAGATTGCTGAGAATTTGTAGTGCCGCTCTGGAATCTGTGAGCAAAGCCGCCTTTTCTGGGCTCTGAAGGTCGTGTAGGGTATCGAGAGCAAGTTCTAGCGCTTTTAATTCTGCGATGGTGGATGATGTGTGGAAGTTGAGGCGACCGGACTTGATAATGGCGAGTTCAGGGATAATTACAGCAGCAGTTGAGGATTTTTTTTGATAACAGACTGAGCCATCGGTGAAAACTTTTATCCAACCGTCGAAAAAGCTGTCGACGTGTTCTTCCGCACGATTACGGGAAACCACATCCGAGACCAACTTTTTGCTGCGTAGTTGGGGAATTTCTTCCGATATATTGAGAGACACAGTTGTATGAGGGGGTGGTGGAGGAGGGTCGTCGTCCAGTGTATTGACCGACTCCTTAAACTCTGCGTAGACTTTTTCTAGGCGGGAATTAGGGACGTCTATCGAAGCGTTGTAAGAGGTTGGAAGTAGACCTTGTGAGGGTCTGCCGGGCGAGATGTCGTTGTGCCTGACGGAACGCTAGATTGGCTATTGTGTTTTGTCTAGCTTCGACCAAAGTAGGGACGTTTGGCGCGGACGGGGGAAGACCGAGGCAGATTCTGAGGGCTTTCCTTTGAATGATCTCCATCTTCGTGACCTGAGCGTCCCGTACGAGTACAAGTGGGAGCGCATAGAGTAACCTGGATTGTATAAGTCCCCTATACATTTGCAGAGTCATAGATTGCGAGGTTCCTCAAGTTTGTCCTCGGATCCTGCGAAGTACGTTGAGGTGCAGGGCTCACCGAGATATTGTTTACTTCACAGCTGGACGAAAGGAAAGGTAGTCATCAATAACCAGTCCTAGGTACGTGTGGTTGCACATCATTGTTATGGGAGTACCGTTTACCGAGTATGTGAAAGAGCTGGCCTTAAAGCCACGTGGATGGTGAGCAAGTACCCCAGTTTTGGATGGCGAGATAGTTAAACCCAGTCGAGTAATTTCCTTCGAAATACCGTCAAGAGTAAACGACGTTGCATTTTAGCATGCATGGCTGTTGGTGACGTGGCCCAAGGGGCCACATCATCCGCGTATATTTGAATTCTTGGAGATCGGTCATCACGGGCGAGAGTTCGGGGAAGAGCGGCCATTGCAACGTTAAAGAGAAGCGGGCTTAGTACGCTTCCTTGAGGAACTCCTTGAGTGATGTGTCTGATCGTGCTGCGATCGTTTCCGATGCGAACTCTCATAGTCCGGTCTGTGAGGAAGGCCTTGATAAATGCCAAAGTACGTCCTGTGACGCCAAGGACTTGAAGCTGGTTGATGACAGTAGCGTGAGGAATCGCATCAAATGCTTCGGTAATATCAAGGAAAATGACGGCGTATCCGTGATTATCTTGTTTGGCTTCCTCCAGCGCTGAGACTAGATCCCCAATAGCATCTGCCGTACAACGTCGACGGCGGAAACCAGAGAGTTGTTCAGGGATCGCGCCAACTGTTTCTAGTGCCCAGTCTAGTCTTCTAAGTATCATGCCTTCGAGAACTTTTCCAAGGCAGGAGGATGAGTGAAATTGGTCGGTATGATGACAAATCTTCCACCGGTTTGCCTGGTTTGTGGATTGGTATAACTTCGGAGTAAAGCCAAGCATCCGGCAGTGCCGCCGTGCTCCAGACTGAGTTTAGCTCCTCCAATAGTTTAGGCAGCATGATGGGGTCTATGTTGTTTAAAGCCTGATACGTTATCCCGTCCGGCCCTGGAGTGCTTCTACGACGGGTGGATCTTCTAAGTGCGTGCTGAAGTTCTTTAAGCGTGAAGTTGGAGTCTATGTTGGGCAGTTGATGAAGGGGGGTCACTGATGAGCTAATTTGAAGGTCTGAAGGGGGAGTGATTGGACGGGAGAATTGATCTGCCAAGAGCTCGGCAGTTCGTGCTAATGTAATATTTTGCGATATAGCGAATGCCGAGATCTGAAGCCGAGGAACTACCTCTGATGCGAGAGCACGTGCCATCCTCCAAGCCTGTCTTGCGCCACCGGGAGCACCAAGAGATTCACATTTTTGTCGCCACTGTTTTCGCTGAAGTCGGTTAGTATGGCGGTGGAACGCTGCGTCGATCCTCCTATAGCGCTGAATATCCTCCATTCTTCTCGTACGTAGCGAACGATTTTGGGCTTGCCGTCGGCGGGCCCTCAGCTTGAGGTAGAGAAGGTCAGGATTTGGGCGGGAGACCGGGACCTGGAGCAGCCTCGTCGCACCGTTTAGGGCTTGTGAAATAGCCGTTGTGATATCGACGTTTCCTTCTAAGAGAAGGTCTTGGAGGTGCAAGCGATATCGGTCCCAATTGACGACTCTGCAGGTCTTATGTGTAGCGCTTGTAGAGCTTGGGGAGGAGATAATGATCGGAATATGATCACTACCCCAGCTTTCATGTTGAGGTTGCCATCGTGCGCTGAGTTGTGGTGTAGCGAAGCTAAGGTCCAAGACACTGTTGGAGACCCCCGATCTGACAAATGTTGCGGTTCCATCATTCAGTGGAACAAGCCCTAGCATGTCCACTGTGGCCTCAAGAGCAGATCCGCGCGTCGTTGTGTGCTTATCTCCCCAGGTATGATTATGGGCGTTAAAGTCTCCCAGAAATAGTATCAGCTGAGCAGCGCGGCATAATCTTCGTCATAATCGTAGGGTCCCATTTGGTTCCCGGGCGGACGTATGCAGAAACTATAGTTTTGTCGCAGTCCCCTTTACGTATGGTTACAGCGGTGAACTCAGCAGCATCGTCACAAAAGTCTGTCAAATCTATTTGATGCTGATCCAGTTCTCTTCGGACAAGTATCGTGGCTTTTGGCACTTCGTTCTTTGTGTTTTCAGTAACTGGCAGTAGGCCCTGATAAACGACGTATGGAGAAAGTCTGAATTTGCCGTATTTTATACGAGTTTCTTGAAGGGCTAGGACGTCGTATCGGTTGGTCTTTAAATGTAGGCGTAGATCTGAGAGGCGTTGTTGTATGCCGTTAGTATTCCATTGAAGCACTGTTGGACATGCAATATTTCGGGTGCGTCTCTTTGGGTGGATGTTGGGATGAAGCATTATGCTATATTCAGCAGTTGGAGCGCTGCCTGAATGAACCCGCATAGGATGTGTGCCCACGAGGCATCAATGCCATCGAGATAAGCGCACGCCATTTCTGCTGCTATTCTGAATAATTTTATCCAGTTCGCCGTAGGTTTCTCCGGAGCTTCTCGGGGTAATCTTTTTGAGGAGTCGGCCGTTGATGTTTGTTCAATATTGTTGACTCCCATTGAGTGTTCAGGGGGGCTATGTTGCGCTTTTTGGACTCCCAGGAGACTAGGGAGAGGGAAGTGACGTCAACAACGCAGCAAATGCAGATTGGATGTTGATTTTGTTTTCTTCTGTCAACATCCAATCTGCGTTTCGCTAGTCGTTGACGTCACTTGCCTCTCCCTAGTCTCCTGGGAGTCCAAAAAGCGCAACATAGCCCCCCAGATTCTTTGATAGATGCTCCGTTGCATGTCGACTTTTCAGTGCCCGTCGGAATGGTGACACCGGGTTGTGGCTTATTAGACGTTGTTGTAGAGTTATTATTAGGTGGTCTTTCGATATTTTTTTGAGGATGGGTCTTGAGTGCTGCGGCATAGCTTAACCCTTTATCGTCAAGGGCTGGGGATCGCCTGTCCTGCACTGGGGCTTCTCCACTTTGTTTGGAGGTGCTGTTGGCCACCACATTGTGAATGGGTTCTGGTATGTCTCCCGAAGCCTGCTTTACAATAATTCTGGCAGAGCGGTAGTCAACGGCGTTTCTCTTCACGCACGCGACGACATTTCGCTCTTCTCTCCATTTTGAACAGGCTGGGGATGTAGCTTCATGTGCTTCTCCACAGTTGACGCACTTGACCACTGTGGATTTATATTTGGTGTTGCTCGTGGTGTTAGTTATAGGATGCGGCTCTGCACAACGAGAGCATGCGGAAGAACGTGTGCATGAGACTGCAAAGTGTCCAAAACCACCACAGTTGCGACACTGGATTGGACGGGGTTTGAATTCCGTCACTTGGTGCCGTACTCGTCCTAGCAGCACGAAACTTGGCAAAGGTGAGCTGTTGAATGTCAGCTTTACGACACCTGTCACCCCAAGACGACGTACTCTGGCTATGCGGCCATCCGATCGCAGGTTTTCTAGAATTTCAGCATCTGACAGTTCAGCATCGACATTTTTTATGACACCAATCGATGTGGGGCCCTCGAGGGATTGGTAGGCCCTGACAGAGACACCACGAAGTTCAGGACATCTCAGCAGCGTCCTTGTTGTTTGTCCGTTGCGCACATCAACGGCGACGACGTTGAGGCGCTCGTTGGGGCGGATCTGAAGGATACACTCTGGACAGAGCTTCTCTAGGGCGTTGGAAAGCCTCAAACTGCTTAAAGTTGCTAGCTTTTGGTCAGGCTTCGTAGCGGCAAAGATTACTGTGAGTCCTTCACAGACGTTCGGCTGTTTGCGAACTGTTCCCGAACTCGAAGCAGAGTCGGACAGCGTTTTGTGTGAGCGCTTACGTGATCGTGCCTTGTTCCACTCTTCGTTGTTGGTGTTGCTTTCATCCATGATTTCGGCCCCGGTCTGGGACGAGCTCGCTACTGACTCGGACGTCCAGAAGTTTGACGCGGTGTCATGAGCATCGTGTGTTGAGTCGTTCGGCATGCAGTGTTGTCCAGGGGTGATGTGGTCTGTCGATACTGGGTTTGTGACGTTGGTGGCGGCGCTTTCAATGCTCTGCTGTGGAAGTTCGAACGTGGAGCCGGGCATCATGATTGGGGTCTGGAAAAGCCACCCTTACGAGTGGCTTCTCACTGGCGACTGCTCGGACGTCGCCGGTAGTTCTGTAGCTTCTTATGGTTGGTCTTTGAAGGTCACAGCTGGCTATAAGGAGTATTCACTGGGCGTCATATTTGTGGGTGATGTCTAGAGCGCATGCTCTGAACGGGCCCACATTAATAGGCTACTAAGACCGGCAATCTTGAGGGTGCGGAATGCACGTTACAAAAGAACTGTGGAAGCTCGCCATCAGCACGCGCTCAGCAGTCGTGCACACAGCTATGGCCGCCAGTGAATACTTCCTATAGGCTGCCGAAAAGGCTGTCGAATGGACCTTTTGTAGAAATACGCGGTGCGCATGCGCGGAGTATTTCATGCGCCTGGGTTCGAGAGTATCTAGTTCCAAACAATCCGCCATCTTGCATTTCTCGCCTTTGAGCTGTTTCGTTGTGTCGACCTCGGGGCGGAAGAGCACGATGGGGACAAAGGTGAGCTTGGGGGAGCCGTATCTAGGTCACATCGCCTGGTGAACAGGATGTAGCTGACGTTTTGGTTGTGGAACGGGTGGGAGAGGCCTTGGGCGCGCGTTGTTTTCCAGTCACCTAGTCTCGAACCGATTCGCGTGTCTAGGTGGCAGCACATATTCGCCAAGAGGTCCATTGACGGAACAAAAATTTTACGTCCTCAATCTCAGGCACTTCTTCTTCCTCCCCCACCTTGGGTAGCAGCAACATCAACATGCTGATCGCGCATCATTATACTTCGTCTCACCCTAGCATGGACTAACCGCGAAGGCTGTGCTAGCGCGAGCGGCCAGCCTTGACTGCCTTGTCTGAAGCACTCGCTGCACGAGCGCTCGTGCAGCCGCCGCGGCTTCATTCAAAGCGACTAGCTCGCGGTTGTAGCACGCGCGGCTAACAATAGTCCATACTAAGGTGAGACGAAGTATAGAACCGCCGCTTTGTCGCGTCTCGTGGCGCCTGGAAAGACACATGGTCCGTCTATAACTATTATGTTTTGTTTGCTTCACTGAGGGCGCGCCATTTTCATCCTCGACGGAGAATACACGAGTGAGACAGTCAATCCATCAGACACCTCCAGTGCAATGATGCTTTTTCAAGAGCCACTTAACACGCCCTGACGAATGACGCCATTAGCCCGTAGGCCCTAAATGAAAATCAATACAGCCTTCATAAGGATCTAGCCCATTCCATTCCCACTCCTTCCCGAGCAAAAGGCATCTAATTTCATTCCCATTTTATTCCCCTAGCGCTGCCGCCATTCCATTCCCATTCCATTCCGGGGTTGCAAAAGTGCGAAATGGTTCCGGAATCATTCCAATTCCGGAGTGGCAACTCCCCAATACAGGCCACGGCGTGGAGACCAACGGGCGTACTTCTACGTGCTCTTCGCACGCTGCCTTACTTAAAGCAGCAAACGAAAGGAAACACGTACTCGAAACTACAACTCTAGGTAAAGGACGCTGGATTCACGGGCTCTGGAAGTAACGACAACAATCCCAAGCACTTTAGCGGCAGCTCAAATCGGTCGGAAGGCCTGGCAAGTTAGGTCGGAAGGCCTAGCAAGGTGCACGTCACTCGCTGCGACCAGTGGCCTCGTTAAATAAAAACATTCGCACGACCACTTTTTTTTTTTTTTAAGTGGACCCGTTCTGTACGTATGTTTTGAACCTTGACCTAGATCTTCCAGTAAGAAGGGGAATGTTATCTCTTCGTCGTCCCCTTCAGATTTTCGGAGTGTTGTGCGGTGATGGCAGATGCTCTCGTCGCAGAGACACATTCGTCAATTCTATTTGCTGCTTTCTTTGACGTAAAGCTCAAATAAACAGGCTATGGATTACCCTCTGATCATGCGGTACGTCCACTTTATTTTTCGTGTGTCTAAAACCGCGCGAGTAAACTGCGAAAGAAATCCGTCAATCGGAAGGCCAAGTTCAACGCCTGCTCGTTCATCGTCGCGATTGGTTTCTATTCGTTCTGCCTGCCCGTTTCCGATAGGCGGAAAACGAAAACGCTCCGGAAACCACGTTGACTAAGAACCTACCTGTTTGGTCACTTGACAAGCCTCAGAAGCCACGACGACGACCGATTTGTTCGTGGTCTGTACGATAACGCAAAACTGGGTCACTGGGTCTTCTTCCATAAGGCGCTGCCTGAGCGTATAATTTTGACGAGAGGCGCAAGAAAAGAATTAGGTCACGCACCACCCCAAACTCTTGTACAAATTAAGGAATAAAACGTGATTATTGAACGATAAACTTCAACCTAAATGCTACCAACGAAGCGCAGAAGCGGTCACGTAATATTTAGCACTACGTCACGACAAGGAGCCGCAAGTTAGCGCCACTCGATATTCTCGGGGCTAATAAGTCGGATGGTGCGCCTTTGAAACGAGATTTTAGTCGTCCGAACATCTGATCAGGCTTGGGAATCACGTTGTAAACATGTAATACACAAAATAGCTTGCTAGCGCAGTATATTCCCAAGTAGTTATAAGCAAATACAAACATAATTATGATCCTCTTAATAAAACAGTTGGAAAATAAAGGTGTTCACCAGCTTTTTTTTTCTTCTTTATGGTCTCTGATGTGCCTCAAAATTGCCTCTATACACCGATAGACAAGACTTTACCATTCCCTTAAGTATTGTGCGAAAATGAGACAGTCGCAAAGTTATTGCATTTTCGAATATCGATCTCATTGTATTTCTCAAACCAAAAACCACTACTGGTAGAACTGTAGTGTGACGACACAAATGCTACGAATTGGGCAGTAAACCACGTTCCCAACTAATTACAAGAGGTTTGATGTTGGGAAAATAATACTTGGAAGCTCATTCACTAACAAACGGTAAAAAACCGTAGGCATACTCGTGTAAGATTACCTGCGAGACCTCAAAGTCTGCACCATTTGTTTAGCATAACTTGAAGACTAAACGCCGGGGTATTCAGAAAATGCCGATTGTGTGCGTATCTCAAAATGCGGCCGGATTACCCATTTAACAGGTTATAACACCTATACAGGGTTCATTTTTAACTTACGCATTTGTTTAAAAATTGCCGTGAAAGCTACACTGATTCGGTTTGTCACCGTTTGTGCAGGTGGGTTATACGGTCAGTGGGACATTCTATATCGTCACGATAAGTAGACATTTTAACTCGTGAAAATAAACATAAGGTTTTAATTAGAAACTTGCTGAACTTTAAAGCCACAAAATCAGTAATCTGAGAAGTACTTGGGGCACATGGTAAGCACCGTGAAGCGCTGAAGTTAACACTCGTTCAACAGCAGCGAGCCTAACAATGCGATAACACACGCGCGCGTTATTGTTTTTTCGTTTTTTATGTTTTGCGTTTTTTTCACTGCCAGCCATGTGCCTGTTGCACGTGCGGTACTTTAGCGCACTGCTACAGTGTACTATACTTCGTTTCACTTTATCTGCGAGCGAAGCCAAAGCTAGAAGCGCGAGACCAGCGCTTTTTACATTTCTCCCCAGCTCGCGCGCTCGAGCAAAGCCTGAACGCACGGAGCTTCCGTGCTCGCGCTTCCAGTTTTGCCTTCGCTCGCATGGCCGCCATATTTGAGGTCACTGTTTAGAGCGCATGTATATATACGAAACGTATTTATTATATGTACAAATGGGTTTCGTCACATCCTCTTGAGTAGCATCATCTGGAGTGACGTGGAGGGGAAAGGAAAGGGGAAAGGGGGTTATACATGCCTCGCCACCCCTGAAAGACGGAGATAGTCTAACAGGGAGTCTTGGATCTGCTTCCTGTGCTGGTTTGCGAGGTCCGGAAGGGTCCACTCTTTATATGTTGTGGGTCTTGCCTGTGGGGGAAGCTTCTTCCACGCTGCTTCGCGATACCGCGAACTTTCTGCGCAGTCCCACATGAGGTGGAAACATGTTGCCGGGACACCGCAGTATTTGCAGTTGGGGTCAATGCCTGGGTCGTTCGGGTCTGTAGGCTTATAAAATCTAGCCTGCCAGATGGGCGTGATGGCCGTATTTGTTTGGAGCCGCCTGATGCTCACCTCCTCCCACCGGTTGTATTCCGGCGGGATCGGATAAGAATCTGGCGGAAGAAGGGAGATGAGCCTGAGTTTTCGGGCAAGCCGCTCCTCTCTTTTATCTCGTCAGGGTCAGGTGGAATGTCAGGCCTTTCGGCTTGTTCTTGAGGTGCGAGGAGAGGATCGTGGCCTTGTGAGGGCAGGGTACATGCGTTTAGCTGCGCCCTCGCGGCCTCGTTCGCCCTCTCGTTTCCCGGGATGCCTTCGTGGCCCGGAATCCAGTCTATAACGACGATGACGTAGGGTTTTGATTTCTTAATAACGCTTCGTATTTGGAGCGCGATGTCATTCTGCGAGCGGCATCGTTTGCATTCACGGAGTGCTTCTTGCGAATCTGTGTAAATAATTACATTGGCTCGTTGGGGATCGTCTGTGGCTTCCTTGACGGCTTGCAGTATTGCCAACAGCTCTGCCGTCTTGGAGCTGCTCGTCTTGTACGTTTCTCCTCTCCATGTTTTGCTGCGGGTGGGTGAGCTCCATGCGATGCATGTGCGTCCAACCTCATTTCTGGCCGCGTCGGTATAGAAGATATCGGTATCGCCTCCGAGTTGTTCAATCTTTTTTAGGTGTTCCTCACTCTGGTGCTGCCGCCTCTTCTTATGGTCTTTTCCTTGGTTTTGGGGGATTGGCCTACTTGTAGAGACATCCTCCGTTTCCCACGGGGGCGGCGGATGTGCTGCAATAGTTGTTGTGTCAAGGTCCGTGGCCTTTTCTAATTTCTGCAAGATGACTCTACCATGGTCCGAGCGAGAGAGCCTTTTGAGCTGTCCCAGCACCATTTCGTCGGCAATTTCTCGGACCTTGTTGACTTGGGCAGCCTTCTCCAGCTTGGCGATAGGAGTGAACTTGGGAAGACCCGCGATGACTCTCATGGCGCTTCTGTTGAGTATATTGAGGGTCTCTTCTTGCACTCTATTAAGTCGGAGGTAGCTGAGGCCGTACACCGCCTTCGAAACGAGGAGGGCTCGGTGTAATCTCTTTAGTAGATCTGCCTGTGCTCCCCAGGCCTTCGTCGTGAGCTTTCGAAGTAGGTTCAGTCCATCCGACCATTGGGTTTTTGTTTGCTTCATCCAGGTCGCAGCTCCTCCATTTTGCTCAAAGGTGACGCCTAAGATCTTGAGGTTGGGGGATTTTAGGATGGGGGTTCCGTCGATTTTAAGTTGAATTTGTTTGTCGAAACGTGTGGTTTTGTGTTTTGTGACGATCATAAAGGAGGTCTTTTCAGGCGAGAGATGGAGGCCTGATTGTCTCGCAAAGGCCTGTGTTACATCCAGGGCTTTTTGCATTGTTTCTTTTTGCTTTCTGGCAATCCCTTTGACGGTCCAGAGTGTAACGTCGTCCGCGTATATAGAAAAGTTGATGTTGGGAATGGCATCCAACGCGTTCGCTAGGTCTGTCATAGCCATGTTGAAAAGTGTTGGGGATATCACAGCACCCTGGGGGACGCCTGTGTTGTTGTGCCGCCAGGGGCTTCTGTTTCCACCAATAACTATTTGATACGTTCGCTCCTTGAGAAACGACTTAATAAAGTTTAACATGTTGCCTCGGATTCCGCGTCTTTGTGCTGCTTCGATGACCGTCTTGTGAGGAATGCTGTCGAATGCCTTCTTGATGTCTAAGGCAACTACGGTTCTTGGTTGTCTCTTGAACTGGGGCTTCTCGTACACGTCACGATGTATCATTGCCAAGCTGTCCTGGGTGGACAAGCCAGGTCTGAAACCCGTTTGCATTGGATGCAGGTCACCTCGAGTCTCGAGGATCCATGAAAGCCTCGTTTGAACCATCTTTTCTAGAATTTTGCACAAGTTCGATGTTAGCGAAATAGGCCTGAGATTTTGTAGGGTGTTGAGTGGCTTTCCGGGCTTGGGGATCGGGATGACCGTTGATCTCTTCCACTCAGCCGGGATTTCTCCGCCGTCCCAGATGTCGTTGTAACTTTGAAGGAGTTCTTCAAGTTGTTCTTTAGGCAAGTTTCTTAGTGCCGCGACTGTGACTTGATCGGGTCCCGGTGCCGAGTTGGTATTTGCTGCCGTGAGTGCCTCAAGTAGCTCGCCCATGGTGAATGGTGCATTCTCGGGTGCGGGGTCTTCAACTTGAAGTGGCTGATAAATTTCGGCCTCCGGGGGTGGATGCTGCTGCGGAAAGAAGAGAGTTCCTGCCTGATCGGCAAGTTGCTCTTCTGTGATCTTGAGTTTCAAGGAGATGTTGCTGCCTGTGTTTTGTGCCTTAGTCTTGCCCGCAAGGCCGCGGTATGTCCGCCAGACCCTGCGTAGTCCCGTCTTCTCGTTAAACGAGTTGCATAGTGTTCTCCATTTTGTTCGACAGAGCTCGTTGGCGTAGCGTTTTGCCTTAGCCGTCGCCTTGTTTAGGGAAATCTTGTTGCCTAAAGTCTTGCGTTTCCTGTACTTCTTGAGAGCTTCGAGTCTCGTGTCCCATAGGTTCACGAGATGTAAGTCTGGAGTCGGCGTGTCTTCTTTCACTTTGTAAACCGTTTTGGCTTTCTTAACCGCCTGGACAATCCTTTCTGCCAGGGGAGTGTCTTTGAGATCTTGAACGTGGGTGCGAAAAGCGTCCCACTTGATAAAACATACTTTTTTCTTTGGTGCGACACTAAGTGGAAGAGCAATTTTGATGGGCAAATGATCACTACCCATGGCATCTGGTAGCACACACCAGCTCGCTCTAAGTTGTTTCGAAGTCCACGTGAGGTCGGGCGTAGTGTCCGTTTGATTGCTAGATTGTGCGAGCCTCGTTGTGATGCCTTTTTCGTTGCGGAGAACGAGCCCCTTTCTTTCACAGGCACGCTTAATGGCCTTGCCTCTGTTGTCTCTGGAGTTGTAGCCCCATTCTGTGTGCTTGGCGTTGAAATCTCCTGCCAGTATAGTTGGGGTTCGGCTGTCTATAAGTCTTCGTATCCATGCGTCGTCTAGCTCTGTGGTGCCTGGACGAATGTAGGCATTAAAAACATCGACGGTCGTGTCTCCCCATCGAATCCGAGTGCCAACCACCTCACGATGTTCGTTGCATTCATTTTTGGTATCGATCTGAGTTTGCGGTAGGGATTTTTTAACGAGGGTGACTGTTAGTCCGTAGTTACCATTCTTTCTGTCGATCATTGGCTGGAGAAAAGCATTGTACCCTCGAATCTTGAGGTTCTTCACGTTCGCCTCCTGGAGGAGGATAACATTGGGAGCCTTGTCTTTGAGTTTTTCGAGTCTGAGCTTAAGCTCCGAAAATTTTTGTTGGAGACCCCTGCAATTCCACTGAAGGACCCATACGTTGGTTATTTTCTTTCTTTGGCGTGGCGGTTTGGGTCTGGACGCCGTGGCGCTACTTGCCATGCTGTTTGCTGATGAGTGCGTAGACGAGGTCGCATAGCTTGTCAACCTTGCTTTCGAGGGATCCGACTTTTCCTTCAAGCGTTTCAATTCTGCCATGGGTGGCTTGTACTTCCGCGATCCATCCCAAGGGAGACGACGCGTCCGAGCTGGTGTTGCTTCCTCCGCTCTGATGTAAAGGGTAGTTCCACGCATTGGAGCTAAGGGGCTGCATGGCTGATGGCAGAGTCGGAAAATTCTTAAAGGATTGCAGAAACTCCGGCGATGGTGTTTGTTGGGACGAGGTTTTTGTTGATTGACCACTCGCGTAGGAACTGTTGCCCTGCAAGTTCTTGTGTGGAAGTTTCACTTTCTTGGGTGGGATCGTGCGTTTGGGGCAATCATTGCTCGTGGCAACGTGTGCCCCTCCACAGTTGACACATTTGGGTTGCAGCTTACAGTTCTCGGACGCGTCGTGTTCATGTCCGCAACTGCTGCAGCGCTTGATATTTATAGGACAGACGTCGGCTTTGTGTCCAAGGAGGTGACAGTTATAGCACACCAAGGGCCTAGGCCTGTATGAGGTTACCCTAAAGGCCTCGCAGGCGTATCGGACGTAGTTTGGTAGGGACCGGCCTTCAAAGGTAATCAGGACCGTTCTTCCTGACTGGCCGATGATTCTGGCCGAGGAGATCTGGTGGGTTTTGCACTCGAGTTCTTTTGTTAGCGAATCGGGAGTCTCGTCGTTGTTGTATCCACGCAGATAAATGACTCCCTTGATTTGCGAGCTTGAGGTTGCCACGTATGGCTTCATTTCAAGCGCTTTTCCTTTGAGGTCGATTTTGCCTATTGTCATGAGCTTGTCGATGGCTTCACGGTTCTTTGTGGTGATAGCGATGGTGTTGGAACGTTCATTCGTGTGAACTGAGCATTCCTTGTCGCTTACGCCGGTCTTGGTAATAGCGTCGCGGATGTTCTTGCTCGCAATGTTGTAAACGTCTTCGCGACACACGGGCTTAAGGACGACCGTGTGCGTGGGTGTCTGTGACGTGGATTTATCGAACCGGTTGCGTCGGCGACGTCTCGTGTATTGCTGCCACGTGCCATCTTGGTTGTCTTGTTCCATGGGGGCCGCAATACCTGCGCCTCCGGCGAGATTTTGTGTGCCCTGGCTCGAAGCTTCGGTGCCAGGAGTCAAATGTTGTGACTCGGTGTTGTCGCTGGAGATTTGGTTCATGTAGTTGTAGAACGCGTTTTTGTTCTGCAAGAACATTGCTATGTCTTTTTCGTGCTCTTCATAAGCGGTGTACTTCTTTTTGTTCAGCTCTATGCGAGCGTATTCTTCTTTTCTTTCTCTGAATGCCTGGAACTCTGCCCAGTCCTCGTCGGAAATAACGAGTCCTACCTTCTTTGAGGCGGAAGCTTCCTCCTGCGTCCTTGAATATGGGCTTGCGAGCGCCATGTTTCTTTTTGCGGGTCGAACCTTCCCCGCGGCTTGAGAGTCCTGCGTAGTGGTTGGGAGGGCCTGAAGGTCCTCTTCGATGCCGTTGACTTCCAGGGATAGATGGGGGGTCGGGTCCAGGGTTTCTAACGGATCGTCGGGTCCCGAAATCGGGATCCGGCGGTGAGCTTGTTAGCTGTGAACCCAACGTTCGATGAGCCTCCTCTTTCTTCCTTCTTCCTCTAGAGCGCATGCTCAGAACGAGCTCGCATTAATAGGCTGCCAAGACCGGCAATCTTGGTGGTGCGGAATGCACGTGGCGAAAGAACTGTGGAAGCTCGCGTTCAGCACGCGCTCCGCAGCCGAGCACACAGCAATGGCCGCCAGTGAATACTCCCTATAGACCTTTTCTTTAACGGCGCCGCCATCTTGAGAATTGCGGCGCCGACGACGCCGTCTAGCGGCTTAGAAAAAGAAATACCGGCTAGGTCTGGCAGCACAGCTATCTGGGTGGGCAACGGTGTGGGTATGGGGGGAACTTGGCTAGACTTGGCTATGGTGGGCTGCAATAACTTGGTTGGAGCTTGTCCGGTTGAATCCAGCTGGATACTCACAGGCCATCACCTTGCCTCCTCGAGAGAACGAGGACGAAGACGGTGGGGTGTTTTGATTGAGTTTCCACAGCGAAGTATATATGAGCAGTTTAATGTAGTCTATGCAGGTAAGCTCTCGGCATTTGATAGCTCCATCTTGAGTGATGGCATGTAGACTTTTTCATACCTTTCCCATACCATGGGGCTTGCAGTGATAACCTAATTGGACCACCAGCACCGGGAATTAAAAGCGGTCCTCTTCTCGTAGACGAAGTGGTCGTGAGCTTAAACGTGACGTTGAGTCTGATACGAATCTCTCGCGATTCAAGCTCGCAATCGACTGACTTCATAAATAAAGATTCTTGGGGAAAATGCGAAGCTCGATAACATTGCAGCCACACTCGCGCTGCAGCTTCTTGTGCTCATGGCACACTTTCTGCTATTGCTCTTATGCTTTTTAAAATTATTTATCCATCCCACGACCACGCAGTGGTAGCCAGACAACCGTAGATTGTCGGAAATTGCAGCACGGTAAAAAGGAGCACTCGGAACTAACTCATGCACGAAGTCCGTTTTTAAGCCTTTTCGCCCATACCCTTGGGGGTTGCATACCCTGTGTCAGCGGGCAATCCAAAAATGCACCAGGTCGAGGGTACGTCAGTTACTGGCTGGTTTGAGGTTATGCGAAAAAGGTCTATAGACGTTTCCTCTGTTTACAAAAATCACAGTCCACACGTGTTAAATCACAGTCCAGAACGCGCACGTTCGTCGCTTCGGAAAGCGAGCAAATCACGCGCCATACGCACGAACACTGAAAATGAAACCTGCCAAGTGTCCTTTTTTGGAAAGGTCTATAGAATGTAGCACTGCCGCGCTTCTCACGAAGTCTTTTTAAAAATGAGTGATTTATTGGTTTTCCATGACGCTCAAAAATATATAATTAAAACCATTCGTTTATTTTCAATACTTAAGCAGACAACTAGCAAATTGTAGTTAAATATTTAACGGATCGCGACGATTAACCCCCTCCCCTATATTAGGTCCCCCTGACCGCATAACTCGTTTGCAAAGATCACATCAGTGTAGCTTTAACGACTTTTTTAAAACAAATTTGTAAAGCTTATAATAAATCCTTGTATAAGCAAATTAACACTATATATCTTCAGGGTGCGGCACATTTGGCACGCCATTGCGAAATTCGATCTGCAAACGTACATACATGAAACTGTGTACGCGAACGTCGTTGCGCAATAACTTTTATGTCTATTTTTTTTAGCTCAACTCATAGGTGGCGAAATATTAAAACTAAAGTAAAAACGGCGGTCATGTATATCCTATGTTATATACAAGCTTTTTGTCGTCTGCTCACTGGTCTGCGATCTCGCTCCCGGGTGGCTTGCTGAACACAAAAACTTGAGAATGCCAAAGACTGGTGGCGAGCATGATAATCGCGATAAGTAATAATTTTAACAAAATTGTTGAACAATGAATACAAGGGAGCAAACGCGAAACCATTGTGGAGACGGCGAACATCCGCTGTAGCCTAGTAAAAATGCACGGCCGCCGTTTTCGAACTATTTTGATTATTTCCCCACCTCTACGTTGAGCTCTAAAAAAATAGAAAAAAAAAACTTTTTGTGAAAGGACGTACGCGTGCTTAGGTTCAGGTATCTACGACTATAAACATTTTGAAAGGCATGCCGAATGTGCTGGTCCTTATGGCCGCACCCTATACATATATTTATTGTCATTTATTGTGAAGTTGCACCAGGTTTGAAAAATGTTCTGTTAATTTTGGAACTATACCTCTGATCCATTTGATTAGTAATGCTGCGTTACACTACATAGTCGTGGGAAAGCAGGCGGTAACGATGTCCATGTCAACGTCAATGTTCTATTCAGACAACATGAAGAAAAAAGCGTATCAGGACTCTTATGTTTCGCCTTTAAGAGTGGAACACGATAGCATCATCGATTCCTCTGCCCTCTTGTGGCGTATCGCCTCTGCACGCCTAGCCTTCGTGTCCGCCTTCTCGGCTTCAGTCTCACGTGGCCGACCCCTCCACCGAGCGGGAGCAGACGTGGATTCGGCATCCGCACTCGTAGAAGACGACTCAGTAGACCGCCCCGCACGAGTACGGCACCGCATTCATCGCACACGTGTTCTCTGTCGGCGGCCTACCGCGGCCCCGTGGTGGGGTACGCATTCTCCAAAAACAAACGATGATGTGAAGATCGCAGCGCCACTGGGCGGACTCGGCAAAAGGACGGAAACGTTCCGCTCCTCCGCGACGGGTGGAAACTGTGCGCTCCTCCAGACAGACGACCCTAGGTCATGTGGCTGTGACGTGATGACCCTATCGACCAATCAGGATTTTCGCGTTACGGCCGCTTTTCTGGCATGGCAACGAGTCCCGCGCGACACTTGCTGCTGAACGCTATCGGGTTATTAGCGTCACGCCGGCATTTTTGGCATGTTAACGAGACCGGCACGCCTTTCGTGGCAGACCACCGAAACCGGCGCGCCACGAGCTCCTTAACGCTGTCGCATTAAAAGCAGTTGTCCGGTGACCCTTAAAAAAGGCATGATATACCTGATGAGGCGACAGCCCCCCCCCCCCCCCCCCCCTTCTTTTTCCGCCTTCCCGAAATCGCATCTCGCAGCAAAGCAGACAGTATATTCTCTGTTGTACAGTCGTAAGTTTCGCCATCACATCAATAAAAAAAATTAAAAGCACTGCAATGATTGACAGTCAATCCTACCGCATTCCATCACGCGACAGAAAAAGTTTGTGTATTAACCATAGACATTTAGGTCTGGATCGACAAGTGTAACATAGTTTGAATACAAGTTCACATCAAAGAGAGTTGCACCGACATGGCAACATAATTTCAATTAAAATTAAGAATGTTCATATGGTTGCCTAGATACTTCACTGAAGTGTTGCAACACAATTTGCCGCAAGTCTAGCCCGTTTTCAAAGCGCAAAAGCGAAGCGACTGATATCTATTTTTTTTTAGAAATTATTATAAACTTTAAAACAAATTGTTCGTGATTTTAAAATTCATAGAACTCGATAACAATTTAGTTACATAAAATAGCAATGCCTGCAACTCATCATATTTTAACTACCGTCTGCCCGCCACATCAATCTTCGTTGGTCGCCAAAAAAAGCAACACATGTCAGGGTGCCACTTCTACCTATTGACGAATATGTTATGCTATTTAGATTCACGCAAAAAATTGAACATAAATACGAGGGGACTTTCAATATCGGAGGTTTATTACGCAGGTACGCAGTTCAAACTTTCATGCTTGTATTGGGAAACATAGACGGATCCTGCAACTTTCCATCGCAATTCATACGGGAAAAACTCGCGCATTTCCCTCCTTGCTTCGACGACTTCTTAGCTTGGTTTTCTTTTCGATAAAGGCTGCGACGGAACTTAACAGCCGATGAATGAACTCCAAGAAAAGTTTATGGCTCCAAGCAAAAGTTTGCGCCCTCAATGCGAAAAAAACCTTGGGGTCGTAGAGAGAACGCTATAGCTTCGTTTTATGCCCCTGAAGGTAACTCCCCGGGAACAGGATTGTCGAAAATAAAAAGGCCCCTAAAAGAAAGTGGAAGGAGCAAAAGACTCGTCTTGTGCCTCGTTTAAAAGGGGCGCATTGGAGGTCTTTCGTAGCAACGCCTAATTGCAAGGCACCTGGCGTAGCACCGAAGAAAATCCGACCCGAAGAACACAAAACCGGGACAACCGCAACGTGCCTACAGAATAAAGAACACTGGTTAGGCGTGTGGGAGACGTTTCGGGGTTTTCATATTTGATGGGGCGCTCCTTGTCTTGATATTGAATACCTGTATACATTTAAGGATGTCAGCTGCCTGTTTCCTATTGCACTGATTAACTTTCAATTACAGTAATTCTATACAGACATTTTGAATTGTGTTCTTAGAATGTAGTCGGCAGGGAAGTGGAACATTTAGAGAAAAAAACCGCCCCCCTTCAGTTATGCAAAGCGAAGAAAATAAGGAGATTTAGTAGATCGTGCCGATCATTCCGATAACGATACCCCATATTCCGCCGGAGCCTTTGTGGTTTTGTCGATCTGTCGTATCGTTATCGGGTTTTAGGGATTGAGTTTCAGGGAACTGCGCATACACTACCGCATGAGACTCGCGCATGCGCAGTTCGTACCGGAGGGCCCACCGTACCGTATCGGATGTGCAAAACGGTTCCCTAAAACTATATATTGCTATTAGAGTTGTTGGAACGATCTGCGAAACTCCCTAATAGCGTGTTTTCACAAACCGTGTTTCCCGGTCTGTCACGCTCCCCGCAACAAAGACGTCGTTACTGAGCATACGCACCGCGAGCTTTGCCTGCGGAGTTTCAGATCTGGTAGCGGGTTCAGGAGAGCATATCGGGACAACGGAAGCAATTAACGAATGCTCCTTTATCTGAATGCCGCAATTAAATCCGGTCCACTTCAAGGTTACTCTGCGACACATACTCCAAGTCCGGCAAATCCTATCTCTGCTGGACCATAGCGTCCTATCTTTCGGCGCAGGAACATTCGACAGCCAGATTGGAGTAAGAGAGGGGGCGGAGCGGCAGGTGAGAAGGAAAGCATCGTGAAACAGCTCCACACAGGCGTTGTAATGGAAACCATTGTTTTGTGTATTGCGGGAGAAACAAGAAAAAAAAAACGACCGATTGCTTATCCTTTTCTTTTAATAGAAGTATAACAATACGCCGAGAAAGTAAAAAAAAAAGTACCTAGTAAAAACTTTTTTTTAGGCATGAAAAAAGGAGAGTTTTGGAAATTGGCCGCAGATTTCAGAGTGCCACGATCCTTTTATCTTTTTTCTGTCATGATCTGTCGTTCTGCCCCTCCCATCTTTGGCGGCCGGATCTGGAGTCGAAGGCTCAGGTCTTCTCCCTATATAAGAGGCTATAGCTGAAGCACACTATAGTACCGCCCCCTCCCAAATGAGAGTGAAATGTAACACAATGATATCCCAAAGTCAAAGAACATGCAGTCGCAGGTTCGTTGACTTCGGGACATCATTGTGTTCCAGTTCACTTTCCGATCCTTTTATGAATGGCGGAACGCGATTTAGAGACCGCTTTCCGATTATAGATGCAATGACTTACCTCTGCAGACGAAAAAGAAACTTAGTAAAAAAAAAAAAGGCGAACAGTGTTTTTTTTTTAGATTTCAGATAAGAAACTACGCATTTCCGAACGATTGAGGTTCCGCCAGATTGTGGCTCTAAGGGTAAGAGCAGGATGACAATCTTTCAGAACCTAACATTTTCTAATTCAAAAGTTAACTTGGATTTAAAATTCTTCAAGGCGAAAATGGCTACCAGTGGAGCCCGCAACTACATCGTGAAAAATAGTACTCTTGCCGGACACTGACCCTGTTCTTACTTATACTTTTTTACTTTATACGTAGGATTAAGGTCTTTACGTTTTTCATCGAGCTTTGTGCAACGTTATTAAGGTATCACCGACAGAAATGATCACACGTCATTAGAGATAACACTCTGAACATTTTGGAATGCAAAACAAATATGGCACCTGTTTTTATTTTATAAATTTCACCACCCTTAGTAAACGACGTAGCTCATGCAGATTGCTCGGCATTAAAGCGTTCCTTTGACCATGAAGGCTTGAAACTCGCGTGTTTTCTTTCCTCGGCTTCAGGGACACCACACATAAAGCAGATCCCAGCCCCTCTCCTGTTTTCATGTAAATGCTTAAATTTAGGAAAGTCTTTTATATGTAAAACATTGCGTGCATAGAGCACTCAGAGACATTTGCAGTAGAGGCTGGAATGCCCTTTTCTTTCCTTCTCTTTGCGAAACTTTGTTACGCCCCCAGAGAAGTGCCAGCCGTTGCGTTTGGCCGAACACGGCTCGAGACTGTAGTGAGACGACAGCGCAGAGTGCCGGACAGTGGTGCTTTATTTTCAGGCAAGTTCGCCAAGACACAAAAACAAAAGGAGCGGTAGGCAGCAACGCCGCATCCTTTTTATAGACATCGCCGCCCCTTAAATATATAGAACGCACAAAGGAGCGGCGCGGAACTTATCGCTTCCGCGCATCCGGCAGGTAACAACGTCGAGCACGTTAATGGCACAGCGCTTGCTCTTGAAGGGCCACGTCAGGTTTCCTGGCAATTTAGCCAACGTCTGTTGACATAGCGGTGCAATGCTCTTGGACCATGTGGTCTGTTCAAAGTTAGCTCTCCACGTATGCAACGAGGGCAGGTTCCTTCCCTTTTTGAATGCCTGACTGTCCAAAGGGAGGCCTGTCCATATGTCCTGGGTGGAGGAAGAGTAAGAGGACCGCCAAACGCACCGCAGACTGCCTCCAAGAAAGGCTGAGTGAGCGTTCCGACATGGCGAGTGGTCCAAATAGAGCCTATTAAAGTGCGAGCTGTAATAATCCATATACTCACCAACAGGTGAAGAAACACTGGGCATGGCTTATTACCTTCACGCTTTGTGATTCGCTTTTGAGCGTTGTTATCTGCTCGTGCCGCAACGTCATTGGCTGGAAAGCGATAAGATGTTCAGAACTCGCCACGACCAGCGTTCTTTAGAGCGCAGCTCTTAGGCGCATTTTCCGGGTTTTGCGGCGTCGTCATCGCCGTCGGCGTGTGCGAAACCATGCTAAACTTAGCGGGAAAATTGACGTGACGTGTCCTCTACACGAATTCAATTCCACGCTAACTTTTGCGAGGAAGATGACGGCACAGACGTCACATGACTTGGTGTCACGTCAACTATGAACAAATTCAGTTTCTCCGTTAGATTTACCGGAAACATTGACGTCACGTGACCTCAACAGCAATTTCATTCCCCGCTAACTTTAGCAGCAAAAATGACGCCACGTGACCTCAACACCAATTCAGTTTCCCCGGTAACCTTAGTGGGAAAATGACGTCACATGACTTGGTGTCACGTCACCTATGAACAAATTTAGTCTCTCCTCTAGATATAGCGGGAAAATTGACGTCACGTCATCTCAACAGCAATTTAATTCCCCTTAAATTTATAGGGGAAACGACGTATTTCGAAAATCGCTGCATGCATCACTGGCAACACAAGTGGTGATCCGGATGGTTCTGGTTGAGTTCAACGCACTGACGCGTGCGGCGCTGACGGCGGATGGTGCACAACCTGCCGATTATATCGCATCCTGATGCAGTAAGTACCCCTTTAAATACTCACTACCAAGCTGTGCTGTGTAAATGGTCTGACTACCGAGGTTACAGCGTTTCAGTGGTTTCAAGACTAAATTCAATGAACAAAGTCTGTCACGGAACCGTTCGAAGTCTTCATTTTACGTCGGGATCAGCGCTTTTAGCGTTTGTACGCGAACATGACAACGACGTTGACTTGTGCCAGAATGCTTCCCTTTGACAAAATTATCTTGCAAGCTGCAGCGGAGATTTTCTGTAAAACTTAGGTTGACACTGTAGCGGCCGCTTTTGATCTCCCAAGCAGTGTGCAAACAGCGGTCATTTATAGGATGGTGCGCACACAATCGTGTTGCATTGCGAATTCCTATTTGAACCTCGTAGTGCAAGCACTTGATAGTGAGTTTCATATCGTTTTCAGAGGCCCCCTAACGCGCGCTCAGAGCAAGCTTCGAAGTGGCAGCGCGAGCTCCCGCTACACATAGCGTTGCCTGCAAACACGACCTACTAAAACTTCCTATTATGCATTGCGAGTTTATAGTTCGTGTCCTCTTAACGTGAATAAGCGCAAAGGTTACGAGCGCGAGCTCCTCGTGTGTAATGGCGGCTCGGCTGCACGAGCGCTCGTTTAGCTTGTTTTAGCTAATGGTACCAAAAGGTTCTCGAAGAAATGCTTACCTCTTGGGTGGTATCTGGGGGATCGGTGGCCGAGTGGTCTATACTTCGTTTCACATCTGCGAGCGAAGCCAAAGCTAGAAGCGCGAGACCAGCGCTTTTTGCGTTTCTCCCCAGCTCGCGCGCTCGAGCAAAGCCTGAACGCACGGAGCTTTCGCGCTCGCGCTTCCAGCTTTGCCTTCGCTCGCACATAATGTGAAACGAAGTATAGCGCACACCAGCTCCGAGCACGTGGAGCGAAAGCTCGCGCTGCAGAACTCAGGATCCTGGGTTAAATCCCCGCCCCAGCCCGTTTCGATCTGGATGAGCATCGTACCCGCGTGCGGTCGTGTATCACTACTGCGTGATGCACGTTAAAGACCCCAGGTTAGCGGTTGTACCGCACTGGCTAAATTGCTAATGTACAGCTGAGACACCAGACGCCCACTGAGGCAGACTAACTTCCGACTGTATAAACATACACAGAACAATTTCCTTTGGGTGGTATCTCATCGGAGGATTCTCGGACAGCAGAGCTCAGGATTGAACCCGCGAGGGGGGACGTGCGATGCGATGAGGAACCGTACCGAGACGACGCGACGACGCCAACGACTCCACACGGCACACGGCCACACCGCCCCTCATGTTCAACGACCGAAACCAAAACTCCATGGCCAACTACTTCCCTGCTTGCATTGCGTGGGTTTCACCGCGGTGAGGCGCTTCGTGTTTGGGAAGAAGTCTATTGAATGTCTGTTGAGGTCACGTGGCGTCAGTTTTTCAGCTAAATTTAGCGGGGAAACTGTGGGAGCAGGGGAGGATATGGAGGGAAAGTAGGAGGAAAGGAGGGTACGGAGGAGGAGGATTTGAGGGTAAGCAGGAGGAGGAAGAGAGGGAACGAAGGGGGAGGAGGGGAGGAGGATAGGGTACAGAGGAGGAGGGGCGTACCTTCCAATTTGTGCCCTCCCCTCCTCCTCCTCAAGAGCTGCGCTCTAATTCAGCGTTACAGAGATTTGATAACGTCTTTCATTTTTTAAGCTGCCAGTTACCATAGCGAGGAAAAGCCCTTCCCAAGTCATCTAAATTAGCATGCAGGAACCCATTTTTGTCTTTAGCCGTAAACGCTAACGGTGACTCCAAAGGAAACATTTGACCAGTCTTGTTCATTATCTGTTTTAGACAAGCACGAGTTCCGTAATAAAAAGAAATCGCGATACTGGTGAAACTCGCGAATGTTCTTCAACACCCGAAACTAATCATGAGCACCTTTTTTCCTTATGTTCGCATACAGTATTTGTGCTCTTTTGATCTCAAAATTATGATATGAGCCACGGAGAGAAAAGTGTGTTTAGCATTTTCTACGAGGCCTTGAAATTCTATTTCTGCCATTTTTGGAAGTTTCTGAGAGCCATCTCAAACACACGATGCATCTATCGCTGAAATGTTACTTTGCAACATTTCATTATATAGGGATACATTCGAGACAGAATGTTTTGGTATAAACTAGGTTCATTTAAAACATTCATGACTAAATATGAAGACGTTTGGCAGGAACCTATATGAATCTTCCTTAACAACAGCACTCACAGAATAGAGTGCACTCTTTACTTTTTCAGTGAGGCTGCAATGAATTTTTTTTGAACTTTGAAGTAACACTTTTTTACGCTTGGAAAGTTCTTTGTTCATAGTTGTAACATATTCATTTACGCATTGGGCTTTGATATTAATATGCGATCACTTCAAAAATTTTGAGTTGTCTTCCTCCGTTACCTTTTGCATTCGGGAATATTACCAACAACAAAAACACCCTTAGCATCCTAAAGGAGGACGGATATGACTTTCCATGCAGAACAAGCTCACCTGATATCTTTTGCAGTAGGTTACGTACGGCACATGTTTTGAGTTCTCTAAATACACAGTGTTCAAAATGACAAATATAAGACATTTCGTGCATCCTGCAGTACACATATAGTCACGTATGAAACCTGAAATTTCATGACCACATATAAAAAAAAATATATTTCACACATAGGACACGAATCAGTTTCCCAACATTGGCGGTTAGTTCATTATCTTTTCTTTCTAGGACGACTCGATTCGTGATGCCAGAAGAACATCGAAGTGAACAGGATTATTCACTTACTATGAGAAATAGAAATCTAAAAATTATTTTCTTTGTGAATACAGAAGATACATTCTAAAGCATATACGTAAAACTCTAGTGAGCTCCTAAAGCACTAACATCCATCCATTTTAAAAACGCTATCAATAAAATTGTTAAAAACTCTTCTCTTGTCTTTTTTATAAATTCATATTGTACAAGTTGTTATGCCATATATGAGAATCTTTCATGTGCTCTCTTGAAGGCATAGTAGTGCCCACGTTTTAGAGCGCAGCTCCTATTTGCCCGTTTCGGAGTTTCGCGGCGTCGTCGTAACCCCTCGCAAAATTTAGAGGGAAAACTGACGTGACCTGACCTCAGCATCAATTCAGTTTCCCCGCTAAATTTAGCGAGGAAAATTACGTCACATGACTTGGTGTCACGTAATCTATGAACAAATAGGTTTCTCCTCTAGATTTGGCGGGAATATTGACGTCACGTAACCTCAACAGCAGTTCAATTCCCCACTAAATTTAGCGGGCAATTGAATTGCTGTTTAGGTCACGGGGCCTCAAATTTTCAGCTATATGTAGCGGGGAAACTGTGGAAGGAGGGAGGGTATGGAGGAGGAGGAGGGGAGGGTACGAAGGAGGAGGTTGTGAGGGTACATAGGAGGAGGAAGGAAGCCAACGAAAGCGGAGAAGGAGGGGAGAGGAGGAGGAGGAGGGGAACAAGAGGGGAGGACCAGAGGGTACGGAGGAGAAGAAAGGGCATACCCTCCCCTCTGTACCCTCCCCTCCTCCTCCTCAAGAGCTGCGCTCTAATTTCGCGTTAGAGATGTGTAAACATCTTTCATTTTTTGCTCTCATAGAAGTAGCATGATAGGGAAAAAATGAGACTGTAGTGTTGCCGAGAAACTACTAGATATAAAATAAATCAACACACTACGACAGCCTTGTATTTGCATTGTGATTTAAAACATTAAAGCCACGCGGCATATAACTCACCCCTGTCCGTTTCGATCTGGATGAGCATCGTACCGGCGTGCGGTCGTGTATCACTACTGCGTGGTGCACGTTAAAGACCCCAGGTTAGCAGTCGTACTGCACTGGCAAAATTGCTCATCTACTGTGTAAACCAGTGTCACCCCATCCTGGCAGACCGAGCTTACGCTGTATAAACACTAAACGTCAAATTTGACTTTTTTTTTACTTAATTTCACTTCATTTCTAAACTCAAAATATAATATTGAAATGTTTAAAGCCACGCGGCATCCAAATCTTAAAGGGCCTCTGACACGCCTAAAAAAAAAAAAAAAAATTTTTTTCACGCTAAACGTTGCAATGGCATATCAGGACATTACAAAAAAATTGTTTCACTATAGAGTTGCGTAGTTTTTTTTATAAAAAATAGAAATACGAGGCCCAATTCAAAGTTCCCGCCGTGCACTGTGACGTAACAGTGTACCGCAAGGTGTCGGGGCGGTCAGAAAGGAGGCATCGAGCTACGTCACTAAAAGTGGGTTAACCGGAAGTCGCGTGAGTTTCACTCCTCGTGCTCTCCGCGACCGTGCCTAAGACTTTTTTTTTTATTATTCTGCTCTTCGTACGAGCGATCGTAGAAAACGAAGTTTCAGTTCCACTAGCCGATCGCATTGCTGAAGGTTGAGACACCGAGGTCGTTGAATCATCGGATACTCTCCAGGCTGTAGATGCCTGCCGTCTAAAGAATACGAACTGGTGAGTGTACCAAGTACAAGTAAACGTCGAGCACAAAGTACGTATTTTGTCTAGAGCATGAGTAGAACTTGTTTACTGGGTGCTCATGCGGCCGATGTATGTCTCTCAGAAATGCATGCAGTGTGATCTCTTCTTCAGTTGCTGAAATACTGGGACAGTCCCTCACACAGCACCTTCTAGGCATTGTAGTTGATCACGTCAATTCACTGACTCCGCTTCTTCTACCTTTACTGCAACATTAAGCGATGAAAAGCAAATAAAAGAAACCTTGTCTGCTTGGATCGCTCGTGGAGGTGCGGAGAATAACAAAAATATTAAAAAAATATTACACGCGCTCGCGGTAAGCACGAGGAGGGATACAACTCACGTGACTTCCGGCGATGCCTCCCTTCTGACCGCCCCGACACCTTGCGGTACACTGTTACGTCACAGTGCACGGCGGGAACTTTGAATTGGGCCTCGTATTTCTATTTTTTATAAAAAAAAACTACGCAACTCTATAGTGAAACAATTTTTTTGTAATGTCCTGATATGCCATTGCAACGTTTAGCATAAAAAAAAAAATATTTTTTTTGGCGTGTCAGAGGCCCTTTAACTCCGCTTTATTTCTAAACTCAAATCTGCTGTCCTAAATACGCACTATATATAATAACCACTCAATGCGGTACAAAAAAGATGCACATTGGGCCCGTCTGAGGTCCCGTGGGCCTCATTACGGTAACCCCGCTCGACCGCCTACATGATGCCTCCAAGGACCTCTGTTGCAAAACCCGCAGGAGAATCTCGTGGCATGAACTCCGGGGACACCCGAGTTTCTCATACTAAATACGCTATGTATTTTATTTCTGAGTACAAAGCACTTACTACTAAAGTCGCGAAATTTATTTTTATATTCGTTTCACTACCTTTTAATAAATATTGCTAAATATGTTACTCCATAGTGTCCCATAATCCCAGGCCGTCTTGAAAACGCAAAGTGATAAGCCGGCTAATGAAAAAGTTCTCTAAATAAGTATATATATTTATATATTATTTTTACCTAGCCATTACTAAGATTTGAAAAAAAAATTCTATAGCTTCTAGGAGGAAATAAATCCACGAAACGGGACTAAAATGTAAAAGAAAACAGAAAAAAGTCGAAGCTGGTGAATTAAAACAGTTCTTGGCTAGATCAATAATTATTTTGTCGTCTGGGAGCTGGTTCATGGAACATTAAGAAAGCGTTCTCTCATTAAATAAATACAAATAAATGACGTAATAAAACTATTTCTCGACGTACTCAAACTTCAATTTTTCGTCCCTGCTAGATTTTTCAGTTTTTTTATTTTTTTTCTGCTGAATTTATAGCTGGATTAGGCTTCTGCCCCACACATTTAAGCTTTTTTCTTTTGTTTTTTTTCCGAGAAGCTTCTCTCTGAGGTCTTCGTGCATTATGCGACATATGTATGTGACAGATTTACTTAAATAGTTTTCGACTGCAGTATGAACACTAACCGATAGTTTACTTCGTGCACATCAGTCCAACCACTGCAAATGAATTAGGGGCGGATTCTAAAAAAATCTGATATCAAACTTTTTTTTTCCTCAGAGACTCACTTGATAAATGTCAAGCTCAGTGTTGGATGGCGGTTACCAATTGAAATATTTTCTCGGTTTCACCAGGTTGTAATTAATAAATCGAGATAAAATGACTGCATCTACACGTGGTGAATGATGTTGACTGGGGCGAAGCTCTGGTGGTGCTGATGATACTGATTTTATTGTTCATAGGTAGTGCTGATGGTGCTGATTTATTTATTTTATGGCTCATAGGTAGTGCTGAATTCCGGGTTGCGTTTCGACTTAATTATTACTGCTTTATGGTCGGTGAAATGCAGAGCCATGCATGCAAAGTTTAACGCAATTATATACGCATTGGACCGCAGCGCCCTCTCCTGTATAGACGTTGAGTGGCTACATGCAACGTTTCATCCATGACATCCTCAGCTCCTGAGTTACTACCACATCTCAGAGTCCCCTACTCGTCCAGCACTCGTGGCCGAGTGGTTAAGGCGATGGACTAGAAATCCATTGGGGTCTCCCCGCACAGGTTCGAATCCTGTCGACTGCGCAAACATTTTGTTCTTCTTTTTTTGTGAGCTCGGACGCCGGACGGACAAACGCACGGACAAGGCTAGACCCTAAGGAGCTTCAACCCTAATAAACACTTTTAGTTGACCGCATTCTATACTCGGTTTCATATTTAGCGTGCAACGCTGTCAAAGCTACTAGCTCGAGCGCGTGGCTTCATCTATGGTTTTGTTTGCGCGAGAACGCGTGCAAATGATCAACCAGATCAAGCCCCATGCTCGCGCCAGTAACTTTGACAGCGTTGCACACTAAGTATGAAGCAGAGTATACAGGCACGTTGAATAACGGGAGCTCGTGCCGTCAATCTGAAGCATGCATTGGGCACGCGCCGCAGGGCCCGCGTTTCGCAGCATACAGTTCACTAAAGGCTCGTTCACACATACAGCGGAGTGCTAAGTCAGCGCCACGTGAGCGCTCGAAAGAGCGATGATGTGGCCCTTCCTAGCGCGTGACGAGCACTTCAGTAGCGCGTTGTTAGCGCTTTAGTAGCGCCTATACTCTGTTTCATACTTAGCGTGTAACGCTGTCAAAGCTACTGGCGCGAGCGTGGGGCTTGATCTCGCTGATCATTTGCACGCGTTCTCGCGCAAACAAAAGCATATATGAAGCCACGCGCTCGCACCAGTAGCCTTGACAGCGTTGCACGCTAAGTATAAAACAGAGTATACACTGTAAAAAAAACAACGTAAGTTAACAGCCTTTTTCAAAACTGGAAAGCGCCGTGAGAGGCGCGCACGGGCAAAGCGCCGTGGAGGCGACATGACGGCGCGAGTCCGTAAATGTACCACATATTTCTTAGTTCAGGTCTGTGTTCCCTTTTCTTTCAAGTAAAAACACATAACACACGCCACGTTTGCTCTAGGGATAGTTTTCTTGTTGGTAGATATCTCATGTTGCGTGCCATTCGTGCGAATGCTAAAATCTCTTTGAACGGCGGAGGGAGACCCACCCGACAGCCTGGCGCACTCAGCTCGCGGACGAAGACATCTGAGCGAGAGGAGCCTGGAGAAGCGACCGTCCGTCACGTGATGTTTACTTTCTGGCTCTGCGACCGGTCCTTACACTCGCTCGCGCGTGAACCACGTGAACCACCACAGGCAGTGAGCGCGGCACCGATCTTCGTTGATGCCGCGATCATCTGTCACCATTCAACCGGACTAAGAAGGTAAGCTAGCTCATTTTCGCATGCGCCTTGCGAGGAAGTGTAGAAGGAATCAAAGACGCGTAACTTAACGCAATAGCGCGGGCTGAGTCAGAAATCGCACTAATTTTTTTGCTTAGCTTCCCGACTCAGTTGCACGAGGGAAACCTATCCACGCATCAGACTCGACTCGATGGACGTGTGCAGGCACAGGGCTCATCGCCATGGGTGTTTGGTTTGCTCTGGGCTAAGTGGGCTCTCCCGAACTCTTTCTGTTCGTACCTTTTGCTTTCGGGCGCCGTCACCCTTTCGCTTTCGGGCGCGGTAAGAACCGGGGAAATCAGATTTTAACATGAAACACTGAACCGCGCTCGTTGAATAATTAAAATGAGCGCTCTCGTGTACTGAATTTAAGAGAGCATATCGTGTTTTCTCTAGTTTATACACTGATGTTTAGGACAATTGCTGGATCGCGTATCCCCGCTTGATCGCTGCAGCCCGAGTGCGGCCATCGGACGACAATCTTGCATGTTGAGAAAGCGCGCTTTTGGACCGTTGCGGAGGCTGGCGGCAGCGTGCTGAAGACACGGTTTCTACTCGTTCGTCGTCATTCACCGCCGTTGAGAACACGTGACAATTTTTACAGAAGCGCAGTGCCGCAAAAAAAAAGGCACAACTCGTCGAAAGCAAGTTTCGCCGATCTCGCGGCGTGTTCAAAGCTTCCTTGGCACGCCGAAGCGCTGCGTCTCTATGCCTTCGCACGCTTGGATGCCGGTCAAGAATCGACACCATGTGGATGTGTTTTGCGAGTGCAATGTGCCTGTAGCCGCGTATGTGCCTCTGGAGCAGCGTTTTACTTTACTCTGACGACTGTATTTGTAACTAAGTGGCGACGGAAGAGGGAGAAGGTACGTCTTTTTTCCATTGTTAGACGGTTCAGAGAATACCGCGCACAACAGCTCCTCATCAGTGATCAGCGATGTCCCATTATCAACCTACTTAATTTCACTTTACGTTTGAGAACGGCTCGCCTCATTGTGATTGGTCAACAGACTGCACACGGCCATATGGACCACCCTTCAAAGATTTTCATTCTCGCAGTTTTGTACTTTTGCCTTCGAAAACCCTCCTTGCTCTACAGCGTTGCTCTATTTGTGCTGCTATGTGATCTATTAGAGTAGATTTGGACCATATGCATGGTTAATAGTGCATAAGAGCAACTGCACAGATTGCTTTCCCCCTTTATTGATATCAACTCGCCTGAACATCTGGACGATCCAGAACTCTTTGGCCGATATATGAAGTAAATACATCTATGCGCGACACACCTTCAAAACTTTGCCGCGGCACCAATTCGTGATCTGTATTCAAGCCTGCGAAGGCACAGAGACTCAGCGCTTTGGCATGCCAAGGGAGCTTTGATCATGCCGCAAGACCGACGAAACCTGCTTTTGACGGTTGTGCCTTTTTCTTGCGGCACTGCGCTTCCGTAAAAATTTACACGTGTTCTCATCAGCAAGTATCCGGCTTACACAGGGTTTTAAAAAAAACGTTTTTGGCGAATGACGACGAACGAGTAGAAAACGTGTCTTCAGCACGCTGCGGCCAGCCTCCGCAACGCTCCAAAAACGCAATTTTTCGACATGCAAGATTGCCGTCTGGTGGCCGCACTCGCGGAGCGGGCATGCGCGATCGAACAATTGTCATAGAGATCAGTGAGTTTATGTGTAAAAAAAGTTCTTGTCTATGGCAGTTTGTTTCGAGGTAGGCCACTAATCTCCACTAGAGGGCTGGATGGCGCATTGAGCGAACAGGTACGAAGCCACCGGAAGTAAGCGGCTTGTCCCGGAAGTGAGCGCTTGACAGGCTTTCCCACTCTTACGAGCGGTGGTCCAAACAGTGTCCAAGGCGCTTGATTTGCTTTTGTTATATCAAGAGAGCCTGCTTGTTGCGCAATAACAGTTCATGCAGGCCCGAGAAGTCTTCTTGGAAGCCATTTGATGTGTGAGAATTTCGAGATTCTATTTGATTAAGTGTACGTGCCCCAAGTTCAAATGCCTCATTCTCAAGATTGATTACTAAAAGGGATTATTAAAACCCACGTAAAAATGCAAGAAAGCTTGAACCAAAACATTAACTAAATGCACTATAAAATCCAGCAAACACTCGACTTCCGGGACAAGCATCGAACCTCCGATGGCTTCACTCGCGCCCGGCTCGGAGCGAGGCTAAGCGCCTTCCAGGCCCCTATATTAGAGATCAGTGAGGTAGGCCTACCGCGCGAACAACGGCCGTGCGTGCATAACATACCACGGGATGGCACCACCGACGACATTAGATGCTAGAGAGCCTCAAGTAAGAGTGCGTTCTTCTTAAACCATGGAATGCGTTTGCAATTTAATGGTGGCGTTAGAGATGGCAGCTTATACAGGTTTCAGCGTTTAAAAAATGCCTAACCTATCGGAACAAAAATGGTGTGTATAGGAAAATGTTATTTTACTCTTTGCGTAAAATCTTCAAGCATCTGTTTATAACCGGATTTACGTTGAAAAACCACCCGTAGCCCCATAACCAACAGCAAAATTTTGCACATTAATGGCATCGATAAACGCATGCCTTGATCTAGCAGTTGAACACACTCTTACTTGAGGCTCTTAATTAGATGCTGGCTGGAAGCAGATGACGACATGCCACCTGCTTTTGCCGCTATGATTTATCAAATACTTTCATCAGATATGATGTATTACCGCTCGATAATAAATAGGACTGAGGTACATAAACCACTTCCGTCCCACGGTGAGCTTCCATAGACGAAAACAATTTTGTTCTTTCATGAAATTGAGTAACCCCGAGTTACTCGCTTATATTTGCCTACGTAAAAGTGGCTATTAAAATGTGTGCTCAAGCAAAAAGTGGCCACTTTCCGAGAGGAGTGTCCAACCCTTAGTTTCCCTTTTGTAGTAGCTTCTCATTGGCTGGAACGATTATTGATGCCTTGCGTGGGAGGAAGAGCGGTGTCAATCATTGTTCCGGTGGCACCGATTACTTGAGGAACACTCGTATGAATCTTCCTCCATTATTTTCATTTTAGGGAAAAATGCTTGTTGTGACGTGTGGTTTATTCGCTATGTTAAAATAGTTTTGTTGCTTTGCAGTTGTCGAAGATGGGACTGATTTAGTAATTGCATCGAGATTTAAAGGCAATGAGGTCCTTGCCAAAGTTCTGTGTTTTTGCTTTCTATCCCCTTTTATTACAACACTTCCAACAGCAATCTTTTTGCTGCGAATAATTGTGTGTTATAATTGCAGTTATAATAGTTTTTATGGCACTGTGAGGAACTGCGGGAATTTCTATAGTACTTGCATCGCTTTTTACAATGTGATAAACCGGAATCGCCTGCTCCAAAAGCTCAAATGTGGGGGACACGCTACCACAGCCGTGATGAAGCACTCACGCATCTTTTTGCTGCAGATTATACTTCTAAGCATCGCCAGCAATGACGGGGCCCATCTGCTGGACGAACCACAGGACGCCACGGAATTGATCGTTCTTGAGCCAACCACGGGAAACCAGTGGCTCCTGGGACCCATCTTGGTGGATTTCAAGTTGGGAGCATTAGGAGCCTACCAACACTGGTCTTCAGCTACGATGCCTCTACAAAAGCCGCTATCCCACGCCAGTCATTCGAGGCACGCTACCACAGCCATGATGGAGCGCTTGGACATCTTTTTGCTGCAGGTTCGGTATTTGAATACTTCAGCTTGTCGTCGTTCAAGCAACTATTGTCTGCTAGTGGTATCCTGCCCCAGTACTTGGTTGTGCCGTTTTCGTTGCGTGTGCTCTTGGTTTGAGGACGTCATATCCTTAAGTTTGCAGTGTGAAATAAATGAAATGAAATGTGTGCTACAAAAGCCATGTTTTTGCTACAATAACTGCTACAAGCAGTTCTTTTGTAAGTTTCATCACTGATGATTACATTTTGTCTGTTAGTGCATGGAAACATTAGCCACTTGTGCTTTCTTTCCTTTGAAACATTCTCAGATAATGATATGGTTTGAAGTTAAACTGCATCATTGTTTACTTTTAGAATGCA
Organism: Ixodes persulcatus; assembly: GCA_013358835.2. Classification (NCBI taxonomy): domain Eukaryota; kingdom Metazoa; phylum Arthropoda; class Arachnida; order Ixodida; family Ixodidae; genus Ixodes; species Ixodes persulcatus. Next base: position 569,181 of record JABSTQ010011335.1, on the reverse strand, counting down.
ACACGCATCTCCAATGTTAAACTCAAAGAGCTTCCCACAGCGCCCATCTGCATCACACTGGGCAAGCGCCTTTGTGCATCTTTTGGCATGCAGGATACAGCACTATTTTATTTCAATTGTAGGCTACTCTATTAGCCAACATTTGTAGTTGGAGTGTGGTTTGGTACAAGGAAAATAGTTTTTCTCCATATGTTCACAAATCTGGTTCCCTCCGTTTTCACATGTACATAAATGGCTCAGATAAGGAAGATTGTAAATAATTTGATTTTCAAAAAAAAAAAACAGAACAAAAAGACGGGAGTGACACATTATTTCTAAGTTCACAGTTCACCATTTGCATCTCTGGTTTATTTCTATGGTACGTACTACACGACAAGTAATCACCCTGTGCCACCTACCTTATGTGAATGCTGAGGATGCTTGCTTTTGTTTATTGGTTGAAGGTAATCAAGATCCTTTTTTAAGAAAGAGATGGACCGGATGAGGAAGCAGTTGTCGTTGTCACGAGCCGAAATTTCACCAGCTTCCACATATCCTTGTGATTCTATCCTGATAGCCTGCAGTTATCTGATCTTATTGAACTCTGTCATGCAACCGCATCTGGTAACTGTACTGCCAAATGTTCACTCAACGCCGAGGGCTGTCTTTGATATAGGACTTTGCTTGACCTGCAAAGGCTATGCAAAAGCGGATCATATATTGTTCCCACCACGCAATGCACCTGGAGGTGTCTCCTCTTCTAACGTTTTTGTTTTGCTCCCCTTCTCTGGTCAATACACAAACTGATATCCATGTGGGGTAGGTGGTGCCATATTATTTAAGTTGTCTTCTATGTTTTGTGTTTTATTTTTAATTCCCGGTAGCAAACCTCCACTGAGAGTGATCCTTTTGCTTGCCGAGTCACTTCTATCCATACCTGTTTTTTATGTTTCCTTTGTGACATATTAACAAGCCAAACTACAATTTTAGTCACCATGGATTTAGCCTAATTATATTGACGAGTAGGATCACTTGTGGCTCTTTTTTGGTTGTTAGAGCACCATAAAAATCCACACTATATTTCATGGGAGTTACTTCAGCTCAAGTTCAAGTTCATTACCCTCAAGGGCATTCTCATGGAATGCATTATGAGGGTGGGGGAAACAAGAATTTGTAGTGGCAATGACAATATACTAAATAGATTAAGCATTATTTCGCGTACACATAAACAATTGTTTATGTGTACGTGTAAAACAAAAAACAGCTGTAGAAATTATTTTAGCATTCAACTGGTTCTAGACTTTTCAGGAATGGAAGAAATGAAATCTAAGTATGTCACTGAAGCCCATTACATGTTACTATAAAACTGCCAAATTTGTTTATCAAAGAACGCATTAGTTTCACACAAAATTTCTAATTAGTTGCGGGACCCTCGGATCCACCTATTCAGCGAGCCAGCCATGTTTCCAGGCGTCGGTGACGACATCTGCCTTGTCCCTTTAGTGTCCCTAGTCAGTCCCAAGCGGCGAGGCGGTGCCACTTGTAGATCTCTTGTATGCACTTCCAGGCATGGATCAGAAGGCGCCCAGGCGTCCCTCGCCCCAACGTGCTTCTTTATCCCACTTTTCCCTCCCAAGTTTTCGGCAGTTGGAATATCTGGCACAGCTTGCTCCTTTGAATTCAACGTCACTTTTGGAGGGAGACAGCAGAGGAAGAAACAGGTACAGAGACTGAGTAACGGACATGCGTGGCTTGGCGAAGGCGGGTAGAGAACAACGAAAGAGAGAGTGTTCAACGTCTCAATCAGAGTCACAGTGGTTTATGGACGAGCTGCTGTCGCCACAGTAGGAGTTGTGTCGAGGTATCCTAGTCACCAGATAAAACGAAAAACATTAAAAAAATAACTTTGCAAATATTGGAGTTTTAAATATTCCGAAATGTTTCATGTATGTCCAATAACCTATGGTGCTGTCACGGAACAAATACTCTAACTTGCCTAATTTCTGTGTCCATGCCCCTTTCAAGTAATTTCATTTGGGTTTACAGCATTCTTAAATCACACTGGCACCTGCAGTGCACTTACGTGACACTCGTAGTTTGCAGATATTGGGAGGTTTAGTTTGTCATCGCATTCTATTCAGAACCTAATCATATTCCACATTTTGTGTTTTCCAGGTTCTGTAGTTGTTCATATGGACTTGATTGCTCTGGAAGTTATGACGATTGCCTTCCACATGAAAGCTGGACGTGACCTACTTATTAATTCTCAAGAATAAAGGTATGAACGTGTTTTACTCCCTACTGCATCTTGTGTGCACTTCCTCGAAATTTAAGCACCTGTTTATCTCTAGGAGGTGCACTTTCTTAAATCACACTGGCACCTACAGTGCACTTACGTGTAACTCATAGTTTGCAGATATCGGGAGGTTTAGTTTGTCATCGCATTCTATTCAAAACCTAACCACATTCGACAATTTTTTTTCCGGGTTTTGTAGTTGTTCATATTGACTTGATTGCTCTGGAAGTTATTAAGATTGCCTTCCACATGAAAGCAGGACATGGCCCACTAATTAATTCTCAAGAATAAAGGTATGCACGTCTTTTACTCCCTACTGCATCTTGTGTGCACTTCCTTGAAATTTCTTACTAACACGGTGTTCACGCACCTGTTTATCTCTGGGAGGTGCAGTTGGCAGTAACATCTGAAATTAACTTGTGACAGCAGGCTTGAAGAAACTCATTGAATGCGGCAACTCCATCTTCGAAGGCATTTTTCCAAACTTCCCTTGCTCAAATGGTTTCGTAGCATAAGTCACAAGTTTGTTTCACTGTCTAGCGTCTGCCAGAATTAAGCTGAGGTGCCTTCACTGCACTTATGTGCAGGGCTTAAAGTCTGGGGGGTTCTCAGGGGGTCTTGGACCCCCCACTGATTTTAACGGATGTTCTGAGACCCTCCTCCACAGCCCCAGCATTAGTGAAATCAAAATCATATCTTGCAATAAAATACCTTGTTTACAGGGATGTGACATTTGGGGATTAGCAATTTGAGGGTTGCAGGTACGGCAGGGACAGACTCAGCAGTGTTTTTTATTTTATGTGCATTTAATACATTTCGTCAGAACACCCCCCCCCCCTCACCCTCCCCCCTTCTTGTAGGGACCCCCTCAACTTGCGGGAGACTTCAAGCACTGCTTATGTGTAACTCATAGTTTGCAGCAATCGGGAGGTTTATTCTGTCATCACATTCTGTTCAGAACCTAATCACATACCACATTTTTTTGTTTTGTTTTCTAGGTTCTGTAGTTCTCCATATGAACTTGATTGCTCAGGAAGTTAGAGATTGCTTGCCACGTGAAAGCTGGACGTGGCCAAATAATTATTTCAAGAATAAAGGTATGAAGATGTTTTACTTTGTACTGCATCGTATGTGCACTTGCTTGAAATTTCTTACTAACACGGTGTTTAATTATCCCTGGAAGGCACAGTTGGCAGAAACTTCTGAAATTAACTCGTGACAACAGGCTTGAAGAAACGCATTGTACGCGGCAATTCTGTCTTTAAAGGCATTTTTCGAACTTCTCTTGTTAAAATGGTTTCGTATCATAAGTCACAAGGTGGTTTCACTGTTTAGTGCCCGCCATGGTTAAGATGAAGCTCCTGCAATGCGCTTACATGTAACTCGTAGTTTGCAGAAATTGGGAGGTTTATTCTGTCATCGCATTCTTGTTCATAACCTAATCACATTCCACATTTTTTTTTTCTTTGTTTTCCAGGTTCTGTAGTTCTCCATGGGGACTTGACTTGCTCTGGAAGTTAGATTGCCTTCCACATGAAAGCTGGACGTGGCCCACTAATTACTTCTCAAGAATGAAGGCATGAACATGATTCACTTCGTACTGCATCTTACGTGCACTTGCTTGAAATTTCTTACTAAAACATAGTCTTGTGCGAACAGTAGATTTTGAGTTCGAAGCGAATAGAGGTAGTGGCCGAATTATTTTCGATTTGAATATCGAATAGTTTTTGCACGCTTTTTACTATCATTGCATATTGCTTAGACGTAAACCCAGCTAAACTCGTGAAGGTTGTTTCACTTGTTCGTTTATAAGCCAAGTATATTCTATCTATATTTATGAACTGTGACCTCAGAAGTTCTGATGTCTTGGGATGGCAAGTAAACGATGGATTTGGCATAAAATGAATCCTATAGAGATGCCCAATTGAGTGAATTTACAAATCTTTCTATATAAATAATCTTTCTTTAATTTGAGTTAAAAAATGAAAGCCGTTTACGATTCCCAGTAACGCCGGATTAGAGCGCAGCTCTTGAGGAGGAGGATGGAAGGGTACTGAGGGATAGGTGACTGCCTGAGGTCACGTGAACTCAGGGGGAAGGGGTCACGTGACCTCGGGGGTGACCCTCACGAGGGTAACTCTCGTGAGGGTAACTCTCATAACCCTTGTGAGGGTGACCCTCGTGAGAGCAACCCTCATGAACCTCGTGAGGGTAACACTTTCAAGGGTAACTAACTCTCGCAACCCTCGTGAGGGTAACACTCGGGGCCCTCGTGAGGGTAACCCTCGTGAGGATAACCCTCGCAACCCTCGTGAGAGTAACCGTCACGAGGGTAACCCTCGTGACGTCATTATGGGACACTTTCCATAATGCAACGCGCGATTACGCCGACGCCGCTCAAGCGGGAAACGGGCGCCTAAGAGCTGCGCTCTAAAAGAATGAATCGCGCATGAGGAACGCAGATTGTAAGGGCATCTCTGCCTAACATAGTATACTCTTCCATAACAGTCAGTTTAATTTTGAAACTTTTACTACGAAGTATATATACACATTCACAAACCTTCCATTTATTTTCAAAAACAGCCGGCGCGCGTGCACCATCCCGCGTTCAATGTACTGTGCTTTTCTTCCAAACACGCAATTGCGATATTTCTACTTTCCCAAGTGTTTATCGTGGCGGGTTATCCCGTTGAGTGCGCTTCTTACCGAGCACTGATGAATGCAGAGAAGCAACACACGCGGAGCTCGCTTTCGGGGGTATCGCTTCTCCGCAGTGCAACGGTGCTCGGTAAGAAGCGCACTCAACGGGACTAGCCCGCCGCAACCAACACTTCGAAAAGCACGAATAGTGCAGTTCTTCTCAAAGCGAATATCGAACAGTGTATTATTCGAAACTACTGTTCGAAATTCCGAATATTCGCACAACCCTACTAACACGGTGTTTAATTGAGGGGCTACGAGCAATAACCGTACAAGTACACTTGTACCATTCGTGATATTCACGGTCCCAGATGTTACTCTTATACATGTGGCACTAAACTTTCGGTGGTTCGGAACACTGTACACTTATATACTCGAAGTTTAAACGCTATATTGACATTGAGATGCACAGATACAATTATTGAGGGACTTTTTGGAGAGCTCTGCATTTGCACTTGTACCACTCTTGCACGTAGCCCCTCAATTATGTCTGGGAGGCACAGTTGGCAGTAACTTCTGAAATTAACTCGTGACAACAGGCTTGAAGTAACTCATTGGACGCGGCAATTCTGTCTTCAAAGGCATTTTTCGAACTTCCCTTGTTAAAATGGTTTTGTATCATAAGTCACAAGTTGGATTCACTGCTTAGTGCCCGCCAGAGTTCAGCTGAGGCTCCTTCAATGCGCTTACATGTAACTCATAGTTTGCGGAAATTGGGTGGTTTATTCTGTCATCGCATTCTGTTCACGACCTAACCACATTCCACATTTTTTTGTTTTGTTTTTCAGGTTCTGTAATTCTTCATATGGACTTGATTGCTCAGGAAATTAGAGATTGCCTTCCACATGAAAGCTGGACATGGCCCACTAATTATTTCTTAAGAATAAAGGTATGAACATGTTTTACTTATACTGTATCTTGTGTGCACTTCCTTGAAATTTCTAACTCAGTGTTTAAGCAGCTGTTAATCTCTGGGATGCGCAGCTGGCATTAACTCCTGAAAGTAACTTAGGGCCATCAGCCTAGTCACATTCCCTGGGCACTAGATATTTAATTTGAATTGTTCCCGCTTTAAAAATTAGTTTACGTGTTGTCTGTAACTTGCAGCGGCAGAAAGCTGTAACTCTCAATCACTGAGCTGCACGTCATGTGTGACGATGGGAATCGTTCCGATATTAAAAATTAGCTGGCGTGTTGTCCGCACTTTGCAGCAATGGCCAGAGCCTGTTAAAGGGATACTGAACCAAGGAATTTATTGTCCATAATAAGTGGCGCACGTTCTTTCCACGAACCAGCAGCTGCCGGTGTGCGCGAGCACACGCAACAAAAATGACGTCAAAGACCTCCATTCGTGGTTAAGATGACAGTGAAATGTATGGGCTTCGGGACTAATGATAATAAAGAGAAGTTTTTCATCTACACAGTGGTGTCTGGTGTAAAAGGTAAGCGATTAATTGGTCTAACAAGCACGTAGCTTACACCTGTAGAGATGAAAAGCCTGTCTTTATTTTCCTTTGGCCCGAAGCCCATGCATTTCACTGTCCTCTTAAGCGCGAATGGAGATCTCTGACGTCATTTTCGTTGCGTGTGCTCGCGCACACCGGCGGCTGCTGGCTCGTGGAAAGAACGTGCACTCTTAAAAAAAAGGGTACTGTAGTATCCTCCTTAAGGGGGTAACTGACTTGCACACAGGGCAACCCCTTTTGGAGGTATCGTTACCCCCTGCATCGAGGGTGCAAACTTACCCCCTGGGTTAGGGTGCAACATTGCCTCCTTTTGGAGGTAACCTTAGTTCCTTTTGGTGTTAAAAGTGCGTCCTTTATGGGTCAGCCTTTACCTCCTTTAGGGGGGAATTTCAACCCTTTTGAGAGGTAAGACGACGTAATTGAGGGCGCTGCTTTTACCTCCTTTTGGAGGGAACTATGATTCACTTTGGGGTTGAATGCACACGATGAGGAAAACAGCTCAGAAATCGCGAACTACGAAGAACAAACACGACAGAAAAGTGCTGTCCTGTCATGTTTGTTCTTCGTAGTCCGGGCTTTCCGAGCTGTTTTCCCCATCGTGTATAACAGCAACCAACTGGCCCAGTTCACCACCTTATTACAGGTTAAATGCACACTTGATGGAATCACTTTGGAATCACATGACAATGTTTTATTGTGGCTGTCACAAACAAAATGGCATAAAAATCAATGGCATGACTGGACATCTTATAAAAGTTCTAAGATTAAACCACTAAGCGCAATAAAGGCACCTGGAACAACACTTTCGGGGCTCTAGTCGTAGCTAAAGATGAACTAGAGGCAGAATGCAACCAGGACTGCCTCAGCAGGCGACGCGGCTTCGAGATCTCCCTCCATTGCCGCATAGCTGGGCGCCTCAGGATTAATTAGGCTTGAGCTGACAGCCACCGGGTAGATTGCACTGCCTGCCTGGAACCAAAAAATGTGGAAATCATGTGATATGAAGTTGAAACATATCATCCCCAATTTGAAGAAACTGTGAAGAAATATTAGATTTTTCTAAGACGCATTTGGAGCATTTGATGGGCCACTGATTCCAGCATTATAAAGCATCGACCATACTTACCGGACGTGACCAGTTTAACTGTTGACTAACTACCACTGACTAAAATTATCACATGGCGGGTGGTAATCATAGATTAGTAAGCACTTTGTATTCACCGGTCATGTTTAAATTTGTCACCCCGATTTACTTAGGTGACTAACAAATCTTAGTCAAAGGTGTACAACTACTGTAGCAGGTTAGTATATACAAGTGCTGATTGTTGGGCGAGTTGGTATTGTACGTGAAAAAAACATGATTGCGCTTTAAGACAAGGACTGGGGAAGAACATACACCACAAAGCGCTACACCACATTAGCTACTCAGCACCACAGCAGATCCCTATGACCGCCAACCCTAAGTGCCGAACTTCGGAAAATATGCAAATATTTTTGCCGAAGTGCTCTGCCAGATGAAAATTGAATTTGTTTTATTCAGACATGAGAAGAACAGCACACAAGGACGAGAAAACATAAAAAGACCACGCCGAAAAAGACACACTCAAGCGCCTTGTGTGTCTTACTCTAATTTATTTACTCGAAGTATACCCTCAATTTTCTCTGGAAAATGAACGAACACCACACACACAAATAAAATTAAAAAATCAAGAACCTCATTTCAATTGCCCAAATGCGAACAAGAACATCAAAATAATATATCTGACTACGCTTACCTGCAGTTGCGTCCAAGGTAGCAGGCATCCAGTACCCTCGACGAAATCACCCTACAAAGTTGACGCAGTAGGAAAGAAATATATTCAATCAACTTCAAATAATGCAAACTTAGCCATCTGACTCGCCTATTGCATGATCAGCTTTTAAAAATGCCTGCTCACACGCAGAAAAAGAAATGCCAAGACGATATACTTGCTAGTCTCTCTGCCGGCAATAACGTAATGACCTTATTCAGTAATATACTACTATTAATGTTTGCGAAGCGCACGAATAATTTCTAACTGCCGAATGTCGAACTTCGGCAAATATGTAAAAATTTTTGCCGAAGTAATTTGCCAGATTAAAATTTAAAATTGAATCTATGTTTTATTTAGACATGAGAATAACAGTACACAAGCACGAAAACACAAAAAATAACACCGAAAAAGACACACTCAAGCGCCTTGTGGGTCTTACTTTATTTATTTACTCGAAGTATACACTCAATTTTCTCTCGGAAATGAAGAAACAGCACACACACAAAATAAACATAAAGATCAAGAGCCCCATTTCAAGTGCACAAATGGGAACAAGAAAATCAAAATAAAATATTGCACTACGCTTACCTGCAGTAAACAGTGTTAAGAACTGTCACGAGATGCGTCCAAAGTAGCAGGCATCCAGTACCCTTGACGAAATCACCCTGCAACGTTGCCGCAGGACGAAAGAAATATATTCAATCAACTTCAAATAATGCAAACTTGAGCCATATCTAACTCGCCTACTGAATGATAACTTTTAAAAAAACCTGATCACACGCAAAAAAAAAGCCAAGACAACACTATAATTGCTAGTCTCTCTGCCGGCAACAACTTAATTACCTTATTCCGTAATATACTACTTTTAATGTTTGCGAAGCGCACGAATAATTTCTAACTGCCGAATGTCGAACTTCGGCAAATATGTAAATATACTTGCCGAAGTAATTTACCAGATTAAAATTGAATGTATGTCTTATTTAGACATGAGAAGAACGGCACACAAGGACGAAAACACACACAAAAAAAAAACACAAAAAAGACACACTCAAGCGCCTTGTGTGTCTTGCTCTAATTCATTTACTCGAAGTATACCCTCACTTTTCTTTCGGAAATGAACGAACAGCACACACACAAAATCAACACAAAAATCAAGAGCCCCATTTTAAGTGCACAAACTGGAACAAGAAAATCAAAATAAAATATCGGACTCCGCTTACCTGCAGTAAGCAGTGTTAAGAACTGTCACGAGATGAGTCCAAGGTAGCAGGCATCCAGTACCCTCGACGAAATCACCCTACAACGTTGCCGCAGGACGAAAGAAATATATTCAATCAACTTCAAATCATGCAAACTTGAGTTATATCAAACTCGCCTACTGAATGATCAGAGTTTTAGAAATGCCTGATCACACGCAAAGAAAATGCCAAGACAATATAATTGCTAACCCGCTGCCTGTAACAACTTCATGACCTTATTCCGTAATATAATACTATCAATGTTTGCGAAGCGCACGAATAATTAGCTCAGACATTTCTATTCGGTATTTCAAGGTAACGTGACATTTTACCAAACTAATTATTAAACCTCGTTAAATTAAAAAAAAAAAAAAACGTTGATATTAAAAATCAGTGTTTAACACTGATTTTTACAAATATCACCGACATTGAGAATAAATCGCGCCGGTTGGCCGGTGCCGCCAATGAATGCCTGATCGACTACTGCTCTGCGGGGAAACAACAAAATAAAACAAAAAACAACCACCTTATGAAATTTTCAAATATCTGATCAGATCCTCAATTTAACGTCCGACGCGACACACCAACGGCCCCAAAAAGAGAAAACCTCAAACCCCCTCACGCCTTAAACGTAGGCGACACCCGATTGAAAAGGCGTCTTGCTGCCCGGCTCGCCGAACCGCCGCTCTCCCCCTTCGTCCACCCGCACACACATACACCGGGAAAAGCTGCTGGCTAAGCCACTGGTTAGCGTATGTCAACCTTCTAAATGTGCGCTAGTGCAAGCGACAGTCATTCCTGTTCTTGCTCTTTATGAACTTCGATGGTCTAAACCGTGTCTGCGTTCGCGCCACACACTAATTTTATCGAACGCTCGACGCCTTCAAACGTGCCAACATGTCCGCCAACCCTTTGTCTAAGGAAGACGGGGGTCGCCTTCCCGGGCGGTCATAACCGACGCCAACTGCCGACCGCGCAGAACATTTCCTTACCTGCATACGGAGCACACGACTTGGATCTTCGACTGAAGTCAATGCAGCGCTCTCGGTGACCTCGTAAGAAGAGACTGAACCGAACAGAACTATAAAGAACGTTCCTGCACCGGGACGCCTCCGTCGAACGTTCGAGAAGAAACACCGTTATGCCGTCATGACCGGGCGCGTCGGCGGCGAAGGCGCGGACACTCTTCGGCCGGGCAGGCGCTCTCCCACGCATGCGCGAATAATCACGTGTCATACGAGGAGACCAATTAGCGAACTCGTTTGCGCCTTTCCACAGCCAATCGCAGCGCCCAGGCTTTGGCAGTGCAAAACAGGTGCACCCTCTGGGAGGTAATACATGCCGCCTTGGGGCCCCTTCGCGGCGAACTTCACCTGGTAGCACCGCATTCTTCGTGTTTGCTGCGCTTGAGGAGGTAAAAAGCGGAGCGCTTTACCCCTGGGCGGGAGGAGGGTGGTAAAGGCGGTCTGTTACCTCCTTTTGGTCCCCTTTTTTCTAAGAGTGTGTGCCACTTATTATGGGCACTAAATTCTTTGGTTCAGTATCCCTTTAAACTGCTAGCTGCAGTGATTTAACAAAACGGACATCTCAGTGAACAATAACTATAGCAGTAAAATGCAATATTTATTGTTCACTCAGACGTCCGTTTTGTTAAGTCACTGCAGCTAGCAGTTAAACAGGCTCTGGCCGTCGCTGCAAGGTGTGGACAACACGCCAGCTAATTTTGTATGTAGGAACGATACCTGTCGTCGCGCATCATGTATAGCTCAGTGATTGAGATTTACGGTTTTTTGCCGTTGCAAGTTACGGAAAACACTCCAGCTAATTTTCGATGCCGGAACGATTACCGTCGTTGCACATCACGTGCAGCTCAGTCATTAAGTGTTAAGGTTTTCTGCCGTCGCAAGTTACGGACAACACGCCCGCTAATTTTTGATGCCGGAACCATTCCCGTATCTGTGGATCACGTGCATGAGAGTTACGGTTTTCTGCCATGCTTCTACGGATCAAGTTACGGGCAAAAACCGTAGAGCCTCATTACTGTCATGCACGTAATACCTAGTTAATGCTGTGACTGTGATGCAACACAACGGAAATTGTACCGGCATCAAATATTAACTGGCAATGTCAGTAATTTGACGGAATTTGTTTTACAGTGTAGTGTGCCTCAATGCCCTTCTGTTTAGGGTGATGCTATCGTTTGTAGTACCCAATGACGACAGCACGCCCTCACAGGGAAAATACAAAGAAATCGCAGGAAACAAAATTTTGCCTTAACACAGTCAGCGCCACGAGCGCTTTCAGGGACACGCTCTTCCACGCGCTTCAGAACAAAAAATAAAAATAAGCGTTCGAAACAAAATGGCCAGATGTCATCACCCCAAGCAAAGCGCACATGAAGGCACCCTAGTAGCGCTTGGTTAGCGCTTCTTGTACCGCGGTTACTGCTGCAAATTAGCGCGTGCACTGCGGTTCCGGTTCTGGTGGTTGAGTGTATGTGCAGGGTGTCCCAAAAGAAAATTTACACGGTCTATTTTACCGCAAAAATAAACTAGGCATAGCCGAACGCTCATTCTCCGCCCAAAGGTAGCGCTAGAGGTCACAACCAGATGCCAAAGTTTCAGCCCGATCCGATAATTTAATCAAAAGTTATAACCGATTTTCTGGAAATTGCAATGGGAAAATGGTGGCCGGCGGAGTTTTCGAACACATGGGGCTCTATGGCACAAGAAACCGAAAACGGGGAAAATGGGCTCCATTTTCCCATTGAAATTTTCAGAAAATCCCTTATAACTTTTGATTAAGTTATCGGATCGGTCTGAAACTTTGGCATCTGGATGTGACCTCTAGCTCTACCTTTGGGCGGAGAATGAGCGTTCGGCGATGCCTAGTTTATTTTTGCGGTAAAAAAGACCGTTTAAATTTTCTTTTGTGACACCCTGTACATCAGCAGCACAATGGCGAACATCTGGGACGCTGAAATAGGATCGCGACAAATGCTGTTACATACGCAATTAGGGCATATGTGTGTGGACGGTTTAACACCCACAAGAGACTTCTGGGTGCGCGAAAAGTTTCGCCACCGAGATACCGACCGATACCCGGCGAACCTTGTTCCCAGGCTGAGGGACCGAGACACGGAGCTCTGTTGAAGGTGATTATTTTTTAACGGCCCGTCTTTGAAACCAAGCTCACGCATGTCGAATAGAAAGCGATGAGGTCGTACCCAATCAATCAGTCGCTCAGAGTCCGTGAGTCTGGATCGTCTGCCCGACCGTCTGCTTCGAAAGCGGCTCTTTTACTTCCTCTTCTTTCACCACCAAAGAAAACAACAAAACAGAATCGCCATGCACGCGCTGTTCCGCAGCAGCAAACACGGCACAAGGAGCGTGAGAGCGCTTACTCGCGCTGTTGAAGCGCTAACCCAGCGTTGTTGAAACGCTAACCGAGCGCTGCTGAAGCGCTGCTGAAGCACTAACCGAGCGCTACGTCACGCGCAAGTTGGTGCCCCATGAACGCTGCTTCCAGCGCTCATGAGGCGCTAACTTGGAGCCCCGCTGTATGTGTGAACCGGCCTTAAAAGTATCTATGCTGAAAGTCTCGCCATTCCGTTTCTATTCCATTAATCGACGAGGCACGCGTCTTGGGAAGCTGAGCCATATTTTTATTGCATTCGTCATTTATTACAAGTAGTCTTTTTATGTCTCGTGAAGTTTGTTGGTAGTATTAATAACGCAAAATTTGTAGCTGAAACAAAAATTAAAATACCACTACAAAATCTTAGTCATAATTCTACATCAATGGCGACTTCTCGCATATACAGGAACAATACATTGCTTAGAAGGTGATGTAAAGAGAATTCTAACAGGAACTTAATGTTTTTTTTTTACGAAACGAATCATATATTTAAAAGGACAAAAAAAGCGCCCAGGTCAAGGACAAGTGATAGAACAAGACAGCACAATCAAGCACCTGTCCCCTATTGAAAAAATGTCCAACGGGCTTACCGATATTTCTTGAATGTGTTGACGTACCCTTCAAAACTGTTTAAGGGGTTTGCGTTGTCCGTCGAAGTTTTCTAAGGGGCCTGACGTACACTTGAAAAATGTTTGAAGGGGGAGAGACCCGTCATAGTCTTTTGAGAGGCCTGTGGGGTCTGTCCCAGTCTTCTCTGGGAGAGCACGGCACACATCAAAATCTTTTTAAAGGGTCAGTGGGAGACATAACGTGACTTTTCAGAATACATGCGCCGGTGAAGCTGCTTGGCCATTTTGTATTGGGCGGCTACAACGAGCAGACACTCAGTGTCGACTTCCCGTCCCACGAATCTTCTAGATCAGTTCAGTGTGCGGATGAAGGAGAAGGTCTCACAGAGCCCTGTTTCTTGTGTCTCTTTGTCCATCAAGCTTCAGAAGCTCATCCAGAGAGCGAAAAAAAGCCGGAGACGCCACCGGGACGGCGCCAGGGACGACACCGTGACCGTGCTCAGGATTTCTCCAAGGCAGCGAACGTTGGTTTCTAGTTCGTGGTTTTCGCTAAACGTGCCACTAACAGGGTCTATGGGAGCATGTGGTGCACCTGCTCGGTTTTATTAGTTGAACATCCGTTCATTTCAGAAATTTACACAACGGTATTGTAAGCACCTCAAAATATCTTTTTTTTTTTTGAGAGAGAACGGACTTGCTTGTCCTTATTTGGTCTCATAGCTTTTGCGTGCAGTTGCTTGCGTCCGGGTTTGAATACTTGTTAGGTTTTATCGTCTTTCCGAGTTACAACATGCATGTAAAACTTAATGTCTGAAATAAACTTCCAATATCATTTTAAACTACATGTTTGGTCTGTGGTTCCCAGTCAAAGGCTTGAAGGACTGGAGGGGTTCTTAAAGGCCGAATGGCTGAACAGGTTTCAAGGGGTTTGGTGGGCTGAGGGGCTTGATGGGCTGAGGGCAGGCACGTAGCCAGGATTTTTTTTTTTTTTTTGGTGGGGGCCCCTATGACAAAATGCTGTATGAGGGGGAGGGGGTAGAGGAGGTCCCAGCAAAATGGAAGGTTTGGGGAGGGGGCCCGGGCCCCATGCCTTCCCCCCCCCCCTGGCTATGCGCCTGGCTGAGGGGTTTTATGGGCTGAGGTGGTTTGAAGCGCTGAGAGGGTCCCATAACAGATCAGTACTGAAGTGTTATTTTCAATAGTAACCTATCATGTTCTACAATTGTCTTTGCCCTTTTCGCCTTTTTACATTTGATGTGTCAGCAACCAGCCCAGCGGTTAATTTTATTTCAAAAGTTCTGATATTTATATTTTAATATAAAGTATACAGATGTTGCAATTAATGCTGAACCACAATACCCGACAGATGTCCCACACGACTCTTCTGGTGCGCTCTTCTTGTTGTGGAGAGACGCGTTTCCTAGCGATGTCATTTCATGTGATGGCGCCCAGAATGTGTCACCGAGGTCGTATGATTTGACACCGCGCAACCTCTTTTGGGGGTATTTTTAAGTCTCGTGTTTATGGAAACAAGCCACATATAATACCTGAGCTCATGGTAACAATTTTACGTGTGGGAAGAAATTGTGCCTGAGTGATGCAGAAATCTCATCAAACATTTCGCGAAAATAGGAGTATTTCAGCATAGTGGTGCGAGTCATTTGTAGTCTATTATGCATCTAAAATTAATCGCAGTGTGCGTAATTGATGCTGAAATACAAATATGAGTACTTTTCTAACCAAAATATGCTTTATTCAAGAAATTAAAACTTCCGCTTTTCATTTGATACCCTTATTTTGAGAAGCTTCATATTTTTTGTTACTTTATCTATACACACACAGGCATTCGAACCAGTTTATCTCATATGCTGTAGATTAATGTAGTGTCGCAGTTCCGACACCATCAGAAACTTCTTCAATTTGATTTTTAATCTTCCCCTAATCTCTGGCTTCGAAAGAATATCGTTCTGTCTATTTATTTTTTAAAGCTTCGAAGTTCTATTTAAAACAAATACAAGATAGGGTTAGACCTATTTTTTTCTGCATTTAAATATAGAAACGTTATTACGTAAATTATTTTATTTAGGACAAATAACTTGATACACCATAAAGTTATCACTTCATCAAATTTACTGAACAGTTTTCATGTGCAATTAAAGAAAGCAGAACTGCAACGTCATACACCCATATTCTTACAGCTAAAGCAATCAGTATACGTATATGACCTGCATTCTATATACTTGGAGCTTCTGTAAGGACTGTTTATTAAGCAATTTAAAGGACAACTCCGGCCAAAACTCAAAATGAAATAAATTACTGGTATCGCTGTAGTGGCACAAAATACGACCCCAGCCAAAAAATTACGTGCGGGCGACGCCGCATTCTCAACTAATGCCGATAATAAAAATGCGACCCGCCGCGAACCGCTGCTCCATAGCGGGCGGCCAGCGGGTTGCCGATCGCTAAAGCAACATTGGGCCGTGACGTCAGTATCGTTCTCTTTTTTTCCTCCGGTCCGGACGGTCGCACCCGTTGCGCGCGCTTCTTTGTGCCACTACCACCGCTACTTCGGCTTGTGATTGCATGTTTAGCCGTTGCTTTTATCTGCAGCCCGTTTAGCTTCGGCATATCCTTTTGTTTATTTGCTTGTGAGGACTCCAAGACTCGTTTTAGCGAGCAACTCGATGCGCCCAAGACTGCCCAGCTGTTCTTTGGAAGATGCCGAGTACAACTTGTAGCGCTGTGGGCTGCTCAAACAACCCGCTGCGCAACTCGGAGGTGCTTTTTCATAAGTTACCAACGGATCGGAAATTGGAGAAGGTGTGGGTGACAGTTCGACGAGTGGACTTTGGAAAGCCTCGGACATTCAATGGAGCATTCACGCTCCATTGAATGTCCGTTGAATGGGGAAGGGTGGGCATGTAGAGTACAACCACTAACTAGCTGCAATCACTGAAGTTTATAATGAAAAGGAAAACAGAATGTTCTGCTTTGCGTCACTGCTTGTTTACTACGCAATCTCGTGCGTAGTACACAGGTCCGTAACGACTACTAGCGAACAGCCGGCGCGTGAAGCTCGATCATGCGATATAAACATTCGCCTCCCAATCGCTGGAACCCGTTACGCAGCAGTATTAATTAACATTGCGCTTGTGGATACCATAAAGGACTTAAAAAAATCGCGAAAGTTTGGATTTGTAAGTTACAATACTAATTTACCCAAGTTCGGCTGGAGGTAAATATAATATTTAAAAATGCCCCCCCCCCCCCTACCAAAAAAAAAACCAAAAAAAAGAAAAAAACAATTGCCTTAGTCAAAAGTTACGAAGGAAAACTTTAAAATCCTATGAATTCTAATAAAAAAATTGTTGTGGGGGGGGGTGGGAATGTGGAAGGGAAAGAAAGTGTTCTTCTCACCTTGCTAACGTTCTCTGTTTTCCTCTATCACCACAAAAACTTTTACTAGCTTTACAAAGAAAATATCTGCCTAATGAACTTTCTTTTTCTTTTAGTGCGGCAAGTTTTTTGTTTTTATGTTTTTATTTTACAAATTAGATTCACCACCTAGACGCACTTATATGGTAAATTAGTGTCGTAGCTTACAAATTTGGATTTTACGCGCCTGAGGAAAAAAGAACGAAAAAACGGACGTGTACAGCCCAGCACACGTCTGTTCGGGCGCCGCGGCCCGCGACGGAGAGCTTCATAGCTTCGTGTCTGGGACTGACCCGCAGCGCGAAAGCGAGAGGGCCCCCAGTACTGTACGTCACTGGCAGCGCGGCGTGGCCTAGCGACGAGTACGGGAGACAGCACACACGGCGACAGCCGCTGAGTACGGCACCGAACGAGTTCACTCGTTTTCCAGTCGCTAGCTTTTGGGTATACAAGCGACGAGTACGGCATAGGGCACACACAGCGGCGGCCGCCGTGTGCGGCACCGAACTAGTTGACGGGTTTCCCAGTCGCTAGCTTTTGGGTACACGCACTAACTCTTGCTACATATGCTGGATAACTACCACGTATACAGAATTAAAACAAAATCAGCTTACCTTCTATCTTTAGACGGCTAGCGCAACAGAGGTAGGTGCCACTTGGCCTGCGTACTCGTTGAACGAGAACGATGTTGACGTCACGTCCACGATTTCCAGTGTTGCCGGGGCCTCGAGCGGCTAGTTCCGGTTTTGTCGGCCGCGCCCCAAACAGCACTTTGAGGCGTCGATATCTTTAAAACTACGCACGATAACGAGAAAAAATTACACCTTGCAATCAGGGTGTCGAACCGGAACCGAACCGAACCGAAAACCGGAACCGAACCGGTATTTTTTCCGGAACTGAACCCGAACCCGAACCGTTATATTATTATCGCGATGAACCCGAACCGGAACTGAACCGGAAAAAATATAACGGTTACCGGCTCATGTCAAAACGGTTCGGCCACGCGCTGTTGACAATGAATGTGCTATCAATGCCATTTGTTTTTTAAGTGCCGTCAACTGACACACACCTCGCTTACATATTTTTCTTCTCCACTCAGTCTTAGGAATATAAACGCTGCATCCATGAATCTTGACAAACGCTGCATCCATGAATCTTGACATACGAACCAGTATTGCGCTGGTCGCGGCTTGCACGGAAGAAAAAGAATTGGAAGGCTGTGCAAAAAAAAAATCGCGTCACGGGATTTCATTTTCCTACAATCTCGTAAATCCTAAATGCTGCTGTGTGCTCATTTCATAACATGTTTCTAAAACGTGATGTTGCAATTTTTTTTTTCATGTATGTTATTTTGATGTTATTTTGATTTTGTTATTTTGATGTTGCAATTTGTCATTTATAATTTCCGAACCGGTTCGCGAACCGGTTCGGGGATCGAATTAGTCGAACCGGAACTGAACCGGAACAAAATTAATTTACCTGAACCTGAACCGTAACCGAACCCGTATTTTTTTCGGTTCGACACACTGCTTGCAATTCAGGGACGCTGGCTGCGCTAAAAACAGTCATAATCCCAAAATCGGAACTATGGACCGGAGTTGCCCTTTAAGGGCCCAGGCAGCACACCATTGTTGGACCCCCGTTGGCCTAATGTTGGCAAAAAATGGCTCGAATATTGGTCTGACGTTGGCATTTTCGAAAACGCCACCCGATCCAATGGTGGTCCAACATTGGTGCCAATGTTGGACCACTGGTTTGCCAACGTTCTAGCCCACGTTGGACCAACGTGGTTTGCGCTTTTTTTATCCAATATTGGCATAGAGGTTTCACCGTTGGCTGAACCAACATTGGCATCCAGCGCCTTACACACTGGCTCTTCCAACATTGGCTTAAATATTGGCTATTCCAATATTGGCATCCAGTCTAATACACTGGCTATATTTTGCATCTATTGTCTATGACATTATTGGATGCCATTTTTCAGTCAGTGTTCTAACCAGTGTCACAAAAACAGTGCAGAGAACCAAGCAAGTCCCTTGCCCTTTTTCCTCAAGCACTGTTTTCTTTCTGATACTAGAATTTAATAAATGCAGCAATTTTACCATGTTTGGACACCTTAGAAATCATTAAAGCATGCAAATGAATTGTTCATAACGTTTGAAAGTTAATAGTTTATTTAAATCGAATAAAAAAAAATTTTAAAAATGTGCAACCAGGGAGGCTTAGGCAGACTCAGCGGCAGGCTCCGTAGTGGACAGGGCAGAGGGCTGGGCGAAGAGCTGGGCAAAGGGATTCCACGCAGGGGCCTGGCCACAGGATTCTGAAAGAGACAGAAGCGGGGGTTTGGATACAGGTGAAAGGTTTCAGAGGCTCTCCGTTCTCTCTTACGTTTGTCAATAACGAATATCAAAATAAAACAAAGCTTCATTATTATTCGCCGCCCTTTAATTAACCACTTGATTAATCTCCTCACTTGCTCTGGAAGTATAAAACCTCGGAAAGGCCTACCGACTTTTGTATGTTTACTTTTCCATATTATAAACTTTCTTTTCCAGTGAAGTACTTCTCGTTATTTTGTATGTAAAAAACTTAGTACTGCCTTCTAAAATAAACAGATGCGCAGGTAAGACACCGGGGCCGGCTTTCTGGAATCAGTGTCTCAGCTGAGACTGGGTGAAAAAATCACTGTAAAGGCTGGGACGCACAAGTGTCTTGAGTCGAGGCTTGAGTCCCGTTGAGCTCGTACGCTGGCTTTGACAGTGCTTTCTTTCCCCCCGTCTCAGCTGAGACGCTGTTTCTAGAAAGACTGCCCAGGCGTTTACTATTGTTTTGTTCGTCCGACGTGACCTTACTCAGAGCTCGATCGATCTAGATTAAAATATTTATAGTGGTTTAAAAAATTAATGAAATAGTACGAAGGTTATTTCATAAATTGCTTAACTGTACTCTTGCAACATCATGGCGTCCCCCAACCTTTCATCTAGCTTTAAGTCTTAAGAATTACAATCTCGCCATTTAAGTTTATACCAATATTTCTACTTTGATTTGAAAAACACAAAACAAAAAAAACACGTTTTTTTTAAGATTTACGGTATTTTCGGCATGGAAATATGTCGATATAACTGTACCCATATAGCCTCCATAATATTTACAATTTATAAATCACACCGCCGGCCACCGTCTTCAGCTCACCAGTGTCAAACGCACTACTAAATTAACAGTTCACTAAATACCCCGTTATACGTAAAAACATGACAGTTGAACAGAACTTGATGCTTGAATCAATCAAGAGTTTAAAATAAATCGCGCACATAACATAGCTTGCCGTGTAAACACAATTACTGGCAATCACACTCGCAGAGCGCGGTGACATAACTGACACTCCACTCGCACCCAACAAGCCGAACCTTGGCAAATAAGGACTACACAACGCTCTGTGGCATTCCGCTTGGAAATACCGGGAGGACTTTTTACTTAAATAAACATAAGAAAAATACACAAAAAGGGGGACGGACGTTGTCCGTCCCCCTTTCTGTGTATCTTCCTCATGTTTAATTACTGTTACCAACACGCTCGTTTTGTACTTAACTTTTTACTACAGCACACCACTACAGCACGCCAAAAAGAGAGCCATTTTTTAACACAAAAAAAAAGTTAAATAAAAATGACTTCGAACACAAAAATAACCAATCAGCACGTCTCTCACGGTCTATTAGAATAAAAAGCACTTGCAAATAGCGCTGTACAGGGCCTTTCGCGCCGATCGCTCTGGATTTCACGTTGAACTCGTCGGAGATTCCTGGCACAGATTTCGACACGGTTCAAACTCATCGGATAGGGACAAAACGTACGTTGCCTAGCAAGAATACCTATCCCCAATGGTCAGCAGGACTTCTCCTTGTCACTCACATGGAAGAGAAGGCGGTCCGTCGTGTCTTCGGTCCGTCGAATCTAGTGGTCACATGTATGCCCAAAACAAAGGAAGATCACCGGTGTGGAGGCGCTGCCGAAAGAATATCCATGGTCTTGGCAATCCGCATGTTGAAGATCGCACCTGGCATTAAGACGAAATGCGCTGCTGGTGATCGGAACTCTAGAACTAGATTTACCACATTTACCACAGAAGCGAAATCTACAGCAGGCCCGCAGGCCGCATCACACGCGAAACTAGGTCCGGTCTTCGCAGGCATTCCGGGTTTGTCAACGGCTAATGCGTCATCCGTCCAACCACGTGATCACGCTGCGCCTTCAGCTTAGGGAGAGGAAGAAAAAGAGAGAAGGAGTAGAAAGAAAGCAGCCCAGAACGGGGGGTGCGCTTACAAAGGCTAATCTTCAGGCCCATCTCAACAATGAACCCAACCAGAGGATTTGTCACTTGTACCCATGGTTGATAGTGCAGTGGATGTTATGCGTGGCCTTGGGCTTTTAGTCAGGTTCCGTGCTTTGCCTTATCACCAGCTTTGAGACTGTAGTCACGTGACCCTAACCGGAGACACGATTGGCCTAAAACACGCATAGCGTCTACCCTGCTGCCAATACCGATTGAACAGGACAGCTCTTTGAAGGCTAGCTTTTGAATTTCTAAAGAAGCTGTCCAGCCCAAAAGTCATTCTAAACGGGGCAAGTTTGAAGACAGTATGTTTTACGTCGTATAACTCCCATTAAAATTTAGAATGAAGAACTAAGCGCGACTATTTTTTGCGCAGGATGTCCACAAATAAATAAATAAATAAATAAATTGATATATATATATATATATATATATATATATATATATATATATTTATTTATTTGTGAACATCGTGGACATTTGTGGACATATATATATATATTATCAATAAATTTAAAATTATTTGTACACTGTTAGGTTCGCGTTTTTAAACTTCAAATTTTTTTTTACAAAAGAGTTACACATAAAAGACACCGCGCAAAGCACATCGTCCGACTTTCAACACACGATGAATCGCCGACGCTCGCTGACAGAAGGTTGCGATGCTGCGCTAACAATTTCGGAAAGATGCTGCGTAGGATACGCCGGACGCAACGGCTTCGCGACCGTTTGAAGGGCAAAGGATTCGCGACGACAAAGTAGTGTCTTCCAACTTCAGTAAGCTAACGGGGCTCGAGAGTCCCACGCTCACATTTCCGCAGAGCGAGCGCGGCCGGCCAGATGGGGGCGCAGTATGCTCTCGCGTCGCGATCGCTACGTCGTTGCTCTGCCTACACTGATGACATGTGGACTGGCAGTCGAAGCAGCCCTCTCGAGACTTCATTCGAGTCTAATAGACAACTTTCTAGAGCGATAGACTCTCGTAAAACTGAGAGTAGAAGTCACTTCGTCGACAATGACAAATATGCAAAGAAACATTAAATAGAAAAAAATAGAGCACGCAAAAAGAAATACAAACGTGGCAGGGGCACGGACAAAGTAGAAGACGTTTACGCTACGGAATGCATATACATACAAAATACACCGGAAAAGACAAAAATTATTAAATCTAAAAAACGGAATTAAGTATTCAACGCCGAGGTAAGGCAATGCGAAGGGAGAGCAGCCGGCAAAAAAAACTGCAATAGTCCTATAGGCAGCTAAGGGCGTATTTCTGACCGCGGTTATAAAGCACCGGCGACGTATGCCCCATGAAGTTGGTTAAATAAAATTCTCGCCCCGGAGCGAGCGCGTGAATGACTCTTTTCCACTTTCCTACCTCAGCAATGCAAAAGAAAAAAAAGGTCGCGGGTTTATAGCCTAGGCGACACAAATACCGATAAGCCATTGGCTATGGCAGTGCAATATTGACCAGCTTAAGCCAGCGTATATTCAATATCGGAATGCCATTGGCTCTGACAGTCCAATATTGTACAGGTTAGGCCGGCGTATATCCAATATTGGAAAGCTATTGGCTTTGACAGTCCAATATTGGACAGCTTATGCCGGCGTTTAGCCAATATCAGAAAGCCAGTGGCTCCGACAGTCCAATATTGGACAGCTTATGCCAACGTATAACCGATATTGGAAAACTCTTGGCTTTGACAGTTTAATATTGACCAGCTTAAGCCAGCGTATATTCAATATCGGAATGCCATTGGCTCTGACAGTCCAATATTGTACAGGTTAGGCCGGCGTATATCCAATATTGGAAAGCTATTGGCTTTGACAGTCCAATGTTGACCAGCCTATGCCAACGTATAACCGATATTGGAAAACCATTGGCTTTGATAGTCCATTATTGTCCAATGTGATTCCAATATTGGGAAACATATGGCTCATTGGGCCATTGTTGGGCCATTCTTTACCACATCAAATCCAATGTTGGCCCAATACGGTGTGCTGCCTGGGGGGTTTCTCTTTAGATAATGTGCCTGATTCCTTGCAATTGTACCTGTTGATTTAGGAAAGACTCGACGAAGAAATTTTTAATGTGTTTGCAAATACAGTAATTCCTTCATTGATGCACGTTTGCCTCGTAGTGTTATCTTCTTTTGTGTTCCTCAAAAGCGCATCAGACTTCCTTCTCTCTTTCAATCCCAGAGTGTTAAGGACGCGTTTGCAATTAGATGCTTACAGCTTCTTTATTGCCATGACAAACGTTATTTCGATTCGTTTTTCCCTGCGGAACATTTAAAATAGGCGTGCAGGCAACCTGTTGAATCGACCGTTCTGTGTCTTTCTAAGTTAGTTTGTGGGGTCGCTCAACAAAAATCGCCGCCCGATTGGCCTGTGCTTCGCTTGTCTCCCAGGCAGTGACACAGTACAACGAGAAGACAGCGAATGGGTTTACTGTACTTCCCGGTTGCCCATCCTCGAGAGCCGGCAGTCCGTGCCCGCCGACCCTGGTTGTCGACGTCGTTCAGACCTCGCTGTCGGAGTCCGTGTCCAGGCCTGCGGGTCGTCCTTCTCACGCCAGCGCTGCGTCGGCAAGCTGTCCCGGGCTATGACAGCCCGAGTCTCGCTGCGGAACCACACCGGGGTCATCGTGTCCCAGGTCGGAATGACAAGAACTTGCCGTTCCCACCCGCCCTTATCCAAACCTCGCTGGTGGACCGCTCCGGGGATCGCCATTGGCGAGACCAGCCTGACCAGCTCCGTCGTTCCTGCCCGGCCCCAGCCTCGCTTAGCATGCTCTGTCCGGTGCCAACTCATCTCTATTCGGCCGACCACCTGTCACGTGCCCTCTGCCTCGTCCTCATCCACCCTCGTCTCCCACAAGTTTTTATTTGGATTATAGTTTTGATCATTCGAAATCTATGAAAGCCGAGCGGTGTTTGTGGGGACAATAAAAAACACGGTAATAGAATTAACTAGGTCGCCGATTTTTAGAGACAAAAATTCTAGACCATATTTGAACGGGTATTTTTTCCTAGCCTCCGTTTTGCTAAAACAATATTTTTTATAAAATATTTATTAGAATAAACTTGAATTTATGCAGCTTTAGTCTGGGGCCCTGGTATCCGCAGTGTAATCTATCTGATATCCATCCGATCGTATTATACTTTATAACTATCACCGCACAGCTAGCATCTTCATAAATGCATCTATATTATGGCCTTACGTCTCTCTTCGTAAAAAAATATGCTTCCTATGTTTGTTCTGTAAGAGATATCACTCAAACGTCGGTGACCGCTATTTCCAGAACCATATGAGACATTATCGCGCACCGATCATCAATGAAACGTTAGGATCCACCGTTTCAGCAGGCACAGCACTTTCATTGCCTATTTCATGCCCCAATCTTCCACTGATTGAAATCGCCTTTCCGTAGCTATCCTTGCAATTACTGACACTGCAAAATTTAATATTCTAATTACTAATTTCTTAATGAGGTTTAGTAGTTACCTTTTTTCGGTTCTCTTTTTTTTTTACTTTTATCTGTATTGTGCCATTTTTCACTGTATTACCTTCGGCACATGAAAGAAAAATGAAAACAAAAATATAATATATTGAAATCATCACGTTCGAAACTTGGTTAAACCAATGAACGGAATTTAACGATGCTTTTGACATTAGTAAATAAAATGATAAGTTCTTTTGTTGTTGTTTTTAAATGAAGCATTTGCTGCGGCAGAAATATAGTTTTGCTTGGCATTTTGTTTTCCCTTCAGGATTGGTGGCAGCTGCGTCTAGTACGAAGGAGCGTTTTTCTCTCTTCAGGGGGTTATCTGGTAAGCCCAGCTACGAACGAAGTCGCTTTATTTCTCTCGCTCGGCTAGTTCAGGAGGAAGCTGGGACGGAGCAGTGGCCGCGACTTAGGCTATTATAATTTTCTTGTGACACTGCCCCCGCAATTGGGGCCCCCTCTCATTCCTTGCCTCAGGGTGGCTTACTCCTCAGCAGACACCCTCCTGGGAACTTGCCGACGTTCAACATATTCACTTTCTTGTTGTTGTTTTTTTTTTTCAGACGCAATATCTAGTGTAATATGGCAAAGGGCAGATTTACTCTATTTTGTGAGTTCTTGTCATCCACTTACATTGCTCGACAGGCAACAGCAGCGAAACGACACTAACGAAGAAAAAGAGGAAACTCAATTGCAACGAATGCAAAGGATAAGAAGCAGAGAGGAAAGGATGATAGAAAATCAATATTTAAACCCACAATTAAGTAAACTGGCATGTTCAAAAAGGACACGTAGTCAAGGACTTGAATGATGTACTGAATAAATTCATTCATATTTTCCGACGGGTATGGATTAACTAAAGCGGTCAGAACTCAAGGACACATGACAGCGATCGACTCAGATGGTCACACACATGCGAGAATTAAGATAGAATCTAATTTTTTTCACCAATACGTTTAAATAGGATTCCCCTCTCTTGCGATCGCTTCGGCTTTCAAATGTGTATCCTGCAAAAACTAACTATGGGCACCCTGCAGATCTAACTAGATGCCGATACGCGCGCCTCTTGCGGTGGCGTCGCGTAGACTCATTCTGAAGCGACATTGGCAGTCGTAACTCGACTGCAGGGGCGCGCCGCTGGGTATTGCAGGGTCGGCATGCCTGCTTGGGCTACCACAGTGGCCGAAGCACGGGAGCAGTGGGAGCGGCTGCTGCGGAGCTTTCCCGCTCTCCCTATACACTGACTCAAAAGTGGACGCGCGCGGCGCTGTTCGCTGGTCGATCGTAGAGTTCCTGTATAGGCTCCCTACGGGAGCCAGAGTTGCGCGTTCATGCACGGCATGTGGATTCAGCTCCTCACGTGACTGAATTCGGCGAATAGCAGCGCCGCGCGTTCGCGCTCTCTAAAAGCCGGGGAACGTACGCCGGGGCGCGTGCAACGTCTACTTTGCTGCACGACACTTGATACGGCTCCTCACGTGATCGGATCTCGGCGAATAGCGGCGAGGGCGGCACGCGGCACGTGGAATCAAACGCGCAACTCTGGCTCCCGTAGGGAGCCTATACAGGAACTCTAGTCGATCGTAGAGTTCCTGTATTAGCCCCGTGCGCGACCGAAAGCGTCGCTGTGGTCGGCTTGCCACGATTGGCTGAACACTGACTATGACGTAGGAAAGGGGATTTATCATCGACGGAATAAGAGGAATGAAAGAACTTTAATTTTGACGGTGTTGGCAGTGTTCCTTTGAGAGCGCAATGATTTCAAGCTTCCACCATGCTAATAACAAACACCATCGAACTTGTTGTTTGCAAGGTAATGACATCACAAAGGGGAACCATAGGAGGGCGCCACCAAAACATCTCGCCGCTAATAGGCTCCCTACTGGAGCCAGAGTTGCGCGTTTGATTCCACGTGCCGCGTGCCGCCCTCGCCGCTATTCGCCGAGATCCGATCACGTGAGGAGCCGTATCAAGTGTCGTGCAGCAAAGTAGACATTGCACGCGCCCCGGCGTACGTTCCCCGGCTTTTGAGCGCGCAAACGCGCGGCGCTGCTATTCGCCGAATTCAGTCACGTGAGGAGCTGAATCCACATGCCATGCATGAACGCGCAAGTCTGGCTCCCGTAGGGAGCCTATACAGGAACTCTAGTTACGGTGGCCTCTAGTCGATCGGTAGCTGCTCCTAGCGGACGCAAGGTGCCCATATCATGCTCGCTTGAAAACCATGTATCCGTAAATACCAATACTTGAAATCCAATGGAAACAGTGCCTTTTCTATTTCGAGCAAGTTATTTTTGCAGGTTTCAATACGGCGAGCGAGTGTTCGCACATGCGCCTATGGCTCAACCGAACGCAGAGAGGAGCACGCTCACTGATCTCTATTTTAGTAGGCTGGATCGCGGATCGGGAGCCCGTCGGTGTCGCCACCGGTGGCCATTGCTTGACACCTGGCAATACACGCAAGTATATGGGAGAAACACCCAAAAGTAAGAATAATGAGGCATGTACGCTGTGCTCGGAGGCGAGTATTTTATGGTGTGCTGCGATCCTTATGTCGGGTGTTTGGAGATCGAATCTGCATTTGTCAAACGTTCGAACGCTGAATAAAAAAAATCAAACGTACCGGATCACCCACGGCTGAGCTGGCAAGCTTGCTCTCGTTATGGAGTAAACAAAGGAACTTGCCGTCAATGAAACCTGTCCTCGGGGAAGCCCAGAATTTGATGAATTACAAAGAAATTCCATCTCGACAGCGGCGTTCCGGGAGTGAGCGAATTTCGCATAGCAAAGCCTACGAGCTTGTCGTCTGCTAAACCCAACTCAACGAAACCACCACCGACTCCGCGGTGACTCTAGGTAACTCTCTCCTCATTGAGCTGCACTACGGCGGAGTCACTATCGACCACAAAATATTTATTTATAAGAACTGCGAGGGCTGTCAGTTTTAATGTTTGTACGTAAGCTATTTGACACGCTTATTAAAAAGCACCCAAATAGTTTCAGTGTCGGCAACAGCTTAGAAACGGGGGAAACGGCACTTTTTCTCGTTCTTCCCATAGAGTCCCATGCTTTGGCTGGTGTCAATCAATGGCCGCCGGTGGTGACACTCGGCCCCAGCTGCCGAGGCCGCGGTCCGCGATCAAGCCTACTACAATAGAGATCAGTGAGCACGCTAATAAAAAGGCAACACAGCGAACGCGCATGGAACGCGCGATGACGAGGCATCGAACCTCGTGTCATCATAGCTTCAGGTCGGGGGGCAATCAAACGCACAAGTTGCGCAAAGCGCTGACAAACTTGCATGCCGTATATGTGTAGATGCAAGCACGACATTTTGGCTATTTCAAGGCTGCTGTACAGGGTACAGCCCTTCTGCACGAACCGCACAATCCCTGCTTTATTTATATATATTTATTTTTTTTAGCTGTGATTCCAGGCATCACGTAAGCGTGCTCCGAGACACAAACTGTGGGGATGGCCCTCCATTATTGCCACCTCGCAGCTCTTGCGGAGAGCTCACAACCACCCACAACTTCCCCATGGCCTCCGCGCCATGGCTTCCATGTAACTTTGCCCGTGAAGGTGGACCTGAAGTCACGAATGCGCTTGGAGCGCCGGATCTCGTGAGACGCATCGCGTTCTCCGATTGCTGCTCTTCGAGCGCTCGCTGGAATTGGCCGTCTGTAACCAAAATATTGCCATCCGCTCAAAATACAAACGGGCGACTATCATTAGCAGATTTCGTTAATCATGTTTAACTCATTTCTGAACGGGGTCGGTATATTTCTATCTGCATTTCAGCATTCCTTTTAGATGAAACGAATTATAGTGCTCGAAGAAATAAAAAAAAAAAAACGCTTATCTTCATTTATCCTGCGAACTTGTTATCACACGCCCGAAAACTGATCGCTCAGTCTGCCAGCCCGGTGGTTTCAGTCACGCTTGATTCTGTATTATGTCATGGTACGCTTCTGCATTCGGTTGTGAAATCAGCATCAACTCAGCTACAGGACAAGTGCGGAGTGACGACAAAAAGTTAACTGTCACTGAAGCCTCGATAATGATTCAGCGTCCTCCTAATAGGTAGCGCAACAGGCCTTCTAGACCACGTGCTCGACTGGGCTTTTTTTTATTTCATCCACGACTGCACAAAATAAGAGGGACTAATACTGGCCGGAGTTTTCGAATTTGTGTCAGGCGTGTTCTGGGTCTCGTTGAAAAGAAGTGGTGTCAAATATCGTTGAGAGGTACATTTCGCTATGTATTGGGAAGTTCGCTTAGCCGAGTTCTATCTGAATGTGGTTCGTTCGCCTAATACACAGGATATCCTCCAGAAATGCTAAATTTCGCGGAACTGACCCACCTTACATTTGATTCATTGTCCCTTCTACTCTAATAGAGAACAAATAGATAAAAGCCGTTCGTTACGATGGTGAATTTCTTCGGTTACCATCTATCCCAAACTGTTTAAATCAATGAGTACGTAGAATTTTACGTAGCCTCTTAAACCATGTGGAGAAAAAAAAAACGTTAGTTAATGTGCGCCCTTCGGAGAGCAGATGGTTCAGAAGATTGCTGTCAAGAGGGGATGTCCTTATGGTGCAGAGTTCTTCTTTTGAAGTGCCTCTATGCTCACGTTACATATGCTGTATTGCCTTTGCATCGTCGAAAGCTCCCGTCGGCAGCGATGTTCTGCTGGGAGTCTTGTGTTCCAAAAAATAAAAAGTGAACTCTTAAGTATGATTGACGGTGCATCGAAGCTTCTCCACGATTGTTTTTCGTTGATTTTGGGTCTTTCAAACAATTCGCAGAAGCGTACTGTAATTTTTACTTGTTGCCAAGCACTTCTAAGCAATGGAGCGCCGTAACTAAAGAACATGTGCCGCCGAGTTGAAGGTTCCACCGCATTGCGATATTTTAACTTTAAAAATAAAGTAATATGCTTGAGTTTTGAAATTGATCTATTGCTTGTTAACTCTGGGTATGGTTGGTACGATGCTTGTAGTCGGTGGTATGTTATTAACAGAAAGCTTAAAGACACACGGTAACGTCATTACATTGACGCTTTACTAGTTCTTTGTTATACATATAAATGACGGAACCTCGTCCCTCAGAACCAAAGTTCTGAGGCAACCGAAAAGATAAAGTGTATCTCTTCCGTTATATCAACTGTATGGCATAAGCGGTGCTTAAAAGCTCGGTCACACAGACCCGTTTTCTTACGTTACGTTACGAAAAGTCACCGGAAATCTGTGCTTCGTATTGAGCGTGGCTACCAATTCAAGGAGATGGCCTGGCACGCGACATTCGAGAAACGAATGTTTCGGTGACGACGAGCTAGGGCAGTGAGTTACCGTGGCAACCAAGGACACAAGGCTCGTCGTAACGTAATGTAAGGAGTTGAGCTCGGTTCAACGTTTCACACAGCATCGTTTTCTTACGTTACGTCTAAGTCACCGAAACATTCGTGTCTCGAATGTCGCGTGCCAGGCTATTTCCTTGAATTTTTAGCCACGCTTAATACGAAGCACAGATTTCCCGGTGACGTTTCGTAACGTAACGTAAGAAAATGGGTTTGTGTGAACGAGCCTTTAAGTGAATCAGTTGGAGACGACCCTTTTGCCTAAAAAGAATACCACAGCTTTTTCTTTGGGCTGCTTCAATATTCTGTTTATATCGGTGGTCCTGCTCCTTTCGCTTTGTTGAAAAGTTTTGAAATATTCGCGTTCACGTCAATTCACGTGCCGCAAAAAAAATATTTTATCCATACCAAGTACGACACTCCCAAACAACTCGCGTGCGAATGCACTGGAATCGGCGAATCGTTTGTTCCAGACAAAATAACTTGCTAACATTTTCTTTTTCTCAAGGACTTGAAAAACGCACGCGCGTAGGTGTGATGGCGGCAATTTTCAGCAATTAGAAAGAAAGAAACAACAGAATAATCGGGACAATCGAGTTTCGTAGGCCCCGTGGCATGTGTTCCGAAACGTACTTCCGAGAATCCATCACGAATCAAAACGTAACACCACCATATTATTCTCCATGCGTGATTGATGGATCGTGACCGATGAAACCCATTCCACCTACATCTTTCGTAAGTACTGATTTAGCAAAAGAAGCAGGGTTGACTTGGCGACCTTGCATACAAGGTTGCCATCGTGCTCGATGTGTTCGTTGTGGCAGTCACTTTGATGCAAAAAACGTTTGAGTAGAAACATTTCTTTAGCAAAATAATGTCTGTCCAATATAGACAGATTTATCTCTGTTGTATTTACTCTGGTTTTATGAACGTAACGACCACAAAGAATCGCCGTTTGTTTTTCAATATTTTCAGTTTTTGGTCAAAAATCAAGAAATGTACGAGTTACGTGGCGCAGCTGAATGCCTCTTCTTTAAGGATAAAGCACTTCGCGCCAGGTTGGTTTTGAGGAAGTAATTTTCAAATCAGCATAAAGCAAATAAATTATTGAAGGAATTAAGCAGCCGAAGGCGCTCGTCAAGAAGGTTTTCGACTGCCAACGGAGGGTTGAGACCATTTCACCGAACCCGTCGTCTTGGGCAACGAACCAAACGCTGTAATGATCGTGCCAGGAACGGCAGTTACAAAATAAGTCCTCTTTGCTTTCCTGGAGCAGCTGAAACCGACACACACACAGCGTGGAAGTACAAAAAAAAAATATTAGTGCATTCGAAAAAAACAGAACAAATAAAGATAGAGAACGAAGAAAAATAGCAAGCTTTCTCTAGCCATGGTAGCGCGAGGTTGTATCGTGAGCTGAAACTAAAGAAAGTGGACGGGATTAAAGATTCGAAAAGGAAGTGGACGTCAAATGAACTCGCTAAAAAGAGAAAGAGAACATTTAAATTAATGTGGTTGGATCAAGAAATAAGACGACACACAAAAATAGTGAATCGCCGAACGTTGACGACGAAACGTTTTACGGTCCATGAACGGGAACCAAACTGAAATGACACACTGAGTGACGGAGGAAAGTTTTCCTTTTTCTGCGGAGACAGTGGTGTGTGATTTTGTGT
This sequence comes from Ixodes persulcatus, assembly GCA_013358835.2. Taxonomy (NCBI): domain Eukaryota; kingdom Metazoa; phylum Arthropoda; class Arachnida; order Ixodida; family Ixodidae; genus Ixodes; species Ixodes persulcatus. The sequence continues at coordinate 537,412 of JABSTQ010011335.1, read as the reverse complement.
CATGAAAGTTATTGGACGTTTGACCGTATGGTTATTTATGTTCATTTCGTTTTTTCTCACGCGTATTGTCATCTACTTCTTCGATATTTTTCTGGGGTGTCATATTTGAAATTTAGTTTAGTGGAGTTAGAAATTCCCGCCATTTAAGGTATGGTTCAGGCATTTGTCTTTGTTGTATTCGCAGCAACCTAAGCTACAGAAAAGAAAGAATGATGAGCTCAACAAAATCAAACCGGTTTTTTTGTTTGGCCGGCATAAATAAGCTCTGCGTTGCAGAAAGCTAGAACTCCGTCAAAATATATGGCGTTGGCGGTGGGGATAGGAAGAGAAAGTGTGATAACATGACGTTACCCTTGAATCAATATTTGAAAAAAGCGTTGTTTAGGAGCCGACGGTTATATCGATTTGACGTTCAGCGTCAATCTAAGTAGTGAGATTTAGGGCGACGGTTGAATATATTTCAGTGAACAATATACTTGTCAGCAAGCAAAAAAAGGGCAATATCGTCTCCTTTCATTCATATATTGATTTTTGGGGAAGTCTTCAAGGTGGATAAGATATACTTAAAAATAAATAGACTTCAACCTGAACTGAAGGACAACTCGCGCCCACTACAGCGACGCGCTCCCTAGAAGTTGCGAGTTGCGCGCCATTTCAGGCAAAAGTCAATTTATTATTACGTCGTTCATGCCAAAAGGCTGTTGTTGTTGGTCTTGTTTTTCACATAAATAAAGACCAAAGGCCCCTAATATTCAATGCCTTTATTCGATGAATATGAGGTATACGTGAGGTCGGCTGCTAGAAAAGTTTCCTTTTCACCTTTCATTTTATTTTATTTCCAGAAAATTTATGTTATCAAACTGTCGGATGATATCACCGCCGCCAGCGTCATAGTCACACGACGTAGAAACTAACTCTGATGCGACAGGTTTATTTATGCGGGCCGAAAAAACATTTTCATTTTCTCACAAACCCGGTAGACGTATAAGGCACCAAGGCATGTAGTTGGGCAAGTACTTGGTACAGACTGTTTGGTGGGAACAGCGCAAAAAAGGCGTAGGACCAGGACGAAGAAACACACAGACAGGGCGCTGCCTTACAACTGAAAGTTTATTGCTCTGCAAGAAGAGAAATAGACACACAAAGGAAGAAGGGGACAGAAAAAACAAAGCAACCCGATAACATTCGACATCAGCAACGCCCACACGCTGTCACACGAACCTGCCACACTTTTTTACGAAATCTACCTCGTCATCTGCAAGGGCAACAGAAGGAGCGCTCACAGACGTGTCAGCTCCGATAGACGCCATAAAATACGCTTCGTCTATCTCTCTCGCATTCTTTTTTTTGTAGCGAGACAAAATCTTGATATTATGAAATGACGGCGAGCAGCCACGCCTATCGCAGTGGACCGCCAAGTTCCTCGAGGGCAAGGAACGCAAAGAAAACGAATGCTCCCTTGCCCTTATGTTTACGCACCGCCAAGTCTGACTAATATACACACGGCTGCAGGACAGTGGGATCTGGTACACGACCCCGCTTCCACAAGCGACGTACGGGGTGCGATGTTTGACGTCACACCGAACGGAAGGGCTTGCAGCAGATTAATTCCGGATAAACAAATACAGCAGCGTCTTTTTGGCTAGCTGCTTCTAGTTTGTACTCCATAGAATGATTATCACGGGGCGTACAGCGTAGCATTCAACTGATAGTATTTAACTCAATATTTCTAATTATTTAATAGCGGATAACAGTTCTTGGCCGTTATTGATATTGATTAATCGCTGGATTAGTGAAAATAACCGCGACTTCGGTGGACTGAGCTGCAAACTAGGAAAATCATAGAAGTACCCCTATTATCGGATCATGCCCTCTCAATATTGTGGGAACCAACTGCTCCCCGCTTTTCTATATATAGCCCGTTGCAACTCAAGAAGGTAGGGCGAGGGAAAGAAAGGCTGGGAAGGAGGAAGCAGACGGAACGCTGGAAACAGGAGGAGGTTTCCCCCCTCTCCGCTCTAGCGTTCCGTCTGCTTCCTCTTTCCCGGCCTTGCTTTCCCTCGCCTACCTTCTTGAGATGCAACGGACTATAGACCTAGCTCAGGCAGGCTATGGGGCGTCGCCATGTTGGGGCGCGACTCGGATGCGAGACGAGGGCGCATGCCCTTGCGGACGGTTCTTCCTCGTCCACCCATAGGTGTACGAGGAAGAAATTTCCCGAAGGGTGTGTGGGTGTTCTTCCTCGTCCACCCATTGGGTGTACGAGGAAGAGCATCGACACACCCTTCGGGAACTTTCATAGGTATCTGCCCCATTTGGGGAAAAACCTACTACCGATATTCCTGGCGGGTCCATTCTCGCTGGCCACATAAGCCGACCCTGAACAACGTCCGAAGACCCTTTCCAGAGAGGCCTTCCTTGACGGAGACCTGCATTCTTTTCGTGGCCTTCCTCTCATGATTCTGACTATTGCGGCAGCGCGGGATCTTGCCAACACAGGCAGCGCCGTTATCTCGGACTTAGTTGACATTCGGGCAAACATGTTGATGAAGCATCACTAAACACGTCTTAAACAGACTTCCTCTGTTGCTGCTCGTTTTTCCCCATGGAGACTCCGAGGCACTTATCGGACCGACCTACCGTAGCAGCAGATGCAGCGAGCTACGTGTTTGACAAAATATATTCATGAATTACAAAAAAAAAACTCAAGCACAATTTTAATAATTTTAAAATTACAGTTTGAAGTGTGGTCAACACAAACTAAACTAATCATTTGTTAATTATACTATTGGGATCTTGATTTCTTGTGCAGTTTGAAGAAATTCGATAGAACCATAGTCATACCACATGGATGAAAGACCAGACATTCCACTTATTAGATCGGTCATTCTTCAGTATACCAAACTTGAATATTCTTTTGTATTCAGTGGTTAGCTTACCTGACAAGTTATACGGAGACCCAACGCCGCCAAAAATTGTCTTTCGTCGGTTTCGTAAAAATTACCCATTATATCTGTACGGTTAATTCATTTTTATATTTTGACTATTTACTCGAGGGAGTAAACGACTCCTTAAAATCACAACGTTGCTTGCTCTATCTGCACTACAAACTATTCCATGTCTTTTATGAATAGAAACAAAAATACATGTTCTGGTATTCCACGTGCGTCAAATAATAGGCAAGATATTTTTTAAATGAGCGCCAGCTGGGGAAAGTAGCAAAAAGTAGAAGATTTATTATGATACAAACAAGTTGCGCTAAATAATTGATAGCAGACATAAAGTCGCAATAAATTTTTGAATACGGCAATTAATCATTGAACCTAATCACATGACTTCAAAAATGTATTACCGCCAACTTACATTTTGGACACAGCGCTCAATCAATAAAGAAACAATAATAAAATGTAATTAATATATTAAAAAACAAGAACACTTAATCATTTTGCTTGTCGTTTTAAAAATAGTATAGGCTGATGGAAAGCACGACGGGATATAACGGTCGCTGATGTTCTCACGATCTCTGGGAACCCTGAGGGATCGCACCATCGCATAATAAGAGAAATCACGAACCCGGGGCGAAGTGACGAACGCCATGATAATTACGGCGGTTTGCACCAACGCCACTTAGCGCAAATCGGAGCATAGCCAGGAACGTAAGCTGAGTTTCGGCTTGGTTCTGTTGCGCCATAATCGCTTATCGCTAAACCTAGCGCTAAACCACGCATATCGTAAACGCGCGACATTAAGCGCTTTAAGTACAAAACGGGCATGTTGGTAACAGTGATTAAACATGAGGAAGATACACAGAAAGGGGGGACGGACAACGAAGACTTCCAACTAGCAACAACATTTATTGACCCGAAGTTTGCATATATACGTGAAGGAGGGGGGGGGGGGGGGGGGGGGGGGTGGCGGGGCAGCTTTAGGCGTCCTTTTCCGGCTTGAGCAGCGTCGGCGTCGGCGTCGCCGTCACCGTCGCCGTCGCCGTCGCCGTCGCCATCGCCGTCACCGCGCGGCGCATTATGAGTAAATTTCCCCGCTAAATTTAGCGGAAAATTTTTCCCGCTAAATTTAGCAGAAAACATTCCGGCTAAATTTAGCGAGAAAATTTTCCCCGCCAAATTTAGCGGAAAAAATTCTTTGCTAAATTTAGCGGAAAACATTTCCCCGCTCACATTAGCGGAAAAAATTCTCCACCAAATTTAGCGGAAAACTTTCCCGACTACATTTAGCGGAGAAATTTCCCCGCTAAATTTAGCGGAAAAAAATTTTCCGCTAAATTTGGCGAGAAAAGTTTCTCGCTACATTTAGCGGAAAATTTCCCCGCTAAATTCAGCGTGAAAAACTCTCCGCCAAATTTAGCGGAAAATTTCTCTTAAAGGGACCATGAAGGCAATTTAATTTTTTTTTACAAAGAAGGTGTTTTCGGAAGCATTGGGGTCCTGGCATGCCACACAATTTTTTCTAGAACTTTGTGACTCTTATTTCTGTACCTGCAAATAGTTCTGCGAAACCGAAACAAACATTCAGATTTCTTCCCTTTTTCGCCTCTGGAAAGAGAAGTGACGTCAAGGAGCACTGTCGGCATCGGTAGGATTTAGTGCACACTCAGTGTGGTTCCCGTGGTTCGCTATAGTGCACGGCGGTCTGTGAAGAAAACCTGGAAGAAATGGGCGGCAACGCCGCGCTCGCAAACGAGTTTGAGCTCCCGTTCAGCGACCTCACGCCGACTGAACGGGAGATGGTGGTAAGGACGCAGAACTCTGGATTGGCGCTTTACGAAGGCGCCATAGACCTACCACCAGCTCCTCGGTCGCCGCCTCAGAGCGACTCCGGCTGAGGTGAAGGTGCTGCTCAAAGTCTTCTGGTCGGAAATGCAACAAACAAATCATGACACCGCTGTCCACAGCTATACGCAAGACGACGCGGCGCGCAACCAAATGCTGCGCATTGCTGCATCGGTCGGCAGTTTAGGCAAACTAACGTCGCCCGATCGACCACACGTCTTTAGCCGACCTTTCGCGCAACCTACTACTGCACATAAACGCGGCATGATTGGTGAGACACCGGTTCGCAAAGCGAACACGAGACGACGCACGAAACCAGAACCAAAAGTCCGCCGCCCCCGGCGCTCGTACCTTTTTCTTTTTTTTCCACGGTTGCTCGATGCTTGTTACGCGCCCGAGGTAGCAGTGCGGGATGCGTTCAACCAGTGACAAACGGAGGGATCGCTTCAGATTATGCTTTTATACACGGTATGAAACCTATTAATTCCCAACTACAACTTTAAAAGATTATCCAACGTTCAAATAAACTTTTTTCATCACATCTCACCACCGAAATCGAAACCAAGAGCGCGTCTATCGTTTGAACCAATCGCCAGACGAGGAGCCCGTTGTCGTCACGCTTCAACGGCGCACTTTAGTTCACCTTTCTGCCGCCTCCTCGGTGGGGTCTCAGGCATCGTTCCCGGCGCTATTATTACCGCGCCTGTTTGCTCGATTGGTGCGGCACCCAAACTTCTGTTCGGGCTAGAACTTGGTCAACAGTATCTGAGACGTGCCTGACATCCATTTCAATCGTCGAATAAAACTTCGAAACTGCCTTCATGGTCCCTTTAAATGGGAGGTGAGCAGGAGAGGAGGAGGGGCATAGCCTCCTCCCCGTACGTTCCGCTCCTCCTCCTCATGAGCTGCGCTCTAATTCGGCGTTACAAGGGATTGTAAACGTCTTTCATTTTTTTTTTCAACCCGGATTTAAAACATGGCGACTGGTTTGTCGTGTTTGACGCGGTGAACAAAAATGGTTTTAAAACGTGTTTCAGGTGACAACAGCGTGAGAATCTCGACAAAATGACCTTCGATAGTGACAAGGAAACAATATATTGTCGTGTAAAGTGTTTATCAACCCCGGTTTTTAAGTTGGCCCTCCACTCTGAGTGCGTGTTAGCCTTAACCGGAGAAAGTACGTAGCTGTGGGGCTCACGTTGGTCTTCCCGTTGGTTTTTCTGCCAACGTGCTTATTCGTACGTACTTACTTATTTTCGCAAAACTGTAGCGTATTGCTATTTGCAACTTTTTTATTTTTACTTACAGCGCATATCCTTCATCCGATCGGCGCGATGAATAGTGGCAGAGCATGATCTCGGCGATCTGCTGATTGTCGACTCTTCTGCCGTTCGCATCAGATCGCGGCGAATGACTCTTTCAAATAATGAAACAGCAAAAATGCCATTTATTTCGTTTTTAGAGCTTTGAGACAATTTTCAGTGAAGTTTCGTTGTCTCGCGAGTAGAATCTTAGCTTCAGAAAACTCTATCGTTCTAAAACCGTAACGTTTCTGGTGATCGCGCTTTGTAGAGATATTTGACCTTTTGTCTTTCATTCGTGGCGACGACAAATCATAACGACTACGATGCGAGTTTTGTTCAGCACTGTATTGGAGCAGTATACGGAAGGTGGTGCGAAGAAACGACCGTTCTCGTTGACAGGATGTGGTGAACTAGGGGGAGTTTTCGTACTTCAAAGACCGCCGCCGTCTATTTGTTCAAATAGGTAGACAACTGCATTACCATTAGTGAACTCCAGATCTGCCTATTATCGCTCGCGAGCGAGCTCGTGGTTCTCTCTCAGCAGAAATTTAAAAAAAAAGGTTCTGGGCGACTTTTGGTGTTCATATATTCACAGTTTGTATAGTCATCAACGGATCAACCGCTAGTACAGCTTTCGTGCATGTGTAGTTATACCTTCCTTCCCCCTCTTTAAAAGAAAATATACTTAGTTGCATTATCAAAGGGTTTTACAAAATCAGGCCATTTTAAGGAGTCATTTCTGTAGTTGACTGCACACCCCTTCCTATGGAGTCACTAAGAGTAGAACATGTCGATCTCTTTTGCGGCATGTTCAGTGTGCAGGAAATGTTGGTCCACCAGCTGTTCATCCAAAGCATTTCTGCAGGGTGTCCAAGTCAGGAGATGGCAACATTGTTTCCAACAAACGGGTTTTTAAGGCAGGTGCTGAAAGCGATCAGGTTTCAGGAGAGTGGTCTTTTCCCGGGGGATGAAGGCTGCGCTTGTTCACGCGGTATCATAAGACCAGTTGCGGCACCGGGTACAATTGCCGAAGGAAGGTAAGACAAGGCTGATATTTGATATTTGTATCTTCATGTTGGTGGTTTAACGAACTGCTGTTTTTTGAACAGGTGCGTGCTTTGACCATTACATGTATTAAGGATTTTTTCCAGCATCCCTTGAAAAACGCGATCCCAATTTGTATGTTTCAAATGCTGTGTACAGGGGCGTAGGCAGGGACTTGGTTTGGGGGTCAACTTCCCCCCCCCCCCCCCCAGCCTGCTCCGAAATTGTTTTTTTCGTTAGTAAAGATAGACAAATGTTGAATGACTACCGCCGGGAGCTGGGGAAGGCGGTGTCTGTACCCGTGAATTATATAGTACATCGACTACTCTACGCGAAAATGAAAAAAGCCCCTCCACCCCATCATGGAACTCTCCACCCCCCCTCCCACCCCCAAAAATAATATGTGGCTACGCCAGTGGCAGTGTGTATGACAGAAGTCATACATAGACATATCCACCCGATAAAAGGGCAGTAGCTAGAAGTACAGAAATGCTGTTTTTTCTTATTTCAAGTTCAGCCTGAGGACTGTACCCTGCACTTTTCGGCATTGTGGCCACAGCAGTTTCCATAACATGATGCATGAACTGATCGAAGCAGTACTTCCTTGGGAAATGGAGCTGTAAGGCATTGGCGTGTTTCCCAACTGTGACAACCGAACAGTTGTCTTGCTGGCTATAATTATAGCAACATTAAGGAAATTCTCATCAAATGTGTGTTTGCGACTAGCCCAAGTGCTTCTAGGCAAGGTTTTAAAATGCTGGTTGGGCATCATTAGGAACACCATCCTTTGACAAGTTTTCTGGTTGGGAATTCGATGCTTTTTTTGTAGAGAGTCATTTGTCGCTTTATTTCCTTTATTACTTTCGCTATAAAAGTAATTCATTTCACTCTACGCATGTGTAATGGGGCAGCTTCTGCAGTTATGTCCTACTACAATTCATTTGTGCACGTAGGGTGGTGCAGGATTTGCATTGGTGTCACTGCCCTTGACCTCATTTTATAATTGCTAGACCAGGAGCGTAAGATGGGCTAGTCTCATATTTGAAGATAGGCAGAGGCGGACTTAGCCTTTTGCCACCCTAGGCAGTCTAAAAGTGCCGACTTCCCCTACGCTCACATAAACATACATTCGCACAGATGTTTTCACCCCAGTTCTGGGGTATTCTTGATGGCGGTTACCACTAGCCACTTCCGCAACACTTTTCATGCGGTCAAAGTTACAACGGTTCATGGTGCCGGTAACGACGACAAGTGCAGTGGTTCGGATTTGATTGTTGTCAAGTAATTTATGACGCGTTTCAAGCACGGTGGGGATTGTTTGACCGTGCAGTAAAATACAGGCAAGCAAAAGAACACAAAACAAATCAGTCTATATGAGGTCGACAATTATCTTTATGAAGACCTCTACTTCTATCAATACCTTCTAGTCAACATTGGTCAATGTCTTGTCCGTTCTCTGGATTTTTTCAGAATTTGTATTCCTTTGAATATTTTAATCCGAAAGCATTAACTGTCCTCGGAAGCGAAGCCGGCGTTGTCTGCAACCGTCTGTAGCAGCAAGACGGCACCTGAATTCCCATTGGCCAAAATCACAGCAACGCAGAAGCTTCATCGCGGAAGCCGGCGGGACGCTCAAGGTCAAGGTGGACGCGCCTCAGAAATAAAACACAAAGAAAAGCACCGCAACGGAGATGCATTGTCGGGAAAACGACAGAACAGCACACGACAAAACAGCACGCGACAAAACAGCACGGTCAAAACAGCACGCGTCAAAACAGCACAGCGTCAAAACAGCACGGCGACAGAACAGCACGCGTTAAAATAGCACGCGACACATCAGCACAGCGTCAAAATGGTACAGCGACAGAAGAGCACGTGCCAAAACAGCACGGCGTCAAAACAGCACGGCGACAGAACAGCACGCTTGTAGCACCTTCGAGCACGCTCTTCACCTCTTTCTGCGCAACCCGGAAAACACCACCCCCCCCCCCCTTCCCAAGACATAAAATATCGCGTAACGACCCCCGCTCGCGCTTTTCACGAGGCTACAAGAGTCAGTCTCAATGGTGAGTACTAGTAGCAGTCCAGATAATAAAATGTATGCTGAAGCCAGCTAAATTGAAATTCATAAAAAAAACAAAAAAAAACACTGATGGCAGCAATTGCTTCGCGAACCCCCACTGGATCTGTGGGACCCACAGATTGGAAGGCACGGAAGCTGGTAGTGAACCACACTTTCTAGCACAACAGGAGATACCGATCAGCATCCAGCGCGAAGCATTCTCGTAAGGTTGTTCAATTTTTCGAACCTCCTTTTACAGCGAAGCTGTTGTTAGTACGTTTGTCGGATTTTTTCGTGACGTTGATAGCAGAAAAAAAGGTCCGTATTAACTGAAAAAGGTCAGTATTTTTAGGGCGTTTGGAGGAGGGGGGGGGGGGGGGGATGTGGCTCATTACTGACCGTATGACTACTTCCTTTCGCAGTTTTCAGCTTGTCTCCGAGATCGGTTCAACTTTCAACAAAAGCTTCGAGGGCGCAGGGGTCTTCAGGACGACATCTGGGTTTCTCGCCTGATAGGGATTTGTGCGCCGAATTCCTTGTTGAAAGAACACAATTTAATCGTGAACTGGGCAACGAAAATCAAGTGCTCCGTAAATGCCGCAAATTTTTAACACCCCTATCTTTTGTCTACTATAAATACGATTGTTTTATTGTCGTTTCTGTGGTCGGCGCGAATTTACCACCTCTCGCAGTGGTGAAAATGGGGAAAAAACGCACTAAGTACAATGCTTGCAAATTTCTGGATTTTGATATTTGCCTCTCCGACCAAAGTGGCAGTGAAGCTCATGTTCGTCCTGTGTACAAATACGAGCACAAGACCATAATGTCAGATCACGATAGAGCCCCAGTGCGTCTTGCAGAACAGGTCGCGTCGGTTGCCACAGAGAGAAACAAATAAGAAAAACAGTATCTGGTTTACTCACTATACATTTTAAACAAACGTTCTTAAATATTGCATTTTCGTCAGTATGCTGGTTTTCGTCAATAAGCCGAAAAGAATCGAAAGGTTTATGGGTCTACAAATATTCACCGCGATAAACCAAAAACTTCTGTTTGGAATAAAAACTGAAAAAAAGTACGCCGAATTTCAAAATAATAAAAACCGAAAACGCAAAACCCTAGCTATATTGTCAATGTCCTGTTTTGACGCTGTGCTGTTTTTTTCGCGGTGCTGTTTTGACGCCGTTCTCTTTTGTCGCTGTGCCCTTTAGACGCTGTGCTGTTTTGACGCCGTGCTGCTTTGACACGTGCTATTTTGACGCGTGCTGTTTTGTCGCCATGCTGTTTTGTCGTGTGCTGTTCTGTCATGGTGCCGCAATGTCACGGAAGCCGTGGAGCCGGCTGGGTTCGCCGCGCCTCGGCAGTGGGTGAACGTGATTTCAACGCCGGAGTGCCATGTGAAAAAGGAAGACGTGGCGCTCGGCTTGTAGGAATCCGCTGCGTGTAGGCATGCTTTCGCATTCAAACACGTAGGCAGTCTTAAGTGTCTCCGCCGACGTTTTTGGAGGTTCATATATCTTAATCACATACTTTCCTAGAGCCACTTTCCAAAATTTGCCCCCCCCCCCCCCCCCTGTGGCGCACCGTGCATTCACGAGGGCGCCTATCAAACCACTCTGCCACCTTGGCCGCGAGGCAGCTAGGCAGCTGCCTCGCCTCAGACACGATCACATGGTCGTGTCGCCGCGGGGTTGATCGGGATCTCGAATTCTGCTCCCGACGTGCCGCTTTCTCTCCTAGCCAAGGGATGGCGCTGCAGGCGCCCCATGGCGGGCGAGGAGAAACCTCCTCGCCCATCGATCGGATATACTCGGGGTACCAGGGGGCGAAGGGCCAGGGTTGCCAGGTTGGGCCATTAATAGCCAAATTGGGCTACTTTGTCATGCATTTGGCGTCGAACGCCAAATGTTATGGGTCTACACCGTCGCCATGTTAACCTTTCCTAGTTTAACATGGCGACAGTGTTTACGATCTGTTGTATTTAGGCGGGGCTCGGGTATTTGGGGATTCTGCATGCTGTCTGTCGGTGTGCCCCTTTGTGCCTGATATTATCACCTGTGATGCCAGCGAGTGGGATGGCGACAGGCACGACTGCACAGTAAACAGGCATTGGCGGCCATAGTTTGCTGGTTGAAGCGAACCCCCTTATCCTTGACAGCGAACAGGGGCATGCGAAAAACAAAGATTGTACAGGCCGTTCTGCCAGAACTAGCGAGGAGTGTCATCTGCTACTTCCGTCAAATATTGCGCCATAATCCTGACCATCGCGAGGAAATGATTGTTGCTAGCCAGAGAACACTATCGCGCAGAAAAGGAATGCTTGAATATGTTTTTATTCTAGATATAAGTCAGGGATATATATAAGAGAGAGATGGAGATAGAAGGGAAGAGAGAGGAGCATATAGTGTCCTAGGACAATAAAGTAAACAAAGTTCCCAGTGGCTGATGACTGGATGTTCCATTCTCAGCCTACTAGTCCGTAATATGACAGCTCTTTGTACACAGTAGTTTCTCCTCACTTTTACTGTGTGACCGATTGCTCTAGTTGTAAATGACCTCATCTGAATAAAAATATTGGAACGATATGTGTTTATTTAAAGAAACTGGAACTCAGAGTCACTTCTCGTATAAGGCACTGCTAAGTGTAGGCTTTGAAAAAAGACCCTACTTAGGGGATTTATGCCTTATTTCTCAATAAAATAATGCAACATGTTTAAATAAAAATGAACGTCGAAATAAAGTATGACAGAGTACCCAAATTTAAAAAAAACGAAGGTGGTGTTTTTTCATTTGCATCCGAATTTCTCCCTATTTGATTTTTCCCATGCTTGCCTAAATATATCACGATTATTGTATCACTCAGAAACCAAATATATATTTTAAACAATAGCCACATATAAGTAGAAGATTATCTGAAAAGTATATGATGGTGATTAAATTGTTTCATGAGATACAGGCCTCCAAATTTTGCCATCTGTCGTTCGAGAAGGCATGTTTAGCAATTTTTAGAAAAATAATATAACTTAAGCTGTACCCAAGTTTTTATCTAAAAAGTATTAAAATTCTCCCAAAAATATCGTTTCAGTTATTCTCTTTCAAACGTGCCCTCTCCATCAGTGCGTGTTAATACAACTGTCCACCTCTTCATGCCTTACGACTTTTCCTGTCCCCAATTTGTTTTTTTCTGTTCAATATTAAGTGTTGATTCGTTTATAACCGACACAAGGCAATGGCATTTAAAACGTAGGTTGATTTAAAAATGTCGACCAGCCACCCTTTGGTCAATCTTATCTGAAATCACCCTGTCGAGAATACCATAGGTGTTTTTTTTTCTATTTTCAACACAGTAGTAACTTTCAGGACAATCCTCCAATGTATTGAAAATTTAAATTTAGGAGCGTGTTGGTTTTTGGACAAAGACGACAGAAACAATAACACACTTAAGACGAAAAGACGATGACAAATGGTCTTAGACAATGCTATTATAACAAAGTTTTCTCTTTTGTGATACAACTTGCCTCCAGACGGCACTAAAGTTCTGAGAACTACCACGGGATGGTCGTCATTGTCTGACTGTTGTCAATCGTTGGTCTTAGACGGTGCTTTTACAACAAAGCTTTCTATCTGATGACCCAACTTGCGTCCAGAAGGTGCTGAAGTGCTAAGAACTACCACAAGATGATGATCGTTTCCTGATTGCAGATTGATCTTTGAAATAAAAGATGTGATGGTTAAAATTATTAAAAATTATTCGCACATGAAAACGCAATCCTCACATATTACAAACAGACAGATGCTTAAGGAACTACATTATGTAAAAATTACTGAAAGACAGATATAAGGGTGCGAGGTTGTAATCTTATTATTATTCCAGACGAAACACCGACTATAAACACATTCTCGTTTTACTAAGTTATATCTCACTGTGCTTATTTGTTCCTGATATTTGGTGCAGTTGCAAACCGACGTATGCAAATATTTTTATGAATGTGGGCTCTGCTTGGTTTCAATGGCTTAGCCTGAATATCCCTTTTCTATAATTGGAATATGCTCAATTCGTACAAGCTGCATTCTGTGCAAGGCTGGCTGCTCACGGTAGAAATCAAGCGAACAAAGCATAGAAATAGGCAACCAGGGCTGTGTAAAACTAAATTAATGAAGCTATTCAACGATAGCTGTAAAACAAATGACAGTGCTGAAGGAAGTGTCGTGGGGTTGTTGTTACATTATATTTCAATGTCTCGTGTGACTATTACTTTGACCAAACAATATGTTGTAAGCAAGACATATAGTGTTATTAAAAAGATAGCCTGATAGGTCGGATTTCAATTGTGTAGTTCATAAAAGTCACGTCAAGGGTGTGCAATATAAAAAAACACCAAAGGGAGCTTAAAAGTCATAATTGTTAGTATAAGCGTTTGTAACTTTTATGAACAAAGAATTCTCCTTAAAGGGGTTATGACACGAAAATTAAATGGATAGATTATTCATCAAATGGAATGCTCATAGGATACTTTGTATATACACCAAGTTACGCGAGTTTTAGAGCTCTGGTAATTGCAATAATCAGTTTACGAATTTTTATCATTTTCATCGGGCGACCAGGCAACACTACCCAAGTTAGTCACACCATGGTGTCCATAAACCACGTGATCATAAACGCTCTCTCATTCTAGGCGCCCCCATGATCGCCAAAGCTCTTTTCGCCGAGGTATGATCAAAACCGCTCACGCAACTCGATAACCCGAACGCTAGTCTCGCTCTCGTCCCGGCCCGTTGACCTTCCACCCTGCATGCGCCTGCGAGATAGTCCCAGACAGCGCCAACTGTGACAACGGCGAGTTCATCCGTAACTCGCCGTTGCTGGAACTGGTCGCCAGCGGGTCGCAGTCAACATGAGCAGCTTCCAACCAGGGGCGGATTCAGAGGGGGGGTCCGGATGTCCTGACCCCCCTCTTGAACTCTGCATGTGTAAAAATTTAGCACGTGGAAACGGCAACGGGGGGGGGGGGGGGGGTTCTTAAAGATGTGATACGCTGACCAACACCTGACCCCCCCCTCAAGAAATACCTGCGTCCACCCCTGCTTCCAACATCTCTTAATAGCAATCACTCTCATCGCTGCTGCGATCAATGTCGAACACTTTGACAAGGCGAGCGATGCCGTAGACGTAATCGCCACGAACCGCATGCTCGAAACGCGGAAGGTAAACGAGGAAGCTGAAGCTCGAGACGCCAAGAGAGCCTAGTCTGTGAGTGCGTGCAAGGGGACACCAAGCGGGAGGCTTGCTACGTAGCCAGCCTCCAGCTTCGCCCGGATCCGCCCCTCCGAGAGACCCGCATATAAATCGATTTATCCACGAAACTATCGCGGCATTTTCAAAACAAATTTAGCAGGATGAAGGCCTGTTCACACATGCAGCGGAGCGCTACAAGCATAGCGCTGACCTCGCGCTAAGCGCGCGCTGGCGGGAGCGTTCACCAGCTTTGTATCGCACCGGCAAAGCTGTTGCTCATGGCAGACAATAAGGAGCTGACGGCACGTGAGCAGCGCTACATCAGCGCTTCGCTGCATGTGAGAACCGGCCTTTATAAGGCGTATTCACTGGGCGCCATATTTGTGGGTGATGTCTAGAGCGCATGCTCTGAACGAGCCCACATTAATAAGCTGCTAAGACCGGCAATCTTGAGGGTGCGAAATGCACGTTACAAAAGAACTGTGGAAGCTCGCCATCAGCACGCGCTCAGCAGTCGTGCACACAGCTATGGCCGCCAGTGAATACTTCCTATAGGAACATACAATGGGTCCTAGCAGCATTGTTATCTCATAATTTATTTTTGGCGTGTCAGAATCCCCTTAATTATTTACATTTGAACTAGACTGGTACAAATTTCTATAGTTCAACAAATGTGTGTTTGTGAAATGGTAACTTGAGTGATTTGGTAATTCACATATAAAGACAAACAGTAAGAAAGAAAAGCATGAAGATAAAAAAACACAACATGATGCTTTGATTAACGGGAGCCATTCGTATGTCTAAAGGCATAAGGGACAACATCAATAAGTAGTTTATTCCGACTAGTTCAATGAAACTTTTGACATGACCTATTGTGGATATTTTCAAGTTCAAAATCCAAGAGCTCACCGACCGAGACAATATGGCCCACTGCATTAAAATGCGCCTTAAAACAACCAAATCTAAAATTTTCCCCAATGTGAATGTTTTAGCTTACTTCCTGAATTCCAACGGCTTTTCTTCCAGCTCTCCCTCTATAGGTGTTACAGATTTGAGGATAAAACGCACATGTAGAAAGATATTATTATAGTTCATAAGGTGAATTTTCAATAAATACAGTCAATGCTATAATGACGTCCCAAGGAAATTTTAGTGTAACTTTTGTGTATTCTCTAGGTTATGCGCTAACCAAACGACTCGGGTTTGAGTAACCGGTTTCGGTATCCCAATTAAGGCTGCTCAAACCGCTCACCGTGGGCGCCATTTTCAGGATATTGGCGTACTGGGGCATATATCAAGTTGACAGGTAATACGTGCCTGTGAAGGTACACATCGAGTAAAAATGGCTGAGGCTGCACAGCTAACTCTTTTTAGAACTGGACAGTGTGAAACTGAAGTCAGTTTAGGGCTGCAGCAGATGCTCAACGATGGTACAGAGCTGTTCTGTCACTTTGCTGAGAGCAACGAGAGCAGTCGATGCAAGGACACCGACCTCGCGACCTGATCTCTCGCTGCCTTCCATTCGACGTTTTCCCTGCATTTTCGCAGCTGCCGCGGCGAGCTCGTCACTGTTTTGAACTTCATCGGTCTCAGGCATGATTCTTGATTTTTGAAGTCATCTTACTTGCCTTCTTATACTCGATGATGTTTTGTCTTCAGCGATGTAGCAAGTAGAGCGTCTTTCTCGAGTTCGGTGAAATTTGGGGCCCCCCGATGTCTCTTTTATCTTGAAATGTGAGCAAGAAAACTGCTGTCACTGACAAAATAGTTTGTTATCATTCAATATTAAACACACAATCACAGATGTAAAGAGCTTTCCGTGTTTTTTTAAAGCTACACCTCTTTCAGAAAGGTCAGCGTAAAAATGATCGAATTCGGAGCTGTTTAATTCGTTACTCACCAAAGAAACTCAGCAAAAAGCAGCCACCGGCGCCGTCTACCACGGCACCAAGTTTGTTTACATCGCGTGATTCCTCTGCGCCAATCGTATTCGTCCGTCTGATTGTTCCCTAGTTCACTATGTTTGTTTCGCATTCCCTACCCCTACGCCAATCCAGCGTTTAGCTAGGGGCGCGTCTTAAAACCCAAGTTAATGTTGGTGCATCCAAAATTTAAACACATGCTTAGCCGAGCTCGGTTAAGGTCGCTAAGCCGACTTAGGAAAGAGCCGCTTTGGGTTAAGGTAAGCGAGGTTAGTACAGCCGGCCCTAAGTCACGCACGCTCCCACATAGTTCGTCAATTTATTCCGACTGAAATTTTCTAGGCACATTACCATCGACATTGTACTACTACTAATTCACGTAGTATTAAAGCGGCAGATCTCTACCGCGAAAAGACAAAAAGCTTTTAGGCTCTATTCTTACAAGAAGTGTGTATATTTAGGGCAGTTTAGTGGACAGCATTGCACACGCTTCTCATGTGGGTTAAGTCACAACAAAAAATATTTACTTCTAGAATTAGCCTCGGCTTGTGCTTAGTAGTTTAGCACACTCTCTTCTGTCGATCAAACTTCCCCCTCCGTTTGCCTATTACACAAAACAAACTTTTCCATCCGGTGTTTTATAACGCTTATAGTCACGGTGTTGTCATTAGAGCAAAGTCCTCCATAATTTATTGTTCTGGACAGTCAACAGAGTAACAAAGCTCGAAAACTGCCTAACATTAAATGCTCTCTACACAAAACGCTCTTCTTATGTTCATTCAGGCCATCCTGATGCAGGCTTGCAATGGTTCACTCTGTCTTGCCGACTCCTCATTAACTGCCCTAATTACGACCACTGGGCTGGAATGTTCAATTTCTCTCTGGGGTGCCATTGGCAGCACGGTCTTACTCCGGGCAGTTAATGTTGCTGAAACGGCAGTTACGCTCGACAGAAGCGTACTTTGTTTTTTGTTTGTGCTACTTTGTCTTACTATTTATTTGCTGTTTTCTCATTTCAAGCCTATCAGCCTATTCCCTGTCTAAAAAAACTGAATAAGTGCTCGAATTCCACCGAATGTTACGTGTAATTTTGCCATTGTTCTGTCTATTATTAAGATGCAGCACAGTTTGAGCCTGGCTCTACTCCGTGAAGGATATAGATTGTGGGACTAGCACTGAGTCTTTATATGAAACCTGGGATCGTGTCCGCTAAACGCTCGGCCAACCTCTCTTTGTTTTGTTCAGTTGCTCTTCGTATTGTTACTTTTATGTTGTCGTTGTTGTTGTTGTGGTTTTGATCTTTATTCGTGATTTTTAACGTTTTAAGGTAGCTAAAAGACTACGAGTTGCTCACGGTATTCATGCCGGCGCTCTTGAAGGTGTTGACCCAGCGACGAATACTCCTCTTTTCTACCTCGTTGATTTTGCTTTTTTTTTTTTTGTGGAAAAGGGGTGGGGGAAGGGGGGATGTTTTAGTTTATGTGTTCGATAGGAAAATTGCTTTAACTAACCTCTGAAAACTAAGCTTCTTTTCTTATCGCAATGTGAATTTACGTTTTGGAGATTATTTTCAAATAAGTTCCGACGTACTTCTGCTGCATTAGTGTTTTGTTTAAACAATCTGTCGTTGACTCCTTGGTACTATAAAACTGTGAAGGGAGGCGCAATTCTTGTATTTGCCATTTAGTGCTTATGCTTTTAGAAAATAGTGTTTCCGGGCGAGAATAATCTATATGTTGTTGCGTTTAGAGCTCGCTGTGCTCGCCTGCCAAAGCGAAGAACTTTCTTTCGCCGGTTTATATTGTCGCACGCGGGATGCGACTTAAGAAAACGTTCTAAGGATCAGGAACGATGATCTCGAGGAGAGTGAGAACTTCTAAAACTTATTTGACAGTGACATCGGGTCTCCATTTGCCTCTTTTAATTATCACCTTTCTCGTGATTAAAATATTTGGAAGCATTTTCCTTTGACATTATTTCTTTGTTATATTTAATACTCCAGCTGAAATGAGCACAGATGCGTAGCCTAGTAGTCTAGAAGGGCTTGGGTGTAGAGATGTCAAAATTATTTTAGACCTTAAGGACTCCAGTAACAAGGTTCCTGTACTGATTAATGTTTATCTCAGCACTGCGGTTTAAATCTCACTGTTGTGTATCTGCCATCCGGTCGAGAGCGCGCATGTCTTGCCACCTTCACGTGTCTTTTTGCGGAGAAGGTCCGAGGCCCTGAGTCAATGAATAGTCATGCGAAGCTTGAATGAAGCAGCGAAGAAAATGTTTGAAAAGCCAGACGACAGGACTACATTTCTTGTGTTTCCTGCGGTCCGTCAGTAAGGTCTCAATATTGCGCTGTTTGGAACACTTCAACAAGTGATAAAATAGAATAAAATAGAAAATGCTACTTCTCACATCTGTTGGAATCTGCCTACAGTAAGTACTGTGAGGGTTACAAAGTCGGCTCGAAAAGAGGGTCTGAGCAACATTCGCCATGCCACCTTAGTTGTGTCGAGAAAGGTGCCGCTGAAAGCAATATTATTTCGCCGGCATTAGCCAAGCGGAAGGTATTGCTTGCAGGTTTTCGTTTTGGGTGTTTTCTTTTCGCATATCTGGACACAGCCCGCAATTCTAGCAAAATTGCAACCGGTGGTATTTGTATGGGAATGTTTTTCTCTGTCGTAGGAAATGTCTTCTCAAGGCAAAGGACGTGAAAATAAAAATTGCTTGTTCGTCCTCCGGCTCCTTTGAAAATGACGCAAACATTATATTCTGTTGAGCTGGCGGGTTCATTTAAAAATTACGCGGCAGCGAATACATTTGTCTGCAAACAATATCCCTATTCTACCGACCTCACTGGAGTGGAGCGTCCCATTTCTCAGAAGTCACTTGCTACCGGGCACGAGTGACAGACTGGCGTTCCTCTAATATTCGAAATGAAGCACAGCTGTATATTACAGCTTGTGAAACAAAGTAGACTGCATTTAATTTGTGCATTTTTGGGTAAACTTCTTTCTCAGTTTTGTTTTATGTAAAATCATTTCAGGTGGCGACTTGGGACTAAACCCATGCAACCGATGTCACGAAAAGTGTGACGCAAACGGGAAACGAAGCGCTACGTCATCGGCTTCAAGCCTAAGTAGCGGCACGGTTGTATACCGTGGCGTGAGCGCATTACTGTGTCTGTACCGAGGTCCCGATATTTTTGAACGGCTTGAAATGCAGCAACGTATTTTCTGGTAGTGTTATGCGATTACTGAGTGAACTTGCCATCGCTATGAATTGAGAGACCAGCTTCAAAGTGTTACAATAATTGTAAGAAAGACCCCGATGGTAGTTGGAGGTGACGTAAATCACAAATCTTATCGTAGGCATCTCCGTATACTCAAAATCGTTTTTTCTTCTAATGTAATAAGGCCGTTTTTCTTTTTTTCTTTTTGTCTTGAAGTTGAACTGAAGACGGTCTTTTCATGAAGTTTCGATTCTAAACATCCATGTAGCCTGGGAGTCAACATTCCGCCATGATCGATAAAATCCTCTAAACATTTCTTGTCACCACTGTTTACTGTTAGATTATTTAAACAACATTTGGAAGGCTAGAGGACCATAATGGACCTCTTGGCGAATATGTGCTGCCTCCTAGACACGCGACTGGGTTCGAGGCTAATTGGCGAGAAAACAACGCGCGCGCAAGGCCTCTCCCACCCGTTCCACACCCAAAACGTCAGCTACATCCTGTTCACCCATTGAGGTGCTGTGACCTAGATACGGTTCCCCCAAACTCTTTGTCCCCATCGTGCGTAATCTTCCGCCCCGAAGTCGACACAACGAAACCATCTTCCCTCTCTGCTCGGCCAGAGAGAGGGTACTGAAACTATTTACTCCTTAATAAGGAGTATTCACTGGGCGCCATATTTGTGGGTGATGTGTAGAGCGCATGCTCTGAACGAGCCCACCAGTGTTGCGGAATGGGCACCCCCATTCCATTCCAATTCCATTCCGGGGAATTAGGGTTTTCGATAATTCCATTCCTTTCAACTCCTAGGAATGTGGACACTGGGCCCATTCCCACTCCTGGAATGGCTGAATCGTTCCATTCCATTCCTCTAATTCCTAAACGTAAAAAATGGCACTTGACAGCTACTTTGTGTTGCAGGGTCGGGTAGAAATACTCAAAAATGTATTTTAGAATTTTCAGAAATATTTGGAGTAGCTAAAATACTGATACTCAAATATATCTGTAAAAATATATTGCGATAGATATCGGAAATACATTTTAAAAAGAGGCAAAAAGTCTTTGGAAATACAAATACAGGAATACATTTTAGGGAGGGCAGAAATACAAATACTGATAATGCAATACATTTTTCAAATTTCTTTGAGACGCCAACTGAGATGAGGCTTGAGCTTTGAAGTGGAAGTTTTTTATCCCGAAATTACTTTCCCACAGGCTTGGCACTTCGCCTTGAAGGTAGTGGTTCCAGACGAAGAGGAGTCTTCAGTGGGCTCAAAAAACGTTCCATGAAGCATTGACCACGGTCCCTTCCCTGACATCCTGTCTGTCTGACGAGTTAGGTGAAAAGACTTCGACCTCTAAATAAATTCCATGTCACTCTAAATTCAAACATAACATCACCATCCCCTGTCCAATTAGGGCGCCCCTGTCAACATTGATCACATGACGTCATGGTGGAATGAACTAGTATTCTTGTATCTGTAGGTGCTGCCTTGAACATGAAACATTACCCACGCTGCTATGAAAGGACAATACGCACTTTCATTGTAAGTGGCCTCGTTGAAGATCGTGCATGCAGTTGCATTTGGAATTTTCGAGAATAGCGGACGACCTGAAGCATCCTGGAGCACATGTCTTATCTTCTTTTACGGTCGAAAAATCAATACGGTAGAATCCCTGTTGTGACGGTCCTTCCTGCCGACCTTCCGCCTCCAACGCATGAATGGCAGTCCTCAAGTTTCAGATAGAATCATCCAAACAGAGACCTTGTGGATTGAGACCCGAGATGCCGGCACAGGTGCGACCTCTCCGAGAAACAGCGCGCTCGAGACGAGTCGCCGGGTGCACAAAGTCTGGGTCGGCACAGCGAGGCCAAGTCTGGCCTCCTTCCTGGTTATCGGATTACCAGACTAGCGGGTCACGTTCACGTCGGCTGATGACGTATACTTGAGCCGTGCAATATTACGGGCGCAGACGCATTCGGATATGTGTTGAACTTCACTGCGTGAGTAATCCCACCATTTCAAGTCAACCACCGCCAGACTCGTGTTGCAACGGACTGTGACTCGGCCACAGGCCAAGCAACACTTCCTTTAATTTCCTGTTTCTCAAGGCTCTAACTAATTAGCAGCGGGCATTGGATTCCGGTAAACAATGACTCATGAAATCCCTACCCAGGGACCTGCGGTAGAAGATGTTCCAACTCAACTCAACTGGCACGCTACCTGTTTCGAGTCCCGACTCAACATTTCTCAGAAGAGAAAAATAATTTGGAAAATCGGAAGGAACCTTGGTCAGCATAGTCACAATGCATCAGCATCGACCCTAGCGCCCTCAGAAGTAAAAACAAAAAGGCGTTTGGACTCGTATTTTGTTATTCAGGGGGCGGGGGGGGGGGGGTGTATTTCTCAAGAACTGTAACGAAATACATTTCATCCTGATTGTATCGCGATAAGAAGAAACAGTCCAAATGTATTTCGATACAGGAATACAGATACTGATTAAAAAAATGTATTGCAATACAGAAATACAGTTACGAAATGTATTGCTGAAATACTATCGCGTACGAATGTATCGCGATAATGCCCAACCCTGTTGTGCTGCCGACAGAAGCAGCATAAAGATGGCATTATCAAACGCATAGACAATTGCAAAAAAATGCTAAATGCCTCAAAAAAAGCACTGAATTTACTAAGCTCACGTTGCTGGATTGCCTGGGGTGACTCGTAGCGTCCGCAGCGGTTCATCGCAAGGTGAAACAAAGTATGCAGAGACTAAAGTCAAAGGAAATGAGCGGGAATCCGCTAGCTTGCTTGTAACCCTAACCCACTTGAATGTAAAACATATAACACAGAAAACAAGCATCGGAACAAAGACCAAGTAAAAGGCGGACTTAACAGCGTCGGAGCAAAGCGCAAGAGGAGAAGAGGGAAGTGAATTTCGCATTGTTTTAATGCCAAAGCAATCCCAGATTTCGCACTTCAAAGGAGTGTGCGCGAATGAACGTGGAAGGCAGCAGGGTTGGCCACCTGCTAAACAACGCTCCTCGAACTATAAGAAAACAATAACTGATCATCTTTCGGCGGCGCGCGAGTCCACGAGTTATCGGAGCTCTGCGAGTTATGAGTCGCCCCCCGCTCCCAGATCTTAGTCGGTGCGCGCTCATGCATTCTCCATGCCGTCACAAAAAAAAAAAAAGAAAACAGAAAAAATGCAAGACAAGACTTTGCCGCTCCTCCCTTTGTTTCTTTTGCTTGGTGCTTGGTTTCTTGTTTCGCTCTCGTGTAACACCTGTGAAGCCCGCCGCCTGCGCGCCCGTGAAAGCAGTGAAAGGCGCCACCACCACCCCCCCCCCCCCCCATTCCCCCCTCTGCTCTTTGCTTTGTCCCTTGTTTTTCGTATTGCATTTTTTCGCGTATGAGTCTGTTGGGGCTCCACGAGGGTGAGCAGTTTCCCGCTATTTTTATTTCTGAGCAACTGACTCGCTGACTGGCTCGGCTTAACTAAACGTACCCCCCCCCCCAAAAAAAAAAAAAAAAAAAAGAACTGGGGTCCATTCCATTCCCATTCCATTCCGGGCAAAAGGCCTCTAATTCCATTCCCATTCCATTCCCCTCAACGTTGCCGCCATTCCATTCCCATTCCATTCCGGGGTTGCGAAAATGTGGAATGATTCCGGAATCATTCCAACTCCGGAGTGGCAACTCCGCAACACTGGAGCCCACATCAATAGGCTGCTAAGACTGGCAATCTTGAGGGTGTGAAATGCGCGTTACAAAAGAACCGTGGAAGCTCGCCATCAGCACGCGCTCAGCAGTCGTGCACACAGCTATGGCCGCCAGTACACAGTTCACCGGCATGATTGCGGTGCACGTCGTAATCTAGAATGGGCGTCGTCAGTACGTTGACTCGTGTTCACCTCGTTCGCAACATCAAAACGTGAGTCTCGAGGGTCTCCAAGGCGCTCAAAGGCGAGAAATGCAAGATGGCGGATTGTTTGGAACTAGATACTCTCGGACCCAGGCGCATCAAATACTCCGCGCATGCGCACCGCGTATTTCTACAAAAGGTCCATTGTAAAAGGGAAGCTGAAACACTTCTTTCAAAAAATTAGAGAGGGGTTGATTCTAGCGTAGATTTATCCTGTGAATCTGAATATCACGTTCGTTTCCTCCGAAGATGTAACTAATCGCGAGAAAACGCGAAAAAACCTCCGACCAGTCCTGATGTCATAGGATGACGTTTCGGCTGCCAAGCGCGTGGCGCTCGAGGGCCGCGCGTGCTAGAGTTCCTGTATAGGCTCCTTACGGGAGCCTGAGTTGCGCGTCTGTTTTCCACGTGCCGCCGCGACGCTATTCGCCGAGATCCGATCACGTGAGGAGCAAAATCCAAGTGCCGTGCAGGAAGGCCACCTATATATGCGCCTGCTGCGGCGATGTTTTGAGTGAGTGAGAGTTTTGAGAGTAAGGAAATCCAAGGAAGTGTTGCTGAGCTGGGGGCTCAGTTTGTCACCTTTGTTTTGGGGTAGGGAATAGGAGGTGAAAGATAAGGGGAGAAGGAGAGTCGCGCCGCAAACTCGCGCGTGAGTGCGATGTTCGAGGCGGGGTTTAAGCCGCACGTCCGGAGGCTTCCTGGCTCGTGACGACGACCATTCCCCGAAGTGAAGAACCCAGGGGTTCAGTGGAGGTGGGAGAATTGGTAACGTAACGAACGGTTTAATTACATGGTTGCGATACAGTCGTCAAATCCGAGAGAACAACGGAGCAGCCTCACGCTCCGCCTTATATAGGGTCCGCTTTCTCCCTCACTCCCCGCCAGGGCAGCAGGTGCGAGTAGCAAACCGCCGCCAAGTGCGTTGCAGCAAAGTCCGCCGCGTCGTAGCCAGAAGTGCGTCGTAGCCATGGTTCTCCGCAGTTAGGCCATGCCTCTCTCCCCTTCCGGAGCGCACGAACCCACACGCACACACACACACGTCCCGTTGACGTCACGGACGCGTTGAGACTCGTTTTGGGCAGGCTCCGACAGGTGGGTGACAGTCCCGGACAGATCGTGACTCGTTTCCGCAGCGTTGAAACTCGGAAGAAGGTCGCCAAAGGTTCCATTCTTAACAGCCCCTCCGGGGCCAGGGAAACCTCGAAAGGCCGGTGGTACAATCGCTGGCCTGAAGAGGTGGGCTTGGAGTAGGCCTTGAGAAGACGCTGCAAGCAGTAAACAAACTCCCAAACCTCTTACAACGGAGGCATCAGCGGAAACGTCCCCCACAACACCACGCCACACCGCAGTCAAACACTCGGAATCCGCCAGAGACCCGCCAGACTGGATTACGGATTACCAAAATTTGGTACAATTCCGGGTATCGAGACCCCCTGTCGCCACAAAAAATCATTTTTCCAACGAGGTCACTATGAACAAAATACAAAAGACAAAACCCTTCGCAATTTGTGAGGTCATTTTGGGCAAAGTGCCCCCACTTTGATCCTCATTCCCGTGGATGACGAAAACCTCTGAGATCATCCCTACTGTTTTTGGTGATATCAGAAAAATCTGCTCAACCCATCGGCATTGCCGTTAAATTTGCCTTTCCTTTTTCTTACGCGGAAGTCATAGTAATCGATTTTCACGTGATTTCTAGACGTGAAAATGCGGTCCTTATAGCGCCGATAAAACAATCCGCCTTTTTCATGCCCCGTCACATTGGTCCTAGCAATCTCCTGAGCTGTACCGCGAAACCCTGACACACTAGGGTCGCTCTTCTGCTCGACTGTCAAAGGCACTCTGTCTACTCGTAGCAGAGGACCAAATTTACGTGACGCCGGAGCTACGAGAGATCTTTAACTGATCCCGTCTTCCTCCGCCTTTTTCGCCGTCTCGTTGGGACGGCGTACGCTTTCTAATGCTACGAGGTCAGGCTGTTCTACAACCTGGTCCCTCTCATTCCGGTTTTCTGCCTCCAACTCTGGGAGCGCTTGCTCCCCGTCAGCTGCCTCTGGCTCTGGATCACTCGTCAACAAAGGGGCGACATGACGCGATTTGGACCTCGTACACGACTGAACTAGCCCTTCTCCCAGTTGTTGACCCCTTTCGCGCAGCAGGAAATCTGACCGGTTAGAAAACAAATAAGGATACTCCAACGGGCTGTTTGCGAGACAGCCGCCTCTGTCACTAGCTCTCCGAACGGGCCTGTTATCCTTACTGTCGCCGTAGGCTGACAGACACTGTGCTTTTCGAGAAGCTGCTTGATCCAAACTACCTTTCCAGTAAAATCGGATGGCGTTACATACGACGGATGAACAACGTCCATCGTCGCTGCACTGTCCCGAAGCACCCTGCACGGCTTTCCGTTTACATGGAGCTCGTGAAGATAGGGACGAAGAAGCTTCAGGTCCCCGTCACTACAGTTCACGCACGAGAACACAACCCGCGGTTTCTTACATCTGGCCGCTGTGTGTCCTGGCTCCTGACAGTTGTAGCACAGGAACGGCTTCCTTGCCTCGAACTGCCCTGTTGGGCTTTTCCGCGCCTCGTCTCCGTTCGAGTGTTCTGCGTTCTTTTCTGGGACCTTTTGTCCTGCTTCGGGCTTCTCGGGCCCGTTTTCTCGCGAGCCGTTTTCCTGTCGGAAGGTCTTGCGCTGATCGCTCCGGCCGGGTTCGCTTTCCTCTCCGCTCAGCTTTCTACGCGTTGCGTACTCTTCGGCTAGCTCAGCGGCCCTTTCGACAGAGTCGACTCCCACCCTATCCTGCACCCAGAGCTTGACTGACTGCGGAATGCTACGAAAGAACTGTTCGAGGCACACACACTCGACTACCTTGTCTCGGCTTTCGTACACTTCCTCGCTCTTCAACCATTCTATCAAGTTGGTTTTAAGCCCGTACGCGAATTCCGAGTAGCCCTCGCTGCTCTTTTTGGATGCGTTTCTAAACCTTGGACGGAACGCCTCGGCAGAAAGGCGGTACCGCTTCAAAAAGCTGGACTTCACCTTGTCGTAGTCGTCCGCGTCTCCAGCACTAAGGCGCGCGACAACCTCTGCAGCCTCAAAGGGCAACGAAGTCAAAAGCCGTTGCGGCCACGTTTCTGGGGCGAAGCTCAACTTCTCACATGTCCTCTCAAAGTTAACTAAGAACAGGCCCACGTCTTCCCCAACTTTAAACGGCTGCAGGAGCTTCTTCATTTGATACGACTCGGTCTCACTTGCTCGTACCGGAGCCCCAACTCTACAGTTCTGCGAGTTTAATCGCTGTTGTTCAATTTCGAGCTCTAGCCTTTTCAGCGCTCGCTCTTCTGTCGCAGCAGTCTGCGCTCGTTCCTCTCTCGCTGCAGTCTGCGCTCGTTCCTCT
Source organism: Ixodes persulcatus (assembly GCA_013358835.2). Lineage (NCBI taxonomy): Eukaryota > Metazoa > Arthropoda > Arachnida > Ixodida > Ixodidae > Ixodes > Ixodes persulcatus. The sequence continues at coordinate 510,491 of JABSTQ010011335.1, read as the reverse complement.
CTAGCTGCAGCTTGCGCTCGTTCCTCTCTCGCCGCAGCCTGCGCTTGTTCCTCTCTCGCTGCAGCCTGCTCCTGCTCTCGTTCTCGTTCCTCTCTAGCTGCAGCTTCGCTCTTAGCGTTCTGAAGCAGTTCACACGCAATTTTAATTTCCTCTGCTTCCGCGCTCTCTGAAATCGCTTTACTGATCTCAGATTTCTTCATCTTTTGCTCCACCTCCACGCCCAATTCTTCACATAAACAGAATAAATCTGCTCTCAGTAACCTCATTAGATCCATGATCGCTGCTTTTTAGCTTTGGCTTTGTTCTAAAACTTGTCGCGAGGTTGTACCAAAACCTAGCGCACGAGTCAAACACTAAGGATTCCCAGCAGTTCAAAATTAATTACCCATAATCTGAAGCCTGGCGAATCTCAAAGCAAAGTCCAAACGCTCACACACAGATGTAGCACGATGTCGCATGGTCCGATTCCAACCGCTGCCAACCAGCTATTCGAGGCGGGGTTTAAGCCGCACGTCCGGAGGCTTCCTGGCTCGTGACGACGACCATTCCCGAAGTGAAGAACCCAGGGGTTCAGTGGAGGTGGGAGAATTGGTAACGTAACGAACGGTTTAATTACATGGTTGCGATACAGTCGTCAAATCCGAGAGAACAACGGAGCAGCCTCACGCTCCGCCTTATATAGGGTCCATTTTCTCCCTCACTACCCGCCAGGGCAGCAGGTGCGAATAGCAAACCGCCGCCAAGTGCGTTGCAGCAAAGTCCGCCGCGTTGTAGCCAGAAGTGCGTCGTAGAAATGGTTCTCCGCAGTTAGGCCATGCCTCTCTCCCCTTCCGGAGCGCATGAACCCACACGCACACACACACACGTCCCGTTGACGTCACGGACGCGTTGAGACTCGTTTTGGGCAGGCTCCGACAGGTGGGTGACAGTCCCGGACAGATCGTGACTCGTTTCCGCAGCGTTGAAACTCGGAAGGTCGCCAAAGGTTCCATTTTTAACAGCCCCTCCGGGGCCAGGGAAACCTCGAAAGGCCGGTGGTACAATTGCTGGCCTGAAGAGGTGGGCTTGGAGTAGGCCTTGAGAAGACGCTGCAAGCAGTAAACAAACTCTCAAACCTCTTACAACGGAGGCATCAGCGGAAACGTCCCCCACAACACCACGCCACACCGCAGTCAAACACTCGGAATCCGCCAGAGACCCGCCAGACTGGATTACGGATTACCAAAATTTGATTCGATTCCGGGTATCGAGACCCCCTGTCGCCAAAAAAACTCATTTTTCCAACGAGGTCACTATGAACAAAATACAAAAGACAAAACCCTTCGCAATTTGTGAGGTCATTTTGGGCAAAGTGCCCCCACTTTGATCCTCATTCCCGTGGATGACGAAAACCTCTGAGATCATCCCTACAGTTTTTGGTGATATCAGAAAAATCTGCTCAACCCATCGGCATTGCCGTTAAATTTGCCTTTCCTTTTTCTTACGCGGAAGTCATAGTAATCGATTTTCACGTGATTTCTGGACGTGAAAATGCGGTCCTTATAGAGCCGATAAAACAATCCGCCTTTTTCATGCCCCGTCACATTGGTCCTAGCAATCTCCTGAGCTGTACCGCGAAACCCTGACACACTAGGGTCGCTCTTCTGCTCGACTGTCAAAGGCACTCTGTCTACTCGTAGCAGAGGACCAAAGTTACGTGACGCCGGAGCTACGAGAGATCTTTCACTGATCCAGTCTTCCTCCGCCTTGTTAAGAATGGAACCTTCGGCGACCTTCTTCCGAGTTTCAACGCTGCGGAAACGAGTCCGGAAACGGGTAACGATCTGTTCTGGACTGTCGCCCACCTGTCGAAGCCTGCCCAAAACGAGTCTCAACGCGTCCGTGACGTCAACGGGACGTGTGTGTGTGTGCGTGTGGGTTCGTGCGCTCCGGAAGGGGAGAGAGGCCTGGCCTAACTGCGGAGAACCATGGCTACGACGCACTTCTGGCTGCGACGCGGCGGACTTTGCTGCAACGCACTTGGCGGTCGCACCTGCTGCCCTGGCGGAGAGTGAGGGAGAAAACGGACCCTATATAAGGCGGGGCGTGAGGCGGCTCCAGTTGTTCTCTTGGATTTGACGAGTGTATCGCTACCATGTAATTAAACCGTTCGTTACGTTACCAATTCTCCCACCTCCACTGGACCCCTGGGTTCTTCACTTCGGGGAATGGTCGTCGTCAAAGGCCAGGAAGCCTTCGGACGTGCGGCATAAACCCCGCCTTGAACAACTGGTTGGCAGCGGTTGGGATCGGACCATGCGACATCGTGCTACATCTGTGGGTGAGCGTTTGGACTTTGCTTTGAGATTCGCCAGGCTTCAGATTATGGGTAATTAATTTTGAACTGCTGGGGATCCTTAGTGTTTGACTCGTGCGCTAGGTTTTTGGTACAACCTCGCGACAAGTTTTAGAACAAAGCCAAAGCTAAAGAGCAGCGATCATGGATCTAATGAGGTTACTGAGAACAGATTTATTCTGTTTACGTGAAGAATTGGGTGTGGAGGTGGAGCAAAAGATGAAGAAATCTGAGATCAGTAAAGCGATTTCAGAGAGCGCGGAAGCAGAGGAAATTAAAATTGCGTGGGAACTGCTTCAGAACGCTAAGAGTGAAGCTGCAGCAAGAGAGGAACGAGAGCAGGAGCAGACTGCAGTGAAAGAGGCGGATTGTTTTATCGGCGCTATAAGGACCGCATTTTCACGTCTAGAAATCACGTGAAAATCGATCACTGTGACTTCAGCGTAAGAAAAAGGAAAGGCAAATTTAACGGCAATGCCGATGGGTTGAGCAGATTTTTCTGACATCACGAAAAATAGTAGGGATGATCTCAGAGGTCTTCGTCATCCACGGGAATGAGGATCTAAGTGGGGGCACTTCGTTGAAACCCCAAAAGGACCTCACAAATTGCGAAGAGTTTTTGTCTTTTGTATTTTGTTCTTAGTGACCTCGTTGGAAAAATGAGTTTTTTTTTGGCGACAGGGGGTCTCGATGCCCGGAATTGTACCAAATTTTGGTAATCCGTAATCCCGTCTGGCGGGTCTCTGGCGAATTCCGAGCGTTTGACTGCGGTGTGGCGTGGTGTTGTGGGGGACGTTTCCGCTGATGCCTCCGTTGTAGAGAGGTTGGGAGTTGGGAGTTTGTTTGGTGCTTGCAGCGTCTTCTCAAGGCCTACTCCAAGCCCACCTCTTCAGGCCAGCGATTGTACCACCGGCCATTCGAGGTTTCCCTGGCCCCGGAGGCGCTGTTAAGAATGGAACCTTCGGCGACCTTCTTCCGAGTTTCAACGCTGCGGAAACGAGTCCGAAACGAGTCACGATCTGTTCTGGACTGTCGCCCACCTGTCGAAGCCTGCCCAAAACGAGTCTCAACGCGTCCGTGACATCAACGGGACGTGTGTGTGTGTGCGTGTGGGTTCGTGCGCTCCGGAAGGGGAGAGAGGCCTAGCCTAACTGCGGAGAACCATGGCTACGACGCACTTCTGGCTGCGACGCGGCGGACTTTGCTGCAACGCACTTGGCGGTCGCACCTGCTGCCCTGGCGGAGAGTGAGGGAGAAAACGGACCCTATATAAGGCGGGGCGTGAGGCGGCTCCAGTTGTTCTCTTGGATTTGACGAGTGTATCGCTACCATGTAATTAAACCGTTCGTTACGTTACCAATTCTCCCACCTCCACTGGACCCCTGGGTTCTTCACTTCGGGGAATGGTCGTCGTCAAAGGCCAGGAAGCCTTCGGACGTGCGGCATAAACCCCGCCTTGAACAACTGGTTGGCAGCGGTTGGGATCGGACCATGCGACATCGTGCTACATCTGTGGGTGAGCGTTTGGACTTTGCTTTGAGATTCGCCAGGCTTCAGATTATGGGTAATTAATTTTGAACTGCTGGGGATCCTTAGTGTTTGACTCGTGCGCTAGGTTTTTGGTACAACCTCGCGACAAGTTTTAGAACAAAGCCAAAGCTAAAGAGCAGCGATCATGGATCTAATGAGGTTACTGAGAACAGATTTATTCTGTTTACGTGAAGAATTGGGTGTGGAGGTGGAGCAAAAGATGAAGAAATCTGAGATCAGTAAAGCGATTTCAGAGAGCGCGGAAGCAGAGGAAATTAAAATTGCGTGGGAACTGCTTCAGAACGCTAAGAGTGAAGCTGCAGCAAGAGAGGAACGAGAGCAGGAGCAGACTGCAGTGAAAGAGGCGGATTGTTTTATCGGCGCTATAAGGACCGCATTTTCACGTCTAGAAATCACGTGAAAATCGATCACTGTGACTTCAGCGTAAGAAAAAGGAAAGGCAAATTTAACGGCAATGCCGATGGGTTGAGCAGATTTTTCTGACATCACGAAAAATAGTAGGGATGATCTCAGAGGTCTTCGTCATCCACGGGAATGAGGATCTAAGTGGGGGCACTTCGTTGAAACCCCAAAAGGACCTCACAAATTGCGAAGAGTTTTTGTCTTTTGTATTTTGTTCTTAGTGACCTCGTTGGAAAAATGAGTTTTTTTTGGCGACAGGGGGTCTCGATGCCCGGAATTGTACCAAATTTTGGTAATCCGTAATCCCGTCTGGCGGGTCTCTGGCGAATTCCGAGCGTTTGACTGCGGTGTGGCGTGGTGTTGTGGGGGACGTTTCCGCTGATGCCTCCGTTGTGAGAGGTTTGGGAGTTTGTTTGGTGCTTGCAGCGTCTTCTCAAGGCCTACTCCAAGCCCACCTCTTCAGGCCAGCGATTGTACCACCGGCCATTCGAGGTTTCCCTGGCCCCGGAGGCGCTGTTAAGAATGGAACCTTCGGCGACCTTCTTCCGAGTTTCAACGCTGCGGAAACGAGTCCGGAAACGAGTCACGATCTGTTCTGGACTGTCGCCCACCTGTCGAAGCCTGCCCAAAACGAGTCTCAACGCGTCCGTGACGTCAACGGGACGTGTGTGTGTGTGCGTGTGGGTTCGTGCGCTCCGGAAGGGGAGAGAGGCCTAGCCTAACTGCGGAGAACCATGGCTACGACGCACTTCTGGCTACGACGCGGCGGACTTTGCTGCGGACCCTATATAAGGCGGGGCGTGAGGCGGCTCCAGTTGTTCTCTTGGATTTGACGACTGTATCGCTACCATGTAATTAAACCGTTCGTTACGTTACCAATTCTCCCACCTCCACTGGACCCCTAGGTTCTTCACTTCGGGGAATGGTCGTCGTCAAAGGCCAGGAAGCCTCCGGACGTGCGGCATAAACCCCGCCTCGAACAGCCTTTTTCGCCGGCTCGTTGGGACGGCGTACGCTTTCTAATGCTACGAGGTCAGGCTGTTCTTGAACCTGGTCCCTCTCATCCCGGTTTTCTGCCTCCAACTCTGGGAGTGCTTGCTCCCCGTCAGCTGCCTCTGGCTCTGGATCACTCGTCTACAAAGGGGCGACCTGACGCGATTTGGACCTCGTACACGACTGAACTAGCCCTTCTCCCAGTTGTTGACCCCTTTCGCGCCGCAGGAAATCTGACCGGTTAGAAAACAAATAAGGATACTCCAACGGGCTGTTTGCGAGACAGCCGCCTCTGTCACTAGCTCTCCGAACGGGCCAGTTATCCTTACTGTCACCATAGGCAGACAGACACTGTGCTTTTCGAGCAGCTGCTTGATCCAAACTACCTTTCCAGTAAAATCGGATGGCGTTACATACGACGGATGAACAACATCTATCGTCGCTGCACTGTCCCGAAGCACCCTGCACGGCTTTCCGTTTACATGGAGCTCGTGAAGATAGGGACGAAGAAGCTTCAGGTCCCCGTCACTACAGTTCACGCACGAGAACACAACCCGCGGTTTCTTGCATCTGGCCGCTGTGTGTCCCGGCTCCTGACAGTTGTAGCACAGGAACGGCTTCCTTGCCTCGAACTGCCCTGTTGGGCTTTTCCGCGCCTCGTCTCCGTTCGAGTGTTCTGCGCTCTTTTCTGGGACCTTTTGTCCTGCTTCGGGCTTCTCGGGCCCGTTTTCTCGCGAGACGTTTTCTCGCGAGCCGTAACAAACGAGTTGCATGCTCCCAGCTGCGCATGCAGGTCAGGCCCTCGAGGTGGGCTCGGGCCACGGGCTGTTCGACGCCGGTCTCAAGCTAGATCTTCTTCGCTCTGCGTCAGCCGCTGCCGGAAGCGGCCAACGGGCGGCGCGAGATACGAGCCAGTACAAACGTAGATTATAGTTGCTTACATAACGTCGAATAAGCCCTGATTTCCGATTGGATTCGAAGTTCCAACCACGTTCTAAATTCTCTAAAGCGCAGACTGCTGCGTTGCGGCCGTTTGGACCAACACATTTGACACGCAAACGTTGTTTTGCAAAAAAAAAAAGTATATTTTTAGAGCTTAATTCAAGGCTAGAAAAATTTTAAAAAAATAAAGCGGCAGGTTTGCACTTCCTATGTCCTATATATCGACCTGCTCTTCGTCTGAATACTGGTTTGCAAACCCGTTCCCCGGAGGTGTAGAGTAAAGCCCATCTATCCTGGGAAAAGTGGCGCCATTCATTGTTGTGGAAATGCTCGAGACACGTACCGCGCGCCACTTCTTGGAAGAACATGGCGTCTGAAATCTATACTTCGTTTCAGCTTAAGTCCGGACGCAGCCGATGCTTCAAGCGCGAGCATGTGGTCCTGAACAGTGCTTACACTGCACGAGCGCGCGTGCTTGGCAGGGACGCTGAAAGCTCAGCGCTCGCTCTTGTATAGCTTTTGCTACGCTCACACTTAAAGTGAAACGGACTATTAGTGGCGAGATGTTTCGGTGGCGCCCTCCTGTGGTTCCCCCTTGTGACGTCATTACCTTGCAAACAACAAGTTCGATGGTGTTTGTTATTAGCATGGTGGAAGCTTGAAATCATTGCGCTCTCAAAGAAACACTGCCAACACCGTCAAAATTAAAGTTCATTGATTCCTCTTATTTCCGTCGATGATAAATCCCCTTTCCGACGTCATAGTCAGCATTTGGCCAATCCTGGAAGGCCGACCACAGTGACGCTTTCGGTCGCGCACGGGGCTAATAGCTCAGTGCTGCGCTGTTCCGCCATGATCTTCTCAAGGGCTGCACATCGCACGTGCCTCGTGCATCGACGCACCTTGCTCAACTTTTAAAACATGAAGGGGCTTTAGTTTGAAGTAAAACCCCCTTGATGTGTTTGCGTTTGTCTTGCAAGTGGCGTCAAATGCGCCAGTGCACGAGGCCCGTGTCTCGAGCGGTCCTTGGAAGCAAATGGCGGCGAAGCATTGAAATGAGCGACCCTTGGAAGCGAATGGCGGCGGTGCACCCGCTTGTTGCACGTGTCTTGCGCGTTTCCCCAACAATGGTTGGCGGCACTTGTAAAAAAAAACATCAAGGGGCTTTAGTGGGAAGAACGCAAAAACGCCCAGAGAGAGACTGGGGGCGAGCAGGATAACCGCGACAAATAATGATTTTAAGGGAATATACGAACAATAATGCCGTTTCAGTTCGCATTTAGAAACAAATTTTTTTGTTCGCTAAAAAAAGTATTATAAAGCAGACGAATGTTTGTTTTATTTTGACGTCTGCTATCCGTTAAAACGCGAAAACGACTGCGAGAAAACAGGACATCCGTGCTGCTTATATCGCGTGCCAAGATGATTCCTTGAATTGGATTCCATGCTTCATACGAAGCACAGATGTGCCGGTTTCTCGCAGTCGTTTTCGCGCTTTTTCGCTAGTGTGGGCGGCCCTTATCTCTGCTGGGCGCGGACGACGCGTAGGGAGGACCTAAAAATGTTATACAAATAGCCAAATACAAAGTGCCCCTCGGGGGCGGGGGTACCCTACCCCCCCCCCCCCCCCCCCCCCCTGAGGAGCACTATTACAGTAATCATTTTTTTTTATTGTAGAAATAAATTATGCATTGCCAAACCCTGAATCTCCACACAAATGTAGTACGAGAGGTCCGAACCCGATGCCAAACTTTGAGCACTAACCCTTAACTTATTAAAATGTTGGGATTTCCTGATATTATAATTTGGAAAATGACTGCAGACCGAGCTCTCAATTACATGGAGCTCCATGGCGCCAGTTACCGAACACGGGCGAAAATGGGCCTCATGTTCCCACTGAAACTTTCAGAAAATCACATAACTTTTGCATAAGATAACGGTTAGTGCTGAAACACTGGCATCTGGTTCGGACCTCTAGCGCTTTATTAGGTCGCAGAATGAGCGTTCGGCGGTGCATAGTTTATTTTTGCAACTAAAAAAAAAACAACAAAAACAACAAAAAGTTAGGGCTCAAACAAGCTGGTGAAGGTTTAACATTTTGGACAAAACCCCGAGACTGGGGGGGGGGGGGGGGGGGGGGGGGAGGGGGGGGAGGGACAGCACAACACAAAGTCTCAACAACGCAACAGAAAGTCTCAACACAAAGTCTCAACTTTGTGTTGTGTTGTCTCTTTTCCCCCCAGTCTCGGGGTATTGTCCAAAATGTTAAAGAATTCAACTTTTTCCGATGCGCCCTTATGCAGTTATTGATAAGTTGGATGCAGCGGCCCAGGCGTAGGTATGACGCTCTACTTAAAATGGTAACTGCAGGTCACTAAAAAACTGCTGCACCGATGGTGCAGGTGCATTCGGCTACAGGGGGAATATATAGAGAAAGTTGTCATATCTACCTACCTCTAAGTTGCCGGTATGGGCAGCGAAAAAACAAGATCATTAAAAAACACCCCTCGAGCCAAACTCATACTGCACTGTGATTTATTTATACAATGAATAGTGCATACATTAGGTTGCATTAAAACCACAAAGACAATCTGAAAAGAAGCTACAAACTACAAGCCATGCTGTTTGTACCCTTTTTGTTCACTCGTATCTGTGTTTTTTTTTCCTTTGTGTGAACGTTGCTCTAGTTACACAATATACTAAACTAACACTTCACACAACAGTAGAATACAGGACAAGGTATTTTCAACCTCTGTGTTATCAATAGAGTGACATAGATCTGCGTAAGTATTTTACAGCATGAAGTTGTATCTTTTTAACTCTACACTAAGGCGGAAGACGTGCTGAATCGCTCAAACTGACGGACGTTGAAAAAGTTAACTACGATGACGTGGTGCGAGCATTCTTGAAAAACTTCCTGCTGCGTACGAACGTTATCTACAAACGGGCCACGTTCCACAGTCATAAACAAGAGGCAAACGAAACTGCCGACGGCTTTGTCGAGGACTTCTACAAGATGACAGAGACGTGCGACTACAGGAAGTAGAAAGAAGAGGTAATAAGAAACAAACTCGTTGTGGGACTCAAAGATGTCATGTTGAGTGAAAATTTTCAGCTCAACGCAGACCTGAAATTATAAAAACCGCCATCGCCACGGAGCGCAATTCAGAGACCGTGAAGCAGCAGCTAAAGAAACTGCGACCACTATACGCAGTAAAGCGCGACCGAAGGCGAGGTCCACACTTCTGCGTGGCGTGTCAAGAGCAACAAGAAGCAACCGTTTCCCATCCGTGAACTGTGCCAAGGAGTTCTCTGTCCATGCAACTGGTGCGGCTCTACTACTCGTCCACAATCACGCGCCAAGTGCCCAGCAGCTGACAACATTGGCAATGGGTATGGCAAGAAAGGACATTTTACGTCACTCTGCCTGTCAGCGAAAAAGAACCACTCAAATACACAAAGCCATGTTGCACCTCGAGGAGGTCTACTCTCCTCGTAGATTCGTAAAGTTGAAGGTGCTGCTGGCAAATACGGACTAAATTGCTTTGATAAAATTCACGCTTACAAGTACCGCCAACCGTTGTTGTGGAAACGCACAAGATACGCGCCAGGAGCGGGTGCTCCGCAGCCATTCGCTTCCAAGGGCCGCTCATTTCAGTGCTGCGCCGACAACTGCTTCCAACGGCCGCTCGAGACACTGGCCTCGTGCACTGGCGCACTTGACGGTACTTACAAGACAAACGCAAACACATCGAAGGGCTTTAGGGGATCGGTGGCCGAGTGAGCTAGCGCACACCAGCTCGGAGCACGTGGAGCGAAAGCTCGCGCTGCAGAATCCAGGGATCCTAGGTTCAATCCCCACCCCTGCCTGTTTCGATCTGGATGAGCATCGTTGCGTGCAGTCGTGTATCACTATTGCGTGGTACATTTTAAATACTCAAGGCTAGCGGCTGTAGTGCACTGGCTATATTGCTCGTCTACAGCTGAGATACAAGTCGCCAGTTGAGGCAGACCAACTTCAAGCAGTATAAATACACACAATCACAAAAGAAGCATGCACGCTAAGGTATCGTTGACAAGCTTGCTGTAACTCGGTGCTTTTGAAGTAAGCACGAGCGATTGTAAGCCTGTCAAAGATACATTGGAGTGCGTGATTCATTTGCTTGAGGCGTGTCGGTGTTGGTTATTTCTATTAAAAACTCTCGTTGGACTTGGGCATGAGCATAGCGATCCCGCAACTGCCCAGAGCGGTAGTACAACCGGGAGCTCGCGCTATTCGAAACATGCTCTATCATAATCATCTTCGTAAACTTTAATATTCGAAACGTGAAAGGACCTTGCGGTCCCTGGTCGGTGCCCTTAGTACTGCAGGGCTCGGTTGGCCGCCCAGATTCGGCGGGCTCACTCAACCAGTCGCTGCTGGTCCCCGAGCTTTGTGCCGGATAGGGTCGCAAACCAGGAGGAAAAGGTGGGAGAAGGGTGGGGGGTGATACCCTCACTGGGGGTGGGGGGAGAATTCCCAGATGCAGTGGTACATGTTGGTGCAACCTGTACCAGGAGCAGTACAACGTGGCCGCGGTAGGTAAAGCCTGGGAAAAGTCGCGCCATTCATTCTTGTGGAAATGCTCGAGACACGTGCCGCGCGCCACTTCTGGGGAGAACATAGCGTCTCAAACCTAGCTCAGTGCTGCGTTTTGTCGCCATGATCTTCCCAAGGCCTGCACGTGGCACGCGCCTCTTCCATCGACGCATCTTGGGCTACTTTTACAACATGAAGGGGCTTTAGGTAGGCAGCGGTAACGATCTTCTAAAGGCTCATAAATAGTTGTGTTTGAGAGCGTTTGTGTGTGTTTGACTGCGTTGCAGCTGCGAAAAACCAGGACATCCCTGCTTCGTATGTTGAGTGCCAAGATACTCTTCCACGCTTCATACCAAGCATAGATGTGCGGGTAACTGGCTTTCATTTCTTAAGAAATGAAAGCCAGCGCAGCGCAGTCAAACGCAATAAAACGCAACTGTGTGTATGGGCATTCAAATACCCTATTATGCATGGCATTAATTCTTACTGTTCGTCAGAATCTAGTTTCGGCAGCACTTGCAAGCATCGATATTTCCCCCGTGTCATCAAGGAACCCGACCACTTTCACTGATGTAACGCATAAAACCAAAATATTCGTTTGTAGGGAGGTATGTTTTTATTTGTGCTCGTAAGAGCAGGTGCCACAGAGAGGCATGTAGCCCGTACAATGAATGCTGGAGAGGCCCGTATAGGGGTGGTAATAATAATACAGTGCAATATAATGTGGGGCACTGATAATGTACTGTGAGGCATCACGAAGGAGGGGTCTAAGTTGATCGCAGGTGTGTGGCAGCTTCGCGACAAAGTCGCGGAACCTCGGGTCGGTCACTAATGGGCACGTTAGTTATTCTTTCTCCAACGTTCAAAAAGTGCCAACCAACGGAGCCATCAATTGTAATCTTTGTAATTTTGTTGTGTGTATGTTTACACAGCGGGAAGTTAGTCAGCCCCGAGGGCGACTGGTGTCTTCGTTAGAGATGAAAGCCACTGCTTATCTGACGTCTTTAACGTGCATCACGCAATGGTGAAACATGACAGCACGCCGGTACGATGCTCATCCAGATTGAAATGGACAGAGACGAGAGATAGAATCTACGGTCAGTGAGCCTTACAGCGCGAGCTTTCGCTACACGTGCTACCGATCCCCGAGCAACCAGACATCGCGGTCGAATTCGAGCTCGAGAGAAAAACAGCAACAACAATAAAATATCCGGTTTGAGGCATTTAGTACTTGTGTCGCCATCTCGTTTAACAGATTAGAAATAAAATTAACAGGGTAATTTTATTTACACAAATACGCAAATACAACAATATTTCGATTTCTCGTCGTGGTTTTAAAATTAAGACTAGAGGCACCCCTAGTGCATACGGCCAAGCGTTTTGTCGCGTTTGTCTTCTAAATAATTGTATTTTCAAAAATGCTTCAAAACGCGCTCAAAACAGTCAAAACGGGCATATTTCAGGATTTTATTAAAAATCTCCAGCGCTCTCAGAGAAAAATCTAAGGGCCGTACAACCTTCATTATGTCTTCATAAGTAACCTCCAAAAGAATGAATACTCTCGTGTATTCCTGAAGCTCAGGTTTGTGTAGCAAAATTTGCCCATTGAGTGACGAGCGGTTGAATCCCCCTTAAGGCGGCGGTCCCACGGCGGCCATCTTGAACAAGCCATTAGTTCAACCACTAGATGGCGGCACTCATCCGTGTGGCCAGAAAACAAGCTCGTGGCAGTGATGTTCCTCCTCTGCTCTTAATTTCCTCCTTTCTGCTGCTCGCCCGTGCACGTTCAGCGCTCAGCGCGTGCTCCCGCTGACACAAATGCCAGCAAACGTGCCAGTGGTGGTAGCATGGCCCAGTTCGCACAGAAGCGGAGCCCAGCTAGCTCATCGACCCGATCGAGAGTGCCTAGCTCGAGATCGAGAGGCTCACAAGCCAGTAGCCATCGTTTTAACTATTTAAGAATTAAAAACATAGTCAATCAATCAGTGAAGAATGTTATCAAACGTTAAAGAACATATATAAGACATGCTCTGTCAGCATTTCGTTAATGAAAGATATTTTGCACGACAAAAACGTTTAAATTCATTTTCGCTGTAAGTCAGAGCGCAGCCGACATAACAGGTCAATGAGGCCAATCAAGCAGAACCAAAAACCACTATGTCACGGAGCTCAACAACCTATAGTGCGTTTGTTGTCACCGGTCAAAGCAATCAAGCGCAAACCATGCACTATGGCCTTGCGCTTTTAGTATGCGTGTTTGTGCTTGTGTATCTTATAGTCTTTGACTGCATTTTGATCTATAATAAAACAAGCAATAGCAGACTTTTTTTTTTTTTTTCAAGACGGGTGTTCAAAAGGGCGCTTTAAATAACTCATCATTTTGATGGTAGTTTGATTAAACTTGAATACCAATTATCTGACCTTATAAATAACTACCCTAATGTTGCTGAAATAGTACGCCGAGGTCGAAGACTCTGCATGTCCAAGAAAAGAGGAAAAGTGTATTTTGTAGTCCAAGTGGCTTAACGAGTGGGTAGCAGATTTCAAAGTGCATTTTATGGTGCTTTTGATATTTTTTGCATTATTATTTAGGTCTATTTATAATTTGATGTTGAAAAAAAATATACCAACCTCTTACATGTATCTTTATCTATATATACTTTCTGTTTGATTGCAACAGATATGAAGAATTTTACAGTAACGCTGACATTGTATGTTAAATAATGTGATCTCCATGATGTCAATGGGAATGATTTCCGTTTGAAACGTTTGATGAGGTTGATATTAATTATGATAACTACGATGTGTAGCTGATGTCAATTTTATTATTTTATGCATAATTGATTTTTATACTGACACTGGTCCTGTACACCGTTGAATGCTGTAAAAAGGGGCTGATGGCCTGGTCAGAAGACTTTTAATGCGAGAAGTATTTGCCCCACCACGCGAAAATCCGGCGGCGGCGGCGGCGGCGGCATGATTAAGCGATGGTACCAAAAATGGCCGACGGCGCAAAGAGTAAAAACACGTTAGAAATGCTCGGATTGACGTCACAATTTTCACGAAGGTTCCTATAAACAAAGTAAATGAACGACATTCGAAACAAACTTTAGTACATTTCGGTCTGGATGGGAATCGAATCCGGGCCTCCGGGGTGCGAGACGGGCACGCTTCCCCGACTCCACGGCGGCTCCAAGGTCCTGGCTGACTAAGGTGTGCCTAGTGCGTGCGTCATTGCACACGTCCCGTCGCAACCATCTGGCTGACTAAAGGTGTGTCCAAGTGCGTGCGTCATTGGGCACGTGACGGTGCAGCCAATGGGGAGAAGGTGGCGCCACGTCATGAGTGTATAACATGAGCGCTGTTTCCCGCGCGTCACACACCGAATCAGCAAAAATAACGAATGTCGAAAAAATAAATCGAAATCTTTTCACCAAAAGGACTGCAATGCTTTCATATTCCCACACGTAAGCGATCAAAAGTGTCTGTGCCGAATTTCCTTTTGTATTCTTTTGCCGCAGCACCTCAGACACATGTATGTCTGGAAATAAGGATTATTATTATTATTATTAACTCACGCACACAATATTTATTTTCATTTTTACAACATGTTCACGGGAGAACCGCCAAGCGGAATGGACCATCTAAAGTTCAGTGCATCTTCAGGTTCCTATAGCCGTCTGCACGTTCACGTTCAAATGAAAAAACACCGTAGACCGTCTTCTCTTTTCAATGACAACGAACCGAAGCAGGCACGTAGCCAGGGGGGGGGGGGGGGGGGGGGAGGGGCATGGGGCCCGATTTTCCCCCGAAATCTTTCATTTTGCTGAGACCTCCTCTCCCCCCTCCACCTCATACAGCATTTTGTCATGGGCGGCCCCCCCCCCCGAAACAAAATCCTGGCTACGTGCCTGAACCGAAGACCACATGAAGTGGTGACAACTCAGCCATTTTTCCGCCCAAACGTTTTTTTATTCATTTTGAAGTGCGCGCAATCCGGTGTCACTCAGCTCGAGCCCGTAGCTTTGGCTAATGCATAGACGCCATTTTACCGCCCAAATCACGCACCGAGTGCGCGAGAGCGTCACGCGCTGGCACATTCAGAGCAACAATGGATGTCTTCACCCTTAGCGAAAACTAAGACGTTTGAAATATACCACATTCTAATTTGAGAGTATTTTAACTACAGCTCATAATTGTAAGTACACAAAAAATAGACAAAAAATACACAGTTCTTTTTTTTTTACTTAGTTCTAAAATATATTTTTGAAAATAGTTTTAAAATGCCTTTATTTAAACTACATTTGAAGTTCTCTTCATGCGTTCTGAAATATGTAAATACTAAATTAGTAGGCACAAAATACCTTTCAATTAGATTTCTTAAAATATTAGTTTATTTCATGCAAAATATACTCCAACCCTAAAAAAAGGCAGCGATCAAAAATATCTGCAGAATGCTCTTAAAATACCTGGAAATCGTAAATACTGTTGTGTTATACCCTAAGTACCTTTGGACTGCAATAATTTGGTAGTTTGACTTTAACTACCAAAGTATTGAAGAGGATCGCCTATCAGAAATTCACTTCAAGCAGATGTGGAGTACATTGAACTGCCTAAATACAACATTTGATTAGTTTGTCAATTGAGTGGTGCAGCATCGCACTGATGAATCAGAGAAGTTTATGTTATTGTTTCCTTTTTTCTATCAAGAACACACCTGATTAGTTTCTTGCACACCAAACACAAACACGGTTCGGGAACTACAACCACAACACTTGCTGATGCTGGAAAGCTTCAGCAAGAGCTGTGAGCAGATATGTGTGGCGTGGAATTGTGTTAGCGCAATGTTAGTTCACTGAATGTGTATTCTCGCAATTGTATGTGATGTGAGTAGTGACTTTAATATAGTGACGTTAATGACCATATTAAATAGTCAACTAGTAAAGAAAAGCAAAATTACTATTTTAAAGTGAAGAAACTAGCTAGACTCGCTTCATCCTGAGTGGTGCTATGCAGAGAAGCAATAACCTTTCTTCTAGGAGCCGTTTTTGTGGATATTGTTGTAGCGACTGCGCCAAATTAATATTAGTTGTACCAATGCTTTTTAGTGAGAGATATCGTCCACGAACTTCAAAACACTGTTTCCCATTTGACAGACTCCCTAGGAGAAGATAGAATACTTAGAACCTTAATAAGTGCAGAGCTGGTCACCAGCCAAATGATTACCTTGAATATGTAGGCTATATAAGGCTCTAGAGCAGTCAACGGGTCTGTGATTCAGGTGTTCAGTGCGTTATGTTGTTTGTGTTCGTTTCTGATGTGTAGTTGTGGGATGTATTGTAGAGCCTTCGAATACCACAGAAATACATTTACTAACAAAATCCAAAAAAATTAAAAAAATGCGTAGCCGCCTTTTAGGACACAAATGACATGTTGGGGGGGGGGGGGAAGGAATTATATTTTTTGTATATCTAAAATATTTTCTGATTAATATTTATGATATCTTTTGAATACATTACGTGCGTATTTCGAATGCGGACAAAATAATACAGAATGAATACAAAATGAATATTCATATTCAATATATTTCCAATTCGTTTCAAGTACGGCCTCTTTTTGCTAAGGGCACCCTGAGACAGACAGACATGTAGGCAACCTAGGCTAGAGTGAACAGGCATGATCTCTTACGGCCATTGCACCGGGAGTAGTAGCTCCCTGCGGCGGCAGCTTGGAGGGGTCGCTGTAACCCTACCGCTCCTACAGTGCTTTAATTCCTTCTGAGAGGCACGTCCTCCTCACCGTGCTGTCTTCTTTGCTCGGGGGTTGAGTTGGATAAGTTTCTAGAGTAATTGGACCTACAGGTCGTGAGGCCAGCTGCCTTCAGGGACTTATGCGGAACACGTCTTTCTCTTCGTCTCCTTAAGAAACAAGTTTGTATAGACAAGAATTTAATTATTGTAAGCCGAAACGTATTTCAATCTGCTCACTACAGTTATTTTAAGCAAGTATAATTGCACACATTTTCAATCGCATTGGTCGGGGAACAGTTGTTCAGGATGGCTCAGGCGGCGTTGGGCATGGTTGTGTGGTCGCACCCCTACGCGGCTAAAGAAGTTCCATTGCTCCTCGGCGAGAGTAAAGGCCACAAGGAAACCGCTCTCTAGCTCGGTCGTGGAAGAACATGGCAGGGCAGCACTGAGAATCTCGCTTGATTTTATTTCCAATACTCATTGCAGGGACTCAGAAAAACGAAAGAGAAGTGCGAGGAAACTTCACGAGTTGTGATCCTGGACCGGCTTGCTAGAACAGCGTCTCAGCTGAGACTGAGTGAAAGAAAGCACTGCAAAAGGTTGGGCGCACGACTGTCTTAAGACGCGGCTTGAGTCCCGCTCAGCTCGAGCGCTGGTTTTGGCATTGCTTTCTTTCCCAAAGTCTCAGCTGAGACGCTGTTTCTAGCAAGTCTGACCTGGCTGCTTGTAATGAGCTTTTTGTAGTAATACGCGGTGCGCATGCGCGGAGTATTTCATGCGCCTGGGTTCGAGAGTATCTAGTTCCAAACAATCCGCCATCTTGCATTTCTCGCCTTTGAGCGGTTTCGTTGTGTCGACCTCGGGGCGGAAGATTACGCACGATGGGGACAAAGGTGAGCTTGGGGGAGCCGTATCTATAGGTCACATCGCCTCAATGGGTGAACAGGATGTAGCTGACGTTTTGGGTGTGGAACGGGTGGGAGAGGCCTTGGGCGCGCGGTGTTTTCCAGTCACCCAGTCTCGAACCGATTCGCGTGTCTAGGTGGCAGCACATATTCGCCAAGAGGTCCATTAGTTGCAAAGGACAAGAGTCGTGGTTGGTGTAAACGCAAAGTGGAAGCCTGGAGTCATTGCATTATTAAACCAACACCATGAAAGTTGATCGTCTGACATTGTTCTTATTTGAAAAAATGAAATAAAAATTAATCCAAAGAAAGACGACCGTAGTGAGGGTTTCGCACATGTGCAACGCTTTTGATAGGGCATTGCATGGAAAGGGGGTTTATTAGACCCTTTTCCTGAGCCTCAGATTTGAACCACGATGACTGGCTGTTTGTTGCCTTACCATGAGGACCAGTCACTGCGGTTTACACATAACACTCTCCGTAAGTTTTCTACAAGTAGAGTAAGGTTAAAACTGAAAATCTAAAATTCCTGCACGATGGCGAACAAAACAGAACCAGAGCGGTTGGAAAGCTGGAACCTTAAAAAGAAAAATGTCGGGTAAAAATCTTGAAGTGAAGGAAACGAAATTCCCCTTTGTCGTCACCATCATATGGAGCTCAATATTCGCACCTTTCGTGGTGTCGGAACATGGCAGGGAGCATTGAATAGCTTATTTATAGGCACTAGATGTTTTCGAGAACTTGCTCGTGACCCTTGTTTTTTATTCTTTTTCTTGCAAGATTATTTACTCATTGCAAGAACGAGGAAGTAGCGCGAGGAAATATTTGAGAAAAGAATCCCCTGCATCAGGGACAGAATCCCCCCAGCGCCACTTTTCCTGAACTTCTCAACCTCGAATTTCAGACACCTTTCAAAAGATGGCGCAAGTGCGCGTCGTCTGCTACAGCATAGGTTCTTTTTATTATTTAGGACAATTAGTATGCTTTAAAAAAATTACAATCATAGAAAGTGATTTTAATTAGAACGAGAAAAGCACTAATTGAAGAATCGTTGCTTAAATAGCTGCCCTCTTCTTTGAAACCGTTTTCTTGCGTGCATAGTCGAGCTTCAAAATAGTCCCATGATTTAAATATATTTTAAACAAATCTGAATATGAATACGAAAAAATCACGCTTCTAGTGAACCAGCTCAGTTCCTCTAGCATACAATTAAAACAAAATTAGGTCAGATGCCAGAACGCTGTCTGAGAAAACCAAGAACGCGTTAAGGGAATTTTTAGAAATTTTACCATAATCAAGTTGTGTTTACAAGAAAACGGCTGGCGTTGCACTTCTAATATTTTGTATTCTGAGTTCCTATGTTTACCACAAGCATGCCCTTAAATGTCGTTGCTGCGTTATGATGTGAAACTGAGTTACTAGACTTCAAAATCACATATAAATGGCTCTTTTTGAGTAAGCATTAAAAAATGTGAGCGTGCTAATTAACAAAAACACGCATGCACGGAACTAGACGAGTCCTTCTTCTATTCAATAAAAAAATAAGAACGCGTCTTGGATACATTACAAGTCTAGAAACTTGGAATGCATAGAGGTATGTCTTTAAAATTATCAAAACTTGCACTTTTTGTTTTCTTATTGTGCATTAAGTTTTAAAAAATGCGTACCATATTTTGCACAAAAGGGTGATGATGAATTGGCTATTTATTTGCAAAAAGAACGAAATATGTAACACGCGCACAGACGCGACATTTGCACAGCAAACAGGAGCGTTAGCAGAGCTGCCACCGGTATTATAGTTGGGGCCGTGGGACCGCCGCCTTAACAGCCGTGATGTTGCAAGCGCCCCGGCGTACGTTCTCTTGCGTTTGCCTCCTCCTTCTTTCCTGTATTCCAGGAAAGGAGGAGAAGGAGCGCTCCCCGCGCCGCCAACGCGCCGAGCGTTATTCGTCGAATTCAGTCACATGACGAGCAGAATCCAGGGCCGTGCAGGAAACCCGGCGCTACGGGGATGAACGCGGAACTCTGGCTCCGGAGGGGACCTATCCAGGAGCGTGCAATCGCAACCTTGCCAGGTATATTCCCCCGCACTGGCACCGGTCGTGACGTCTATTTCAGTTTTTCTGCCCCTTCTTAAAACTATCAAGAGTGTGCGTGCATAGTAATGACAGGCGCTGATGATAAACTAGAGCGGAGATTTCGAAAACTCCTTTTGTGACGTCACGGTCCGGTAAGGTAAACCTTTAGCGGTACATTGAAATTTATTTTCGGCTGCCTCCATGCACCAAATTAAAAGTAATTTTGATATTCGAGATACTGGAACTCAAAGGAAGACGATTTAAGTGTGCTTCCTCAAGTACATAACAGCTTCATCTTCCCTTTAAGGCGGGATCCGTCAGCGTGGTGAACATGTCGTGAGCTCTAACACACAGTGTGAAAAAGGCATGAACCCGAGCTGGTGACTAATGCATTGGCACTGCTTAAAGGCGATGACTAATTTTTATTAGAACAAGGTTATTCGTTGCCTAAAACCCCTGTGTGTAAATAAAATAATGGCATCAAATTTTTATTTTCATGAACATATCACAAATACATGTAAATACCATTAAAACACCCATCGCAAATTAGCAATATTGTTTCCAACCAACTACTGTAATTCTTTAGATTACCTCTTTTTCAAAATTCATTGCGAAAGTGCTAGAATAATTCAATTTTATGCGAATTGTGTCACTTCTGCGACCAACTAGACTTCCTTTTGTGGAACTTAATCAAATCTGCCGCGTATTTGAATCAGCCTAACCTTATAGAACTCTTCCTAATTTGGCACGGCACAGAATAATCAAGTCTGGGCAAAGCCTTACAGCAGAGACTTCATGTATTGCTTTCTTTTTTGTTAAGACGCGACTTTGAAAGCTTCGGCTCTCCATAATCTCATCATCCAGAGATAAAAAAAAATATATATATATAGTTGTAAAGGCAATTCGTGCTAAGGGTGCCTTTCAGTGCGAGAACAAACCCTAGTTTAACGATATAAACTCTCGCTTATTCTTATGTCCAGATAAGATATAAAAAGCAGTAAATTTCTTTAATTTGATCACTGCTTCACACTCAAAAGGAGAGAGCGGCAAGGAGGCTCTTTCGAACTCCCCGCGTCCAGCGCGCGCTCGTTGCCTTTCGCAGTGCTTTGGCTGCGCGTGCACGCACGATGCTCCCCTGACGCTGACGTGTTTTCGAAGCTAGAATGCTCGCGATGAAGACGGAACTACTGAGACTCCTCCCTGCCGTTCTTATCGTGTCAGGGACTATAACATGACCATAATATCAGCCCGTTCTTGTCCATGTCTGATCAGCCGATAGGAACAAATCTCTGCTCGGATCGTGGCGATCAATCAATGGAAAAATTTGAGCCCCGGCCCACGTGACCAAACTTTCTCTGTGTATTTACTGTGAAAGCAGGCCCGCGATGAAAGCTTCGACCTCTGTCGCACTCCCTGGATTTCGATGCGAGCACCTTGAATTGTTGCCGGGATGACATCTAGGGACCTAAATTCTTTCAGCATCAAAGTGCAAGGCTCAAGCGCTGTCGAGTCGCTCAATCGTGTGCAAGAAGGCAAAATTAACAACTCCCCAAGCTGCGCCCAAAAGGAATTCTGCGACAGGTGATGGAGTTGTTTGCGCACTACGGGTTGGAGCACGAGGAGCTCGGTCTCTACCAGTGTTGCTGAGTTGCCACTCCGGAGTGGGAATGATTCCGGAATCATTCAGCACTTTCGCAACCCCCTGAATGGAATGATAAGGGAATTAGAAGCCTTTGACCCGGAATGGAGGGGGAAAAGAAGGGGCTCGGTTTTTATGCGATCTGTGTCGATTTTCATCAGGGCCTACGGGCTGATGGCCCAATTCGCTAGAGCATGGTAAGTGGCTCGGAAGAGCATTATTGCACTAGAGGTGACTGAAGACTTGATTGTCT
Source organism: Ixodes persulcatus (assembly GCA_013358835.2). NCBI lineage: Eukaryota > Metazoa > Arthropoda > Arachnida > Ixodida > Ixodidae > Ixodes > Ixodes persulcatus. The sequence continues at coordinate 489,064 of JABSTQ010011335.1, read as the reverse complement.
CACTGCCTAATGCTCATTCGAGGATGAAAACAGCCAACACCGCCTAAAAGACAAGGCAGTAGTGCTGACATTTTTGCGTCACCAGCGAAGGCCAACGATGGACATAGAGTGGAAACAAGTGCTACGTCATCGCTCCGCTTCGAGTCAGGTTTGAGCCGAACGTTGACGCAATCGTAGTGTCCAATCTGCACCCAGCGTTGGCCTTCGCTGATGACATATCTATCAGCGCAACGGCTTTGTTATCTAGAAGGTATTGAAATCACGCGCCCTCGGGGCAGTGACGAAAACTAAATAGTTGTAGACGGAGAAGGTGCCGTTCCCGGCGCCGCGAGACGTTACAAAGCGGCTGTTGTAATCATGTGCGGTTAGCATGCAGCTTTCAAGCAGGGGGTCAAACCGAACCCGAACCGACCGAAAACCGGAGCAAAACCGTTATTTTTAACTGAACCGAAAGACTCGGACCGAAATCAAACATCTGATATTGAACCCGAACCGGAAGGAAACCTTTATCTCGTGTGACGGTGACGGATGTGACGCACTATGAATTGGCTCGTGTCGCTGGTAGCATCCATCGCGGTACATCGTAAGGTGAAACAAAGTATATCTATCTGACTATGCTGAGATGCTAAAGATCTAATATTTTTGTGTATGTGTTTGTGTGTGTGTGTTTGTGTGTTTTTTTCTTGCTGCTGCGCAATATTCCTCATAGAAGGAGGAAGCGTACATCAGCATCAAAATAAAAACAGAAGGTTGACGGCTGGCGGCGCGTTTTTTCCACGGTGGTGAAATCTGGAGGCGCCAAGAGGCGAAGCCGCGACAATCGCGACACTGCGGCGCGGGCCGCCGGGGCGCGCAAGACACGTGCCACGAGCGGGTGCTCCGCCGCCATTCGCTTCCAAGGGCCGCTCGAGACACGGGCATTGTGCACTGGTGCATTTGACACTACTTGCAAGACAAACGCAAACACATCGAGGGGCATTACGTGCGGCAACATCGCTGCTGTTCTGCACTCGCAGAGGAGGAGCCGTCTCGTGTACTGGCTGCCGCCTGCCTCCTATGAACTAGATTGGCCGTGGTGTCACTCATCCGCCGAACACTTTGTGAGGTCGGTCTATAATTTTCGGAAAACTTATACCATTCCGAAGCGAGCTACAGAGCATGCTTCAAAACATACCCGATACCAATATTGTTCTTCTTACACGTTATGTGACATAACTGCGCTTCCTTTTCGCTTCCAGTTTCGCTCTGTCTCATAATCCTCTCGTACTCGTGCCCCTGCACAAAGTAGCTATTTTTTTTTTCTTTTTCCTCCTTGCTTTGTTTTGCTCAAACCACATTTGGACACATTCCGAGAATCATTATAGCAGCGTAACATTAGGCGCCCAGTAAACGATGGCTCACAGTACGCTTTTACTTTCATTCAAAGGCATTTCAATCAACGGAATCATCGTATTTATGCAAATAGGGTTAACGCTCTAGCAAAAGAATGAGTGATCAATATTAAAAACCTAAAGACGAGGGGTTTCCTTTAAGTACGAAATGTAAAAACGTGTCGCTATACGTTTCAGTATAAAACGTTTATTTTGTTCCTACACCTTGTCGTTGAACACTTTGCGCTGATTTATGAGTGTAAAAAATAGTTTCAACATAAGTAAATAATCAATAGACTGCCTTTTGTTGGCAGCTGTGGAATACCTGCACAATGGTGTACTAAAACCGTAACGTCAGGACACACTTTAGACGTTTGGTTGGACTGAAAGGCAAAAACACATCCACAAAAAAAAGGTGATGAGCGCAGTGACGTTAAACTTTTTACGCTGTTTGATTGCCTCGTCGACTCCTTGCGTTGGCCCCGCTCCAACGTTCGCTATCTTATGGAATGACTTGCACGTTCCAAGATGTCAGTTGTTTTACCATTGTGCAGTGGTCCCGACCTTCTAATAATCGGCACTCAACTTTCGAAAAGGTTTATAAACGCTTCTGTATAGACCTTTCCAATGTTTACAAAATCACAGTCCAGCGTGCGATCTTCACAGTCCAGCACGTGCGTGTTCGTCGCTTCGGAAAGCGAGCGAAGCACGCGCCATACGCACGAACACTCAAAATGGCACCGGACACACGTTCTTTCTTGGAAAGGTCTATAGTAAAGTGGTCATTTGAGCTATACTTCGTCTCACCTTAGCATGGACTATTGTTAGCCGCGCATGCTAAAAGCGCGAGCTATAGTTGCTTCGGATGAAGCCTCGGCGGCTGCACGGGCGCTCGTGCAGCGAGTGTTTCAGTCAAAGCAGTCAAGGCTGGCCGCTCGCGCTTGCACAGCCTTAGCAGTTAATCCATGCTAAGGTGAGACGAAGTATAGTTGGTACATCACTAATATTAAGGCTGCGGTCCCACGGCAGCCATCTTGAACAAGGCGTTAGTTCAACCAATAGATGGCGACACGCACCCGTGGGGTGGCCGAAACATTGGTTCACGGTGGGATGGCTCGAGCACCATCACGTTCCCCTCGTGGCCTTGCTCGCGCCGCTGCCAGCTGTGCTCAGCTGGCTCAATAGCGTGGCGCAGCAAACGCATGTATGTGAGAATGTCAGGCTTTGTATAAATTGTTCTCTGATATACACGATTGCAAGCAAAGCGACTGGCCGCCGCCATTTCTCTGCTCGTGCGGGAAAGCTCATGCGATTTTAAGCTTGCCAAAGCTATCTTCACGCGCACGTTACACGTGCTTGCACGCCTGGGGCACCAGTCGTGATGCCATGCTACAGTGTACTAGAATACGTGGGTAGTGTTGGGACCGGAGCGGCTCGGCAACGGGAGCTCGAGAGGGCGCGTGTATTGACTGTTCGTGGCGGCGCTGTAGTCGAGTTATCCGAAAAAAATCGCGCAGCCCGCCTTTTTCCTTTTTTTTTTACTTTGAACGGTGCACGTGTCGGTACCACGATTTTATACACTCCGTTTCACCTTATGTTGTACCGCAGCGAATGCTAGAAGCGCGAGCTCATAGCATTGGCAGCTGCCCTTGGTGCACGAGAGCTTGTGCCGCCGAGATGTGCTCTAGAGCAAGGAGCTCGCGCTTGTAGCCTTTCTTGCGGTACTACACAAGGTGAAACAGAGTATAGTTCCGTGTGTTTTTCACTTCGAGTGGTGCGCGTGTCGGGACCACGATTTCATAGTTCCGTGTGTTCGATCGTAATATGCTTTGAATCTTGTGTTCTGATTTTGCGGATGGTGAACGCGTAAGGGTAGTGCCGCAATGCCGTCGGCGAAACAGCGACAGAACTCTTGCTCTGCACCTGATTGCAAAACGGGCCTCATTCGAGTGAAAGGAGTGAAAACGGCGTCCCTTTTCGGCGTTCCAAAGGACAGAGCCAAAGGAGATTTTTGGGAGAAGAATCTGCAGCGATCGGACAAGCGTCTTGGAGAAACAAGCGCTGTCTGCGAGCTGCACATCGAGCCCCGCTTCATCCTTTGAGACTACGTCCACATTATCGGCGGAAAAGGAGTGAGGATCCCTCGTGGACACCCAGCGCTTACGCCAGACGCGATACCGACTCTGCTGCCAAGTGTACCCCAGTACCTGAGTGATGACCTTCCCGCAGGACGAGAGGAAAGGAAGCGGAAGGCAAGTTCACCAGAGCCCATCGTTGCAAAGCGTTCGTGGCTCGCTCGGGAAACTGACCCGTTGTCACCAGTGGTGAACAGCGAAGCTCCTGCTGCGATCCCACAAGGCATCGATCGCGACGCACTAGGCTCTCTGAATGTGCCAACTCCTTACTGGGCTGTTCACAAGCTTAGCAACTTCGACGGTGTGGCTTATTTGGAGACTGCTCTCGAGCCAAAGTCTAACAAAATCAGCATCGGAAGGGCGGTGTTCTTTTGTTTGGACAGCTTACCCGATGTGGTATGCCAAGCATACCTACAGGGCCACTTCGTATATGACACTGCCGTGAGAACAACTCACGAAGCTGAAGAGGCACTTCGACGGGCTGCATCTCTCGCTCTTTGCAGTGGGGCACTTTCAAGTACAGAAATATCAACAGCGGACCTCACCGAGGGACTTCAAAGGAAGCTTTGCAACCAGGAGGACGTCATCTACAGCAGAAAAGAAGACAGAGAAGTTAACCTGGGGTATTAAAAACATACTAAATCAATCTCGGACTTTAGTATGTGCCATTTCGTTCCATTATAATATAAGAGAGAAAAAAAAAACTGCTTCCGAGTTTTAGATATCCCTTTCAAATATCTAATGTTCGGCCTTGGCGACTAAGGAAATGGGCATTTCATTTAAAATGCTCACCATCCGACAAACCGAAAGTCGCAGCTAATTCTACGCTGAAACAACTTGCAATCCGCTTCTTTAAAGTCGCAATTGTTTTTTTGTAAAGGAAGGATAATGTAGCTTGTACCGTCCAATACATTGAAGCATCATGTTGCTAATGATCGTGCCGCAGCGTAATTGATGCCGCGGTACGACCGCTGGCAGGTCGTAGCTGTATCAGAAATCCTATGTGCACTCCACCAAAGCGTCACCAAAGATTCATATTTTCGCGCGTGCAGCCGCGCATGCGCACACCTTCTGGATAATGCGCCGGTGTCGACACCTGTCGCGATTAATACCACGCGCTTCAGGCGAGCCCCTCCGGTCCCAACACTACCCAAGTATTCTAGTACACTGTAGCCATGCTTGCAATGGACCTCTTGGCGAATATGTGCTGCCACCTAGACACGCGAATCGGTTCGAGACTAGGTGACTGGAAAACAACGCGCGCCCAAGGCCTCTCCCACCCGTTCCACACCCAAAACGTCAGCTACATCCTGTTCACCCATTGAGGCGATGTGACCTAGATACGGCTCCCCCAAGCTCACCTTTGTCCCCATCGTGCGTAATCTTCCGCCCCGAGGTCGACACAACGAAACCGCTCAAAAGCGAGAAATGCAAGATGGCGGATTGTTTGGAACTAGATACTCTCGAACCCAGGCGCATGAAATACTCCGCGCATGCGCACCGCGTATTTCTACAAAAGGTCCATTGTCTATTCACCGATGTTTGTTTGCAAACAAGCTCGCTGCCGCCCACTATTGGCGGACCCCTGCGCGCTTCCGGTTTTCTTCTTCTTTTCCTCTTGTCACACATCCTTTTGTTATTTGTAATACGTTCTACAAAGCGCGCAGGTTCTTGCAAACCTATTACAGGTACCTCTCCGAAGGAAAATCTTCTTTTCCGATCGCTGTATGTTACTGAAGAAGAAATAAATACACTACCGGAAGTCTAGTGGGGCACCAAATACTGTGGCGCCCTCGTGGTACCAACTCCCACCGAAGGCGGTGAATTGGGAGATGCGGTTCGGCGGTTGCCACGGCCTTTCGCAATAAATCTTACCAAGAAGGAATCAATTGTTTATTGACGTGTCAATATTCTTTCAATGAAAACTTCTTCTGCAGGAATGCACACTCTAAAAAAAAAAAAGGGAGGAGAAATGGAGGAAAAAGCGATGTTCCTCCTTGTCGCCAACGGAAGGGAGGAAATCGCACCCATTCCTCCATTTCACCGATTTAGATGCAGCGCCACCTGGCGCCGCTTGAAAAAGGGACGAAACGTTCCTCCCCCATGTTCGCGGCGGCAGCGGCGGTGGAACCGTCGCTGCCGCCGCGAACATGGGGAACCGCCGCTGCCGCCACGAACATGTTCAATGGCGGTGACGGCAACTTGAGGGCTTGGTTACCGTCACCTAGAGCAATCCCACTACTGCCCGTGCGCAGTGCTAGGAGAGAAAAAGCGGAGCTGTGGGGGCTAGCGGAGGTACACTAGTTTAACAAAACACGCGAGGCGTGTGTCTCGCAAGAATCACGCCGTATGTGGCCGCTTCGAGATCGTGCTTGTTCATGGTGGATGAAACCTTGCCGCTGCGATAAGTACAGGTGGCGACTTATCACTGGCATGGCAAGCACGACCACTTTCGCCGCGTTACTTGCTACATGACAAGTAACATAGTAACACTGGAGCGAGGGAACAAAAAAAGGACGGGCAGACACAGAAATCGTCATGATCCTGGAATTCTTTTTTTTTTTTTTTTGCGTGATTACGTAGTTGCTAAGATCGCTGCTCAATTCGACTCGACACGTCTCTACGTTCCTAGCCCCGTCACCTTCGCGAGAAACATATACTCTTGAAATAAAGCGTACGTACCATACAGCGAAAGGTAATCCGTGCGGCGTTTATTTCAGTTCTGTGTAAAACAGAACAGCATATCCAGTCGATAGGAAAGAGCACTGTGTTGCGGCGAGTGGCTGCGTCCGACACACACTGTAGTCCGTCGACATCGGGATAACGACCGGCTTGCGGGAGCACGCGTTTTTTTGTTTTTTTTTTTCAAAACCATAACCTCGCACAAGGAATGACACTGAAATGACGATTCGGCGAAGGAACGAAGCAACGGATCCGGGAAACAAGGTCAACTATTCATTCGGGAAGAGTCCACCTGGAAGAAAGGGTAGTGCAGACATTCCATTCCGGTTGCGGGGCGAAGTGGGGGAGGGAGGTCGGATCCGCGGGCTTGAAGGAACGGATCATTCACTACAGCGGACGGCTCACCGCAGCTTTTTTAGTTTGTGCGGCATCTCCTGCTACTGTGTGCTACATATCAAATAACGCAGTCCCAAAAAGAAAAAAAAAAATGAAGTGAAACAAAAACCCCGTCGCACTTTTCTTTTATTTTATCCGGCCGACTTAGTTCGTTATCGCGCGGTTCCTCTCGTGTCGTGATACGAGCGCGGCTGTAGTACACGACCAAGCCGACCCGGCGTTAACAACGTGGATTTCAAGTCTACTCGTCGCAAATGTACTTGTGACGTACTTTTAAAAGAAGCAAGGATGAACATAAGCTTACTCGGTAATAAATTAACGTTCTATTTAGATAGCGACATGAATAGAAGATAACTAACAATTTCTGTACAAACTTTTATTTTAGCTTTAGTGTCCGAAATAGTTGCATTGCGTTAGCTCTCGTAACGCTATATTCTGCAACGGGTTGCAAACGTTCTCTAAAACATGAAAACGCGGTTCCGTATACGGTATATATAGCCGACGCCATACCCATAACGGATTGCTTATTGAGTTGCGGAAGTGACTGAACGATCTACTAAAACTCTCAACACAGGCTTTTTAACTTTCTGACTTGTGCAACGTGATGTTTTCAAGCGGTTGCAATATATCACCAAAGACATTTTCATTTTAGTTGTCTGCTGCCATACCAAAGTCATGGTTCGTGTGTCCTTATCACTCCCGGGACTTACTTTTTTATAGGAAAAACGCTCCAGGTTAGAAAATTAAAACAATATTAAATTTCTCTAATACGGGCGACAAAGCATGACCCAATATAAGTTCTCTGCTGTTGCAAGAAATCTTGTTAAAACCAGTAATAATTTTTGTTTGAAAAATTAATTGAAATACTTGTGCAACAATTAAAATTATTATTACCCCACCAAAACCTGAAAATAGATTACACTGGCACTGAACACTCCAATCAAGCAATAGCTTGGTTGCAAATTTTAGCACCAGTGCACTGCATTTCAACACTGCATTGCCAACATGATTCTTCGAACTTATTAAAAAAATAATTATTACATTTTAGTTAATTAGCCTAATGATCTACATTTGCTTTGATCAGGGTGTTGAATTAAGAGATGGGGGCTACTCCAAGAGACAATTCAAAAAATGTATTAAGCACGAGTAATATTTATTCCGTCACTCCATGTTTTACGACAAATGAAGGCAGTCATCGGCCAAGACGGATTCAAAAATAACGCTGCCATATATAGAGAGGGTGCGAACTTAGCGTACGTAGAGAGGTGTGGGGGTTCGGCGTCGCTGCGCTGTTTTTGTTGTGGGGTGTTCTGCTTGTGTTTCGTGCATTCTGTGTGTTCAGTGTTGTATGTGTATTTACCATGCAGCGTTCGAGAGGTAGGGGATACTTGACAATAAAATTAGCGCTTCAGCAACATTTTTTTTTCTGTTGTGAGCGCCATCTGGTGGAAGCTATATAAACTACACGTGGGGAGCAAATTTCCTCCATTGGGCGAGAAAAGGTGGCGATTTTCCTCCCTTCTTAGGGGAGGAACGTTTTCTTCGTGAGCAAAAATAGGTGGCAACTTTCAATGAAAAGACAGTGAGTGCGCAGGCGAGCTGGCGGATGTTGATCAACTTTCGTCCCTTCTTAGGGGAGTAAATTTCATCTCTTTTGTAGGGTGGCAAATTTCCTCCTTTTAGAGAGTAACATACGAGACATTTCATTTCCTCCCTTTAGGGAGGGAGTACTACTCCCTTTTTTTAGAGTGTATGTTCCGCTTCGCTCGCAGAATAAAACCAAATACTTTACTGGTAATGTATTTAGTAAAACAAAGCTTACCTTCTGTATAAGTGCAATGCCCTCAGTTTTCGCGTGATTACACGCTTGTTTGTCATTATTGTTTTCGTTTCTCACTGCGATTCAGTTCGTGCTCTTTTGTGCGCCACATGCATTAGAGACCAAGGCAACCCAGGAGCATTCTATTTTGCGGATTGTAAAAACAAACCTATGCAACTTGCCACGTGTGCCACCCATAATCAATACAAAATATTCTAAGCTTCACATGTGAGCATTTGCCTGAGTAAACATTGTTGTTTGTCAAGAAAAAGTGAGATTGTATGAAATCACGTGGGAAAAACTCGTTCAAAGCACGCGACCGTTGGCATGCAGTGAATACTCATTATCGGCGCCGAGATGATTGGCAGCTGTCAGCTGGTGGAGCTTTTCTATCAACCCAGAGTTAGAATGTTTTCTTCTTTCTGTTGTAAGCAATCAGGAGACAACTTACATCAAATCTGAGGGTAATAAAGTACTATGAGCATTCAAACATAACGGCCTGAGCAGTATATGTGTACAAGCTTTAGCTTTTGATGCACCCTTAACTTTCGATACGCTCAACGCTAGTGCAAAATGTAGGGCTGTTTCATTCTTAATCAACGTACCATGTGCGTGCTTACACTATATTTTACACAACGTCAAACGCTACCCGTTTGCATCCTTTTCATTTTTGCACACCCCTACTTGCGCGCATAAATCACCAGTTAAGACTGGTACAGGATGTCACAAAAAATAAATTTACAGGGTTTTTTTACCGCAAAAATAAACTACGCATCGCCGAACGCTCATTCTCCGCCTGAAGGTAGCGTTAGGTCACAACCAGAAGCCAACGTTTCATCCCGAACGGACACCTTATTCAGAAGTTAAGGAATTTTCTGAAAATTTCAGTGGGCAAATGGAGCCCATTTTTGCCCATTTTCGGTTTCTGGTGCCATAGAGCCCCATGTATTCGAAAACTCTGTCGGCCGCCGTTTTCCTATTGAACTTTTCAGAAAATCACTTATAACTTTTGAACAAGGTATCGGATCGGGCTGAAACTTTGACATCTGGATATGACCTCTAGCGCTACCTTTGGGCGGAGAATGAGCGTTCGGCAATGCCTAGTTTATTCTTGCGGTAAAAACAAAAATGTAATATTTTTTTTTGTGACACCCTGTACATTGCTTAAACTATGTGCAAAAGCTATCCACAGACCCAGAATGTTTGTCTGGCCAGTCATTGCATTTATCACTGAGATCGTATTAAAATTAATTCTTATCATTTATTGCTGTGAGTTAATTTTTAACGTCGGCGTTTTTTTTATTATGGCCCCCGCGCCAGTCCTACTTTTGGTTTACCAAACTCAACATCTAAACCTGAGAGTCATTTTTTGTGTCTTCCAGTCTCGTGGTTTTGGTCAAAATAAACACCCAGCTACCTAAATGAGACAACTGACCGCCCCAAAAAATTGTTCATTTATTTTTTTTTATTTTTTAGGTAGTTAATTCTACAAGCTAGAATTTGGAAACCCATGTCTATCACGTTATCACGTTTTTCTGGAAATCCACAAAGAGTCAAACACATGTACTACAAAAGGGCCGGCCCGTCATATTGCCGCCCGCAGAGCCGAGAAAGCAACGCTCGATCATGGACTTCTCGAATATTCGCGTTCATTCTCGCACCGGACGTAACTTTCGCCCTGCTTTCTTGTTCTCGAAAGTGCCAGTTCAACCTCGCCCGGAGAGCGCGACGCTCGAACCTTCTTTTGCCGAACTTTCGAGATGGTGACGCACTGTAGATAAGCAGCAGCCAGCGACCTTGTCGAGTCAGTCTCGCTCTCGCTCTCTGTTACGTTGCCGAATCGCCGCCTGCTTTTCTGCTGCCTCGAGGCTCTTTCTTTACTTTTGTTGTTTGGCACAAGTTCGCCGATTGAACCTTTATTTTTCAGTTCACTGTTCATCCTCTCGTTACCTTCATTCGTGTCAATATAAATCTGATCACATTGAAATATGTGTAATTGGCCTCTGAAATCTCCGATAACGGCGAACAGGCAATTTTATATTTTTCAACGCGTCGGTGGTTTTGTTGTGCATGTGTCTCGTCATTTGGCTGAGGACGATTTTCGCGTTTTGTCACGCCCACATTTGCTGGAGACGTGAGCTCGGAGCGTAGGCAACTGGCCCCCTTGCACGAGAACTGCCGTGGCCGTGCGCGTTCCAAAGAAAGCTCGTGCAGAGAAAAACAAGCAAAGGACCAGGGATGTCAAATTCAGGATCTAGAAAAAGACCACACTGTATCGAAGCGCCACCACACACGATTTCTCGCATTGATGTACAGGCCTGGAAGGCGATCCCACCGCCATCTGTTGGTTCAGAATCACACTAACCAAGGGTGGGGTTGCACCTTAAAGGGCCTCTGGCACGCCAAAAAAAAAAATAAATAAATTTCATGCTAAACGTTGCAATGGCATATCAGGACATTACAAAAAAATTGTTTCACTATAGAGTTGCGTAGTTTTTTTATAAAAAGTAGAAATACGAGGCCCAATTCAAAGTTCCCGCCGTGCACTGTGACGTAACAGTGTACCGCAAGGTGTCGGGGCGGTCAGAAGGGAGGCATCGACCTACGTCACTACAAGTGGGATCACCGGAAGTCACGTGAGTTTCACTCCTCGTGCTCTCCACGACCGTGCCTAAGACTTTTTTTTTCTTTTTTTTTATTCTGCTCTTCGTACGAGCGATCGCAGAAAACGAAGTTTCAGTTCCACTAGCTCGTTATCCCTGCACCGTTGGTTAGTTGGCGTGCTGTAAAATTTGAGGACGAAGAGTCAGTGGATCGACGTGATGGAGGTCAATGATGAAAGCGTTGCGAGTACAAGCCAGTGTACGAGTGCATGCCGTCAGTCCGATGATACAGGGCTATACTGGGCGCAAAACAAGCTATCAAGTTTTGAAAAAAAAAAAAAAAAAACTAGAACGTTTGCAGAAATTAGGATTGCTAGCATACGACACGCCCGATCGCATTGCTGAAGGTTGAGACACCGAGGTCGTTGAATCATCGGATACTCTCCAGGCTGAAGATGCCTGCCGTCTAAAGAATACGAACGGGTGAGTGTACCAAGTACAAGTAAACGTCGAGCATAAAGTACGTATTTTGTCTAGAACATAAGTAGAACTTGTTTACTAGGTGCTCATGCGGCCGATGTATGTCTCTCAGAAATGCATGCAGTGTGATCTCTTCTTCAGTTGCTGAAATACCGGGACAGTCCCTCACACAGCACCTTCTAGGCATTGTAGTTGATCACGTCAATTCACTGACTCCGCTTCTTCTACCTTTACAGCAACGTTAAACGATGAAAAGCAAATAAAAGAAACCTTGTCTGCTTGGATCGCTCGTGGAGGTGCGGTGAATGACAAAAATATTTAAAAAAAATATTACACGCGCTCGCGGTAAGCACGAGGAGGAATACAACTCACGTGACTTCCGGCGATGCCTCCCTTCTGACCGCCCCGACACCTTGCGGTACACTGTTACGTCACAGTGCACGGCGGGAACTTTGAATTGGGCCTCGAATTTCTATTTTATATAAAAAAACTACGCAACTCTATAGTGAAACAATTTTTTTTTTAATGTCCTGATATGCCAATTCAACACCTAGCATGAAAAAAAAATTTTTTTTTGGGCGTGTCAGAGGCCCTTTAAACAGCGCACAAAACAGCGCTCTTTCGTTCTACTGTCCTTTTCTCTTCCGCCGATGTTTTGTGCGCTGTTTAATATTAGTAGCTTCTGTATAGAAAGTGCTCAAGCGTGGCTAACAAGTACAGCTTGCTTAGGAAAAACAGGTGTCCTCATTCTAATGATCAGTTCTGTCCACACTTTAACCTGTCTGTGTGTACATAATCTACCCCATCTTTCCGTAAGACAACTGTGATTGCAGAACCGCTTTCCTGATATCTGGTTTGCTAAGACGCTCTAGTGGTGACTAATTCCCTCACTGTCATTGGCTTGCCTCTCGAGAATACATAACCATGGTAGTTACGAAAATTTGACGCCACATGGAGTTTATTGTTACAATCGATTTTCGCTCGGCTTGCTTTCTTTTGTTGGGGGGATAAGTGTGTTGGTTTACCAAAGCCCTTGACTAACTCATTCAAGATTCGCGCCGCAGGCTGTTAAGCCAGTCGCTGTTGTTGTGGGGCTGCAATAATATCGATTTTTTTTTTCCTTGGTGCTTTCATGGGTTGATGTATGCGCCGAAACATACTCGTCTGGAGTATACAATGATATGCCTTCATCTCAGCGCCATACGATATCGAGGTCAGCAGATCAAAGGAGAGGGCTTACTTTTGATGATTAGAAAACAGGACCCGCCAACTTGCTTCAATATTATGATTAATGGGACTCGGATTACTTACTATCCGCTGTGACGCATCTGGTCAAAGGTCGCGGTGGTATGATTCGACTGAAATAGGAATCCAAAGGAACAGAAACTCATCTCCTCTTTAATCTCAGATATCTCCATGTAGTGCGGTTGGGAAGACGTTAGTGTCAGATAACCTGGTTTAAAGCTAATGAATACTGCAAACGACTTATTTTTCGCGGGCTCAATATTTCGCGATTTAGGTCAAAGCTGAAGATCTGGAATAATTCGCGGGTTCTAATTTTCGCGACGCGGTGGGATCTCAATATAGATTTCAATGTGTTTACATTTTTCCAGAATCGTTCGCGGGAGCCATTTTTCACGAATTGCAGGCGATTCGAGAATTTCGCGAAAATTAGGTTGTTGCGAAAATTAAAACATTTACAGTATGTGGATTTTATTATTCGCTTTTTTTTAATGATATATTGCAGTTTTATTACTTTGCTAACAATTCTTATTATTACATAAGACGAAAAACATGTTAAAATGAGGGGTTCATATAGTCTTTGAGAGCAAATAATGTGCGTGAAATTGCAGAAATTGTAAAGAATAATTCATACTACGTGGAGAAAGAAATAGACGATCAGAAATTAATAATGAGTATGCAATCAATAAACATTCACCGTAATTCGAACATTTACACTCGAATTCACAACAGTAAAAATCAAGCCTGCGAAAATTTTTCTTTTATTTTCGGCAGAAGTTATGGCTTATACCAGACCACGGCAATCAAGCTACGCCTGCACAGATCGCCCGGTTTGGTCATTTGACCGTCGAAGGACGGCAGCAGGACGAACACTCCCAACGTTTGCTCTCATTTACATACCTAAATTTTGTATTGTATATTCTTTTTAAGCAATGCCGTATAAAACTATATTTGTTTCACATAGAATACGAAAGCATACACTATTCTCTTTTTTATTAAGCAAACTCCAAAGAAGCATGGTACATCATCTTGTGGGTTTCCGGCAAAGTGTGGTTTCAGTTACATCCGCTAATCGCGCCCCTCATGGTTGAACTTACCCATTTATTTTTAGTTACACACGTTACACGTTTGAAGCGAAACATGTTAAATAGCACAGTTTCGAAGTTACACGTGCAAAATTCTCGAATTCATCAGACGAACCCTACAAGATGCCCGCATGTTTTAAAAGTGGCTTATGAAACTTACATTAGACTTAAACTAGAGTATGCTGCACCATCTTCCAACCTCCATCAATCACACCTTATCGACACACTAAAATCAATGCAAGACCGAGCCACTCGTTTCATAGTATCATCATACGATCATTTCGCCAGTATTTCGGCCTTAAAAATAAACTCGGACTAACCCCTTTGCATTTCGAAGGCAGTACTACCGACTCTGTTTTTTTCACAAAATGTATTCCAACACTTTAAAAAAAAGGGAAGCGCGACTTACTCTCCGAGGGGAGCAAGTGAGTTGCCACAACCATTAGTCCCCTCGGGGACTAACGGGAAGGGGAGTAACAGTTGCACCCCTCCATTAGTCTCTCGCAGTTCCTCCGATGGGATCAAATGTTACACCGTTTCAATTGCACCTCGAGGACCAACTATTAGGCCCTTGCACTTGGTACCCTGGGACCAGCTGTTACACCGTTTCAATTGAACCCCGAGGACGAACTGTTAGGCCCTTGCACTTGGACCCCTGGGACTAACTGTTACACCGTTTCAAATGAACCCCAAGGTCCAACTGTTAGGCCCTTGCACTTGGACCCCTGGGTCTAAACGTTGCGCCCTTGGATTTAGACTTCTGGTACTAAAGGTTTATCCTTTACATTTGATCCCGAGCCACAAATCTTCGAAACGAAATTGGGCAGTTCAGGTTAAACGTAGCTTTATTGCCTCGTAGATACACATCGCATTCAAGGATGACTGAAGTCGAAGTTCCTGGGCGGTAGAATCCACGATAAGGCCAAATTCCGAAGAGTGCACTTGCGTCAACGATGGCTTGGACACTGGGACGTCTTTCCAAACCGGTCGTGGTCCCAGCCCCGTTTATTAGGGCACCGGCAGCTTCTTGCCTGTTTGCGAGGAATTTGGATTATTAGTAACAGGGCAGCGTGAAATACCCGATCGCTCGACAAAAGTATGAGATATAACACACGCAGAATAAAATAACAAATAGGCTGCATAACTGCTACAATGGTTCACATCAAACATGCGATCTGTTGACATCAGACCAGCGCAATATTAGATTTTTAGTAGACCGTTCGCTGCGAATTACAGACCCAGCGTGTGAGTGCTCAAACTATGCTTCAAAGTGACGGCACGAACTCCCACCATCAACGCGGAAGTCTACTGTACAATCGAATAAATGTCTCCATTAATACCGGTTCTCAGATGTAGCGAAGCGCTGATGTAGCGCTGCTCACGTGTCGTGAGCTACTTTTCGTCTGCCATGAGCAACAATTTTGTGATACAAAGCTGGTGACTGCTCCCGTCAGCACGCGCTTAGCGCAAGGTAAGCGCTATGATTGTAGCGCTCCGCTGCATGTGTGGACAGACTTTTATGGTCAAGCGACCCAGCCAGGGTCTGCAAAACACAAAAAAAATAAGCCATCGGTAGAACTGGCAGTTCGCTCGATACGATTGAGTATGAGGTCTCTTTCTGCATAACAAAATCAGCAACCGTGGTGCCAGAAAAGAATAGAGCATGGCGCGCGCTTTGCAAGCTAGAGAACGCGCTCAAAATCAAACACTTTCTGAAGCCGCAGTTAATGAATACACCACAAACAGAAGTACTTCGACATACCTTAATCGAGTTCCCTTGACTTGTGACTTCACAACAGATCAAGTGTAGTGCTTCAGCACCGCGAATCCAAAGCGGATCCCGCCATTATCGGAGACAACACAAGGAGAAAAAACGGCGACCAGCCTCCCCGACGAAGGCTGTATTTCATCTTTCAACTTACTAAAAACAGGTGCTTTTCAAACAAAGACCCTTCCCATTTTCCCGACGGACCCTATCTAATCTGCTTCAACTGCCCAACCCTCCGCGGGAGCAAGGAGCAGAAGAAAGAATGCAGGGTAGGCGGTTGGGGGGAAAGGGGAGGGCGCGCACTAGAAAATCTCTTTTCCCCCTCCCACTACACACGACACCCGGACACAGCGGATTCGTCTATCAGCTTCCGAAGTGAAAGGACGCATCGTCATGAGCTCCATAAGAGCGGTTTCAACGGCTACTGATAGCCGTGGTATCACTGCTGAACGAAGGGACGAGGCTGCTTATCGTACCATCCTGCCTACGCTGCCGACAGACGCATATGTTCTGAACTCCGTTTTTCTTCATGCCGACATCGGCGCACGGCCCTACCGTATCGAGGACTTCAAGGCCGGACTGGAACATGCCGGAGTCCTAGGAGACATCGCAGCATGTGGTCCGTACGAAATGAACCACGTGTGGATGGTCACCCTCAAGTCACCCTCGGCCAAACAAAGGTTGGTGGATGCTCAGGCTTTCGAGGTCAAGGGCAGGCGGTGCCTTGTTATCGATTCGGACAAGGCAGAAGTGCGGCTCAAGTTGCACTGGATACCCTTTTATATACCCGATGACAACGTGAAGAAAGCCCTGGAGCCGTGTGGCAAGGTCGAGGAGATAGCAAGAGAGACCTGGCGTGTCAACGGGTTTGAAGAGGTGAGGTCGACCACTAGGGCGGCGAGGCTAACGCTAAAGGACAGCGTCACCACCGAACAGCTACCGCATCAACTCCGACTGTGTAGATGCACTGCGCTGGTCATCGCCCCAGGAAGGGCACCGCTCTATTTGCGGTGCCGAAGGACCGGCCATATCCGTAAGGAGTGTCGTGTTCCCCGGTGCGAAGGCTGCCGACGCTATGGGCACACCAGGCAGGAGTGTATGAAGACATACGCTGACGTGGTGAATGCCGCGATGGAGGACGAGAAGGCCGACCTTCTGATGGACCAGGCGGAGGCCGAAGAGGCAGCGGGTGGGACCCCCGGGAATCTCAAACCCCAGGGACGGGCCAACACCACCGCAGACGCCCCTGCCCCCCTCCCTGCGGCGCCATCCGCGGCACAGCCTCCAATGACCGAGGTTGACGCTGCTGGGCCATCAGGCGATGAGTCAGCTGGTCGGCTGCCGCCTCAGGAACCTGAGCGAGGGGACCAAGACGCCCGCCCAACATCCGAGGCATCCAAAGAAGATGACCAGCATGACTCGGCCGACGACATGGAAGCCCTGGAAGGCTCTTCCAAGAGACCTCTGGAGCAGCGGCCAACCCAGGACGACGGACAACCGACGACGCTTCAGAGGAGGCTGCATGAACGGTGGCAGGCGGTGATGGCCAAGAGGGGCCGATACCGGGCAGTGTCACGAACGCCGACGGACGATCAAGCTCCGAAGGAGGGACAGTGAACTGTAGGCGGCTGCAACTCCTGTGTCGTGTCTATGAAGGCAAGCAAGTAAGCCGGTCGAGGATTTTCAGTTTTGTAGGTGAAATCTCTATGGTGTATAATATTTGTTACCGGTAATAATGGGGTATTGCGATGAAATCAAAATGGCTATCAGTTTCGGCCCCTTGAACGTTCGGGGTTGAACTCGAGAAAGAAGCAGTACCAATTGCAACGTCTGCTATGTGATGAGCAGCCGGATTTCCTCGCAATACGAGAGACTCAAATGGCTGAAGACAATGACATTGCTAGCGCTTTGAGGCCTTTTCTTTTTCGTTATGAAGCGTGTGTGAGTCGTGCCGTGGGATTCTCGGCTGGATGTTTTCTTTTTCTCAAGAAGTCCGTAAACCTTGAAAATTTGCAGGTGGTGTCTGATGAGCAGGGTCGTTTCATTTCTTGGGACTTCACGTTGTCGGGGGTACAGTGGCGTGTGATTTGTGTATATGCTCCGAACAACGTACGACAAAGAGAGCAGTTTTTCCAATTCTTGCGCAGTTACGTGGAATGCGATAAAGTTCTGGTTGTATTAGGCGCTTTCAACTGCGTTTGCGACGAACGCGATAAATGCTCGCGGACAAGATATAGTGATAGCAGTGTAAGCGTTTTGAAAGATATTACTGACACGTGTGGTCTCGAAGATGTAGGCGCCTTGCAAGCGGCAAGGAATGATTTGCGATATACACACTTTCAAGCTTCGTCATATTCTCGACTAGATCGCATCTATGTATCAGTCGACATTATTCAGCAAGCACATGGCTACCGTGTGCAACCAGTTTTTTTCACTGATCACTGTCTTGTAACTGTTAAAATTGGAAAGAAGGAAAAGACAAATTCGAAGTTCAACTGGAGGCTCTGGAAAATGAACAGAAAATTGCTAAAAGATGAACAGTTTGTTGCCACCGTAACTGAGCTTCTAAGTAGTCTGCACGAAAGAGACAAAGGTCGAAGTGAGGCATGGGAGATCTTCAAGGAGAGGTTAAATTGCCGCGATTGAAAGATCAAGCAACATCATTTTCACTTCGAGCCCGTGAAACGCACGGCAAAATGAGCGTGAATACTTCTGATAAAGTAGAGAGTGAAAAACCCAGGTACTTGCTCGAGGATATACAGCATAGCCAAGACGGAACTTGACAAGATCGTCAGGACAGGTATAGCGGGGCGGTCCCGGTCAGAAAAGTTTCTTTTAGGGGAGCAGCCTACCAAGAGAGCTTTGGCTGACGAAGAAAGGTATGCCTTGACCAAAGAAATTTATGAAATGACTATAAGGGCGCAACAAGTAGTGATAAAAATGTGATTGAGGATGCTTTTGTGAAATATTATGAGCATCTTTTTGGGAAAGGGCCAACGCCGAAAGGCTTTTCCAAACTAAATGACTTTTTATCGCTAATGCCTCAACTAGACGAAGATGTAAAGGCATGGCTCGAAGGTGATATAACTGTGGGGGAAGTCGAGCAAGCAATCGACTTCTTAGCAAGGCAGAAAACACCTGGTCCTGATGGCATTTGCACCGAGTTCTACCAAATGTTCAAGAAAGATATCTGTCCTTCTTTGCTTTCCATTTTTCATGAGTCATATGAAAAACAGCAACTGCCTCGGTCATTTGCCGATGCCCACACCATTTTAATTCCAAAGTCAGACGACTCGGTTAAAAGACGCAGTGTCACAGGCTACAGACCGATCACGTTAACAAACATATATAAAATTTTTGCGAACGTCCTCACACGTAGACTTCAAAGTGTTATTAGTAGTCTCATCGGTGAGCATCAAAGTAGCGGCATTAAAGGGCGCTCAATACAAACAAACATACACGTCGCGAGAAGCATTTTAGAAACTTCAGAGGAGAACGGTCAAGTGGCTATGATTCAGCTAGACTTCAAGAAGGCCTTTGATCGGGTACGACACGACGTCCTTGAGAGGATTTTATCGCATGTTAATACTGGTCAGATTATTTTAAATGGTGTAATAATGTCATACAAAGGATGTGCTACTAGGCTTGTGGTCAATAACAACGTATCTAAAAGTATACCGGTGGTAACATCAATTCGACGAGGGTGTCCCTTGTCACCGCTATTGTTCTGTTTATATTTAGAGCCCTACTGCTTAAAAGTGCTAGCCAGTAAAAATATTCAAGGTTACACTTTAAACACGGCGGAAATCAAATTTTCAGCGTATGCTGACGACGTTGCGGGTTTTTACACGGACAAGAAAAGTGTAACCAACGCTGTAGAGCTTACAAAAATGTACTGTCAAGCGACCGGCGCTGCTGTAAACTGAGAAAAAAGCTGCGGGTTCTGGCATGACAGTTGGGCCTCGAAGCCTCTTTAATTTGCAGGTTTTAGCTGGAGTAGTACACCATGTACTTATTTAGGAGTGCCTTTGCAGTATTACAGGGTTAGCACACCATACTGGAATGAGTTGACGCAAGACTTAAAAGCAAAAACGGACTCCTGGGCCAATCGTGATCTTTCAATATTTGCACGAGCCACTGTTTGTAATGTCTTTCTGGCAGCGAAACTATGGTATTTGCTGCTAGTGCTTGCCTGCGGGAGAACCAACATCCAAAAATTTCACAGGGTGTTTGCGACTTTCATCTGGAAATCGGGCTGGGAAAGAATGAAGAGAGACAACCTTTTTCGACGTGTCAAGGTTGGGGGGCTCGGGCTCACGCATCTTTTTGTGAGGCAACTTGTTTGGCGCTTTATGTTTCTACGTGATCAAAATCGCCCATTTCTCCGTGCCACAGTTCAGATGAAACTAGCAAACTCCCTCACCAGCGTCTTGGTCACAAGTGACTGCAAAGAGCCCCGAACTCTCTTTGGGATTCTGAAGGAGGTCATGGACGCCACATTGTTTCTACAAGGACGTTTTTTGATGGAATACCTGGGCACTGTCAAGAAAAAGAGTCTAGCCCGCGACCTGGCTGAGTTACTTTTCCCCGCACCCATGTATCGTTCCCTTTATAATCAGTGTCCTGGACAGGTTGTTCTTTGCCGTGTAAAGAAAATGTGTATCCCGTCTGTCGTTAAGTCCTTCTTTTTTAAACTACACAGTGAAACATTGCATGTTAAGCCTTGACTCCAGGAAAAGGGAATTTTCGTACCATGGTCTGTCGATTGCTTGTTGGACGCGCTGTTTTTTTGGGATGTTTTCCAAAGAACATTGAAAAAAGGCCTATGTATCACGAGAGGAACGACTTGATTCCTGCCAGTAGATGCGTGCGAAGCGGTTCCTTATGATATGTTTATGGTGCTCGGTTTATTTAGCATCTGGAAAACTCGCATGGAATTCCGGCATGCAGACCCTCATATTAAACCTGTGTATAGGCACTTTATTGATGTTGTCACCCAAGTACAATATGTGTACTGTCGGACTGCAGACGCTGCGCCAGACTGGGCAAATCTGTTTGATGCAATCAAAAATATGAAAGTCATTTAATGGCCCACAAGCGCCTGGGTGATGTGTGTTTATTTTGACATCGCATTATGTGCTGCACTTGTGTTTAATAAAGAAAAAAAAAAACATCCGGACACAGCCGACACACAGCGGAGCTCGAAGGAGGGAGAAGGTCGCCATTTTCAACACGCCGGTCGAGTGCCGTAGAAGCAAACACGTTTTTTTTTCTCTCTCTCTCCCTCTCTTTCTCAAGTATTTTCAGCTTTCTCGGGTGGCTTTTTTTTTTTTTTAGTTCGCATTTGTTTTGTATTTGTAGGGTGTTGCCATAGGTGACGTTCCGGGCGCGGTTCGTTCTTCGTTTTTCATCTCGAATGTTATCTGAAACAGCGACGACGATGGCTTGAAGGCGTCTGGATACTGCCCCTGAATGTGCTTTTTGAGTGGAACGTGCCGTGCATCAAGTGTGTCGTTGCGGATTTTGAGTTCGACATTGGACTACCCAAAAAGGTTGGTCACGGGGAGACGCAGAGACGAGGCTCGACTTGTTCTGAGTAACTCAGTTTTAGCGATTGAAGTGACCATTTATTCTGACTGCGAGACTACGGTGTTGAAAGCGCGGCTTCTACAAACTGTTAAGTTTCATTTAAGAGAAAAAAAGTTTTAGTATTTAGAGGTGTTGCGTTTGGATAAATGCTCATTTTTTGCGCGAAAGCAAATTTTTTTAGGAGATAGTTGGGTGAAGTCGAGTCAACACATTCGTTAACTCGCATTCACACAACGCGTGAAGCTCTACCATGTAATGTCTTAACGTTCGTGGCACATTAAACAAATTCGCCAGTTTCGTCCGAGTTTTGTCAACACTTTCAGCCGTGCTGGGCTGAGTCTCGCCGATCCCCAAGACAAGCGAAATAACATCCGTCCTCCTGGCGAACATTCCGTTTGCCTTCGGGGACTAAACCATACAGATGCGCCCTGTCTAGGGGGGACTAATGGATGCTTTTGCTCGCGCACGCCTATCGGTTAGTCCCAGTCGAGCGCAGTTAGTCCCCAGCTTTTGCGCACGGTACCTAGCTTGAACCAGATGGTCCTTTCGGGGAGCCACTGGGAGTTCAGAGGACCAAATGCTGCCGTTAGTCCCTTGAGGCCAACTTTTTTCTTCGAGTGTACTGCTCATATCTCAATGACACTTTGCTATCACTCCCTGAAAGAATATATTTCCGCCTAAATAGCACCTGCATTATCAAACGAATTTTCGTGAAAACCAATGTTTTTATGAATCCTTTCTTCACCTTGCAATTTCCGAGAGGAACCAGCTGCCATCAACTATAGTTAACATCAACGACTCAGCAGTGTTGCAAAATGCTCTTCAAATATATATTTTGTGAATGATCTTTCAGTTGTATTATATTTTGTATAACTCCTGCTTTGTATTATTTGATCTTTCAGTTGTATTATATTTTGTATAACTCCTGCTTTGTATTATTCTACATTATTGCGTTTATTTGTTGTTTTATTGTATTGAACTGCCCCCTTATGTAATAAGCTAACAGGGCATTTAAGGTGGAAGTAAATTAAATGAAATGAAAAATGGAAAAAAAGAAGAGTCTTTATGAAATTTAAGCATTCAATGCAAAGCCGTTTTACTCCTGATTGAAGATAGAAAAAAAAAACTGCTTCGCTTCGCAATACGAAATGATTTTATGGGCTTGTTGATTAAATATAATACGATCAAATAGCGTGAAGCAAATGACAAATTTAAAAGAGATATAAGACGAAAACGTCAGAGCAAATTGGACGTTAGATATTTAAACAGAGTGACCTTGGTCAGCAAGGGACTGGCGGCGCTGTTATACGATCGAGAAGATAATTTTAACTACTAGAGTAAACCGTTAACCTGCGACCCTTAAAGGGAATCACACAGTAGTGGTACAAGAGCTCACACCGGTACGATGCTCCGCCATATTGAAACAGGTGAGGAGGCGAGGAGGGATCCTAAAGGCGCAAACTTTACTAGAAACTAAAGTTTTATTGTAAACAAAAACAAAAGATAAGAAGAAATGGAGGTGTGCAAATATAAAGAGGAAATAAAAAGACGATAACTGAAATTGAAGAAAATGGAGAAAAAGTTTGAATAAAACAAAGGCTAAAGTTTAATGAGGAAGTTTGGGGAAAGGAGAAAAGAAGGAATAGAAAAAACACCGGTAGTAAAAGCCGTTGCAGCACAATGCGCCTTCCGAGAAGGCCACTGACGTGCGCACTAATGCACTCGTCCGTTTAGGTTTTGAAGATGTGTTCTTTGAATACCTCTCTAGGTCTCCGGTTAGACACTGCAATTGTACCCCAGTGAACCAGAGTCCTAAAATGTTCCCGTAGAGCGTACAATACGATCCGGCGATAAAAGCACATTTGAATCTTGCAGGTTTTATGCTGTCAGAGACATTCTACAACAACCACTAAACAATTGTAAGCAGTGATTGAGCGCAGACGAGCTGGTAATTAATCGACATCTTGTAAACCCATCTCAGGGTTTACTAGATGTCCACTTAACAATGTTGTCTCTATCGAAAAGTTTTCTTTTTTTGTAATCACTGGAACCGTAATTTATAAAGCAAAATGCGAATCTCTTTTTTTTTCTGTTTTCGGCACTTTTTTATAGCTGTTGTTTTGAAAACGATTATCTAGTTTAGAAAGTACGGGAACAAATACCTCGCTTCCTGATCTTTTTCTAAATCACAAAACACGTTCGATACAAAAATGTTAACATTTTTATCCATATTCCTTCAAATTTTTAGTGTTCGTGCGCATGGAGAGTGCTTTGCTCGCTTTCTGAAGCCACAAAAAAGAACGTGTTTTCAACGTTCGTACGTATGAACCGTGCTTTGCTCTATTTTCAAAGTCACGAATAAGAGTGTGTTGGGCTGTGAAGATCGCACACGAGGCAGTGAGTTTGTAAGTATTGAAATGGTGTATATTTTATTTTCGTTTATGTCTGAGCGAAGCGGAATATCCAAGCACGAGCATGCCGGCTTTGTTGAAGCTTCTGGTTTTCCTCCCCCGTGAAGGCGTAAGCCACGAACGTTCGGGCCGGAGTCGTCTGACTTCGAACCTTTTCGTTCCATATCGTGTCGGGAAGAGTACGCCACCCTGTTGGCGCACCCTCTCACACTCCTAAGCGCGTCTTCCGTTTTTGGGAGACCACTGACCAGCGAGATCGCGCGGTACAGTTGGGCGTCCCCCACCCCCATCTCCCAGCTGCCCGATATTTTATGCAACAAAAGTATTTCCCCTCGCGCTCCTTCCGACATGACCCACCCCCTCCCCTTCTCTAAAATTATTCCTATCTCCCCCCTCTACCCCCCAACGTTTCTCCCCCCCCCCCAACCCCCCCCCCCCCCCTCAAGAGCCAGTGACCAACGCGACCGGTGCGCATCCACTAATTAGCGGCGAGATATTTTGGTGGCGCCCTCCTGTGGTTCCCCCTTGTTACATCATTACCTTGCAAACAACAAGTTCGATGGTGTTTGTTATTAGCATGGTGGAAGCTTGAAATCATTCCGCTCTCAAAGGAACACTGCCAACACCGTCAAAATTAAAGTTCTTTCAGTCATCTTATTTCCGTCGATGATAAATCCCCTTTCCGACGTCATAGTCAGCGTTCGGCCAATCGTGGAAGGCCGACCACAGCGACGCTTTCGGTCGCGCACGGGGCTAATAGGCCCTCTCCTCCCCCATCTTCACTTACAACGCTTACACACACACAGATCCTCCAAGTAGACGGCCGTCCGGCGAGGGGTCCTGGAGTGGACTTCGGGCGACGGGTGGAGTCGCTGCGTGAACTCGCGCGACCGGCAATTACTCAACGCTTGCGATTCCCCTGGCTCTGACAGTTGGCGTCTTCTCCGAGTGGACATCCGTCTGCGGAGAGCTCTGGCTTGACCTCCTCCGACGAAGGGTAGCGGCGTCAACTCGGCCCACAGGGGATGACACCGCTCGCGACCCCCTTTGGCTCTCAGGTCCGGGAGCGCTGCGGGCACACTGTGTCCACGGCTCGCTTGACCGCAGTGTCTTGTTGGTGACCGCTGTTTCCCAATAAACGCTGTTTAATGCCGGGATCATTGTTGTTGGTATGGAGTTGGCGAGCCCGGCGCGGTGACCGCCCTCGCTAATAGCTGCCGGCCGCGCGGTGGGACGGGCATCGGGTTTCCCTTTGAGCACCGGTCCCCGGAAGTAAAGGTACGTAATACCCACAACTTGATAGACGCTT
Organism: Ixodes persulcatus; assembly: GCA_013358835.2. Taxonomy (NCBI): domain Eukaryota; kingdom Metazoa; phylum Arthropoda; class Arachnida; order Ixodida; family Ixodidae; genus Ixodes; species Ixodes persulcatus. The sequence goes on along the minus strand of JABSTQ010011335.1, from coordinate 464,175 downwards.
TCACTGCATACGCATGTGTCTTTGGCAGTAATCCTTGAAAGCTTGGAGCATGATGTAGCTTCTACGATTTAATGCGCTCGGGTGAAGAAACTTATCGTCTACCGTGAACAACGGTTTTAATTACGCGAAAGGAATTTCGCCGTCAGCATCTTCTTAACGCAAAGCACTCAGGTCACGCACAACGTGCTGCTCGTGCTCCACTTGGTTTGCGAAATGACGAAAAGGTGCGTGCTGCACTGTTACGGTAGCACACTGAACTGTCATTTTTAAGTGCATAGTACCATGCTTTTACACTTGGATTGAACGAACTATCATTTGACCAAATTCATTTTAAGCCTACTTATTTTAGGAACATCTACATTGTCCACAAAGGTTTGCTCTGGGCCCTTAGCTAAAACTTCGGGGAACCTGCAAACACAAGCTTAATAGGAAGCAAAAACTAAGGCTTACTTCTACAGGTTTCTTCCAGACAGATCTTGCTTGATTTTTATCGCTTTTTTTATTTTCTTCATTCCGCTATGATCCCATCATCTCGTAAATATGTATAATATTATTTGTGACGGGCCATAGCTGCCATAGTTAGTTTTCGTCTGCATTTCATCAATCCACAGATTTTAGAACGAGCTGATTTTGATTGGATCATGTTAAACGAATGTTTCAGAACAAACCATGATAAGCATGCACTTATAGGTACTCTTATGTTTTTACTCAGTGCGCACTTTCTATAATCTCTACAAAAGGTCTTTGTATAGCAACTCACGATTTTAAAGTACAGTGCGCTTATATCTGCACTTTCAAAATAGAATATATTATTTTGACATCAGTAAACAGAACGGGAATGCCACTTGCGCTAGCTTTTATGTTATTTTATTTTTTTATTCATTTTGTGAGGGAGACGGTAAATATTTACTTCGAAATAATATAACGTATCAAGCGCTTCATTATTATTAAGAAACAAATACTTAAGAACGCCGTCACAGCCAATATATTCCAATGTTGTTTTTCTTTTTCTTTTTACGCAGATGATATTTTTTTTTTGGCTTTTATATCTGGCAGTGTCCAGGAGATGGGAATTGATTTTTTCTTGATCACTACAAAGAAGAACTGAATATCTCGAAAGGCCCTTCCATTGCTTTCCGTGTTAAATGTGTTAAAACATAAAACGGTAATATATTACGTTACTCATGTACTAATTTAATTTTCAAATTGTAGTCTGTACAAATACAACACAAAATACCACAGCAAATCGATTTCATAAGCTTCACTCTGTAGCTATTTTTACAATCAAATGAAATATTTCACATTCCTCTGGCTCCAACCAAGGAGTTTTTCAAAGGGTAATTTGCATATTAAAGAAACTAAGTTTCAGATACCCCTACTTCACGCTTCGAGACACTGACTGCCTTCTTTTGTTAATTTCAGATCGATATTGCGCTACGCAAGTGCATGAAAAGTTCAGACTATCAGTAAATTAGACCATAAGGAACCTCGAATATTACAGCTGTAAAGCGCCCACCATAATGTCGGCCTATGACATAAACGCGTGTTCTTTAAAATTACTCGAATATGATTCTGTTCACTGTGCTTAGCTTGGTTTCGCAGTTATATATTTCCGAAATTAGACTGGCCGTTGGACACTCTAAGAGCAAAGCATCTGTGTTTTATATAGAATATTACAGATATTACACAACCCACCTCATACGCCTCGCTTGCAAACTGCTGTCAGCATTTAAAGAAATACAGCTGTTTTCTCGTCAAATTGATAGACTTTATGCATGTCGCTTCAATAGCCCCATTTTTGGTGATGATGATCGCCATTGTATAGTATTCACACAGTTCGGTATGTCATTTTATTTTGTAATTCATTGTCGCCGTTTGTATCTAAATTATGTTGCCATGGACACCTTAACTCTACTGCTCATTTTCCACTACCGAGAACCATAGCATATCTTTAAAAAAACAAATACTCAGCTTCTCCTTGGCCTGATGTAATAACCAGCAACTTTTTAACAACATAGGTTCCGAAAAAAAAACATTTAACTTTATTTACAAATCACAGCTATTTTTTTACAAAGTCACAAATCTGTAAACGAAAGGGTAAAACTAAAACCACTAAACAACCTTGTCCGCTTCAGGTTGTAGATCTAAGGTTGGCTTCTTTGCATCCTACGTAGGATCCACACGTTCTTGTTTGGGGGCTGACCTTCAGCTTGCCGTTCTTCTTTCTGCAGTGGCACCTGGCAACCCAGTCGGCAGTAACACTTTATCCGTGATAACCTCCGTAGCCGCCGTAGCCCCCGTGTCCACCGTATCCGTGGACATAGGACGGATGACTGATGTGAGTCCCGTAGGCGAACGCCCGTCCGACGGGATGGTAGCCGTGTCCGCCGTAACCGCCTCCGTAGCCTCCACCGCCACCGAAACCACCATAACCTCCGTATCCACCGTAGCCCGCCGAGACAAACGTGGCTACGACTCCGAGGATGATAAGTGCAATCTGCGAATAAGAAGGAAAGTAGCGACATTTTAACCTCTACGAATAATGGACACGATGTTTCACTTGCTGTTCCTTCCTGCGTACATCGAATTTCTCAGATACGCCATTCGCTGGAATCCTTTTATTGTTCGACTTGATTAGTTGTCTTTGTATTCTGTATGAAAGTGAACACGTTTAAATTTTAGAGTGTAGATGTTATGGCGAACATTATAGACGGTACCTTCCACTAGACTATGACTGGTCCAATTTGATATTGTCGGCACATAAGAATACCTTATATGTAACAGTGCTGGTGTATGATAATTATGGTTTTTTTTTTAGAAAGTAGGCGGTGTTAGTAAGAAATATAATATATCCCTAAACATTTTAATATCATTGGGTGTTAGACGTGTAAAGGGACCCTCAATTAACACTTTACGTTTAAGTGTAGGATTTTCACAAGTAGGAGGCTAATACCGGTCATGTTTTAGTTTAGTTTGATTATTTATGACCCCTGAAATGAACGAAACAAAGCCAGGCCTACAGTGGCGCCGCCCCGGTTGTGATACACAAGAAAGCGCGGGCCTCGAGAACTCGCGTCGCGCGTGTCGAATTCACTACTTTAAGAAGCGTATCGCCGGAGAAAGAACTGCTGGTTCTAAAGCGTGGAAAGCGCTAAAGACAGAGAGAAGGAGAGTGCTTGAGATAGTGGAAACTTAGTTACACAATAAGTGAGTTCTGTTGGATTTTCACATCTGGATCTCCACGGACGTTTGGGTTTCGACGCTTGTGGTGTGCGCTTTGATGTCACCCACTTTGTTTTGTAAAAATAAAAACATATCTTTAATATTTTTCGATAACTTTGGCTCTTTATTGTTTCAATGGGAAGGCGAAGTTCATCTAAGAACAAAAACATCCCCAATCTTTTTTTTCTTTTTTTTTTTATAACTACACAAACTTAACACTTTTTTAGAAAACTCAGGCTTTGCTCTTTTGGGTATGTTATTTATTATCTTTTCAAAATGGCTATTGAGAAAACGGCAAATAAAGGTTATGCCAAAACCAATATTCAAATTTTCCCGCGCTTTCCAGAGGGGTGACGTACCATGTTGTATAACTTGCAAGTCAAGCAGGCAGTCTTAAAGACACACAATTGCGCACGTTATTTCTTTCTTTTTTTTTTTTTTGCTTTTTGCTTTGCTGGCATGGGCGTACCAGCATCTCGCACAATCAAACTTCTTCTAACCGATCGGTAACAAGCTGTAATTCCCCGTATTGCCCCGTATTACATCTGGCGTCACGTTTCCAGTATTTCAAGTAGAGCTTCTCAACGTCTGCCTCGTGTGCTCCTTCTACTTTTGTCCCGTACTTTTATGCAGCCTTTAATCATCTCGTTCAACAACAAACTAGCCCAGCAATTCATCTTTTTAGAGCCTCTCAGCCTCTCAAACCAAATATAAAGCTTCGCGAAAAAAGATTATTGCGACTTGCACTTTGGGTTACTAGTTCAGTTGTGTCTTTTATTGTGTTAAAGAAATTTCGAGGCAAATCAGTGGCTATCGAAATTTCGTCTAAGATACCTTGCAATTGTCTTCATTGCTAGTGAGGTAGGCCTGTCTGCCTGAATGTATATACTATAGAGTTCTTTGGTTTTAAGCAGTTTGGCCGGCGCGGAAGGGACTCCTAACATTGGCTTTTAATCTTGCACCAGGAAGTCGTGACTACACGAACACGTCCCGGTGCAATGGTCGTTTAGATTGAATTTATAGGAGGAGTGGAAGTTCATGTGGAGTTTGGGCTAACTCGCTCGGTCAGAAACTCCCTTCATTCACTCTTAAAGCTTCATATGCAGCGCTGGAACTGGTTGTCGCATGTTCCAGTGGGCATCCACTTTGTTAAAGATTATAGTTTTTGGCGGAACATAAATATCCTGACAATTATGAAGTAAATTTTATACCCCTTTGATTGAACTCTGCGAGATAGAAAATGGGTTATATTATTACTTTCGAGCCGGAGGCAAATCACTAAATGAACTTTTTTTGCCTGTTACCTCATTCATCGAGTATGGCTGCACCTCACCGAACCAGGTCTCTTACGTACACCAGTGTGCTTTATACGCCTTATTCTTTGTGCCAAACTTTAAACGACTGGAGTATAGAAGATGCTGAACTACGTGCATTTTTCTCCGGAATATTTAGATGCAGATGAAACATCATTCGCAATAAGCAATACTGATACTCATACAGCCACCAAAATTATGATAACGAGAGCATAATTCACAATTCATGTGACAAAATGTCTTTATGCTACACGCCCTCCACTCGAGCCCGACAAAGCCGTCTTGCGAGTATATACACCAATCGCAAATATGTTTTCCATTGCACGTTGATTATACTGTCCTGTTCCTGCACCCCACTCCAACAATATAATTAATCTAAAATGTACCTACAATGCAAAATTTCGAAAACAAGACAGAGGCTGCAGGTAGAACCAGTGATCTTAAAAGTATTCAATTACGAAATGACACAAATTGTTCGAACAGTACTCCGATGTCTTTTTTTTTTTTTTTCGGAACGTCCGGTACACCAGTCAAGTAATCATGAATGTTACTCTCAAATTAACCACGAAATATGCTAGTAATTAGTGTAACTAAAACATGAATGCATAGGATACAAGTAAAAAAATTACGGTGATAAAGTTCCGGAGTATGATGCAGGCCCGGCACACTTGGCACCCGGACGAGATTGTGCCGTCATCACCACCCCACTTGTCGACGAGCACTGATTGTCGGCTGAAACGATCGCTTGGCGTATGAGGCGAGGATGAGGTGTCTCGTGATCGATGGCTCTGGTGACGAATAGTCGCAGATGATCTAGGAGCGTCGCAATAAGGGGCAGACGTCCAGATCGTTACCAGGAAATAGCCCCCCCCCCCCCCCCCCCCCCCAATCGCGCAGGGTGTGGGAGCAGGAAGGCAGAGAACGCGCTTTCCTTTTCCGCGAGAAAAAAGAGCGCTTAGCCTGAGCGGAGATTCAGGTCAGATCGAGCCCATTGTGTAATTCGCAGCGGGAACCTTATTTGTCGCGCTTTATCTAGGGCAATATCTTAATCTGAATGTACGCTCTTGGAAGCAAAGTGCCCGGAAATGCATTGTTTTCTCCCCGGCGTCTTACGCAACCATTTCGCCGTCCTTGTTTTATTTAAAATATTTTTTATACTTTGAACCTCCCCTTGAATTCTAAGTCGGACTAAAGGTTTTTTTTTTTATATATATATCTAATCGCAATTAGCATTTTAGGTCTCACGACTTCAAGGGGTGTCGATATTTTAAGCCGACACATTTTAGTGTTTTAAACGCACTTATATCTACTTCAGATTCAATGGCGTATTCAGTTAATAAAGAACATCATTCGCTCATTGTGACGTAATTTAGTTAACAGGTTCTTAATAATCTTCACGTCCATGCGCTCGCGAACACCGGAACGTTTTTAAAAATACTGTTCTAACATATCAATAATTGTAAAAAAAACTCAGAATCAAAAAAAACCTTATTCCGGAAATGAGTGAGCAATGTTTGTTTTACAAAATAGGTGGACGGGACTTTCAAAAATAATACACTAAGGCAATTTCCGCAACGCATAGTGGGTTAAAAAACCAACACAACGGAAAGAACTGCATTTTTCTTTCTCTGAGTCATAGTGTTTGTGTAGTAGTATATCCTCTTTGGTATGCTTCAAAACGCCGAGACACGGCAGAGTTAACAAGTATTGTACAAACGAGTAAAGCATACTTTCTTTTTACGGCATTGAATCATTTCCTTTTTTTTTTTACTTACCTGTCCGTGTATTTTTTTTTCTCATTTTTAGCGAAGTTTATCCTATTTTTTTTTTTTTTGTCATTGAGGCCTTTTTTATAAAACTTATCAATACTGGGAAACTTGCGAAAGAATATAGCTGTCCTGGATAGTGCGACATCTCAAATCTGATTGATGAATGATTGATTGATTGATTGATAAGGGGAACAAATTGATCTCATATAAGAGCTGGCGTATTTTGAATCTCGGAAGCTCGCATCTTTAAGTACGCGGACGTATTACAGTCTTAGAAACTAGCTCATATTAAAAGAGAACCGTTCATAAATACCTCGTGCTGAACTTTTCTTACTACAGCTATTCACAGCTTAAGAATCGCGATGCTCGTCGGATCCCGGACATCTCATTATCGCTCCTCAAACAATGGGATTGCGGAATTTGCCAATAAAAAAATCTTTAAATAAATAATCACAAAGCAAAAAGAGCGTGAATACGATGAGCCGCGCCCAGAGTTTCTTAAACTGTCAGCGACTATACATGAATCTATCACTACGTTTGTGAGCAAGGCACGTCCCTTTACCGTCCCACAAAGCGCGCGAGGAGTTAATCATATCGGTTTGGTTCAAGTACACGAGCGAATGATGATGCTCATTCAGTTTTCGGATCACCAACGCTCCCAGTATGAGCACTTCAATCAATGTCCAACATGCTTTTCTGTATCAGGGTGGTACCTCCAAGTCAGAATGTTAATTGGATTTTTACATTCTCTTTTCTGGCCCTTGCAAGATATGCCTTCTCGAGGCATGCGCGGGAAAATACCGTGTTCATAGAACTATCCAAAAATTGTTCAGAGTTCCGTGAACATTAACGTTTCATGCTGCATGTTTACTCTCATTACGTCTTGCTGCCGATGACCTATAATTAATTATTCGTTATGCCTGATTGCTATAAGACGACAATGTACACTACCATGTTAATCAGTTCCACCGAGGAACATCGAAGCCAAGCAATATGATATCCCAATTATTGCGGTATATCTTTGTGGAACCTCAGTGGTGAAGCAGTCGCATGACTTCAACACTGTTGGCCCCACTTAAACGCTAATTGCCACAAAAGTTTTTATACTATTTCTATATATTTCTCCTGTGTAGATAGATTAATGAATATTTACTTTAAACTCGTCTTTTTCTCCAACTTTTTTCGTCATGCCGCTACTGAGTTTGCTTCGATTTCGTTAGAATTCTCCTGTTTTATGTGAGCATGAAATATATTTTTAATTACGATACCTCATATTTGTTCTAAAAGCTAAGGTATTCAGCTTTGGAAAATATAGAAGCGTTTCTATGCGAAAAACGTTGTTTTTTTATAAAATATTTAAAAGTAATAGCACTACTTGTTCCTAAGATCCTTATGGTAGAAAATTTTATCTTTAGAAATCGCACCAGCAAACCAGCAGCCTATATATCCCCTTAAGTACTTAGACTATAAGCCTGTTCTTCAAACCCTGAAATATTTCTGGCCGGAAACACTCGGAACGCACTTCGCGAAGTAAACGAGCGCTGTCCATCGATGGAGTAGGGGCACCCACTATAGTCGCAAAACATACGATTCCATTTGGTCTCCGTTGGCAGCGCGCGGGCGAGCACTCACCGTCGCCTTCATGTTGGCAGTCTGATGTGCGTGGAGGTGTGACTGGGGACTGTGGCGGCCTGCGCGGCACGCGCGGTCTTTTTAAGCGGCATCGCGCGTGAAAGGAGGTCAGAGCACGCCGGAGCCGCGGAAACAATGGACGTGCAGAGTTGCGGCAATGTCCTCGCCCTCCAAGCTAGACCACACCTTCACACAACCTCTCTCCCTTCTTGGGGTCCCAATCGGCGGTCCGGAAAGAGGGGGGGGGGGGGGGCAGTTTGATGACGACCTTCAGTGCTGCGCAGTTGCCTATTAAATGCTCAGATTGACAGAGTGGTGAAAGCGCACGCCCGTTGTTTCTTTTAAGGCATCACAATACCGGCATAAATCGCTCTCCACGCTTTGAGAAAACTTTGTTTCGCCTGCCTCCGTGAACTGCACTCTACAAATTATAAAACATCTACTTTTTTCTTCGTTTTTTTTTTCACAAAGTGGCTGGGAAGGCAGTCACTGCAATCTACTAAGGCATCTCGTTCGGAGGACGAGGCTGATATCTTTAAACGTAAGAAAAGGCGGTCTGCGCCGCGGCACTGTGCATGGTGAGACGTCACGCTCAATGCCATAGCGCAAACAGTCCCTTTTAAGTCTGAACACATTATCAGCCTTGTTGACTCTACACCTTTTCTACAAGGGCGCAGCCATCTTGAATGTCGTCACTTCTGATATGCGGTAAAACATTGTTTTGATCTGTCCACGCCGCTGGAAAATGTTTACAAAAAATGTGTGATTGTCACACCTTCTTGTATTGCCTCACCTATATTTTATCGCATATTCCAGGTTGAAACGTTTTGTTATTCTTTCGTCCCGCATACCAAATACGGAACTCACGTGATTAAGAACAACGGAAAACAGAAAATGTCTAGAGTTATATATGGGAGTCATGTTATGCGTCGAATACGACTGTGTTTACTCGAGTAATTTATGTAGCGGATATTACCTTGCTTATCCACTTTTCCGCGAAGTATACATGAATAGCCAAGCATCAGAATCAACTGAAGGGACGCAGCGACATAAGGGAAGGGGATAATTCCTCCTAACACGAAAACGCTATCTGCGCAGATCGCTTTTTCGGGTAGGAGCTTTTCTTTGTAATTTTATTTTCTTACCCGCTACGGGTCTTTGTAGGACGCGGTGATTGACTGTATGTGTGCTCTGTGCTTAAGTGGACGCGCCCGGGCCTTGCTCAGAGAAAGTACCTCTGCGACTAGAGTTAACACACCTTCTTCAACGCTGTTTGTGCAACGTGCGTTTGTTCATGGTTTCTGCCGCCATTCGGGTATTCATAAAAGTCAGCACTTTTACGTCGTGGTAGTTTAGTTCGGGAAATGCACCTGCATAATATACAGGACTGAGTTTAAAATTTGAGCTCCAAACACCACTTCCGATTGATTATGGGAGCGTTCAAAATATCCTCTACTCCAAATCCAGGGCTTGACCCCAAACACTCATGCAGTAGTTTAAAAAAAAAGCTACTCCGAAAGGACGTATAGTTTCAACCAAGTTTGGGGCGCAGATAATTATGCCGACTTTCAAAACTGCCCAGCAGCGTGGTAGCCAGCATAAACTTTAATCCGTTTGACGCATAACAAGCAAACATGTCAAAGCCACTGGCAAGTGCGTGGGGCTCAATCTAGCAATTCATTTGCACGCCCTCTCGTGAAAACGAGACGCTGGATCAAGCCACAAGCTTGCAACCCGAAGCCTGAGAGCAGTGATTATGTATTAAAATAAGTGTTCCGAAACAACTTTTGCCTAATGACAAAGTTCGTTTTAGAGTGACGTGCGTTGAATATTGCAGCGGTAGCTGTTAGTGCCCCTTTCCAGAGATATCCGGCGACGTTCTTACGCAAACAATTCACGTAATCGCGAGGAAATAGTTCTGCTCACAATACGATTAAACCAAATGAAAGACGTTTACAATATTCTGTGACGCCGAATTCGAGCGCAGCTCTCGAGGAGGAGGAGGGGAGGGTACGGAGGGAAGTGTTGCCCCTGTTCCTTTCCCTCTAGTCTAGTGGGGAAATTTTTCCGCCAAATCTAGCGGGAAAATTTTACCCTTGTGATGTCACATGTGACATCACGTGCGACGTCACTTGTCACACATGACGTCATGAGGGTAAATATAGCGGGAATATTCTTCCGCCAAATTTAACAAAAATTTGCCTGCTAAATTTAGCGGGAATAGTGGTGACGTCACTCATTACGTCATTCATCAAGTGTTTTATATGCCGTCACACGTAAAATCACGTGTGACGTCACGAGGGTTACGTCGTAACGTTACCCTCGTGACCTTCACGCGGTTAACCCTCATGACCCTCGTGAGGGTAACCCTAGAGACCCTCGTGAGGGTAACCGCTGTAACCCTCGTGAGGGTAATCCTTGTGATTCTCGTGAGGGTAACTTTCGTGGCCCTCGTGAGGGTAACCCTCGTGAGGGTAATCCTCGTAACCCTCGTGAAGGTCACCTTAGTAACCCTCATAAGCGTAACCCTTGTGGCATCACATGTGACGTCCCATGTGACGTCATCATGGGAAACGTCCCACAATGCGACGCGCGGTTACGCCGACGACGCCGCTAAAGCCGAAAACGGGCGCCTAAGAGCAGCGCTCTAAAAACTGCTACATTGGCAGAGACCACAAGCGTTATATTTCCCATGCTCATTGTTCCCACTGCCGTCTCCCATCGAACTACAACGACATCTATGGTAAGACCCGCTATCGCTTCCTTTCTCCCTCGTCTACCGCCCCCCCCCCCCCTACACACACACACACTTTCAACCTCCCGCCGTTGCTTCGGTGTTCTGGAAGGCTCTCCATTGCGACAGTTGGTATTATTCCGTAACATCATTTAAGCTGTCTGCTATCACTTACCCCGTTCGTGTAAGTTATTTATATTATTAGAATGCTATTAGATAGCAGTCCAGCCATCTCCTTTTTTCAAAATTCCATCAGAAAGTAGCTCCTTGAATTTATCTTAGGTTCCTGTCCTGCATGAATAACAAGGCAATCACTGAAGGTTCTTAGATAGAACAGAGATTATATGTATTTGTTTAGCGTTATTTACTAGACAAAATTAGTACGTACTAATTTCGTCTAGAATACAACGCTAAATATATATATATCGTCCCAGTTCTATCTAAGATCCTCCAGTGCTTGCCTTGTTGGTGATCACAAACCGATATCCCCATTTGGGTGGCTTTGCTCCGCACAATCTAACGAAGTGTGTGAGCCGAGTTTCCCGTAGAACGCAAAAGTAGGTTATCACGGCAAATTATGGAAAGGTTTTAGCATATTACAAAACTCGGAATACGATTAGATCTGTAAAATGGAAAGTACGCAGGTACAATGATCATGTGAAATGTCACACTTAATGTCATGCGGATAACTGTTGGACTGTTTTTTTTTTTGTCTTTTTTTACTCGCAGATGTCTTTTAGAGGTTAGTATTTACATTCCCTTAGATAAACGAAGAAACGAAGTCTCCTTTTAATGTCGACTGATACACCAAAAGTTTTTTTTTTCTTTTTTTAATTTACTAAACAATTGGAATTTATATTTAGGCATAAACCTCAAGATTTAAAACCTGAAATTTGAAAAGCAAAAAAAAAAATTATTTTCAGGAAGTCGACTTTGAAGTTCTTGCGCTCCTCGGTGGCGTCAAGAGTGGTCCAGCCCTTTGGAGCATTTTTTTCTTCTTTTTTCTGCGGCCTCCACCCGGAAGTGTCGTCGTCGATCAGGCGCTCGCTCTCGAATTTCGCTCTTCGCCGTCAATGCTTACTTAAGCCGACGACGCGTCAGTTGCAGCTTGCGGCTCTTCTGCTTAGGCGTTCCAAAACACTTTTAAAAGCGGTACAGTAGAAGACTAAGTGTAGCTGAATTTGCTGAGTGACCTGAGGGACGATGTTGCGTCGGTGTAGCGTCAAGGACTTTCCCAGCACTGGCACATCCGAAAGTGCTCCTCTACACATGCTTTTAAAAATGAAGCAGAGGAAAAGTCGTGGCTGGAGGCGATTCCTGGAGGACAACTGCTTGGTGTATGCAATACGATCTTACCAGTCTGTTTTGTCGAGGCGCCGCAAATTTAAAGCGAGCGAAAGTACCGACAACTCGGCGGCGTCCTCGTCGGGATCTTCCGGCCAGTGGCATAACTAGATATGACGGCGCCCATGGCAAATGAAATTTCGCGCCCCTCATGATGATAGTGATAATGACATCATCATCATCATTATTATATTATTATTATTATTATTATTACTCGGCTCGGCGCCTCCTCCCAAGTGGCACCCGGGGCACTTGTACCCCCCTGCCCCCCCCCCCCCCCCCCCGTCTCCCCCTAGTTACGCCACTGCTTCCGACTCTCCATTAGGCGCCTTGTACGCTACCAGACCCAACCTCTGCGAACGTTCAACTAATTCCTCCTCAGAGTCCGAAAGCTCATCTGGTACCCAAACCAAAACCTGATCTTTCGAGCTGTCGCCACCATCGCGCTCGATTTCGGCACTACCATCAGGCGTCGCCATTTTGAGAGATCAAAGCAACGATGGCAAGGAGACGACAATAGACAACGTCGACGCGTTGACGTCATGACGGAGCCACTTCCCGAATTTTAATTTCTACATTTCAAAAGCAGCGTTGTCTTGTGCAAGCCACGTTCATACAAAATATTTTACGCACGTCCTTAATAAATGTTAGAAATATGCAACTTTTGCAACCTTAATATTTCTTTATGTTCAACGATCAATGACGTCGCGGCACATGATCAGAAAAACGATCGCAAGGACGTGTTTGATACCAGAGGAGGGCGCGCTCTTGTAAAAGCCACGTTTGCGCGCCATATATATTTATTTTTCACTTTGGATTTTTTTTATCATATGACATCTTTTTGAAGCGTTCAAGACACTACCAAATTCAAATCTTTGACTGTCAGCGCTCCTTTAAGTATAACATTGTAAAGGTGGCTAATCAAAAATTAAATTGCGCAAGGAATAAAGTTGTCAGACAAAAACACTCCATAAATAAAGAGAGGTATAACTTCCCGAATAGAAAAACAAAATCTGGAACTATGGTTTCTGAAGAGTTTGCTGAAATAAAGGCGAAAATGGAAACGAAGAGCATGTTCAAGAAAAGAATTTCGGATTAAAAAGTACTTAATACAACATAAATATAATAACAAATCTCAATATTTATACTGTATTATATGCAGAATAAATAATGGCGAAACCTTGCAACCATCGCAACACTAATTTGCACATATGGACTGTTGCACAAGGACACTAAAGTGCGCGGATTGCACATCGTTAATAATTGAAAGTGTTCCTGCGTATCTGTTAGGACGGACAACAAACCCAATGTTATTTAAGTAATGAGCTCGATCCACGTCTGAATTATAATGGCGAGTGATTATTTCTTTAAATATCACAAAAGAGCGGTATTTAATGGTCGTTTCATTTAATTATTTGGCAATGTGGTGGTTTTATTAGGATTTCGGTTCATAAAAATACATTACAACAATAGTGCTTTGATAGGTCAACACGCTCCCGCAACCAAAATAAAATGCTCCGTCTAGTATTGAGTTCTTCAAAAAGGGGCTCATTAACTAAAGTGTTCACATTCAAAATACAGAAATATAAACACGCCCGTAACACTCGTTCGCGTGATATTAGGACGCAGACGAGCTATTAGAAAACTATTCAGAGTCCTGTTTGACCCGATGCCGCTGACACAAACGATGATACAAAAAAAAACCTGGTCTTAGAGTCTCTAGCCTTTTTCTGCTTTATGCCCTCAAATACTGTCCAACTCTCTTTCAGGATTACTCGCACATCAAGTGAGTTATATTGAACTATTTCAAGCATAAAATAACTGGCACAGTGCATTTTATTTTTGTGTTTCCGATGAAAAAAAAAATCAATTATTACGGCAAAATTGAATGAAAATATACTAAAACTGCGTACTATCATTCAAAACTTTTTTTATGATGCTCAAGCGGGAAAAACTAGACAGTCCACATATCTAACCATGCGGTTGTTCATTATTATCGTGTCTTTCTATTTAGCAACCTATCACTCAGTTGAAAGGCTCCGTCACCATAATTCGTGGTTTTTATTAAATTAGCTATTTCCTTCATACTTCACAAGTTTAACCACATAACACCTACATCTCTGGCCTGAAAAACTACCTTGAGGCGTATGCCTCGCTTTTGTATAGGCGTGTACTCTAACGACCAGCCTACGGCTAAATGCATACAGGTTCTTTGCTCTTCGTTTCCTTGCTAAGAAATTCCCTCCGACGTTCCGGTCAAGTGGACAAAGGGGTGCGTTCGATGCACTTTCTCGAAAGCGATCAAGTCTGTCGAGTCAACGAGGCAGTACGCGGCGTTTAGCGAGGCGTCACGTCCGGCGCCTAAAGCCATCGGCCCACCAAGGCCAGACTGGAAGATTTCAGCGCTGCCCTGTCCCTTGGGTGTCTTTGACGTTCTCAGATACTGGGTTGCATACTAGCACAAATCGCGTTCGCTTTCATCAATGCTCGTTTAATTTCGGGTTGTTAGACGGAAAGTGCGTTCACAGTCTGCCTCGTCTCAATGGTAAACTGCTTTACTAGAGAATGCCATAGTTACCTTTGATTTGGCAGACTCATAACAGATTAAAAAAAATGCTGTCGAAAGTCCGACCAAATAGAAAGAGAAAAAAAAGGAATGTAACGATTTTTCTAGTTCCATATTTCACCATCCATGAGAAGTGGCAGACTTGACGTCTCGCTAGTAAAATATGTTTTTTTACCTATCAAATGGCACTAGTCATATTGGTTTTCTGCCGAACAAAAGGCCTAAGCAAAATTGAGATTTGTCCCACGTTGTAGACAAGAACTCATAGTTTAAAAGCAGTAATTCATTCAAATAATGCTTACACTCATACGATAATAAATATAGTGCATTAATTCACATTGAATATAATGTCAATAACGGCCACTGTTGGGAAACGATATCCAAGATGGATTCGACTATTCCCTTTCTTACTTTCCATATATTTGCTCTCGCATTTACCCTGAGCTCAGAGCCACATTTTATCACTGATACACTGCCACGTACAGTGAGTGTTCCGCGCTCAAATTACTACCCGAATGGAACAACCTTGCCGCGTCATTAATAGAAATATCACCAGTCTATTTGTTTAGAAAAACGATAGACAACAATTTTTATAAATGTCGACTTGTCCGTTCTTCTCGAGCATATATATTCACGCGTTCGTTTTTTGTATTTTATAATTTTTTTAGTTTTTTCTTTACTACCCCGAAGCCGTGAGACGGCTGAAGTAAATCGACAAAAAATGGGCGCCTTTTATCAAAAGGTTGCCGCGAAATGCGGCTGTTGTATATATAAAAAAATTAATAGAAAGCATGAATAAATAGGATGTCCATTCCAGTTTAAATGCAGTCAAGAAAAAAGTGATTACGAAAGCGGATGCATATAGATCAGTTAGAGCAACTTTCAAGGATGGAAGGTATCCGCCATTTGTAAGATGCGCTTGCAGAAGCCGTGGATTACATCCGTCTGTAGCGCATCCAATCGAGATATGACTACTGTTAATGAAGTAGAAGGGAAATCAAAATGAGAGGTACGGCTGAGTGTGACTGGTTCCGTCTCAATACGACACGCTACTATCTAGGGCTGGAAAATTGATCCATTAACCTTCCGTTGATTAACGGTTTAATTCCGATAAGTATTTTGACCGGTTAACCGGTTGGGTGAGTATTGCGAAAATTCTCGGGGAAAGAAAAATGTCTGCTTTATATGTTGTCGCTCATAATCTTATTTTAGGGGTCAGCACTATTGTTTTCCAGCGTACATATCTTTAGCGTCCTATATGGCTTGCATTACCGTCACATCAGCCGCCATTGCTCCGTACTATGCTCCTGTGTCTGTACTCTCTGCAGAATTCATTTGACACAATCAAATTTGTTCTTCTCTGAAGGGATTGCCGGGAAGAACAGATTCGATTGTTCGAAATGTACGCTACAGAAGGTATGTGCAAGGTATGTATGAGCGATTGTAAGATAAAGATACTAATATAAAATATGTGATAAAAATATTAAAAGTGTGGAGTTGTTACACTTGTTTATATATTATCCACGAAGAGAAATACTACGAATTAATCTATTAATTAATGCGTTAAAGGGTAGCGAATAGTCGGGTTACAGCTTTTAACCGACGCATATCCCTACAATTATTGCATCCATGTTAACGCGGATCATAGGACAAAACGTATTATTTCTGTAGTGAATTTTTTGAGGCTTCGAATCGTGCTTAGATCTACACAAGCCACGCATAAAAACTTTATAGGTGCCACTCTGGCGATAGATTAAATGACAACAAACTGCATACAGCAATTTCCAGTTTGGAAGATGCTGATTCTAAGCCGAAGCCTTACGAACCGCGAATAATTAAGACAAAAGTATGGGAAAGCCAGACATTTTGGCGAGGGCTGCACGTTGACAGTACGCCTGTGTTCGCTGCCCCGTCTACCGTGCGGCACTAGTAGCTTGTGCGACCACCCTTCGAGTGTAAGTGACATACAGCAAAAACCGGCTATCACTTGTTTACGCTATCAGTGTCGTGCTGTGTACCACAGCTCCACTGGATAATCAATATTTTAAGGACGGTTGGGGAATTTAAGCAAATGTTGCAGCTGTGTTTGAGGCAGCTGCAACATTGTGTTATTTATTTGTGAGTCTTATTTATATTCCCCGGTCTCGCAGTTATCATGCTTACTGATCATCGACAACACAAACAAAACTCGCATGTACACATTTTATCTTGCTCATGTAAACTCATTTTCGCATCCAATGGAAAGTAGGACATATATCCTGTTGCCTCGAAAAAACACTCCACAAATATCGCGACTCAGCACTCCAAGAAACCCCTTTCGCAATAAAGCAAATATATTGAACAAGAAGAAAGATATGATTTATATCAAATATCGTACAGCAGACTCAGACTTCGTCATCAAGAAAGCTTGAAAAATCCCCGAGTCCCTTCGTAGCCTTTTTAGGGTAAGCACCAAATCCTGAGAAGTCATAAAAGGAGCTGATCTTCGCGCCTACAGGGGATATGCCACCTAAGCCTATGTGTATTTTTTTGCGGACATGAGCGCTCTTTTATACGTCGTTTAATCTTATCGGCCAATCCCGCGAACTGTTGCAATGAGTGATACAGCAAAGCAACGTTTGAGCAACGTTCTGTAATCCGTCTTTATCCTGCAGAGGCCCATCGCCGATTCAGCTAATGCCGTATTGATAGGCTTAAGAACGAACCAGTGCCTCAAATACACCAAGCTTGTTGTTTTTGTATTCGTGTCTCGTCTATCCCAGTTCTCGAAAAACCTTGCTCTGGTATAATATTTATCGCTTTCGCTTGTTTTTTTTTATTTTTCAATATTGCGTTAGTATCCTTAAAAATCAAGCAATTGACAGCTTACGAGAAGTTTTTCGCCTTGTGTGCGCTTTCTTTTCAATCCCCAACGCAACTTCCTGCCTGGTTCGGATTGGAATTTCGGATCGTTGGGAAATTTCGAGCGAATTAATTATTGTTTCTATTGTTTTGTCATGATTAACCCGAAGTTTTGAAAGGTATTGCGAATTCACGAGCGCTTGTACCGAAGCAAGGTCGTGTTTTTAGCCAGAGCTTTAGACACGTAAAACGGGAAGTACACAAAAAGTAATATTTAAGCCCATTTTTAATTACTCATATATCGGCGGAAAATAAGAGCCTTTAAAAACATTTGCAATCAGCATTTGCATCCAGAGCACGCACTGGCTGCAAACATTTTCGTTAGTGCTTACGAGGCTTTGGAGATCTTTATCTTCGCTCACATCTTTGTCAAAAAATACTTCCAAGGTTGTTCATTATTTGAATCATTAGAAATAAATGAAAACTCCAGGTTCCCCTAACGAATGAATAATTAATTGGACTCGTGGTATATATCAATATAAACAAAAGAAAAAACATAAAAAATATATACATCACTGTATAAAATTAAACACGCAAAAAACAAAAAAAAAAAAACAAAAAAAAAAACAACGACAATGCGAGCGCAGAAATCGTATGCCATTGAAATGCGGGCCGAGGTTGGAAGCAAAGTTTTCGAAAATTATGTCTGAAACAGAGAAATATTATTAATTAGTTATTAAAGGTACGTCAATCACCATTATTTTGTCTGCGGTTGGCAGGCAAGAACAACTAAGAACTGCACTTTCAGATTCACAAATAAAAAAATTCTGTCTAAGATTCACACCAGGGATGAAACCATAAACTTCAGAGGTTTATGTTTGTTTTTTACCTTTGTATAAAAACGCAGGGTGCGCACAACACACGTATTTGTCGGTTTCTCGAAATATTTATTTGACTGAAGATACTATTTGCGATTCGCGACCAATCTCTGACAGCGGGAGAGGTGAAAGAGAACGCCGTTGAAATGTTTTTCACGTGTTTCACTCAATCACAATTTCTATCACATAAAAGCGACCACACTAAAATACAATAAACCTGACCGTGTCAGTTGAAAAACAATGGTATACACGAACTCAACTCAGTGACGTCACGGCGCGGTGGTGGCACGTCGGGCGCACTTCCGGTCTGGGGCTGTGGGCAGAAGTCCCCATGCCAGACGTGTATTCCTGCGTTGTTTTGAAAGGAATCAGACAAAAACCTGCCTTCTCGTCAAAACGCCGCGCCTGGGGCCGTACCAAAAGAGTCGAGAAAGGTTTGAAGGTCAGCTTTCACGTGCTCGGTTCGTCCGAGAATCTGGACATGTGCGGTGAAAAGGGAAAAGCAGACGCCATCGGACAACGATTGCTTGGGCGGGAAGCACTTTGAGTTGAATTCACGGATACTTCTGGTCATCAGATTTATTTGTTTTGTTCCAACATGAACGCCAGAAAACCGTCAAGTTGTGCGGACCACCTGCGGACTACGTTCAGTGCGTCTTCAAGTTCAAACGGCCGCCTGATCGTTCGAACTGACGTCTGTTCTTTCAAACGTTTCTGCTTGTCGTCTGCTCTCTTAGACGACGCCGGCCCGTAGACCAAATTTTGGCCCGGTACTTGCGATAAGAAGTAAGTGCAGGCCTCAAAAGACTAAAGTTTAAAGTTGGTAAGCAGGCTCGATCTAAACAGTAGATACAAGGAGATGTTGATCATTGTTACCAGTGACCATCACCGACTTGTTATGCCTAATTCACTTGGTCCGATTCTGCTTGCAATTTTCAATATCGACGTCAACCATCTCAGCTACGGTTCACGCTTTTGCAGCCCGAGCGGCGTCGGGACTGAAAATTGCGAGCGAAATCTCATCATGCGAATAAGGCTTTAGCGTACATACTGCGGCGTCCACGCGGAATGAATCGCCACATGTCACACTATTCAGGCGAAGTTTTGCGGTTTAGCGAGCCTCGGTAATTTCGCTGACGCCGCTTAAGTAGTCAGACATCGCCAGGAAGACGTAGAATCAACAATTCGAACGCGAAAAAGGGCAGGGGGACTTACACCAACGCCGACAACATCGCATTTCAATGGTTTGTTTATGGGCGACGGCGAGCTTCTTGCCCACACCCCCATCGCGCATGCGCGGCGCCGGTGGCGTCCGCTAGGGTGCTTCAGTTTGTTTGTAAACATGAGTTGGTGTATACCGGTGTAAAAAGCATTTGTGATTTTTAAAGAGCTTCATTATTTGTATGTTGGCTCCCAAACAAGAAAGCATTTATCATCACAAACCGTACTTGAGCTTAAAGAGTAAATATGCTTTTGGCTAAATTACCCAAGCACTCAGAAGCATGCTGCCAGTGTAAAGCACCCACCGCAAATGCTACCGCCTGCAGCAGTAACTGCACTAACGCAAACGCTTAAAACAAATGGAACATCGCACGTGCCTCTGAACGAGGCACGTGTGACGTGCGAATCACATAAATAACGGCTTATTTCTGTGATTCTAATCTTTCATGGAGATAAGACTACCGCGTATAGCACTTGTACCTACAGTTCCAGCATACTCAGAAGTGATTGGGTAATTTGTCAATGAGTATTTGCAATAAAAAACGCCTATGCGACACAGAATAGTCCGTTTTGTGTACATAGCAAACGACACTGTAAAAGCTATAATGACATGGCTTGATCTCACGTTTCATTTGAACCCGCTCGCGTGGAAATGGCTTCCTGTATATGAAATGAAGCACAAATGACTGCGCTTGTACACGCGCTGCACATGCTTCCTCTATCCAAAGAAATGACTGAGTGCCGACATAGCGACTGAAAGCAAATTACTAAAATAGTGTGATGTAAACTGCAAGTGGGAAGTGCCATTTGTTTTAGATTTTGCTTAGACGCTCGATAAGTAAACAAGAAAATAGAGAGAAATCGCCAAAATATAGAATTTTTTTCCGCTATTTTCCACAAAAAAATTATACTCTACGTAAATCGCAAATATAGTACTATTAATAACATGTTTTCGAATTCAGTATCATAAACAGTCAAGCGTTGATCGTGAAAAAAACATATCCAGAACTATTTTCGAAAGTTACATGTATCGTAACGTTTTAGGTTTGTTTTTCACATATGTGTTCCCTCACTGGTGCAGAAGCCTGAACATTCAGCAGGCGCCTCTGCAAGATCATCCTGCTTCTTGCATTTCATTCTTGCGACTGCTTGCGACTGCTTGCAGTCGTTTAGATTCTATTCCAACTGGGGCGCCATTAAAAAGGAGATGACATACATTTTGTCCTAAATTCCTGATTCAAATCCTACATTTCTCTACATTATGTTTGCTAACTGCAGTCTCACAGACTATTTTACGCGTAAGTAATATTATGTTTAATCTAGTTTTGGAGTGTTGTAAAGCAACTCTCAGTTTTATAAGCTTTTTTTGTGTGGATCATGCAGCTTTTGTTTGCAGTGTTGAAGCTTTTCTTGGGCAGCATTGGCACGGGAATTAATAAGATGAAAGACACATACGCGTGTTTGCAACCCCCTCGGATTCACAATGCAAGGCTATATGAACATGGCGCTAAAGTTATATGGAATTCACTCATCGACGCCATCTGTCTTTTTTATGTTTTAAAGGCCCTTTTACTCCTAGGAGTATGAACACTGCGCGTAGAAAACACCTGAAGTAGTGAATTTCTTATAGTGAGTTGGAAAGAAAATAGGAATACAGTAAAGCACGAAAACAAAAAGGGACATTGAGGACAATACAAACGGCACAGTCTCTGTCGTTTGTGTAATTTCTATGTCCTGCATTTATTTTCGTAATTTAGTCTCCAAAAAGACCAATCATCCAAACAGTAAAATACATTGCTGGGATAGTATGTTCAGTTGACGCTTATCCGCTGGGATGGTGAACACGGGATTGCCGCGAAGAGATAAGGGACTTTCTGGACCCTGAAAAGCCTTTTATACTACGGAGCGGGAACTTCGGATGCCAATTTTTTGCTTCGACGACCAACTAACAGTTAATGCCACAACGCCGGCATTCAGACAAGTAAAACTGTGTTGAACACAGAAGATTTATTTCTAAAACGACTGATCTCGGAGGTAAACGCGACGTTTCGTTAGTAAATGCCGCAGGGTAATAAAACAAAAATTAAGAGTTCACTGGCCGGCTACATGAATTTTATCCTGACTCCCCTTTGGCCCTGAATCATAGCTGGATGAAACAGTAAGCTACAGTGAAATATAGATAAAGTATACAATAAAAAAACCAATTCTAAACATTTCCAAATGCACGGGGTGTTTCAGCGAAGGCTTTCCAAAATCCCTACAAGTAGGGTGGTTGAAAAAAAAACAAAAAACCTCTCTTCGGAAACAATTTGCCAGCCACGGCGAACACCAATGATTCCAGAAGAAGAATAATTGACCAGGTAATGAACTAAAATGTACTAATAGAACTTAATGCTCTAGTGGAACTTAACAGAACTAAATGCAAATCCGTGAGACCATTGTGTAAATCTAATGTTCCTCCCTCTTATTATCCTGAAAACGTACCCTTACTTTCTGTGTCTTCATATAAATACTTGGGCGTTCATATATCTGCATATATTGATCGGAAATTAGAAAAGGTAGTGAAATTGCTTAAAGGAGGTGTTCAACATTCCCTGTATAACTATCGACCAATCTCACTCACTAGCATTTTATGTAAGGTACTAGAGCAAGTCATTTATTATCAACTAGTAATTGTTTTAGAGCCTAACACCTCCTTCAGTACTGCTCAGCTTGGCTTTCGAAAATCCTTCTCTTGCTAAACAAAGGTGTTATTATTTACTCATAATTTACACTTAGCTCTCGACAGAGGGTCCTTGGTGGACTGTATATTTCTGGACTTTTTAAAGCATTCGATAAAGTTTTTCACAAGCTACTACTGCTAATACTTAACACCCTTAACATTGATGCAAATGTTTTTTTTTTCCTCGATACCTTGTTTTCTCACTAACCGATATCAGTTCGTAACTGCTAGTAATAAGACATCTCCTCTTGTTTAAGCTAATTCTGGTGTACCACAAGGTTCTGTATAGGGTCCATTATTGTTTTGCATATGTATCAATGATTTTTTTTTTATATTTGTTCTGCGGATACTTTTTTGCATGGGGGCAGAGATAAAGGCACAAGTGCCTCACGGAGCCTCTGCCCCCCCCCCCCCCCCCCCCCAACGGTTCAGACGTGGTAGAGAAGGTAGGAGTGTCATATACAGCAAAAAAGTAACAAAGCAGAACTAATATACACACTCTGGAAGCCGCAAATCACAGGATCGCACAAGCCAAGCAAAGCGCACCGTCAATAACAAGGCAACAACGCAGAGTGAAGATTAGATTAAACACATGCAATCAGCTGAAATAGTAAAACCACAAGCGTCACACAACACATTGATAACGTAATTAACGTTGGTCATAAAAAGTAATGTTTGCTGAACAAAAAAAAAGCACATTCAGGTAGGTCACTAATATAGAACTTTGACCAAGAAAAAATAATGGTCTAAATTCATACACATAGAGATCACGAATAAGATAATTTCAGAAACCAGAAAAGAAAAAGAAACAAAAAACTTCGCAATGAAAATAAAATAGCACCACCAACCAGAAGCGTTCTGCATTTACTTTTGAATTTATAGACAGTTGTGTTATAATCTATGTTGATATCTGTATTGTTTAAATTTTTAATTATTTGAAAAGTGAAAGTTTGTTCCATTTTCCATTTCTTCTTCCATAAGTTTATTCGCCGATGATTGTGGGTTTTACCGGGAGGCTACTAACACTCTCGATATTCAGAATTTACATGAAGATATTAACTCAGTCTTTAACTGGTGTGACTCTTTTTTGTTTGTAGAAAACTTCCCCTTACTTTCCGTATCTTCGTATAAATAATTGGGCGTTTATATATCTGCAGATTAGATCATCTGACATACGCATGGTGATTATGTGATTAATACCGCTAATTGCATGCTGGGTTATCTGAAACGAAATTTCTTTCTTGCTCCTTCATACTCTGAAACGAACTCTGTATAAAACACTTGTTCGCTCTAAATTACAATATGCTTCTGCTCTCTGGGTCATTCTAAGGTAATTAATGCTCTAGAATTAGTACATAATGGCTCTGGTCATTCTATTCTTAACAACTATCATAGAAACGTCCGCATAACCTACAGGAAAGCTACCCTATCATTACCTAGCCTTGCTTTACGCCGAAAAAAGCTCGCATGTGTCTCTTTTATAAGATATACAAGTATAATTCATTACTCATGATCGAGTGCTTAATCATCCTCTTTATATTTCATGACGAATGGATCATATATAAGGTAAGCATTCCAAGATGTAACGCAAATACATTTCAAGAGGCACGCTGTCGCGCTTTTGCATTGCGCCGAGCGAAAGGGCTGCCGCCGATGCATTGAGATGCAGTACCGGGTTCGCTAAGGTAGGAGCAACGGCTGTCTCCGCTAGCTCGTAGTCTGCTCACGACGATAGATGGCGGCAGCCACCCCTCCTAACTTAAAGGAGTAAACCCCCGAGCGTGCACGCGTCTAGCTGTTCCTATATACATTTTCCACAAGGGCGCAGCCATTTTGAATGTCGTCACTTCTTGTACGCGTTAAAACACCGTTTAAAAATCTCCACGCCGTTAGAAGGTGTTCACGAAAAATGCGTGATTGTCATACATTCTTTTGCCTCACCTATATTTTATCGCATATTCAAGGTTGAAATGTTTTATTATTATCTCGTCCCACATATCAGATATGAAACCCACGTGACTGAGAACGAAGGAAAAAACAAAACAAAAACATCTAGACGGAAAACCTGTCAGCGCCAAGGCCGTCGGATTATTGCGGAGTATGATGAGTCGGTGACAAGTCAAGAACTAAGAGGAAGCTCCTCCCACCTCTTTCCACTTTAGCAAAGCGAACGGTGGAGAGGAGGCCACTTCGTTCTTGACTTGTCACCGACTGTAGTCAATTATTTGTACATCCCCTCTCACCCTTTCACTGCGTCCGCCGAGGGTAGAGATCCTGCCAAGGTCAAGCGTATACTATACTTCGTTTAAAGGCCGACGACCAGACTCGAGATTCTGCAAGGCAGAAGATTCTCCTCACCATGGGGGAGGAGGAAACAGGCAACGGTGGACAGGGTAGAAGGGGGAGAGGAGGAAGCGAGGGAAAAGAGGAAAGCGCGAACTGGTCGTCGGTCTTTAAAGAGTGTCAAACGCGCATCATAATGGTGTTCGTCATATTTCTGTTCGTGTTGTATCATCGCTGAACCGATCATAAACAAGAAAGGTCCTGACGTGCGCTCTTCAAGCGGCTTGATTGGTCCCATTAGCTCGTAGCATCGGCTGCGTTTGGACTTCAGCTGAAACGAAGTACAGGGAGTTTCCGAGAAACAAGAACCGTGTTTTTTTGGCTCAGGTAAATAAACTAAGCATCGCAGAAAGCTCAAACTTCGTTTGAATGTGGCGCTAGCGGTTGGGGTAGACCGCCAAATTTTGAGAACATGACGACACCTGGATCAAAAGATAATTGAGAAAAACGAAATTTCTTTATGAGGCGCCGTCCAGCTAAGCCTGATAGCGTAAAAAAAAGTGACACTGTGGGTGCCTGTAGTATGTATTTCAGTAAAAAATTAGCAATAAAAAAAACAAAATCATTTTTCTTAATAAAAATATTTTTTTCACTGAAATATATGCTACATGTTCCCACTTTGTCATTTCTTGTTTTAACAATATTAGGCTTAGGTAGACAATGGCTCGTAAAGAATTAGAAAAAAAACAAAGAATTATCATTTGATCAAGGTAACGCCAGGTTCTCAAACTCACGTTGTATCCCAACCGCCAGCGTCACAGTCTCAAGGAGTTTGAACTTTCCGCGAAGCATAACTTGTTTACCCGGGCCGACAAAAAAATTCTCATTTCTTGGACACTTTCTGTATAATAACCCCTGGAGTGCAACGAAAGGAGCTGGAGACACTAGGAAGGAGCCCCCCAACCGTCACTTCTACAGAGAGCGCTATACCATTTTATTATACTCTATTTCGAAGAAAGTTATGATTTTTATCGTTAAACGTTTACGTAAATTTGGAGTATCGATCACGGAGCTCACGCAATCTAACACGTATAGTCACTGACCGCTTAAAGGACACATGCAAAGAAAAAAAAAACATTTTTTTTAAACAGCTTAGATGGATAAGGGATATTATAAAACGATTTTACAACGAAGAAAAAAAAATTTTTAGAGCTATATTTACGGCGCTATACGAATTTGTAGTTGGCGCCCGCTGGAGCCGCCGCTGGTCACGTGGTAGGCCCGCGCGCCGCCGCCCTGCGTCGCCTAAGCCATAAAGCGACGCCTCCGCCGCACGCTGAGCGTTGTGCGAACGCCGCTTCAACGCGTTTCTCCACGCCGCCGTCGCCGCCGCCGCAGAAGTTCGTCTGGTTCGGGGCGCCGCCGCCGTCATCTGACCGGCGCACAGGTCGATCACGTCTGCTTGCGCTTTTTCAGGAGTTTCCTTTGGGCTCTAAAAGTTACTTATTCATCTTAGTTTTTTGTTATACTTCAAACAAAGATGAATAAGTTACTTTTAGAGGCCATAGGAAGCTTCCGAAAGAGCGCGAGCACCACGTGACAAATATGGGCCCGTCACGTGATAAATAAGGGCCACTTTTCCGCGGCGCCCGCGGGCGCCAACTACAAATTCGTATAGCGCCGTAAATATAGCTCTAAAATTTTTTTTTCTTCGTTGTAAAATCGTTTTATGACATCCTTTTTCCATCTAAGCTGTTTAAAAAAAATGTTTTTTTTCTTTGCATGTGTCCTTTAAGAAACGCGGGGCGTGGCGAATCGCGGGAATCACGTGATTACTCCGTGGCCAATCAGACTGCTCTATGAGCGGATAAAACTTCGAAAAGCGGATCACGAAGTAAGTAGCGTGAGCATATAGGGCCACGCCCAGCGTGGCTTAATGTTACGCACATATCCACAATGAAGCATTTGATCCCCTCAACACGCAGGCATAATCTACACCGTTTTTAGGCGCGGCCGTGGCACAGCGATTACTCGCTTACGCGCCGCGCTGTAGGCGGGAGGCGGTTCCTCGAGTTTCTGAGTGGACAAAAAAGGGACCCGCCGGCCCGTCGCGAGCAGAGTGATTCTGGCGAGGAGCGACTCTGGCACATATTGGCAATAAACCCTTTCATTTGGACTCCTTGCTGGCCCGGTTGATGCACCGAGGCAGATGGCGGAAGCCGAGCACCACATCTGGCGCCCAATGTGGATTCTGTCGGTGGTCAACTCGGCCAGTTGGTTCGAATTCTTTCATTTTCCGGTCGCCGATTTGCCATGTCTTTTTCCTTCTTCGCTTTTATATTTTTTGTGTAAAAAATAAAATTGCAAATAACAAACATGGTAGACAGGCCCTGTCTAGCATGACTGTTATTTGCAATATTTTTGTTTCTGGTGTCTATTTGTCGCGTTTTCCGTGCGTAGTTTCTGGTCTTGTATTACCAAAGATTTACTACCCGTTTTTTTTTTATTTATTTTATTGACGTGTTTCGTGTTTCAATCCCATTACCCATTGGCGCGTTGGTTTATCGCGTTGACTGGTTTTCGTCTTTTTCGTGTTTTTTTCGGCAAGTTTTCTGCACGACCGCGTGCCGAATATGTTAATTTTTCTTTCAGGGAATAGCGCGTTTTATCGCGTTCGCATGCTTCTTTTTTTTCCGTGCGGTTTCTTTTCATTTTTTTATGCTGTGATTCAAGACATGGACGACATAAGCGACGCGGAGTCGGACGGCGGTTCGTCGTCCGCTGAAATCCTGGCTCTCATCGACCGTATGTCCGCCACCTTCGATCTGGTGACGGAACGTCTGGCAGACGGCAAGGGGCTGAACCATGCTGCCAGCGGCAGCCTGAGCCCGAGCAGCACCCTCGGCTCACAGTTCCCGTCTACACGAATTCGACGACCCCAAGTTCGTTGCCGACTTCTTGGCGGAGCTGGACGCCTACGCAAGAGCGTCCGGCGCCTCGCAAGCCTACGTGCTGGAGCGCATCCTCATCCAAGCGTTGCACCCGAATGCGTGACAATTCGCAACTTTCACGGCCAATAGAACAGGAGTACGGGATTGGGACTGCGACGCGTGAGTAAATCTCATTTTGTGAAATACGAGCGATATAGGAGCCTTATTTCATACTTCCACGTCAGGAAGGTGTAAGCACGCACATTTGTTCGTAATCCGATCATCCAGGAGCTAGGCAGCGCGATTCTCACGCCGCGGTACCGCCATCGCTGAAAGTTGCGAATGGTGGTTGTTGCAAACTCCCTTTCCATCTCTCAAGGCGTTCCCCCATGTCGCTTCCTAGAGGAGATCCTGCCACCGGGTTACGAGTACCGATTCCAGCGGGAACTCGAGCGTCGCACACGGCATCCAAAAGAAGGCCTCATGAAACATACCCGGGCCATGCAGGAACTGTGCAACCGAGTAGCCAAAGGTGCTCCCGGGTGGGAGAGGGTCGCTCGCATCGTTCTTGAGTGACCCCCGTTACCACGTGTGCCTTCATGGGCACAGCTACGTCACCGTTGAAGACCTCATCCGTGCCGCGCGAGCCGAGCAGGAAACTATCCCGACCAGCGTGGACTTCAAACCACCGCCTCCTTTCCCCCCTTGCATAACCCCTCGAGCCCACCTTTGCGTAGGTTCACCCAGCACGCGTCGAACAGGAACGAGCAACTCTGACTGGGCGACCACCTGAAAGTGTCGGTGCCAACTCCGACTCACGGCTCCGTGCCCTGGAATTCCTCGACAGCAGTCCAAATGGCGTCGGGAGGCCCGGATTTTTACTGTTTCGGCATGAGCCTAATCCCGCTGATTCCGGGAAGCCCATGCACCGAAGTGCCTGGGCACTCCAGAGCCCATACTTTGGTGAGGGCCAGTGGCGTAACCAGGAATTGTTTTCAGGGGTGGTCGAGATGTGGCCGAGATGTCCATAACGCGGGGCGCGAGGGGAGGGGGACGGGGAATGCAGGTGGATACTCTGGATACTTTTTAGGGGGAATGTTTTGGAATTGCAAGATCGTTTTGTATGTTCGTGAATATTAAGCGAAAGATGCAATAAAAGTAAGCCTTTGTTTATTGAACAACTACCCGAAATCTGACATAGGGGAAACAAAAAAATCTATCGCGTTTTTAAAAACAATGCGTCAACTTAAGATATTGAAAAAAAAAAATAAAGTGAAAGCAGGGGAGCAAAAAATTTAGATAGTGAAACCAAAACCACTTACTTTGGGTGTTTCAGTCTAAAATAGCAGTAATAAAAATCACCATAAATCTGTCGACCGGGTTTTCTTAGATTCCATAATGCATTTCATGCGGTACCTCATAACATACGTTTTTGCTAGAAAAGTTATCGGATACTAATATTCATTAAGAAGTTATTTCCTGGATTTCCGAATTTATAAGGAAGATAGCAGTACGTTGTAATAAATATGACAGAATTAAGAATGTCGCAAGCGACACAGACCCGCAGGGGTCGGTTTCACGGTTTCAGGACTTTTATTATTTTTAATTTATCTAAATATTATCAACGAATTCGCCACTTTATGCATGAGAATGTTCGCAGATGATTGCATAATATACAGGGTGTTTCACGAAAGGTGGACAAATTCTATATTGCGAAAACTACGCGTCGCAACAAAAAAAAAAAAAAGCTTTTGTCGTTTTGGTCCTGGGCCAGGGACCTATTTAGGAAAATTATTAAAGTCCGGGATAAATAGACTGGTAATTAATTTTGTGAAATTAACTTTTTCAATATTGTGTTTAAGGGCTTGGTTTCAATTACAAAATTGCTCAGCATCATTGAAAAACACTAAATCAACAAATTGCAGAACGATAGATGGCACGCGCCGCATTTTACGTCTATCTAAAAAATCGCACAACTTCGACGGGCTTTTTAAGTTTCGGTTTGCAATCGGAGCACATCTCGGCCTCAACGGCACTGCGCCCCGTGGAGAAATAGTTCAACCAGCCCCTGCTGCGTTGAGCGAGGACAGCGCAGCAGAGGTTGGTTGCACTATTTCTCCACGGGGCGCGGTGCCGTCGGGGCCGAGATGCGCTCCGATGGCAAACCGAAACACAAAAAACCCGTCGTAATTGGGCGGTTTTTCAGAAAGCCGTAAAATGCTGCGCGTGCCTACTATCGTTCTGCAATTTGTTGATTTAGTGTTTTTCGATGATGCTGAGCAGTTTTCTAATTGAAACAATGCCTTAAAGACAATATTGAAAAAGTTAATTGCACAAAAATAATTAACAATCTAATTATCCCAGTCTTTAATAATTTTCCTAAATAGGCCCCTGGCCCAGGGCCAGAACAATACAAGCCTTTTTTCGTTGCAATGAGTAGTTTTTGCAATATCGAATTTGTCCAATTTTCGTGAATCACCCTGTATATAGAGAAGTAACATGTGATAGTGATAGCTATACTACTCAAAGGGATTTTAGAAAATAAACACCGGGTGCAAAAAATGGCGAATGAACTTGAATCTACATAAAACTGCCTGCATGTTTTTCCCTAGAAAACAAACGGCCGTCAGTTCTCACCATAAAATCAAAAACTCTCGTTTAAAATCGGTTTCAGAATATAAGTATTTATGTGTTTACCTCACATCATCATTGTGTTGGCATCGACATGTAGATTATACAGTAGCAAATTCTTGCAAATATTTGTTTCCTACGCGGATATTCTCGCAACCTTAATCAGGTTACGCGGGTACTCTCATATAAAACGAACGTGTTACCTATGTTAGTATATACCGGCACAGTGTGGGACCCCCAACAAGTATAAATAAAACGAAATTAAAAAGAGTTCAAAATCTAACGGCTAGGTATATTTTAGCAAAATCAGTAAAAGGTACAGCGTTGAGTGCAAATCATTCAAGGCAAATGTTGAAATGGAATACACTGAAATGCCGGAGAGCAAATCTTTGTATGAACTTCTTCCAGATATATATCATGAGCGCAGCTACGTCACGGTTGAAGACCTCATCCGTGCGGCGCGAGCCGTGCAGGAAACTATCCTGGCCAGCCTCGAACAACAGGCAATCCCTTCCCCCCCCCCCCCCCCCCCCCACACACACACACATATTACGTGGCATTCCACATCCGACGTGAAACTTACCTGTTTTCTGCATATTACATAACCGCGCGTGTGGATCAAATTCATAAACTGTGTGAATATAGGTGCAAGACGGCAGCTTCCATGAGTCATCTAAAGCATAAGTTTGTTCGTGAATCAAATTATATTAGGATATTGTCTCAGCTTTGTCAAACGATGCCTTTTATACTGCTTTGGAAACACTAGACTCATTTGACTGATATGATTCTGTAAAAGGTAAACACCAGGCAGAAGTGTTTACTAGCAAAGTAGATTATAATTATATTTATGTATATGTGCTGCAGACTTTGCTGTACTCCGACGGATTGGGTTTAGTGTATCGTCGATTCGTTTTCTTCGGCATAAATACAAGACTTAGCATTGAACATGCCCAACCATATTTTTCTGCCTACAATGAAAATAATGAAAAATCAATTGTATTTAACAAATATTTCACACTTTTTCATTGCTAAACTCGGGCTTAGCCGGTGGAAAATTCACGACGGTAGAGATCTGTTTAGATTTATATCTGTATTTTACTACACTTTTACATGCCAAAACAGTCCATGGCGTTTCAATGCATACAAAACAAACACAAAGACAGAATGGGCTCCTTCAAAAGTACTGTTTCTGCAGTGCATCGCTACGGCTATATATTCGAATACGAGAATTTGTGTTCCCCGAACGTATAAAATTGAATGTACAATTTGGCAATTGTTCATTCACAATGTTGTCTGTACCCGCATGTTTCACTGAAATACACCATAATAGCAAAGCTTTCTTTTTATAATTCTGTAATTATAAATTATTTCTGTCCGCATTATGTCTCCAAAGGCCACTTATTCTGGTACTCAGGGCAATCGGCGATTTCATAAGACCAAACAAATAAACGTTCCTGTTTTCGAGTTCAAACCCAGTATTAATTCAAAAAGAAAAGAAAAGAAGAGCAGATTAGCGCAGCCCTTGCGTAAAATGATCGTTCTTGCTGACATTGTACTATTGATCTGGTTGAGAAACTCCGCTGCTGTTTTCAGACGTCAAGTCACGTAGGCTTTCAAGAGCTGGCTGAGGCTCTCGGATGGACACTGAGATGTTATATTGAGTCGCCATAAGTCAGGTTCAATCAGATCGTGAGCTTATACTTGTTTTGCGGCTGTCTTTTGCGTTGGGAGAAGAACCTTTTTATATCAATCTCCTTGCTGGTTTTTTTATGGTTGGTGGTAGCTTCTGCGAAAAACCGCAAGATCGGCAGATATGTTATTGAGGGACCGCCCGGGCATTTTGTCACTGTCCCAGCAATGTTCGGAGCTTTAACTTTTGTTCTTGCCTGAATTATTTTATTTTATTTGCACGGACATTTCTACAAAGAGCGCAATTTCTCAACAACAAAATGTATATCAGTATGGTCGTAACTTGCGATTCGGATAATAGGCAATGGTCTTGCTACTTTTTAAATAAAGCTAACGAAATGACCCCAGGTGTCATGACAAAGTTATTAATGCAACAGCATTTTTTATCTAACGCCCCCCCCCCCCCCTCGATTTTGTGGACATATGGCCTCCTGTGCCAAGTTTCCCAAAATTTAGTACAAAAAATTAAAAACGTTTATAAATTTCTGTAATGCGAAATTAGAGCGCAGCTCTTGAGGACGAGGAGGGGAGGGTACGGAGGGGAGGGTATGCCCCTTCTCCTCCTCCGTACACTGTCCTCCTCCTCCATACTCTGTCCTCCTCCTCCTTCCCTCCTTCTCTGATCCTCCTCCCCCCTCCTTCTTTTCCAGCTAATTTTAGCAGGAAGATTGACGCCACGTGACCTCAAACTCCAATTAAATTCCCCCCGCTAAATTTAGCGGGGAAAATGACGTGACATGACTTCCTGTCACGTCAATATGAACAAATTCGGTTTCAACGCTAGATTTAGCGGAAAAATTGACGTCACGTGACCCCAACAGCAATTAAGTTCCATGCTAAATGTCGCGGGGGATTCAATTGCTGTTGAGGTCACGTGACGTCGATTCTACCGCTACATTTAGCGATGTCACGCCGACGCCGACGCCGCGAAACACGGAAACGGGCGCCTAAAAGCTGCGCTCTAAAATGAGAGACGTGTACAAATCTCTCATGGAAATGAGAGCGCAGCTCATCAGGAGGAGGTGGGGAGGGTACGGAGGGGAGGGTACACCAATCCCCCTCCTTCCCCGTTCCCTTCTCTTATCCTCCTCCAATTCATTTTCCCTGTGACTAATTTAGCGAGGAAAATGACGTAACATGACTTGGTGTCACTTTACCTCTGAACAAATTCAGTTTCTCCGCTAGATTTAGCGGGAAATTTGACGTCAACAACACCAATGGAATTCCCCGCTAAATTTAGCGGGGAATGTAATTGGTGTTGAGGTCACGTGACGAATTTTCCCGCTAAATCTAGCGGAGAAATTGAGTTTGTACGCTTAATCTATAGAAGAAACTGAATTTCTCCGCTAAATTGAGCGGGAAATAGAATTGGTGTTGAGGTCACGTGATGTCAATTTCCTGCTAAATTCAGCGCGGTTACGCCGACGCCGACGCCGCGAAAAACGGAAACGAACGCCTAAGAGTCGCGGCCTAAAATTGACGTCACGTGACCTGTGCCCCAATTCATTTTCCCGGCTATATTTGGCGGGAGAATTGATGTCACGTTACCTGACGTCACAGGACCTAAAGACAAATTAAAGTTTCCCGCTAAATTTAGCGGAAAAATTTACGTCTCGTGGCCTATGTAACAATTTTGTTGCCCCGCTAGATTTGGCGGAAAAACACATCACGACCATAAAAGTATTTATTCATCAACAACGTATCGACGCTAAATGAACGCACCGTCATTTCAATATCCGATAACCCTATGACGCAAGATGGGCGGAATGTTAATCGATCATCGTCGTCATATCGTCGAATAAGGTAATAAGAATAAGGTTGACCCAGAGGTCGTCCTAGACGTCGTCTTTGACGTTTTCCTCTAGGACGTCGTCTTCGACGTCGTTTTAGATTCGTCCTTGAGTCGTCCTAGACGTCGTTCTTCACACCGTCCTTGACGTCGTTCATGGCCTCGTAACAAAAGAAGGAGGTAAACATGACGAATGCTATCGCAATTCATAGACAACCAACACTAGTGGTTTCTGGAGTCATTTTGTATAACGCAGTGGTGATCCGCTGGGAGGCTTGCCTTTCAATTCTAGGACACGCAACAAAAAGCGTGCGTCGCCGTGCTGACGTTCGTATATCGCCTATCCCTATACACGAGGCGGTGTCGTGATTCCGGAAAACGTCCCTCTACTAACCCCGTTAAAGGCCCGTTCGCGCACTTGCGTTCAGAGCGACCGCTATGCTTACGAACGAATGCAACCGGTTGGAAGGACGAGTTGCCGTGGCAACGAATCGCCAAACCGCAGTATTGTCCGTGTTCGTTCGCAACGCAAAGAGGTGAACCCTTCTGAACGTTTTCGCTGCGTTAGAGAGCGAACGGAGCGATCACATCGATAGATTAATCATGGGTCGAGGACAGCTCGGCAGCCCGCGTTTAATGCCGGTCGTGGTTCCTGTTATTTGCTGAAAAACATACCGTAGCCGGTGATCGTCGACAGGGTCATCGTGGTGGAGGCTCACCGTTCCGCTAGAGGGCTATCATTGACTGTCAATTCTCGTTGTGTGTCGCGATGATAAACCAGCACGTTCTAGAACAGAAGATCCGTCTACACTTGCGGGGATGACGTGGCGATACCCCCTGAGAGCAGAAACGCTCGTGCCATCGAGTTTGTTTGTTTCAACTCCTGTGCTTCTTTCTTAGTATACTTCGTCTCACCTTAGCATGAACCAGTGTTGCGGAGTTGCCACTCCGGAGTTGGAATGATTCCGGAATCATTCCACATTTTCGCGACCTCGGAATGGAATGGGAATGGAATGGCGGCAACGTTGAGGGGAATGGAATGGGAATGGAATTAGAGGCCTTTTGCCCGGAATGAAATGGGAATGGAATGGGCCCAGTTTTTTTTTTTTTTTTAATTCATATTATCTTTTCTTTTTTTTTTTTTTGGGGGGGGGGGGGGGTTACGTTTAGTTAAACCGAGCCAGTCAGCGAGTCAGTTGCCAACAGACTCATACGCGAAAAAATGCAATACAAAAAACAAGCGTCAAAGAAAAGAGCAGAGGGGGGAGGGGGGGGGGGTGGGGGTGGCGGTGGCGCTTTTCACTGCTTTCACGGACGCGCAGGCCGCAGGCGGCGGGCTTCACTGGTGTTACACGAGAGCCAAACAAGAAACCATTCACCAAGCAAAAGAAACAAAGAAAGCGGCAAAAGAAACCGCCATGCACGGCTCCTCATGGTCCTTCTTGTCTTCCTTTTTTTTTTTGCGACGGCATCGAGAATGCACGAGCGCGCACCGACTGAGATCTGGGAGTGGGGGGGCGACTCATAACTCGCAGAGCTCCGATAACTCGTTGACTCGCGCGCCGCCGAAAGATGATCAGTTATTGTTTTCTTATAGTTCGAGGAGCGTTGTTTAGCAGGTGGCCAACCCTGCTGCCTTCCACGTTCATTCGCGCGCACTCCTTTGAAGTGCGAAATCTGGGCTTGCTTCGGCATTAAAACAAAGCGAGATTCACTTCTCCCTTCTCCACTTGCGCTTTGCTCCGACGCTTGTATATGATCTCTATGGTTTTTTTTATATTGCATTTTTACGTGTAAGTCCACCTTTTACTTGGTCTTTGTTCCGATGCTTGTTTTCTGTTTTATATGTTTTTGCATTCAAGTGGGTTGGGGTTACAAACAAGCGAGCGGATGCCCGCTCATTTCCTTTTACTTTAGTCTCTGCATACTTTATTTCACCTTGCACTGAACCACTGCGGACGCTACGAGTCACCCCGCAGGCAATCCAGCACTGTGAGCTTAGTAAATTCAGTGCTTTTCTTTTTAGGTATTTAGCATTTTTTTTTGCAATTGTCTATGCGTTTCATAATGCCAGCTTTATGCTGCTTCTGCCGGCAACACAACAGGGTTGGGCAGTATGGCGATACATTCGTATGCGATAGTATTTCAGCAATACATTTCGTGTGTGTATTTCTGTATCGCAATACATTTTTTTTTTCACCAGTATCTGTATTCCTGCATCGAAATGCATTTGGAATGTTTCTTTTTATAGCGATAAAATCAGGATGAAATGTATTTCGTTACATTAATTGAGAAATACACCCTCCCCCCCCTCCCCCGAATAACAAAATGCAAGTCCAAACGCCAGTTTTTTTTTACTTCTGAGGGCACTAGGGTCAAGGGGATGCTGATGCATTGTGACTATGCTAACCAAGGTTCCTTCCGAGTTCCCAAATTATTTTTCTCTTCTGAGAAATGTTGAGTCGGGACTCGAAACAGGTAGCGTGCCAGGAGTTGAGTCGGAGCATCTTCTACTGCGGGTCCCTAGGTAGGGATTCCATGAGTCATTGTTTACCGGCATCCAATGCCCGCTGCTAGTTAGTTAGAGCCTCGAGAAACAGGAAATAAAAGAAGTGTTGCTTGGCCTGTGGCCGAGTAGCTGAGTCACAGTCCGTTGCAACACGAGTCTGGTGGTGGTTGACTTGAAATAGTAGGATGACTCACGCAGTGAAGTTCAACACATATCCGAATGCGTCTGCGCCCGTAATATTGCACGGCTCAAGGGTACGTCATCAGTCGACGTGAACGTGACCCGCTGCTCTGGCGATCCGATAACCAGGAAGGAAACCAGACTTTTCCTCGCTGTGCCGACCCAGACTTTGTACACCCGGCGACTCGTCTCGAGCGCGCTATTTCTCGGAGAGCTCGCACCTGTGCCCGCCATCTCAGGTCTCAATCCACGAGGTCTCTGTTTGGATGATGCCGGGTGAAACTTGAGGACTGCCATTCATGCGTTGGAGGCGGAGGGTCGGTAGGAAGGACCCTCACAACAGGGATTCCACCGTATCGATTTTTTCAACCGTAAAAGAAGATAATACATGTGCTCCAGGATGCTTCAGGTGGTTCACTATTCTAAAAAATTCCAAATGCAACTACCTGGACGATCTTCAACGAGGCCGCCTACAACGAAAGTACGTATTGTCCTTTCATACAGCAGCGTGGGTAAAGTTTCATGTTCATGTTGCACCTAGAGATGCAAGAATACTAGTTCATTCCACCGTGACGTCATGTGATCAATGTTGACAGGAGCGTCCTTATTCGACAGGGGAGTGGTGATGTTTTGTTTGAATTTAGAGTGACATGGGATTTATTTAGAGGTCGGAGTCTTTTCGCATAACTCGTCAGACAGACAGGATGTCAGGGAAGGAACCGTGGTCAATGCTTGATGGAACATTTTTTGAGCCCACTGAAGACTTTCGTCCGGAACCACTACCTTCAAAGCGAAGTGCTAAGCCAGCGCGAAAGTAATTTCGGGATAAAAAACTTCCATTTCAAAGCTCAAGCCTCATCTCAGTTGGCGTCTCAAAGAAATTTGAAAAATGTATTGAATTATCAGTATTTGTATTTCTGCCCTCCCTAAAATATATTCCTGTATTTGTATTTCCAAAGACTTTTTGCCTCTTTCTAAAATGTATTTCCGATACGTATCGCGATACATTTTTACAGATATATTTGAGTATCAGTATTTTAGCTACTCCAAATATTTCCAAATATTTTTAAATACATTTTTGAGTATTTCTACTCAACCCTGCAACACAAAGTAGCTGTCAAGTGCCATTTTTTACGTTTAGGAATTAGAGGAATGGAATGGAACGATTCAGCCATTCCAGGAGTGGGAATGGGCCCAGTGTCCCCATTCCTAGGAGTTGAAAGGAATGGAATTATGGAAAACTCTAATTCCCCGGAATGGAATTGGAATGGAATGGGGGTGCCCATTCCGCAACACTGGCATGAACTAACTGCGAAGGCTGTGCAAGCGCGAGCGGTTAGCATTGACTGCCTTGACTGGAGCACTTGCTGCACGAGTGCTCGTGCAGCCACCGAGGCATCACACAAAGCAAATAGCTCGCGCGTTTAGCATGCGCGGCTAACAATAGTCCGTGCTAAGGTGAGACGAAGTTTTTTTTTTTTTATACTTGGGTCCTCAAACATCGCCCGGATTTCTTTTTTGCGTACTCTATGCGCGTGCTCAAGTTCAAGGTACTACTGGTGCGTGCCGTTTTTAAAGATGCGACTGAAGGATGCGAAGTTTCACACGTTTTCATAATCCGATAAAATTGATTAGTGGTAGCATTTCTGAATGCTTGCACCGTCTATGTGATCACGAAATATATATGCGTTGCTATATCGCTCCAAATATTGCAGCGTCTTTTGTACTCGTAGAAAAAAAGAACGGCGAGATCTGTACTCTTAGTGAAGTCGAGTGTTAAAGTCGTGATCGTTCAAGACGGCGTACGGCATATGTTTCTTTCCTTTCTTTTTTTTTTTTCATCCACTCAGAACTTTGAGTTGTATCCTCTACAAATGAAGATGAATAAAGCTTGAGGCTATTCAGAAGTGTCTGTCTATTTTTGGTTTGGCCAGTGAGCTGCAGTGCGTCCCCTTCTTTTAGAGGCACCCCAAAAACAGCTGACGGCGGCGGAGAAGCGGCCACCGTGCTGACGACCGCCACGTTTGTCAGAGTTGCTGCTCTTGTTGCAGTGGTTGCAAGTTGGGAGTGTGTGCACGCGCGGCGCAGAGCGACCGTTCCGGTCGCTATGGTCACAACGGACGCAGTCGTAGACTCGTAGCCAGACATGTACACGTTACCCAAAAAAAGTAACTAAATACCGTTACTCGTTACTCGCTCGAAAAGTAACTAAATACGTTACTCGTTACCGATTCTCAAAAGGAACGCGTGAGTTACCTCAAAAGTAACGAGTTACTTTCCACGTTACTTTGATGACCAAATACACAACTGTTTTTGTTTCATGGTTTGTTGTTTTCTTTTTAGTAGTAATTGCCCTTCAGCAGCAGCTGCCTGTAGAAGTTTTCATCAGTTATGTTTCCTCGCTTCCTTGAAAATACATCTCCGGCGACGATGAAGAGTCGTTCTACCGACGCGCTGGGAGGAACGGCAGTGTTGTGCTTCAGGAAGAGCTGGTGAATCTTCGAGAACTGCGCCTTCATTGAGGACAGCGGGTAATGGGTTATGTGCCTCCCCGTGTTTGCAACCTCCGGGTTTACATTCGGTCTGTACCCGTTTCTAGAAGGTTCAACCAACGAACCTGATTCTGCTCGCTGGGTGAAGGACATTCCCAGCTGTAGAGTTCAGTACAGCCACGTTTATCGCTGGACACGTCAGTCGAACCGTTCGACTGACGTGTTCAGCGATATACGTTGCTGTACTGTCATTCTGGTTAGTTGTTTTTCGGGTTGCCCATCTGCCTTTGTCACAATAGACGCATACTCAGGCTAGAATAAAAACAAGGCCGTTTAAGCGGTGTTGTACACGTTACTCCTCAAAAGTAACGAGATACCGTTACTCGTTACTTGGCTTTCAAAGTAACTAAATACCGTTACTCGTTCCTTTTCTAAAAAAGTAACTAAATACGTTACTCGTTACCGAAAATAGTAACTAGGTACAAGTAACTCGTTACTTGTAACGCGTTACGTACATGTATGCTCGTAGCTAACGCGCTCGTTGCGGATGTCTAAACCGACTTTAACTACGGAGCTGTGGGCTGACCCCGACATTTTTGCTAAGAAGAAGGAGTCAATACCCACGTGCCGCGGCTTTTTCAAAGGCCTTCCGGCTAAGCGAATAAATCGAAAAATAAGCCCATGCCGAGTGGTACGCAGAGGTGTGCAGAGAGAGAGGTGGCGTGAAAAAAGTAGGGGAGGTTGTTCTAGCGGGAATGCTTAACTGGTTCCCCATGAAAGAAACTAGAGAGCAAGGAAAGAAAGGGGGAAAGGAAAGGGGGAACAAAAATAGAGAAACATAAAATAATGATGTAAACACGCTGAGAGTTAATGTCAATTTATTTCACAGGCGATTTGCGACACCGCATTTGTCAAGAAATTTCAGTAGCAGGTGTTAAATTATTTGGCGGCGACGGGCTGAACCACTTGTAGAGATGACGCCCTCGTCGTCTGAATCACGAAGTCCAATTCTGGCGAGCTCAGTGACGAACCGGTCACGTGGATCGCTCTATTCTTCGCAGTTGAAGAGGATGTGGCAAATGTTTTCTTTATCGTTGCAGTTCGGACACTGAGAGCTCTTTGTTGCAGATATTTTAAAATCAACGCATTTGTAAATGCACTTCTGCTGCGTATTCTTATGAGGAGAGTGCTCTTCTTTCTTGTGAGACCCTTTGTGACGCATGGCTGATGTCTGGAGTATGTGGTCGAAGCAAGTTCAGTTATTAAACTTCATGAAATTTCGTGCTGCCTTGAAATCTGTTGGACTGGGAATAGTGCGCGGCTGATTATGAGCCGCTCCTGCGAGTTTATCGGCTTCAGAATTACCAAACAATCCCACATGTGAAGGCACCCATTGAAACGCAATGTTGAATCATGAATTGTGTAACTGCATTAACGTTGTATGGTGGCTGTCGTTTCGTCCATGGAGTCAGGCTTAGTTAGCGCTGAAGGCCCGCTCTTGAATCGGCGACCAGCACTACAGTCTGTGGCGTATGGGAGGTAATGTAGTTAAGTGCTTTCTCAATGGCCTTAAGCTCTGCCGTGGTGGAGCTGACCACCACTTGAAAACGGCAGCTCCATGTCATGTTCTCCTTTGGTATAACAAAAGCCGCGGTAGCGGTGCACGTTCCAAAGTGAACGGAGCCATCGGTATATAACTGTAGAGCTCCTGGGTATTTTGAGGAAAGGACCTCCTCAGCAATTTGCCGCAGTACAATTCCTGGTAAATTCCTCGTCCTATACACCCCCGAAAGATGTAGGTCGCACATTACTGATGGTTCGCTCCATGGCTGTTCTTTAGTGCAGGTTAGGGGACGAGATTTCTGGAGCGATGATTCAACGTTGTATAGCTCGTGTAAATGTAGGGTGAAATTGGAACGTCTTGCTTGTAGTTTCTTTAACAACGTCACACCACTTCTGGTTTGATGAAGGAGTACAAGTTGAGTAATGTAAAGTAAACGAGTTGGGTTTTAAACGTCGGGTTGCCATTCAAATAATGGTTGGAGCTACATTTTCGGACTTTAAGTTGAGTAAGTACCGATTGTGTCGCTCTCAGGTTAAGTTCTAGAGATGAGCTCTCTGCATGAACGCACTCATTAGGTGCTGCTCTCGGAACGCCTAAGGCGGTTCGTAGTCCTCGGCGGTGGATGCGTTCGAAGCGAGTCTTTCGTGTTTCAGAGAGATGAGTGAAAGGTAGAGCATATATCATGCGGCTCACAACAAGTGAAGTGTGTAGCCCCAACATGGATCTTGGAGCATTTCCCACCTTAGTCCGGCAATGCGTCGGATGGCATTTACAAATTTAGTTGATGCTTCACCTACCCTGTCAGCTTACTTTTTTCCTTTTAATTTTGGTGTCTAAGGTAACGCTGAGAAACGTCTACGCTCTGACGCGTTGGATTTCACTCTTGCTAATATTTAGTTTAATATTAGGGCTTGAGCGTCCCTTCGAGTGCGGTAAAAGCATATACGCAGTTTTCTCTTTTGAAACGTTGAGTCCTACTGCACCCAAATAGTCTAAAACTGTTTCGATTGCAGGCTGCATAGCATTCCTTAACGTGATCCGTCTTGTTGCACTCATCCAGGGACAGATATCACCTGCATAGACAGAGCACAATGTAGAAAGAGACGTTCTATTAATAGCTGGAGGAAGGGCTGCCATTGCGATGTTGAACAGTATGGGGCTGAGGACGCAGCCTTGGGGAAGTCCAATATTTCGATGATCTGTGACACTTAGGGTGTTCCCAAGGCGTACTTGGAAACATCGGTCGCTCATAAAGGCAGACAAAAACATCTGGACACGCCCAGTGATGCCAATTCTTGTGAGTATTTGAAGAACAGATGGGATGCTGACATTATCAAAAGCCTTTTCTACATCGAAGAAAACAGCAAGT
The DNA here is from genome assembly GCA_013358835.2 of Ixodes persulcatus. Lineage (NCBI taxonomy): Eukaryota > Metazoa > Arthropoda > Arachnida > Ixodida > Ixodidae > Ixodes > Ixodes persulcatus. The sequence goes on along the minus strand of JABSTQ010011335.1, from coordinate 422,497 downwards.
GTTGTGTTTCCTGTCATTCCTGCATGTTCAACACTGCTGACTAAATCCAGTAGACTATCTGATGCGCTAACGTTTGGACGAAACCCTATCATTTCGTTTGGCAGTAACTTCTGACGTTCCAGGAACCAAGCTAGTCAACTTTGAATTAACTGTTCCATCAGCTTTGCGACGCATGAAGTCAGTGCTACTTGTCTGTACGAGGTAGGCAGCTCTGGTGGCTTTCCAGGTTTCTGTATAGGGCCAATCGTTGAACATTTCCACTCATATGGCACTCTATCAGATTTCCAAACTTTGTTAAACAAGCGAAGCAGGGAGGAAGGTTTTTCAATGCTTGGTAGGAGACTCCGTCCGGGCTAGTGGCGCTGTGGTGACGGCATTTCGGTGGAGTCACTGTCAGCTCCTTTTCCGTGGACGGGTCAACTAAGAGACTTGACTTGCGGTTTACTGGAGCTGGCCGTAGCAGTGTTCCAGCCTGGTTAGAGTATGAAATGGCAAGTTCTTCGGCCAGGTCAGGTAAGTTTGTCTGTTGAGCAAGCAGTAACGTATCGAAGGGTCGAACCGGACGTCTGTTGCCGCTCAGGCAGCAAATCACCCTGCAGACTTTGCCAAAAGAAGTTCGTGAATTTGATTCATCACAAAATTATCTCCATTGACTCCTGAGAAGCTGGTTGGCGTACCTCTTGAAGACTGTAGACATTCGTTTGAAATTTATCTTGTTTTCGAGAATCGGGTGTCGTCTGTAGCGAATCTGTGCCCTACGACGAGCTGCGGAGAGATTCAGGAGCTTTAAGTCCGGGGATGGGAAGTGTTCTGGTAATCAAATAGTTCTTGTGCTGTTTTTTAGTGCTGTCTTCATTGCATCAACAATATCATCGTTCGTAGAGTCAAGTATGAAGCCAAACGTGTCCCTGTGGATAACAAGACATCAGGCACGTATCCAGGGGGGGGGGGCCCATGGGGCCCCGGCCCCCCCCCCCCTCCGATATCTTCCATTTTGCTGGGACCTCCTCCCCCCCCTCCCCCTCATACAGCATTTTGTCATGGGCGGGCCCCCCCCCCCCCCCCCCCCCCCGAAACCAAATCCTGGCTACGTGCCTGCATGACATACTTTATCTTTAGTGTTGTAACAACCCTTGATCCGAGTCCAAATAAGAAAATGGTCGCTTCCCATTGTATCAGGTGCCGTGGGCCATGTAACGTTGAGGGCTGGATCATATTCCTGAAAATGTCGAACGTATTCGCAAGTATGTTGGGCTGCCCGTATTTGCCACCACAAGTCCTGCTTCATCGAAAAGTGCTTCGAGTTCTCTTCCTCGACGATCTGATTGTACGTTGCCCCACATTGTATGATGCGCGTTGAAGTCTCCGCACATGAGAAGGTCTCGGCGATGTTGTAGATATCAGATTTGGAAGCGGTCGACCAAGTCAGTGCTGCTTCCGGAACGTACGTATAGAGAGACAACAAGTACCGTTTTCTTTCCCATGCGTACTTTAGCTGCAACTAATTCTGCGTCCTCCGTACATAAATCGGTGGTTGGAATTTGGCACTGGGGAAGCTCTCGGCGAATAAAAAGGGCTGCGCTCTCATTTCGAAAAGTCGGAACTGACGGACACGTGTAAGTCTTGTACACAGATAAGGAGCAAACCACTTGAAGGCCAGCCTCCGAAAAAGCCAAAACTGGTATTGGCGACTGTGTGATATATAATTTGAATTCGGAGAGTTTTGAATTCAGACCTCTGCAGTTCCATTGGAGTATTGTTGGGTATTCTTGTTTAACAGTCATATTGATTTGTTATCTGTGTCTGCAGTTTTCCTGTCTTACATTGTCGTGAGCGTATTGTATTCAAGTTGCCGGTTGTGAGAAGTTGGTTTCCTGATTATAATGCAAGAAGGGCCTCTAGGCACACTATGCCCTTAAGGGCCGTTTTGACCTCTCCGGCTGGTAGGCCTTCCATGACTTTTCTAATAGTTGCAAATACTGATTTTACGATTGCCATCTTGGTGTTTTCAGAGGTATCCCCACGTTCAGGAAGAGTTGTGTTTGCCGAAGAAGCTTTAATCACCTTTGATTTCTCGCTTGAATTACTTGTTCCGACGCTGGTGGAGGCCCTCGGACCTGCAGGTGTCACGATCTCTTTTGATGGTATAACGTCGCGGTTGTTCGGACGTGCGTCTGAAAGAGCGGTTCTGTAACGTTTTGCTCTAGGCTTTTTTTACTTCCTCATTGAGTTATTTCTTGGTTTACAAGGCTGGGAGATAGTTGGTGTCTCCGACGAGGCGTTTTCAATCGCGGGAAGCAGTGGGAAGTCATCTGCACCTGCTGAATAATTAACTTGCTCTTGCTGTGGTTTTGGTCCACGAAGGAATGCTTTAGTACGTGCAAGTGCTGCAAGTCGAACCTTGCAGTTAACGTAGCTTGCGGGGTGAGGGTCACCAAGGTTCGCGCATTTTACGGTGACGTCCTTAGAGCAAGATGTTATGTCGTGGGAACCTCCACATTTCTTACAATTTGTTTCCCCTTTGCAGTATTTTGCTACGTGTCCTATGGCTTGGCATTTGAAGCAGCGTGGTGGGGCCACTACGTGCTCTATTGCGTCATGTTTTGTGAAGCCAAGATTTACCTGGCTTGGTCTTCAGTGTTTGGACGGAAGGTTAGGAGAGCGTTGTCCGTTCCAATAGCTGTGGCTCCAGGCTGACCATGTCAGTGAAAGGGACGTCGGGCAGCAATCACTTCCTCTGGCGCAAGGTAATCTAACAGCTGAGCGTCGGAGTACCACTAGCATCATCTCAGTGTATAATAAAAGTTGTGTTGTGTGTTCGTTTAGACAGTCGGAAGTTAGTCAGACTCAATAAGCGTCTGGTGTCTCAGCTGTAGGTGAGCAATTTAGTCAGTGCAGTACAGCCGCCTTCCCTGGGGTTGTGCGCCAAACGCGGTTTTCTTGGGGTTGATGAAGGAAGACGCTAAAGATACTACCAATTGGGGGATTTACGACTCTTGTACGCTTGAGGTGTTGGTAAAACACGACGCACGAATTAGAGACAACGGCTGCGTAAGCGTTTATTTTGGAGTGTGGTCCACTCATTATATTCACACAAGTCTAGTTCTAATGACTTTTGATGACGGAAAATCAAGGAGCTTCTGGTTCTCCGCATTGCACTAGAAAGGTCTTACGTTCACACCATCAAACTTAAAACAAATCAAGAAAGGATTATGAAGTGATCAAAGAACCAATTTTCATCGGCCACTTAAGTGCGAAATTGACGGTGCTCAATTAAATGCAGTTTCATGACCACCATTAGTTTATTGAAAGTGAAACTGATTTCTGAGGCTCAAGATGGCACTCAAATTTGAAAAGGGTCTATTCATCTAGAACATGAGGGCCTCGTCATTCACCTCTTGCATTTTCCGGACTACTACGAGCAGGCGAATGGGCTTGTTGAGTATTCAATTGGGTTTTCCAGATCTTTGTTCGGCTAGCGCTGCTGAAGCGTCAATCACTTCGGCAAGTAGTAATCTCATTCGTCGACCTCCACCGCACTGGCAGCCTAGGGGTGAACGGAGTATACATTTGCCACATGCCGGTGCCCTCCCTAGTGCGTGGTGATGTTGTAGAGCAGGGTAATGGAAACTAATAAATAATATGTTGTTCACTTCCTAAAATGAGTCTTCAATATTTTCTGACACATTAAAACAATCGCTCCTTAAATACCGCATTTGATGCATTATTTCCAGAATGCAGGTAGCTTAATATTGTGCAAAAAAGACATACTGAGAATACCCCTTCACTGTTAATTATGTAATAAGTAAAGGCATAGTACAAGTCAAACATAGCCGGTACTAAAAGCTCCGTCTTCAGTGCAAGCTTTCTGCCCTTGGTGACACAAGTCTGAAAGCGCAGGCGCGCGCAAACAAAGCACAGCGGCAGCCAGCGGTCTGGTCTGAGCTTAGAACGGAGTAGCAAGCGCTCCTGGGACATTGAAGTATGAAGGACGAAAAGGTATGGCTTCCGTCTTCAGAGTCTCGAGAACGAACGTTTCGCCTCAGCGGTGCTAACGGGCACGGTGGCCAGGATTTGCAGCAGGCGGTTTACATTAGAATACAAGACCTGGGGACCAAGGCAAGTTGTTTCTACCGCTGAGACGCGCTAAGCGGTGCGGTCCCTTCACATCTGTGTCCAAACCAGAACTTCCTCAGACAGTTTGTTTAATGAAACGAATGCTCCGCAAAGGCTGGTGATTTGCCCAAAACCGAGGATTGCGACATTGAATCCGACGTCGTTGGCCATGACATCGCTCTCGCTTAGGGCGGACGATGCTGCCTGACGTGAATGTGTATTGTAACCATATTCCTCAAGGTAGAAAACGGGACATCCCAGTGCCGGGGGGGGGGGGGGGGGGGGGGGGGGGATTGTACTAAAGATTGAGATTGGGAGAAAAAAAATTAATGAAATAACTGCTGTTATTTCAAAACTTCACCATATTGCACTACATTTTTCTCTCAGGGTAAATAACCCCCGCCTACGTTCACGCCGCTTCTCGGGGACAGTATCCACCGTACACGCCTCTTCACGGCGTCCAGCCGGCAACCCAAGCTAACCCAAGCGTCCGAAAGGGAGTCCCATACCATTTAGTTCAACGAAATTTCGTCGACAACATTCGTCTTTTTTTTTTCAGTGTTGATTGTAAAAAAGAATAGAAAAATATCGCCAAATGCATGACAAAAAAAAAACGCTTAACAAAAAAATGATTGAGAAAAACAAAAGCACTCTCTGTGGCTTGAACCTGGGTCCGCTGCGTATGAAGCAGGCACCTTTCCTAAGCTACGCTACTTTTTTTTCTTTATTGAAAACTGAAACTCGTTGTAACCATTTCCGGTTGAGGTGCACGGGCTCGTGCGTATAGCTTAACTCATATTTTAAAGTACCTACGGTTATTTTTGTAAAATATACTTGTAACGAGAAAGCATAGTTTCGGTTTGCTTCAACTCGCTTGGTGCCGATTTCGAAACTATGCACAACTGCGAAAACGGGACATGATTTTTTATTGGGACAAAAAGACGGGACGGCAGAAGCGGACCTCAAAAACGGGACTGTCCCGCCCAAAACGGGACGTCTGGTCACCCTATGAATGTGCCGACTCTGTTGGATACGTTGATGACACGCTTGAAGTTGTAGGTCAATAATTATTCTTGAAAAAAGCGTCAAGCGACAGCTTTGGAGTGATCTAATTTTTGAGAGTCTATATACGTAAAGGAACTTTCACGACTCACGTGTTGAACGCAAGATTATAAACATCACCCCCTGCAGCGATTAAAGAAGTAAACTAGGTACGCTTTGAAACCAAAAGAATTATGAGCATTCCAAAGTTGCTTCCATGGTGCTTATGCTGCCGCTTTTCTCTCCCGCTTTTTTCTTTTTTTTTGCATTTTGGGTGATGTATTACTGAAACTAAAGGAGTACAGGCGAATAACCCCAAAAAACAAATAAAAAACAGAACGAAAAACAAAAAGCTAAGCTGTTTGTTATTTTGTCGTTTTGTTTGTGGGGTTTGCAAAGTCAGAGTATTGATATTTTTAAATTTTGTTTCGCTGCCCTGATAGTAGCGTGGAGTCCTTGAGACTCAAAGAGTAGGGGAACTTTAGTCAAGCCGCCTGCATTTTCCGAGGCGAGGCCAGCGTCCTTCGAGGTTAAGATTTCGCGGCTTATGTGACGTCAGGAGCGGAGTCATTCGCACCTGCGAGCCTGAAGAAAAGCTTCGGTTATTACGGGTCGGGTTTGGCAAGAGCTCTTCGGAGAGCCGGAGCCGGACTTGTATTTCTCACGCTCACGCAGTCCACGGACAGTGTCGTCATCTTCGTTTTGCTTTGGAATGTTGTGGGTCCGGCCCCTCGCCGTAGTGGGTTGTCGAACAGAAAGAGAAGCACATAGAACTTTTAATGTCTTCACAAAAAAAAAAAAAAAAACTGGCAATGGAAAAGGGGAAGAGGAAAACCATGACATTTCGGGGGTGTTTCGACCAGCGAGGCGCTGTTTCGACCCTTGACCAGCACGCCCCGACGAGCTGCCACTTTGCGCATGCGCATCTTCGTGGCAACCGCGTCGTAACAGTTGCTTCGTCTTTACACGCACCGTACGTCGGCTTCCCAGTCAGTAACTTTTCGTTCTCGTGGTTTGGACACGCTTCGAAACAACGATTCGGGGCAGTGGTTAGCAGTTCGAAAACAAACTAATGTTGGGGGATGACGAGTGCAGACCAGCATTTATTTTCTCCAGAATCTCACACACATGTGACAAAACACAAATCACACTATCGCGTTTGTCGAAGCTAGCTGCTTGGCAGATTTGCCGGACTCGTGCCCAGCGACTCTGGTGATTCCGCCGGAATGCTTCGATGAAATCTATATTCCACAGCGACCGCTTTCTGGCAGAAGGCCAGTCTGTTATCATCATACATAGTAGACTTTCACCACGCCGATTCAAGAAACTGACACCGAAGAGAGCGGACGAAGCCTAATTACGCAATGTACGCTTTTAAAATTGTAGCGCAATTCACAGAACCTTTACAAACAATGCAAAATTCAGTCCAACTTCCATCGCGTACCGCTACTATCGTTTATCTAGCCGAGACACTCCAGATGAAAATTTCTGGTCGGCTAATGGTTCAAATGTTTCACTGGGTCCACCGTTCTCGTACATTCGATGGCGCTTGTTTCGATCGGAACGGCGGCCAATGCGTACGACTAGCACATAATAAAATATAGCACACACATTAGGTCATACTTAATTCTAATGAACTCTACCTTTGGCGCGTCATGGAGCTTCCCGCTTTTGCCGGCACCTCACCACCACCACCGGCTGTTAGGCCTATGTGCCCGAGCTCGTTAGACAGATATAGGCCTAACGGCGGTAGCACATCCTCGGAGCAGTCCACGTCCACGCGCACAATCGCCCAGTCGAGCGCACGAATGTTAAATATGCACACCAGCACGGGAAAACGTGGACTGCAGACGACACGCGGCAAGAACGGCAGGTTCAGATCGCGGAAATGAGCGCCTCGAGCATCACACTGGCCCCAGCTGCCCCGAATTCCCGAATGGGGGAATGGGGCTCTCGCGCGTGGGCTTCTGGGTAGTCAGCGTCGTCGGGCAGCGCTTTCCGCGCTCGTCAACGACGCGAATAGAGCATTCTTGGCGGCGGCATGCAATGTTCGCGCTCGTCGCTACGAGTGCACAAAAATTGAGAAAGCTGCCACGCGCCACCGAACCTCCCATGCGCCACCGACCTGTACGCACCCGAACTAAATTTTTACTCATGCACAAATCAAGAGGGGATCAAAACATCCCGACAGACCCCCCCCCCCCCCCCCCCCCTTAATCCGCCACTGGGCCCCGCCAACGGCCCGCTTATCCTTTTGAGATTACGTGAAAGCTTTTTCGAGAGGCCGTTGGCTGTGTTTTTCTTGAAAAACCCAGGGAGATGCAGACGCGCGTTTTTCGGCCCTGTTCAGAGGGCGAATCCATTTCACGAAACTCGTTTCGCGAGTCAAGATGCGCCAGAAAAATGCATCGCTTGAGAAGGGCCATAAAACAACACACAATGGTTGCACTACACTCGCGTCTCTCCGAAAAGAACTGGATTGTCTTCTGCTTCCCCATATTACCCTCAACTTTTGGGTATTCGCCAGATTGAGCGAAAAGTTCGTATTTTGTGATTGGTTTTTCACTGGTGTAATATTTGGTGTTCGCCGGCGTCGGGATTTCGAACAAAAACCAGCCCCAAAACGCTTTGGACCCATTATAACGACCTCTCCCACGACGAGAAACCCGTTGGTGCCAGAGCCGGGACTGGGTGGGACGGGGGAAACGCCGGCTGCGTCAATGGCGGCCGATCTCCCGCAGACGGGTGGACGGATGAGAGTATTTTCAACTCCCATTTCGTCTTGCGTAGTGGCGTCATACAAGAACTCCAGTTTAATATGGGAGTACAATCAGGTGATGTCGCTTTTATACCCCGTCCATTAGCGACCAGAGTAAACTGGTGGTTTCTAGTTTTTATACTCCCATGTACGGGAATGAATGCTTTAGGCTTGGGAGTTAAATCGGCATCTCATTCTTTAAAACTCCCATCCGGGCTACTTTTCGTTTACAGTGCAGTACCAACTGCAGTGAAAAGACATCTTCCATCGCAGCGTTTATACATCATTCCACACGTTGCATGACAGCGCAATAAAGAGGCGTCCCTGTTATTACTATATCAGTTCATACACAAGTAATTATCCTAGAGTTACGGAAATGGCGCGACCGGACCCTCGCTCTCACTTGACGCGCTGGAGACCTTTTTTTGTTTTGCAAAACTTTTGAGTCATACTGTAATTGTGAGGCCTGAAACTTTAATATTTATATATATATATATATATATATGTGTGTGTGTGTGTGTGTGTGTGTGTGTGTCTTGAAATGCTGCAGTATACAAAGACTTTTCACATAGTTACGGCGCGCTCATAGCGCAAGATTGAACTGGCCGGCAATGACACACACAAGAAAAACAACGAAAACCTTGACGTTGAACTTTTGGCGCTGTTTTATTAGGCTCATCTGCTTATAGAACTGGATGCCCACTAACTTGAAGGAGCACTGAAGACGTTTCTGATATCGGCTGTTCTTGGTGATAACTCATTCTATGACATGTTAGCATCCCACAAATAAAAAAAAAATATGCTCGTGCGGCGTCTATTTTACTACTAAAAATGTGATCGATGTTCGTGCCGCGCCCCTTTCTGAACGGAGAAATCTGGAGCACACAATTCAGCGGAGGCGCCGGTAGCCTGAAGACGGGCGCGCGTCAGCCAATCTCAATCGGAAACGCCGGCAGCGGAGGCGCCGCCGGCGCCTCCGCTGGATTTTGTGTTACAGATTTTTCCGCTCAGCACTGGCATGGCACGAACTTCGATCACATTATTAGTAGGAAAATAGACGTCACACAAGCATCATTTTTGGATTTATAGGATGCTTGGAGCACATAAGATAAGTTATAACCAAGAATAGACGATCTCAGAAACGTCGTTAGTGCACCTTTAAGGTGGGAAAAAGTACAGCCGTGCGAAAATAAAGAATACGTTAACAATTTTAGTAGCTGTGAAAGCTGTGAATATTTTCACACTGCACTGTGGGTATTTTTCAAGATATGAGTTCGGCGAGTATATTTGCTCAAAAAATCTGAAGTCCCCTTAACCCTTTCACGGTCCAGATTTTTTTCCCCAAAAAGATGTCCTTTAGTGGTCCGGTTCTGTTTGCAAAGGATAAGTATAAAAAAGGTCAATACACAGTTTTTTCTTAATTATCTAACGGGAGCACGTAAACCACTTGCAAGCATTTTGGGTTCAGAAGGATCAAACGATAATACCAAGGGCGCAAAGTTGTCACATTTCTTCCATTCAATTTAGGTTTGGCGCATCAGCTTCCGGGACATTACAGCGGCTTCAGATTTTTTAACCAGAAGTACTTTACAAGGCTTCTTTTTGAGGTGATGCAAAATAAGAAAAAAAAAAGAATATAGTACTTATACCCCTTGTACCAAATATAGGGTGTCTGAAATACACAGACACCATCTAAAATGGGTCGAAAAATTGGCGCCTTCACGTAGCAATAGAAACTTTTCGTCAAAAATATATTTCACAGATCGGCTTGTCAAGCAAAATGACACAGCGTAGCTTCATTTCTGCTATAAATAGGGCCGAAATCTTGCCAGGGTGACTGCGGATGGCGACGCAGACAACGGAGTTGAGTGGCGGGCCGCGTTTAGAGCACATGTGGATAGATGGCGTCAGGATCAGCGTCGAAAGGTGTAGCCAACCACCGAAAGAAAGCAGACGAAACGCAGACGAAATCCGTCGGCAGCAAGAACGCCACTGGCGCCGTCGTTAAGCAACATTGTTTTTGTTTATTTTTGTTACTTCAAGTTTTGCTACAATTGTCCGCGCTTATTTTTGAACCAAAGGTACATTACAAAAAGATTGTGTCAATTTTAATAGTCCACGGTCGTCGCGAGCAGTCTCGATAAGGAGTTAGCGCAATCTATCATTACGTTCGCCAAACGCGTCCCGCCACTCGACATGGTCGTCTACGTCGCCGTGGGCCGTTGACCCTGGCAACGTTTTGGCTCTATTTCTTTACAGAAAGGGAGCTACGCTTTGCCATTTTAAAAGATAAAACCGACCTGTGAAACACACCTGTGACGAAAAGTCTAGATTGCTACAAGCAGGCGTCGATTTTTACGGCCTATTTTAGATCGAGCTTGGGTATTTCAGACACCCTATATAACACCCCAAAAACTACAAATCGATGTTCAGTCCACTGACGTCGAACCCTCGATACAAACTTTCACGAGCGGCTTGGTAGTCGAGTGATACAACTTATTAAATTAGCGAATGCATGGACGTATTAAAGACAACATGAAAGCACTCAAGGTTTTGTTGACCATCCCGCAAAAACCTGGGTATTTTATTTTATTTTTTTTAGATGTACACTAAGTATTTAGTAAGTTATATTACACAGCTATCAAGCCGCTCGTAAAAGTTGGTATTGTCAGTTCGACGTCACTAGACTGAACGTCCAAATGTAGTTTTGGAGTGTTATATTTTGTGCCAAGGGGTATAAGCACTATAGTTCGGGTTTCTAAAAATGTGGGATCTCATTCTTTAAGTAAAGTTCCGAAAAGCATTGGGAGTCTGAATCGGAAGATCCAGTGCTCTCATTGGCGCTACGGCCAGAGCGGCCAGTATGTGAAGTAGCATCACGTGCGCGGAGTGTCTAATTTGAAAACTATAAATAGCTGAGCAATGCGGAACAACGTGTGAATATTACACTTATTGTTCACCAAAGGCATAACAAATAGTAACACCTCCTGCGGTGTGCGCAGTTTCACGTTTAGGCGGGCACTTTCGAAGGGGCCACGGCATCGCGTTGGGTACAATGATATCAACCCTTCCCTTTGTCGTTCAGGTGATTGTGACAGCCGCATACGCCTCAACCTCGCCCGGTCATCTTCGTGGAAATCATCTGGACTGCGACGGCGTTTGGAGCGTCTACGCCAAGTGGCTCGGCTACTTTTTCGGTGGTAACAACAACCGAGCCACCAAACTTGAATGACAACGTGTATGGTGTCTGGCAACCGGGGACGTCGACAAATGGCTATCTAGGACGCATAGCTACTTAAGCTCGCCAGTCAGCGGGGCCAGTCGGGGCACGGCATCGGGTTGGAAAGAACTATGTGAGCCCTTAACTTCGTTTTTCAGGTTGGTTACGTTCCCAATTCTTGCTACGACTAGAGTGGTGCCATCTGATCGCGATGTCGTTCCCCTACGACGTTTGTGAGTAACGTCCCCGACTGTTTCTGTTCTTAGCGCAGAGTGCTCATTCCATTTACCTAGCGAATACCACTCTGCAAATGTCTGATGACATTGAAACCAACCCCGGTTAAGTCACTGAGGAATCCTAGGTGGCCGAGATTCTGAATATAACTAGAATTGAGATTGGACAAAGTCATATGCTTGACGAAATTAAGAAGCTTCAGGACGCCCAATCAACAACGGATTGACAATAAGGTGCCTTAAGGAACGGGAAGCGGTATTAGGAGCAGAGCTGAACTCCATGAGGATATCTTCGGAAGGGAGCGCAAGCAACCCGGAAGTTTCCATCAAATTTGCATCAAACATATCGTAAGTTAACCCGAGTTGCGATGACACTGAAAACAGACTCCAGAGATCGATCTTCTTGTTCTTTTGTATTACTGACGCGCAAACTGAAACTTGGAGTCAATCGGAGGCAATAATTTTGAGTTTATGTGAATGAAAACTGGAAATTAAGGTTGACGCAACCAATGTCGAGTGGTCGCATAGGCTTAGAACATTTTCACCCGATAAAACTCAACCCATCATTTTCAAGTTCCTTCGCTACAAACATAGACGAAACATCCTCTCTTCGGGCTTTAAACTAAAGGATTCTGAGTATGCCGTAAGAGAAGACTTATCGGAGTCTGTCCGCTTCGCTCGAAATACACTTGTTTTGTTTGATCCATCGCAGAATGAAACATTCGAAATCCGCTTTGATAAGCTGCACATCAATAATGAGTGATATAAACATGACATAACTTCTGACTCTATTATTGAAATCTTTAGATAGAGGAAGATTCCTAACGTCACTCCCCTTCGTCCAGCTGTAAACGCGAAGCATTTAAAATGTTCAAAGTACATTGTTCCATTTACAAATATACGCAGCGTTATACTAAGCGGGATGAACTAAATGCATTTATTTGTGATAACAACTCTAGCATTGTCATTCTAACGGAATCTTGACTGAAACCCGAAATAAACGACAGAGAAACTTTTCCTCGTGAATTGCGGTTTCACGTTTATCGATGTTATAGGCCTGAACAACGAGGAGGGAAGTGCTTACTGCGATCAAAAAAAAAAATGTTTCCTCATTTTGTGTTGGAACCTTTCCTGGTCTAAAGGCTGTGTTTCTTTGCGTTACGTCGACATTCAGGCAAACGATAATCGGCGCAATTTATCGGGCGCCAAATCGGAATTCTGAGGATTGTGGCAATCTGTACTCTGTTTTGCTTCAGATCCAGGGCCTTTTCCCGAAAGCACATTTTCTAATCTTTGGTGACTTCAATTTTCGAACATTGACTGGGTTAATTATATCACAAGAGGGTCAAACGACGCTGAAGTGTTTCTCGATAACTGGTTGAACTTCAACCTCACTCAAGTTGTTGATCGGCCCATTAGCGGTGATAATATTCTTGATATTGTCCTCACTAGCTATCTAGAAGTGATAGAAACTGTTACCTGTGTTGCTGGTTTACGTGACCACAATACCCTGCCTATCGAGTTATCTGTTTCTGTCCTCACGCGGATCCCCACGATTAAACCAATCCGCGACTATAACAAAGCTAATTACGTGGCATTAAATCGGCACTTATCTGTATTTTACCAAACCTACGCCGATAACGCTTTCTTAAGGTCGGTGGAAGAAAACTGGCTACTTCCTAAAAACAAATTATACAGTCTTACTGAGTAGTTTGTTCCCACTTTCATTATACGTAGCGATGATAATAACCCCTGGTACAATAAAGCCTTGCGTTCATTGAATAACAGAAAGAAGCGATTGTGTAAAAAAGCGAAACGGGCTGAACGTTAATTTAGTTTGAAATGAATACTTCACGTGTCTCAAAACTTATACAGAAAGTTTAAAATCGTCAAGAGAAAAAAAAATTCTTTGGATCTACCAAGAATTTTACGAATTAATCCCATAAAGTTTTGAGAAATAATTTCGCCTGGAGATACCACTCATTCGATACGACTTCAAAATGAAGATGGTGTTGCTGTTTCTGAACTTCATTTTTCTAGTGTATTAAATAACTATTTTTCCCTTCTGTGTTTACCAGTGAATATACCGACGATATGCGATCTTTGCCCTTGTCTGACTTTGTAGTTATGGCTCCCATCGACATTTCTGCCGATAGAATACTTCAGCTCATAGAATGATTAAAACTAGCGTCATCTTGTAGCCCTCATAATATCAACCCTAAAATTCTTAGTAACACCAAAGGTGTATCTAGTGAGTGTCTTAAAGGAGCTGCGCAACAATTTCAGTGCTTTGCTTAAATAATTTGGGAGTTGGTGTCTCGACCTTTCTGAAGTAGAAAACAAAAAACGCTTTGGCCTGCATGTCCTAGTTTTTATTTAAAAAAAAAAACAAAGATTGAGGTTTTCGGCACCTCTCAACTGCTTCACCTTTCTCCGAGTCACGTACGCTGTGACGTCAATGGGGGTCGCGCGGGGTTCCGGTGAAGCTCTCTCTTCAGGGCCATCAGTGAGCAGCGAGAACTCATCCGCTCGCGACCGCGTGACCACGTGCTGGCGGAGCGCGAACAATATAGGTGAAAGGAGGAAAGCCTCAACCGGGTCCGGCCATCCCCGTCCGGCTCTGCCCCCTCCCCCTCCGGCTTCTGGCGGCTGTTCGAGGTAGCAGATGGAGCTGACGGTTTTGTGGACCTAGGAGAGATGGAGCCACAAAACCTCCACATAATAAAAGGTTTGTAGATGATACCAGGTTTTTGACGCATTTATATTTATGTTGGAACGACAAGATTTATAGAAAAGTTACCTTTTATTGAGCAGGTACTCGCACAACTTGTTATCTTTCTACAAGACTCCCATTGACGTCATCTCGCGTGGTTCTCATGGCCGCTACTCGCGGCTGCAGGTTGGGGAATATTCTAATGTTTGCCTCGCAATTACGCGGCGGAATCGCAACATTTCGAAGGAAGGAGGTGTGTTTTCTGTCCTTTGTGACAAGATAAACAATGTCAAAAGTAGAAGATGCCAATTCTTTCAACGTTAAAAACGTTGCACAGCTCCTTTAAGTTGATCTTTTCTCAGTCACTGCAGCAAGGTTGTTTCCATTGGATTGGAAGCTGGACAAGGGCGTTTCAGTCTTTAAAAACGGCGATCGGAAGCTATCCTCCATTTACAGTCCCCTATCATTAACCTGCATTGCGTCCAAACTTCTTGAACATGTAATATCTTCTCGCGTTAGTTCACAGTTAGAAGAAAACTTCTTTTTTTTTTGACAGACACCAGTACGGGTTTTGAATAGGATTTTTTTGCGAAACGCAACTTTTAGTCTTTACTCATGAACTTTTCCCTAACGTTGACTCACTAAGCCAAACAGATGCTTTGTGCCTTGATTTCTCGAAGGCTTTCGACTGGGTTCCTCATCATCGCCTAGTTAATAAACTTCCTTTTCTTGGCATTGACCGTCTTGCTGTCTCGTGGATACGTGACTTCCGTTTTTATCGCTCCAAGTTCACTGTTGCTAACAGCCATAAGTCAAACGGTAATAGCGTAACTTCCGGGCTTTCACTGGAATCCTTGCTTGGACCATTACTGCTTTTAATCTGTATTAATGATTTGCCTACCTCTATTGTTTCTAGCATTCGTCTCTTCGCAGATGACTGTGCTCTATAAAGGAAAATTAATTTTTATAATGATCATATTCAGCTCCAAAGTGAATTAATAATAATATATGCCTGGTGTTCCAAATGGCTCCTGTACTTAAATATGTCAAAATGCAAACTGGTTCGCTTCACTCGTAAAAAAAAATAACAAGTAACGTTTCGTATTTTATTCCATCTGCATCAATTACCTCCGCCCCTTAAATATCTCGGTGTAACACTAACAAGTTATCTAACCTGGAGGAACTACATTGAAACTATTAGGGCAGAAGCCTTGGGTACATCAAACGAATCTAAAAGTCGCACCCTCTCACCTACGTAAAATGGCATACGAAACATGTGTTTGACCGAAATTGGAATACGCATCAGCCATTTTGAGCCCCCATTAAGTTTATCTCATTAGTAGTCTTGAGTTCATTTAGAAATGTGCTGTAAGATTTATCCTTAGTGACTACACCCAACAACTAGTGTTTCATCTCTTAAACACCAGCTGGATATTCAAAGCCTCAACGTGCGTCATAATTAGGGTTCGGAGTTTTCGGTTTAAACCGATAAAAACCGATAAAATACCCCGAATTCATTTTCTAAAATTCTTAGATTGTGGAAACCAGCTGAACGTACAGAAAAAAAGTGTTAGGAGAGAAAGGAGAAAAGACGTCTGATCGCTGGACTATCAACTATTTATTGACCCTCCTCTTCTTCTTCTACTGGTGTTGTGGCTGTCCTTTTCACTTCTTCTTTTTTTTTTCTTCTTGATCTTCCTCTACCTTCATGGCATTTGCGTCTCGCAGGAACTTCTTTTCACTTTCCTGTAGGGCAATGGAGGGTGAACTGACGCAGTGATTTTCTTTTTCTTCTATGGCTAGGGCCTCAAGTATTTCTCGGGCGAAACGGTCTTTGTGGTGAGCTGGGATGGTTACCGTTTCGAGCTTGGCCTCGCACATGCATGCTCTACAATGAGCTGCCAAGTGTCCAGGGGCAGTCAGGTTTCTTAAGTTTGCTGCATGCTCTCGCGCTCGGCCATTTATACAACGTCCCGTTTGTCCAATGTAGCTACGTCCACATGACAGTGGTATGTTGTAAACGACTCCTTTGTCGCATGGAACGTATTCTGTCCTGTGTTTGGTGCTACAGCTGCCTGTATTGTTAGCCTGGGCTAGATTAACCTTCCTGCACATTGCGTGTGCCTTGTTGGGTGCCGAGCGTACGACATTTACGCCTTGTCTGCTTGCGATCTTTTTCAACCTATGAGTTACCCCATGAATATATGGGACCACCGCAAAAGGTGAACGTGAGATCTTCTTTTGTGTATCGAGGTCATTGCGTTGACAAGTTGTTTTGATGTTGCGGCAAATCTTTTCGCAAATGGAGGCCAGGAAGGGTTTCGGATATCCGGCCTCATGAAGCCAGGACATTTTGTTCTCAAAGCTTTTTCTCTTCTGATGGGGGCAAGTCTTTCTGAGGCTGGCTGAAAGAGCTGCAGTGGCGACCCCTTGTTTAACAATTTTGGAATGTTCGGATTCCAAGGGAAGGAACCCTTTTCCCGATCGCGCTTCATATCTCCAACACAAATGTTCTTTTTGGAAGTTTAAGGCCAAATCAAGAAACAGTATGGAATTATTGTCCGCATCGGTAGTAACCCACCCAAATCGGCAATATGTCCAGAAGAGTGGAGTTTGCATTGGTTCAAAAGTGGCCCCATATTTGTGCGACATCTTTCCCTCCGCGTGTGGGGTAGCCATACAACAAGTTTTAAAAGACCCACGAGTTGCTGCTATTTTCAGGTACGTTGACGATTTTTCTTATTTTGTGTACAACTGGAGTTGATTAAACAGCAGACGGATGCCTCAACACCACCCTCAGGCATTTCCAAACAAGCTGCATGGGGCTCATATTCACCTACGAGCTCCCTGTTAATAATTCCACACGGTTTCTTGATTTGGCCTTGAACTTCCAAAAATAACATTTGTGTTGGAGATATGAAGCGCGATCGGGGAAAGGGTTCCTTCCCTTCGAATCCGAACATTCCAAAATTGTTAAACAAGGGGTCGCCACTGCAGCTCTTTCAGCCAGCCTCAGAAAGACTTGCCCCCATCAGAAGGGAAAAAGCTTTGAGAACCAAATGTCCAGGCTTCATGAGGCCGGATATCCAAACCCTTCCTGGCCTCCATTTGCGAAAAGATTTGCCGCAACATCAAAACAACTTGTCAACGCAATGACCTCGATACACCAAAGAAGATCTCACGTTCACCTTTTGCGGTGGTCCCATATATTCATGGGGTAACTCATAGGTTGAAAAAGATCGCAAGCAGACAAGGCGTAAATGTCGTACGCTCTACACCCAACAAGGCACACGCAATGTGCAGGAAGGTTAATCTAGCCCAGGCTAACAATACAGGCAGCTGTAGCACCAAACACAGGACAGAATACGTTCCATGCGACAAAGGAGTCGTTTACAACATACCACTGTCATGTGGACGTAGCTACATTGGACAAACGGGACGTTGTATAAATGACCAAGCGCGAGAGCATGCAGCAAACTTAAGAAACCTGACTGCCCCTGGACACTTGGCAGCACATTGTAGAGCATGCATGTGCGAGGCCAATTTCGAAACGGTAACCATCCTAGCTCACCACAAAGACCGGTTCGCCCGGGAAATACTTGAGGCCCTAGCCATAGAAGAAAAAGAAGATCACTGCGTCTGTTCACCCTTCATTGCCCTACAGGAATGTGAAAAGAAGTTCCTGCGAGACGCAAATGCCCATGAAGGTAGAGGAAAATCAAGAAGGAAAAAAAAAAGAAGAAGAAGTGAAAAGGACAGCCACAACACCAGTAGAAGAAGAAGAGGAGGGTCAATAAATAGTTAATAGTCCAGCGATCAGACGTCTTTTCTCCTTTCTCTCCTAACACTTTTTTTCTGTAAGTTCAGCTGGTTTCCACAATCTAAGTATGTACAACCAACTAGCTCAACTCCTTCCCATTGCAAGTTATCTAACATTCTGTTTTAACCGCAAATAGTAAGTTTTTTAGAGCTGCGTCGAGATGGACGGGAAGAGGGTGGGGGAGGGGGGAGGGGAGAAAGGGCGTTGTTAGGTTCGACAATGTGTGGCCTCTTCATGACTGCCCTCTACCAAGGTTCAACATGCAACAAAAGAGGTCTTGGGTTGTCCTTCGCGGGACATCTGTGTCCTTTCTGTGATCGGGCTTAGTGGGTCAAGTTCCAGGTCATAAAAAAAAGTTCGGGTGTCGGCTAGTATAAAGTCTTTCGCTTAATGCAAGATCTGCAGCCAGAGTTTAGTGAGAACACGAAATATGTTGTGCTTCAAAACGTCGCACCTTGTCTCTTTTGGTAGTCACATTTGGTTGACTGGACGATTTTGGATCAGGCAGCGCTTTATCTCCTCAGCTGCCAGTGTCCAGTGTTAACGTTGAGAGGGCATTCTCGAAGCACGGGGTCATTAACAGGAAAGAATGAGCGTGGATCAACGAGGAGAACCTGGGAAAGTACATGTGTGTTTACTATAATAAGATCAAGTAATCCTGATGTAAAGAAGGTGAAGTTCCATGTTTTCTGGGCACTGACTTTTTTTCTTTTTTTTACGGTTGCACACATTTGTTAAATAAAGTGTCCATGTGTTTTTTTTTTTCTCAGTGTCTCTGTGCCGTTATTCTTCGAGTTATCACAAATATCAGAGCTAGAAGGATCATCTGATCCGGTGTCCGATGGTATTTCCTCCATATTCACTGAACAAAAACCGGTCAACTTTTGTGGGCATAAATATACACCGAAAAAAAAACAAAAATTGAATTTTAAAATAAACACCGAAAAAAGTACGCCGAATTTTGAAAAAATAAAAACCGAAAACGCGGAACCCTAGTCATAATATAACACGTTTAAATGTATTTTATAAAGTTAACCATTCTCACCCCATACTTCGTTCTTCACTACTTATTCCTCCTAGCAGATCCTCGTCACGTGTAAAACACTCCTGCCATGTGTCGCGCAGCACCGGTCGCACTACAGTCATTAACCTATCTTTTCTTCCGCAGACCATCATAGACTGGAACGGCTTGCCATCTGATAGTGACCACCGATGACCCCACCTTCTTTCGTGATCATATAAGTTTTTTAATTTTTACTAATAGCTCAAACATTTGTATTTTAATCACACCATACTATTCTGCAATTGTTTCTTGTTTAATGCAGGGCTGTTAGCTGCAACACCTGATGGTATTTTTTTTGTATTTTTTGTATGTATGTGTGTCTATCTCCCCTTACGTAATGCCCTTGAGAAAGAGCCTTTAAGGGTACAATAAATGAATGAATCAACGTGTAATTACAGTCTACATGTATGGCTACGACCGTCAAATGGTTAAAAGTGCACTGAACTCTAAAAACAATTTAAGGTGCTTGGATAGGACCCGTATAACACAACATAAACTTCCCCGAAATAACAAAAACAAAAACGACATGTATCACATTATTTATGTCGCGAGACGCATTTTGAGTGAGTAGCTATTCTAAAACATGTTCTATTTCATGACGTTTTCCCAGAAATAGACGCATGTTTCGGAACTGCCCAAATGAACCTCGCAATGTGCATATTGCGCTCCAAATGGTTTATTTTTATTTCCTTATCTTTTGGAGGGAGAGTCTTATTTTATAACATAAATGTTCTATCAAAGTACTCAAAAGATATTTTGGGGACTTCAGTGCTCCTTTAATCGAGCGTTGGTAAAACGCCATGCCATTCCCCTTTTTCCCGGACTTCTTTTAATAAGTATTAATAACTTAGACTTATTTGTTCACACATCGTACGGAGATTAGGCAGGATGTAGACATTGCTTGACCGGAAAATATATACTGATATATGAATTGACGTAATCAAACATAATCGAAGTGAGACGTTTCCTGTTCAAGGGGATAGGGGATACTAAACGGATTTAGTATTTTTTAAGAAATCTCATGTTCAACGAGTTGAGTGTGGGAAAGTTTGCGTACACATGGCAAGAGATACTTGATATTTTGGGAGCTGATGCAGCTTAATATTTTAGAGTAAAAAATGTTAGCACCTGCCGCATGATGAATGAACACGTACGCTACTAACGCCTTATCTTGTTTATATAATTTTGCGAAAATGTGTGTAGCTACGACCTCTCCTATAGGCTTTTGTTTAGTATATCCGCCTTTTATAAACGCCCACGTGCTATTGTTTACGCATATCAAACGCTTATTTCAATTTGGACATGGTGGTAAATCTCGAGTAGCACAAACGAACGAAGCAATACGATTAGTAGGGATCTTATGCCAATATGTATTGATTATTTGATTTTTAGCTCTTCTTAGGCTGACGGAACAAGCATTAATTTAAAGCTTAGCGTATACCCACAAAACCGACTTTTTTAACTATAATTTACAGTTGCTGAGTTGTTTTCTTGGATCAAGAGTAGCTTCCAGTTTTGTCTAGAATTGGCAAAACAATACTAGAAGACACTTCGGTAGTTCTTGAACCGCATTTTGAGTTCTAAGATTTCACCTTGCGCAGCACTTAAGTGTCAATGGGTTTGTTGTCTAGAAAAATAAAAGGCCGATTTATAGTCCCCTGGACGGCGGTTTTTCTCAAACGATTAAAAGTTTATATTATGAAAAACAAGGAACGTGTTTTACATTTCCATACGCCAGAAGTAGCATTCTTACCCATGGGGACAAGAAGCGAGTGCCTGTCTTCTTTCATTTTTGAGACACGCTTCTTCTGTATCTGATGCGGAATACGGAAGAAAATATACGACGGAAACAGCATAGATATAATCATGGCTCCCGCACATGGTCATAACCTGATGTCAATATCTGTTGTCCTCTTAATCTCTCTGTGAAAGAAGTACTCATCGTAAAATATGCGATCTTGCGAACGTAACCTTTGGTAACATAAAATGAGGGAATCAATCACACTTGAATGATTATTTAATGTCACAATGAGTCAAAACTTTGATACCAACCTTACTATAAATTCAAATATAATGTTTATTTAACAGAGATGTACAACGAATAAAATAATTCCAAATGTCGGTTCTTCCCACTAAATTACTGCATTAAAAAGAGGAAGCAGAGATACAATTCACCATAGCTCTATTTTTTGACGCCAAATGGCCAAAGAAAGTGTCGGATGAGCAACTAGAAATGCTTTACCAAGTCATTCCGTCATGCCGTGAAAGTTTGCTTTGAGAACGGCGATTGGTGATCGTTTTTACAACAGATTTTTGTTATAGCTAGTTTTGTAAGTAAAAAAGTCAGGCGAGGCAGTAAATTGTCTGGACGACGTGCTATATTTTATATTGTTATCAGAAGTAGACTGCATCTGACAAGGTTTTCATATGTCTGATGGGTAAGTAGATTGCGCGTGGCAAGCATTTCATGAATAGTTTCGGTGTACTGGAGTGTTTTCTATGTTGTTCAGTTTACTCGATAAAACGTCTTTATTTAATGCCATGCATGGCTGCTCTTGCCTGAAAGCATCCGCAGCGGCAAAAAAAAGGAGAAAAACATACACACAGCCGCGCCTGAGAGCAGCCGACGGCCGTTTCACAATGCGACGCTGCAAAACGTCGTCAAACGCTCCAAACCGCGACCGTGCGATGGGGATATTAAATGGAGTTCGCAGTCTCCGATGGCCATCGGGGCAAGAGTCCCGCTGGTCCGCCGTCCGCGTAGAAGAAGCTGCAGAGCTCATTCCACAAGAGTTGCACTGTAGGCGGGTGCTTTTTCCTAGCTGTGGGATCATCCAGTCTTCTAAGTTGCTATAGGTTGGTCTGCTACCGGGATGTCAGCCAAGGCCTCGAAGCGAGCCGCAGCGTGCTCAGGGCACCCTCAGATAACGTGCTGCTTCGTCATAAGGGTGTTGCATGCTGTACAGTAGCCCTGGTGCAGGTCATCTTTAAATATGCGGTTGCGCAGGGTCGGCAGCATAAGGGTATTAGTGGCGGTACAACCGACGAGAGCCTGGGCCTAGTGACTGAATCCTGCTGGCATAGGGGTATCCTTCTGTTGTGCCTGTTGAAAAGGGAAGCCGTAGTTCTCAAGTGGCGGTGTATTTTCTTTCGCTCCAGCTTGGCGAGCGCGTCTCTTTCAGTTGGGTCCGGTTGAGTGTCGTCGGGTTGCGAAGAATTGAAATGGGGCCCGCTTTATATGGTGGGTACGATTGGCGCGGAAGGTTTGCTTAGTGCTGCACGCGCCTTGTTATGGGCTCATTCGTTTCCCCGAATAACCGAGTGGGAGGGTACTAAGGCGACACGGAGTTAGTGTGGTGGTTGCTGTGCAGGCGGGACGCGATGGCGTAGATTTTGTGCACGCGGTCGCTGGTCGACTTGGATGCGTGATAACACTCCGAGTAGGCCACTTGCCAGTCTGTGTAGAGGATGATGTTTGTGGTTGATGTTTCTTAGTGGTTGTGTTCAGCATGCTGGGCGGCTTGTACAATAGCTTCTGATTTCTTGTTGATTTGTGATGGCCGTCTTGCTGAAAGCGCTTCTGATTTCTTTAGAATTATTGTTTCTTTGTGTTGCTTCGAATGGGCGACTTTCGGGCGAGAGATGAAAAAGCGCGGTGTAGAGTTTATCAGTTTATCAGTTTCTCTGTTTCTTTTTTTTAGTTTTCTATTCGATCGGTAGTAGCCATTCTGGGTGAGGAATTTGGCAGGCGCAACACGGCATTGTCGGCGCTCACCTCTACAAACATGACTGGTTGATACAGGTGTTCCGACGTTAGGCTCCCGGTCGGGATTGTCACTTCCAAGGCAGTCGAAGCTGTTCGATGTCGGCACGCTCACTCCCGTTGTTTTGCCGTTGTTGGTGCTTAACTCAGGTGTCTCGTTCATTACCCTCTCGACGGGCATGGGGATGAGGCGCGGGACGGCGGAAACCTCTCGCTTAGTCGACGACGTTCTCGGTGAGTCCGGGGCACGGCCGGCATGTGAAGGGGCAGCCGCAGGAGGTGCGTGTTCTCTCTCTACGTCTTCCCGAATGGGTGACGTCATCCGAGTTGGGGTTTGTCGGCGTAGCTTCCCTCCGGGCACCCCGGAAGGCCGGAAATGGTCCCGGTTTGAATATCGCCGACCGTTGGGCCGTCCCGACCACAGGCGCTCCCGAGTCAATCCTTTCAATGACGGGATGCTGACAATTCGTGGTCTAGAGCTCGGTAGCCTCTCATGAACCGTTCCGTTTTGTATCCAAGGGAGTCTCTGGAGCATGGGTACTTCGAGGACATAGCGGTTAGGGGCGAAGGCGTCTTGGACACCCTGGAGCATGACGTTGATGGGGGGCCATGTTGAATTGGGCCGGCGTCTTAAGTTCTAGAGCGCAGCTCTTAGGCGCCCGTTTCCGGCTTGAGCGGCGTCGCCGTCGGCGTCGGCGTCGGCGTAACCGCGCGGTGCATTATGGGAAATATCCCATAATGCACCGCGCGAGCCCCCCCCCCCCCCCCGGGGTCACGTAACCTCGGGGGGGGGGGGGTCACGTGACCTGGGGGAGGAGGGGGAGGGGGTCACGTGACCTGGGGGAGGAGGGGGAGGGGGGTCACGTGAGCTGGGGGAGGAGGGGAGGGGGGTCACGTGACCTGGGGGAGGAGGGGGAGGGGGGTCACGTGACCCCCCTCCCCTTCCTCCCCGAGGTCACGTGACCCGGGGGGGGGTGACGTGACCTGAGGGGCCACGTGACCCCCCTCCCCCTCCCCCCCGAGGTCACGTGACCCCCCCGGAGGAGATTGAAGAATGAGGGGAGGAGGAGGAGGAGGGGTATACCCTCCCCTAATTACCCTTCCCTCCTCCTCCTCAAGAGCTGCGCTCCAATTCGGCGTTACAGGGAGTTGTAAACGGCTTTCACTTTTTTTTTCTATAACATCTTTAGGTCCCTCATCCGCGAGTGGATCTTAAAATGTATCTTGTGTTTTTTCTACGCGTTTGCGCTTTGTTTTGTGCGAAGTGAATGATACAAAACGTTCGGGGTTTTTCTTGAAAGAAATAACAGAACGGGAACTCACATGAAGGTGGTCGAGCCAAGCTGGCCCTCTGGCGGCCTCCCCTCTTTCTATGCAGAACTCTAACTAAATTACATGTTCTATGTCCCGTGGTAACTACACCAGCTTGAATACTATTCCAAATTTTTAACATTATTTTTCTAATAACTTTCTTTTTATGCCTCAAATAAACGGGGCATTAAGCTATCAGAAAGACGTCCAATTATAATATTTTATAATAGCGCCAAAATTAAAGCGTAGTTTTATTTTTTTTATCTCTAATAAGAACTACGCCATTTCGCTCAGTGGAAGGCGGGTGTATTTAAATTCAGTGTTTTAAGAATCAAAATTCATGCAGCCCAAGGCAACTATATTTTTGTTTGTGTTGTACTAACTTATATCCCCTTTAGAGGTGCTAAAATAGTTTTAGACCCAATTTGAAATATAGGTAGGAAAACCACCTGCGCAACACAGCGCAGAAATATTCTTAATAAATAATCCTACAACAAACAAACGCTGTATAAGAGACTTGTCACAATGACTGTATCTGGCAGAGTCAATAAACGTAATAACGAATGCAATTAAAGTAAACTGCAACATTCTGTTATTCAAATACATAATCAAGATGAAAAACTACCAGCACTGTATATCAAATAGCGTATCGTTAAACAGTGTCTTATGCTATAAGTACAGCTTTGGTCTCTACAATGATCTTTCGAAAATGACTTGCCGAGACTCATAGATAAAGCGCAAATGACTCCCAACACATTGAGATAACCGTATACCGCGTAAGTATAAGGGATCGATGACTGTTGAAAGGGACACGATAAATCGGCTTCTTATAACGTATCGCGCTAGAATTTTCTCCGCAAAAGTGCGTGAAGGTGGTAGGTTTTGTGCGTCAAAATATCACTGAACCAACTTTCCGAATAAAAAGTTACAAATAAGAAACTTGAAATCTACACCTACGGTTTCCGTCTGCTAACGAAAGGCGACTGATTAGATCAACAGCCCACATACGGTGGTATGCACCCCCGTCCCCTCATCTACTTCCTGCGTAACAATGCGTTACTGTTTTCTTCTTCTTTTTTTCGTGCTGTGTCACGTGTTTTATGGGCCACGTTTGCAATACGAGTTGTGAGGAGAAGTCAAAAGTTATGACCGCCTGCAAGCGTCTCCGCCTCTCCACTTGTTTTACTCCTCACCCCACGCCAACGAAGCGTATGCGCACTTCTGTTCAATGTTCCGCAATGGTTTGACTTGACTCTAGACACATGCAAACTTACATGCCACCACCTGTAGGGTATCGCGCCAATTAGAACTGAGACAATACATATATGGTTTCGTGTTCTTGGATAAATCCAAACAACTAAAAACAAACACTCGCCGGTGACATTTACGTCAATTTGTATTTAACAAATAAAGTTCAACATTTGTTGTCTCAATGCCACAACAAAATAGAACGTAGCTTACAATTAAGTTTGGTCAGAGCAAAGTGTCAGTGATACTGAAAAAATGTCACTCGTGGTTCTTTTGTAATCTCGGATCATCGCCAAAAGGAGCCTTAATTGTTTAACTCGTCTCTAGGTTTATTCAAGACTACAGGTCATTGGACCTCTGGGTCACGACAAAAGGCACTGTTCCGGTGGCCGGTTTAAAGCATGATATTTGCGTTTCTCAGAGGAAGGACGGTTTGTGTTGCGGTTTTTTGTTTAAACCGTAACAGTGAAAGCTATGAATATAGAGATCTTATAGAAGGAGAAAGTGAGGGCAAGGGGGCATTGCAAATTTATATATTACATCCTTTACCACTCCACAGCGCGTAGCCGCAAGGTGGGTGATAGAATAGGACGGGATGAAAACGAGAGTAAAGATCAGGCTGTTTTCTCCCAGGACCTCGATGGAAACTTTGGAGGGTGCCTACCGTCGGGGACCGGGGGTGATTGTTGAAGATGAGACCAGATGCTGGCTGGAGTTGAAGAGTACCTCTTGCTTCTTCTTGTTGTGGCCGACGGCGGAAAGTTAACGGACTTGGAGGCTAAGTTGTAATAAAAACAGTAAATAAAATTTTCTTGATACAAAAAAACTATAGAACTTATGTACTTAAACAGGAGTGAAAATGTAAACACTGTAACTAACTGCTGCGTACGGCTTACGAAGTTAACATTGGCAAGACGGACGCTTCAGGCTGACGCACACGGCAGAAGTAAAGCGGCGAACCGCAGGAGAGAACTGCTTGGCCACTTGGGCCAGTTTCCAATTCTCCGTCCGGTTATGGGTTATGACAATGGGCCGAAACCTGTCCCATACAATCAATATTTAGTTAGAATTCCATTAAGCCCCGACGCATTCTCGACCAATCGGACGGGCAAAGCCACCCTCTACAGGAGGCCAAAGGGTCAGCTCCCAAGGAAAGGTCAAGCGAGACACGAGCCGTAGTTTGCTTGTATTTGGAGAAAATAAACTGACTCCGATGATTAAGGCGAAATTCGCCAGAACGAACCTGACGAGGAAAACCGTCCCCCCACCAGGGTGTCGAACCGAAATGTTTTTCATTCCGGTTTTCGTTCCGGTTCAGGGAAAACGGTTCAGCTCCGGTTAAACTCCGGAGTGAAAAAATAAAGGTCCAAACCGGTTCGAACCGGTTCGTACTCATATGCTATAGAAACAATTGACAGGAAAAGATAAATTATGCATATTTTATAAAAGTGTTTCATATAAAAAGCAAAGGCTCAAATTACTGTGTGGAACGAACGAACTAGTGCTGGGGCACCTCCGGACGTGGGTGAAAGCACAGTTCGATATCAGGCAGCTGACCAAAGAAGCAGGACGTCGTCAAGCATATCCGGGCAAAAGACGGCACCTCTGAGGCGATAAAATAAATTTCAGTGCAGAAAAGGCTCGCTCCATGCTGACCTGGGTCGCAGGCACAAGTTTCTGATGGCGTTCCCTTCTCTCCTCCCAAAACTGCAACACGTTAGCGTCCCTTGAAAGCCGCAGCTTCTTGTCTAGCATTTCCAGGAGGCATGCCCTGCCATATCAAGTGGGCTACTGTATACCTCGAACGTGCACGCTAGCCTCAACATCTCTTTCCTTGAGGAGCGCTTCCAGGGCGCCTTGCGGATCTTGCCGCCGGAGTTTCAGAACGGTAGAATCCTGCTCGCATTGCAGAGCTGTGATCCGCCTCCAAGTCTTTGTCAAATGCAACGTGGCCCGGTACTTTTGCTCAGGGGAGAGATGAAGGCGGCAGCGGGGATCCATGTACACTCAGCACAGAATTACACCGGGTTGGACGATCCAGCACTGGTTTCTTGTGGACTCGTAGTCTCTTAACAAGCTCACGGCTTTCTTCAACAATGTGCCCGCAGCCCGAGCATTTCAAGGCGTCACTAACTGCCAGCCGCAGCGTGCGAGCGGCGCATCTCATACCTTCTAGAAAGCCGGAATCATCAGAGTGTGCGCTCTCAGGATTCTCCAGTAGAGATTGCAGAGCGTGGGACTCAACTTCAGGGTCACTGGAGCCGATCTCTTCTTCGGAGTCAGAGCATTCCTCTTTCATTTCACCGAGGAGTTGCACAGCTTTAACCATGAATTGGCACCGTAGATTATACAATCAGCTGAGTTATTTTAAAAGCAGATTAGATGCGCCACTTTATGGCAACTAGTGCAGGTTCTAAAATATCCATCGGCCTTTGTATCGCTTTCTTAGCCGATCAGTTGTACAATGAAATCGAGACATTTAAAGTAAATCAGGCACAACTCTACAAAATTGAAGACAAGAAAAAGCAAACATATCTCGGCCTGAACGCAAAAAAAAAAAAAAAAACAAGGCCAAAGAGAGGTATAGACAAGACTGTTGCGGAATGGGCACCCCCATTTCATTCCAATTCCATTCCGGGAATTAGAGTTTTCGATAATTCAATTCCTTTCAACTCCTAGGATTGGGGACACTGGGCCCATTGCCACTCCTGGAATGGCTGAATCGTTCCATTCCATTCCCCCCATTCCTAAACGTAAATATTGGCACTTGACAGCTCCATTGTGCAACGTTTCCGGCATAAGCAGCATAAAGCTGACGTTGTCCAACGCATAGACAATTGCAAAAAAGAAAAAAGAAACTAAATGCCTCAAAAAAGCACTGATCTTACTAAGCTCACTGTGCTGGATTGCCTAGGGTGACTCAAAACGTCCGAAGCGGTCCATCCCAAGGTGAAACAAGGTATGCAGAGACTAAAGTCAAAGGAAATGAGCGGGCATCCTCTAGCTTGTTTGTAACCCCAACCCACTTGAATGTAAAACATATAACACAGAAAACAAGCATCGGAACAAAAACCAAGTACGTAAAAGGCGGACTTACACGTAAAAGTGCAGTATAAAAAAATAAGCGTCGGAGCAAAGCGCAAGAGAAGAAGTGAGAAGTGAATCTCGCTTTGTTTTAATGCCGAAGCAAACCAGGTTTCGCACTTCAAAGGAGTGCGCGCGAATGAACGTGGAAGGCAGCAGGTTTGTCTACCTGCTAAACAACGCTCCTCGAACTTCAAGAAAACAATAACTGATCATCTTTCTGCGGCGGCGTGCGAGTCAACTAGTTATCAGAGCCGTTTATTGAGAGAGTTTGGCCATACATTGGTTTGAATAGGCGAGCATCTCGGGCCAACCACAGGCCGCGAAACAGCCCCTAGCGGTGGTCGTGTGCTCTAAATTTGTGACAGGACTATACTTCGTTTCACCTTATGTGCAAGCGAAGGCAAAACTGGAAGCGCGAGCACGGAAGCTCCGTGCGTTCAGGCTTTGCTCGAGCGCGCGAGCTGGGGAGAAATGCAAAAAGCGCTGGTCTCGCGCTTCTAGCTTTGGCTTCGCTCGCCGATAAAGTGAAACGAAGTATAATTTGAGCCGTGCCGAGCGGAACTCCGCGTCTCAAGACGCTCGCGCACCCCATCCTTTGCACTGCTTTCTTTCAGCCAGTCTCAGGACGCTGTTCTAGCAGTGCAGTCAAAGGCATGGGCACGAGCGCGTGGCTTTGGAAAGTGCCTCCTATGCACGAGGTGTCGTACAAACAAAAGCGTTTCGCTGAGCTAGGCTCACGCGCCTGTGCCTTTGTCTTCACTGCAGACATTTGTGAGATGGAGTAGGAGGTAGTGAGAAGTGAATCTCGCTTTGTTTTAATGCCGAAGCAAACCAGGTTTCGCACTTCAAAGGAGTGCGCGCGAATGAACGTAGAAGGCAGCAGGTTTGTCTACCTGCTAAACAACGCTCCTCGAACTTCAAGAAAACAATAACTGATCATCTTTTTGCGGCGGCGTGCGAGTCAACTAGTTATCAGAGCTAGTTATCAGAGCTGTGCGAGTTATGAGTCGCCCACCGCTCCCAGATCTCTGTCTGTGCGCGCGCGTGCATTCTCCATGCCGTCGCAAAAAAAAAAAGAAAAGTAGTACAAGAAGCACGATGAGGAGCCGTGCATGGCGGCTTCTTTTTTCGCCGCTTCCTTCGTTTCTTTTGCTTGGTGCTTGGTTTCTTGTTTCGCTCTCGTGTAACACCAGTAAAGCCCGTCGTCTGCGCGTCCGTGAAAGACGCCACCGCCACCTCCTCCCCCCCCCCCCTCCCCCCTTTGGTCTTTGCTGTGACGCTTGTTTTTTGTATTGCTAGCAGTTTCCCGCGCATTTTTTTCCTGAGCAACTGACTCGCTGACTGGCTCCGTTTAGCTGAACGAACCCCCTCCCCCCCCCTCAAAAAATAATAATAAAAAAATAATAAAAAACCGGGCCGATTCCATTCCCATTCCATTTCGGGCAAAAGGCATCTAATTCCATTCCGATTCCATTTCCCTAATCGTTACCGCCATTCCGTTCCCATTTCATTCCGGGGTCGCGAAAATGCGGAATGATTCCGGAATCATTCCAACTCCGTAGTGGCAACTCCGCAACACTGATAGACAACACTTGGGGTGTTGTCTATACCTCTTTTTGACCTTTTTTTGCGTTCAGTACGATATGAAAACCAACTAGCCAAACTCATCGTTTTGCCAACAAACAGGCTCATTAATTGGTCACTTTTGCTGACGTACGAATGGGGTATGTTCTAGTTATAAATTTTCTTTAATGAACCATTTTCGGTCCCCAAGAAAAGGTTGGGACGAATGTGGGCATTTGTTCAAGAAATACATAAGGCCAGAAATTCTAGAGAATTTATAGTTAAGTTTGAGTTCTCGAGAGGAACTTTATAAATTATGAATACGACCGTTATGTGGAAACCTGATAATGGAACCTTACAGAGCTTTCCTCTACCTACTTTTTCCGCTTTTTCACTTCCCACATGAACGAAACACCGCAAAAATAATCTATCATTTTTGCCCAGGAATGAAAGAAATAATTATATCGGTCCGGCTCAACTCTGGATTGCGCGAAAATATTTATTTTTTACTTTTTTTTGTTTGTTTTTTTTTGTTTAGGTTACTGTGTTTTTCGCCACGTACTTTTCACGCAACCTGACTTCGAGTATGAACCGAAAACCGCATGGGAAACATATCGGTTCCGCTCCGGTGCGAAAAAAATTATTTCGTTCAGGTTCAACTCCGGTTTGCGCGGAAATAACGTTTTTTTTTTTTCCGGTTTTCGGTTCTCGGTTCGGGTTCGGTTCAATGCCCTGCCCCCACCATGGAGCGAGAGTATGAGGTACGTTGAAACAAATAGATAATCGGAGAACTTGGCAGGCACAACACATATGCGTCTCGCGAATACAAGCGCAGCGAAGGACCGCCCAGGATCAAAAGAATACGGAGACCACCTTGGGCATTCAACCTATGCTGCGTATACGTCTGCGCGTAAACATCGATCGTGCTCGGAGTCACTCCGGCTAGCCTCCTACAACCATTGGAACACGATCCGCGGTCTCCGTCAGCCTGGCTTGCTCCCGACACCTCCGTCCACGGCACTTCGTCTGGTTTGTGAAAAGGCGTGCCAGTTGACAAATTCAATTAGGAGTTATGCTGATTGGGTAGGTTGGTGTGTATGGATGCCCCGCCCTTGGGGGAAAAACTTGCGGCCAGTGACCCACCGTGAGAAAGACACAATGCCCAGCCCGTTGTGGAAAAACTCTAGATTCAGCGCGCACCGGATGTATGAAGAAATTATTTAAATAAAACTCCGTCTCGGCGTCGCGCAAATATGCGATCACCTCTGCAGCAAGCCTCTAGCGACTACCTCCTGGAGTTTAGTATTTTAAGATATCCGCGTTTATTGAAGCAATGCTGGTTTACAAGCTTTGTCGTAAGACAGATTAGTATTACCAATGTAAAGGGTGTCAACGCCTAATCCAGCTCAGGGAGTAGTATTAGGTACAAGTGCGTTCTTTTGAATCTAACACATGTTTAATCGAGATAATATTGAATTTAGTTTGTATTTCTGAAAATTGAAAAAAATCTCGGCAATAATCAACTTTTGAATTTCGAATATTCGGAAATCTAACAAAGAAAAACTCTGATAAACTCCGAATTGCAGTTAAAAAATAAAGTAGGAAAAACATCCTCAAAATTTTACACAAAATAAACTTTCAAAAACACGGAGCACTGGAAATATTTTAGCGTTTTGAAACTGGACATTCATGACGAAAACACGAATACAAATTATAGTGGCTTCGGGCTGCGAAAAGGGGCTCCAATAATTTTAAATACACTGAAAGAAAACAAAAAAGGCGAATTTGAAAACTTTTGGCATGACATTGATTGAAACGGCGTAGTTTTGTACTAGAGATAAGAACTTAAGTAAAACGGCTATGACGATTAATATCTGGCACTACTTATAAAAAAAATCTAATCGAACGTTGTTCTTTTGACAGCTGATGAATGCTTCGCTTTTTTACGGCGTGAAAAATGAAGTCACGAGGAACAATAATGTTGGCACTGCTGAATAGAATTTCGACTGTCAAATTTATCATGTGGCACAAAGCAAAGCGCAATTTCATTTTACTTCCATATATAATACACTGTAGTATACCTAAAATATTATTGAGAACGTTGTCACGTACAGTGTACATATAAATATAATATAGAAGGTGGCACCTAACTAATCAATTCAACTCGCAGCCTGAACTGTTTAATTTTCAAACTAGCGTTACAATTTGTTGTAAGGATGTCCCTCAATTTTTCTTCTCTCAACAAACTTCCACTTTGAGACGGTAAAAGCAGGTGAAGCATTTATTTGTTCATCGACCATTTTTGTGGAGCCATTTTTGGTCGCAAAATTGAGTTTTAAGACTTTGTATTGCTGGCTGTTTTTCTTCTTCTTTTTATTACAGTAGTCTGGTCAAAGGGGGCCTTTATTTCTAAGTATACTGTTTATAAAAATATTACCTTCAAATAATCACACCTTAACTATAAAAACCTCAGCTTTATGTCTAAGGTTGGAACCAGTGAGACACTAGCATGAGCATTTGATCTGTGATTGAGTACCACATTTTGTTTTAAGCAGACAGTTGATTCTTACCAAAAATTGTTACCAACGTGTCATCATACGTTTCCACAAGAGTGGAAACATGTGATTTAACCTTTTCTTATGTATCGACGTAGATAGTTTTACCGGCAAGTAATTCTGTTTAACATGTGCGCACTTTTCTTAATTT
The DNA here is from genome assembly GCA_013358835.2 of Ixodes persulcatus. Lineage (NCBI taxonomy): Eukaryota > Metazoa > Arthropoda > Arachnida > Ixodida > Ixodidae > Ixodes > Ixodes persulcatus. Next base: position 389,855 of record JABSTQ010011335.1, on the reverse strand, counting down.
TAATACCTGGGGTTTTGATGGGAAGAAATCGCAATCGTTTGTTCGTGCTTTGTCCCGCTTGTTTTAATATGTACAATGCATCGCTGGGTACATTAAACAGAAATTCATTCAAGATATAGCTACAAGCTTGGAACTCTGCGGTACTCTCCTCGTGCCATGTGTTCCGGAGACAAAAGGCCGACTGCTACCAGCGTTATCGCTGATCCTGACAAGAAACAATACAATGTATATTTTTGTAAAGTGCACTAATTTAGTGGTCTTCGAAGATGCCCAGAAAGTTTTCAGTTGAAACCATATCTTTATGTTGATCAATTAAAAATGTATTTAGTCAAACGTATTCAAGAGCCTAATCAAACCGAACGTTTATATTTTTGCTCATAGGCACTTTGGCAAAAACTATTTAACATCGACCGTTTCTTTTTGTGCGATGAGTACTTTTTTGCAGAAACGATTTGGCTTGACTTCAGAAATACGTTATATATTATAACAAAAGTGCTAGCTGCGAAACAAATTCTAAATTCACTCGCTTGTGCTTGTGCTTTTGTGCTTGTGCTTTTTGAAAAGCGCTGCACAGAAGAGTTGAGATAAACAAGAGCTCGGGAAAGACTTAGCCATGCGCAGCTTGTGAACTCTGATTTTACTAGCACCTCGCCAATTTCCGGTTTATGTTTATGTTTATTATGCCTGAACGAGTTCCAGGTGCAGTTTCATGTGCCACAGGTTTGATTCACACTTTTCCTGGATTTTCCAAATTGTCTCAATATAGACGGGTTCGGTATAAAATGCGTCGTTGCACTCACGTGCACTTGCAAAATTACTGCTGAAATGAATCGCCTAAAAATCCAAAGGTTAAAAGTCGTACTCTATGGCCGGATTTCCCCACTTCAGCGGAAAGAGTAGACCAGGCAGCACACTACAGAGATGCCTAGCTTAGCTTAAGTCTGGGAATTCTGAAAACTTAACTTAGGCGTAATGTGGTGTTGTTCCAGGTCGTTAGTTAGGGCTCCCGTACTTGTCTTTTGGCCCTACAAGGCCAGACAAAAAAGAAACATTTGAACCCAAAGAATTGTGCTACTTTAGACATGTCATTCGAAAGTTTAACGTGTTACCACTCTGTAAGCATTCACAAAACAAAGTTTATTGATACGTCTTTGGATCTTGCTTCTCGGTTCCAGGGTTGGCACAATGGGAGTGATGTGAGCGGGGAAATATAACTGAGGCTCCAAAATGACCATCGTGAGTTTGAGCAGCGCCTCATACATCTTTAAAGGGGCCCTGCAAGGACTTTTTTACTGGTTTTTATTTTGCACCAAACCTGAGCGCACTGAACGTAGTAACTTAGTAAAACGTTTATTTTCTCGAAATTCGCTTTATTTTAAAAGTTATAGGCAAATTAAAATTACAAAAACAAGCAAAAAATAACCTTCCTCATGACGTCCTTGGTTGCTTGAGTGGCCGTGAACTAGAGGAGGGGTAGTGGGCTCATCGCGAGCGCTCACGGCTGCCGCACTCAGTGACGACGGCGCGAGATGGCGCCACTAAAGCATGTTTTGCTTAACACAGTGTATAGAAATAGCGCAAAAAGAAAACAGACAGCTCTGGCTGGCATTTCTGGATATCAAGGGTGCCTATGACAATGTGAACCAAAAAACTCTGTGGGACATAGTGGAGAGCTTGAACCTAGATGAAGGACTAACAGCAATATTAAGGAACATTTACAAAGATAATAAGGTGATTATAACATGGGAAGGAAAGGCAACGGGGAAAATAGAGATAGGACGAGGCCTTAGGCAGGGGTGCCCGTTATCGCCTTTGCTGTTTATGTTGTATCTGAGAGGATTGAAGGATAGACTAGAGAAGAGTGGGCTTGGATTTGACCTTTCGTACAGTAAGCTAGGCCAAACAATTCAGCAATCCTTACCGGGACTGATATATGCGGATGATATCGTACTAATGGCTAACAACAGGATAGATTTGCAGGAATTAATGAGCATCTGTGGTAGGGAAGGAGAGGAATTAGGTTTAGAATTCAGTAGTGAAAAATCAGCAGTCATGATTTTTAACAATAATGATGTTGAGAGACTGAAGATACAGAATATTACAGTTGAGAGAGCTAGTAAATACAAGTATCTAGGAGTATGGATATGTGGTGGTGCAGAATATCTCAGTCAGCATGAAAAGTATATAATAGGTAAGGGCAACAGAAATGCGGCTGTAATGAAAAATAGAGCACTTTGGAATTACAACAGGTATGAGGTGGTGAGAGAGATTTGGAAAGGGGTCATGGTGCCTGGCTTGACTTTTGGAAACGCAGTGCTATGCATGAAATCCGAAGTGCATGCAAGACTAGAAATAAAACAGCGTGGAGTAGGAAGGCTGGCTTTGGGGGCACATTGCAAAACACCAAACCAGGGAGTGCAAGGAGACATGGGATGGGCGTCATTTGAGGGCAGGGAAGCCGTGAGCAAGATAGAATTTGAGGATCGGTTGAGGCAAATGTGTGGGGAGCAATGGGCACGAAAGGTTTTCAGCTATTTATACATGAGGAGTATAGACACAAAATGGAGACAGCGCACTAGGAAATTAAGAGGAAAGTTTTTAGGCTATAGTGGGGTTACGGAAGAGCAGGTCTCAGTTAAGAAGAAAGTTAAGGCCACAGAAAGAGATCGGTGGCTAGAGGGAATGCAGACAAAGAAGGCTCTGGAAGGCTATAGATTAAACAAAACAGTTATTGCCAAAGAAAGCATTTATGACAATTCTAGGGGAAGCTCATTGTTGTTTGAGGCAAGGACAGGTGTTTTGCGAACCAGAACATACAGAGCGAAGTACCAGGAAATGGACACAGTGTGCGCTGCTTGTGGAGAGGAGGACGAGACGGCTGAGCACTTGATACTCTACTGTAAAGGGCTTCACCCTATGCATACCGAAGACAACATAGATTTAATAAGGTCATTGGGTTTTAGAGACAGCGAAGGAAAAGTGGATTTCAAGACAGTAGAGATTACCAAGCAAAGATTAAGTGAATGGTGGCAGAAAGCGAGAGAAAACTAGGCATTTTCTTATTAACTGATGGCAAGGGGGATTTATAGCCTCACTTTCTTTTCAGTACGGAGTGAATATAGTTTTCATATTTAAATATTCTAAGCTTAAAGGGTAAGACAAAATGGCTAGGTGGCGTAAGCTACCGCCCCATCCAAAGGGCTCAGCCGTATTCATCCATCCATCCATCCTTGGATAGGCTGTATGCAGCGGGCAGCCGGGGCGGCTCTCATTGCATTTGCTGCGCGATTAAACACTAATTCGGCATGACACTTCATTGGCCACAAACGACAGCAAACACGGGGTAAAGATCAGTTCAGAATGGGAGCCACTTCGCGCTGCCATGCCGCGAAACGGCCAAACCCCAAGACAAAGCTTCTCGCCGAAGGCCTTCGGAGCGCTCGGAGCTGGTCGGATCATCCTGTCCATACGACAACAGCGCCGCCGCGTACATCCGGGACCTTTTCGTGTCGGCGCGTGATCCCACTACTCCTTTCTAGTGTGCGCCGCCTTTTCCACCAGTCGGTGGCGGGTATGTCGACGGGTCATTTCTCGTTTCCGTACTTTTTAAACTGCATTCGTTTCTTTTCTGATCTAAAATACTGAACAAAAACTACTTTTATGAATAATTGAAACGGTTCGCGCCACTTATATTTTGTAGTTCGACTAAAAAGAAGCTTTTAGTGGCTCTGACCAGTAGTAAGCCCAGGACCAAAGACGTCACATTTTGCGCGCTTTCGGTACCGCGGGTCGCCCTCGTCGGTGGAGGAGGTTTCTGCGTCGTCTGGTTAAAATATGACGCACTGATATTTAGTTACTCTCTCCGTGCCCGCTGGCTTGCCCGAACTTCAAGGGACGTGGAAACCGCAAAAAAGGTAGACGCTTAAATATGATTGCAGGGCCCCTTTAAGCAATGCCACGTCGGCTCCGTGCAGTTGAAAGCGAAAGAGAGAGCGGACAAATAGTCTGTTTGACTGCGCCGTGCGGTGGAGCCACCTAGGCGCTCTGCCGCAACCTGTCGTGTAGTGAAGCCAACCCTATCTTCCGTTGGAGACTCAATGGTGTTGCCCCAGCAGCACAAACAGCAAGGCATTTAAACGTCCTTGACTGACAGTCTAAAGCTCGGGATAAACTCGTGGTTTTCAGCGGAATATTATTTCTTAGCTCTTCTATCGTTCACTCGCAAATGAGCCGACGCCAAATATTTCTGAGCGCTCGATTCACGGTACCCGCCAAGGCCCCAAACTGCCGCCGAAGCAGACGGCCAAGTGGCCAAGCGTTGTCCGCGTTCGCTCTGCACAAGCGCCGCCTGGCCGTGTTTGTCTTGTCGTTTTGGTATTTTGTCTCACCGAAATTCTTTCGAATTAGGGTGGTCACATGCATAAAAATGTTCCACAAGTTGTTAAAAAACATATATGATATATCTGCAATAATAATACAAATACTACATGCGAAAAAAAGGCCGCTTGTTGGTCTTATTTAGTCGTTCGTTAATGTGAGATAGAGCATCGGGACTGGACATCTCCTGGAGAGAAGCCGACATGCATAAAGTGACTTAATAGAAGGCACTAGTTTCAATAAATATATGCAGGTTTATTTCGCAATTGCACTTAAAATGAAGATACTCATGAATTGTACCATTATAAACTGTTATCATCATCAAGAAGGCACGTTGCTAAACCGGATAACGATAAATTTAGAGATTGCAAATTCTCTCGCCGGTTTCTTTCTTTATGTTACCAGTGACATTTTGTGTTCATCTTGAAGTTTTAAAGCTGTATACCGTGCCAACTTTTGCACTTCTGTAATCTGCTAGGGGTAGAGGCCCAGTCAGGCAGAAATCTATTTTGCCACTACTTTCCAACCGGGCTTGGCCCGTGAAAATCCCAATAAACTTCAAACTTCAAAACTTCAAACTTCAAATACTTGACGTCAGAGCAAAAAATGCAGAGTATTTGTTTATTTGATTTAAAGTGTATCTGGCTTACACAGTTTTACGAACACGGCTTTAAACACGTTTAACTTCATATAACAGTAAAAAAGATAACGATACGGAATCTAAAATATCGCTATTTGTACCTGCCTAATGCCCTCATCATATGAGCTGAGCAATCACAACGGTGCGTTTGTGCTGCGTAATTATCATTTTGTTTTACATGTGCACTGGAGCTACAGGTAAACATAATTATTGAATAAAATGTTTATAAAACATACATTAACATATTCTCGTTTGCCATCCGTAGAGCCCCTTTTTTTCTTATTCCTTATAAAATTAGTTTTAAAGTTATGGAAGTCAGCGCCAATTCCAGCTCAAAAAATACTATTAGGTATATACAGGAGCGTTCTTTTGAATCTGACACATGTTTACACCCAGATATTGTTAAATTGAGTTTGTACATTAAAAAAAAAACACTTTAATAATTAAATCTTGAATTTCGAAAATTCTGGAATTTATCAAAGAAAAAGTTCCATAAACTCCGAAAGGTGAAACATCTGCTAAGAAAACCATTCTCCGAACTTTACTTAAAATAAGGTACGAAAAACACGGAACCCTAGATATGCATTAGCGTCTCGAAACTGAACATTCGTGAAGACAACACAAACAGAAGTTTAGTTGCATCGGGCTGTGCAGAAGGGCTGTTATAATATTGAATAATCTAAAACAAACAAAAAACAAAATATACACGAAATGAAATTATTCCGGCTTGCGATTGCTTGAAACAGCGTAGTTCTGAAATAAACATGGAAATTTAAGTTAAACGGTTATGACGATTAATTTTTGGTACTGTTTATGAAAAAAAAAACGAATTGAACCTTGTTTTACTAAAACCTAAATGACCCACTCTTGTTTGCTTTTTTGCGGTGTGAAAAATTAAGTTACGAGGGAAACTAATGTTGGTAGCGCGGAGTAGTATTCCAACTGTCAAATTTATCATGTGGCACAAAGTAAAACTCAATTTTATTTTAGTTCCTCATAGAATACACGGCAGTATGCCTAAAATATTATTGTAAAGGTTGCAACGTGGAGTCTAAAAACAGAAATAATAAAAAAGGTGGCACGTGGCCCAATCAATTCAACCCGCCCCTTAAAGGGTAACTGAAAAGAAAAAAAAATTTTTTTTTTTTTTTAAATAGCTTAATTGGGACAAGCATGTCAAAAAACAATTTTTCCACGAGAAAAAATTTTTTTTACAGCACTATTTATTGCGTGAGACTGATTTTAGTTTGCGGCAATTTCGTCCGTTTTAAATCGCGCGCCATGAAGTTGTGATTACGTGACGTCAATCCCAATAGGTTCTCATTGGCTAAGAGTTTGATTGACAGCTTAGATCTTGGTTGTTAAACCTTTGTTATATGTTGCAATTTCCTTTCGAGTGGCATATTTTTACGTTTAAAGAATAACCCATGTGATGAAAGGTGCTATTCTTTACAAAAGGTTTACAAAACGGGCACTTCCGTTTGGATTCATACCATAACAAACAAAAGCTTCGCCATTCTTTCATGGCCGCCGAAGACTCTGCTGACTCTGCTCCCGCCGGTCTCGCCGAAGTGATCAGTGTTTCGTGCTGACCCAGGTGCTTGAGTGAGACTTCCTCAGTGAAGTAGTGTGTGTTTAGCAGCTGTCGCAGGTGTTAGTGATAAGAAGCGAAGCGGGGTTTTGGCTTTCATAGCGCGGTTCTTTCGTTTTCCTCTTTGCTTGCTTAGCGTGCTTTTTTTCTTTTTTTTGCTTGCTTGCTTGCGGGTGCAAATGCCGACTTTTCGGAGATGTCAGATGAGTGATCCCGACAGCAAGCCTTCCAGCAGCCATGTCGCCCCGAAAGGAATGCTATTTGGCTGGAGGCAATCGGGCGTTCGCGTAGCGACAAACGTGTCCAGTTACGTTCTCGTCATATCGCCCCGGAGGCCGTCGAGATTCGCACTGGGTGCATCGAACGTCCGCGACTAGACACACAAAATAATAAAAAAAAGCACTGTGTTCACTACGTAAAAAATGGTCTCAGTTCATGCATCTGTGGGCAGGTACGAACTCTTGCCCAAATTTATTCACACCGCACGATGAGCGCAACACGTCGCTGTGCAAACGCTGTCCAACAACACGAAGCATAAAAACGGCAGATTTAGAGAAACAATTCGGAGTTCATTGTTCAGTTAAAACGACGTAATAACCGCACCACACACACCACGAACATTTCAGCTGTTTTTCGCACCGCCGTGTTGCACCAAACAGAACGAGATCGCCGAAGTCAACGCAGCGCCGTCGTGAACCTTGGCTTGTGGTTGCGCACTCGTAGACCCTGTGACTCCCTTCGCTTTCAAAGCACACACGACGATTACGAATGATACTTTCCGTCTACCGCGAACATCACAGGGGCTCTTCTCCGGTCACGTAAACCGCACAGCTTCTGGGCTTCTGGTTTAACGTGCGTTGTGGCGTTGTTGCCAGATCTCACCGGAAGTCGAGACGCTGCGTCAGCAGAGTGAGGGGCGGGGCGTACTTCTCCTCCGCGGGGGTCGAAAGAGCGGGAGTTTCAAATGTGGAGAGGTTCTGACTCCGACTAAATTAAATCCTGTGGCGTAAATATTGCTAAAAAAATATTTTTTTCGCGGAACATTTGTTTTGTGACATGCTTGTCCCAATTAGGCTGTTTAAAAAAACACTTTTTTTTCTTTGCAGTTACCCTTTAAACGGCCTACTTAAAATTCAAACTAACTATAAAAATATGTTGTGATTATAACCCTCAATTGTCCTTCTCCCAACTACCTTTCACTTTGAGACGGTAAAAGCAGGTGAAGCATTTAAGTTCTTCAACAACCACTTGTGTTAAGCCATCTCGGGACACGAAATAGAGTTCTAGGATATCGTATTGCTGGCCGTTCTTTTTTTCTTTTTTTTTCTTGCAGTAGTTTGGAAGGAGGAGGCTTACATTTAGATATATACTGTTTCTAGAGAATCGCTCCCAAAGGAATATTAAATTTAAAATACAAATGTTTATATCAATGGTTTGAATCAGTGAGACACAAGATGGGCATCTGATGTGTGATTGAGTACCTCATGTTTTCAAGGAAACAGTTGGCTGCAGTCTTTGGTAAGTTACTTTCAAAAAGTGATTAGTTACAGTTAGAAATAATTCGCCGAAAATGGATTGAAGTAACTAAGTTACAGTTACTTCGTCACAGTAACTTAGTTACTTTCAAGATACTTTCGTTTTCTTTAAATTTAAAGCAGCCATGAAACGATGTTTTTACTTTAGCTACATACAACTTAAAATCACTCCATAATGTTAATAACTCAATAAAGTTTCCTTAGTTTCTCTTTGTAGGCAACGGCAGTCGCCCAAAAATTCTGAGAAATATGAGCATCGTTCATCCACAACTCTGAGCCGAAGAAGCGTCCGCGTGGCCTGTTGCCTGTCCTAGGCCGCCAAAGTCAATCATACCCACGCGCTGTGGTTGGCAAGGAATAAAACGCGTGCTGAGCTCCAGGCATTGTTAGAGTTCGGCTATTCTCATCACCTGAGTGGTGGGACACGAGCCACTAACCGAGTGTCCGCCAAGGCATTGATTGTTACGAGCCGTAGTCGAGTGCAAACGCCCTCGACGGTCGTCACGTGGGTGGTTTTGATCCCACAATTACGTCATTAAGGTTTGCGAAGGCAAGACTGAAAGAAATAGTCCCCTTTTATCCTCGCGGTAATAAGAATAATTTCCTGAATTAGTGGCTGTCTGCCTCTGCAAAGTCATGAATATTCCGACCTCATATGGTTTTATGACCCCTTAAATTATGAAGACATTGATGACGACACACATTCACTAAGAATTATATTTATTTTGAACTCTCAGAAAGCTCTCATTTTACATTTTGAGATAAATTATATTACCGTCTTACGACTTCATTGAATCAAAGCGTTTTCTGCTTCGATACCGGATGTACTAAATAATAAATCATTTAGTTGAACTGCTTTTCAAAGTTATCCTTACTTAACATTCCCCTTTTGATGCTTCGCCCCTTGCTGAGGCGCGACATGCGATGGACGGCAATGCAGTATTCAGGCGTGGAGGTTAAAGAAAGAGGACCTCCCGGCTGCGAGAACTTTTTTGCAGTGTTTGCAACGAGCAGTGAAGTTACCGCCACTATGTTCGACAAGAGTAAAGTGCAGTTCATAGCCGGGCCACGATAACACATGGCGTTCGTCGCTCATGACAGCCTATTGTTTGAGAGAACGGTTAATTCCCACCCAACTAGTTTCTGTCTTTCTTGTGACATCCTCTCTCCCTTTCTATTTTTCTTATGCAAAGAAAAAAAAACTTTTTTTTTTTAAACAGCCGGTTTGGGAAAAGGAAGTCATAAAACGAATTTACAACGAAAAATCAAAATTTGTAGAGCTATGTACACGGCACTATACGAATTTTCAGTTGGCGCCCGCGGGCGCCGCGGAAAAGTGGCCCATATTTATCACGTGACTGGCCCTTATTTGTCACGTGGTACTTGCAATCTTTCGGAAGCTTCCTATGGTCTCGAAAAGTTACTTATTCATCTTCGTTTGAAGTGCAACGAAAAACAAAGAAATAACAAGTAACTTTTAAAGCCCAAAGGAAGCTCCTGAAAAAGCGCAAGCAGACGTGAGAGACCTGCGCGCCGGTCAGATAACGGCGGCGGCGCCCCGAAGCAGGCGAACTTGTGCGGCGGCGGCGACGGCGGCGTGGAGAAACGCGTTGAAGCGTCGTTCGCACTACGCTCAGCGTGCGGCGGCGGGGTACTTTGCGGCGCCGCCGATGGAGCGCGGTGGCGCGCGGACCTACCACGTGACCAGCGGCGGCTCCCAAGGGGCGCCAACTACAAATTCGTTTTGCGCCGTAAATATAGCTCTAAAATTTTTCTTTCTTCGCTGTAAATTTATTTTATAACATTCTTTTTTCATCTAGACTGTTTAAAAAAAATGTTTTTTTTTTCCTTTGCATGTGTCCTTTAAGAGCTCTCTTATTCCCCTTTCTCAGCCAACAGGAGACGGAGAGGCCGATGAACAGTCTATTACCATAAAGGGGGGGGGGGGGCAGAAGGATAAACCATTTGGAACTGAAGAAAGTGGAATATACCGTTAGTATCAAAAAAGGTAAAGAAAGGAGTGAACAAAAACGACACAAAGTCGTCCCGGAATGCGTTCCGCTTTTCTTTTTAATTCATTTTATGCAACGCAGACCAAAATACTTGTTCGTGGATCGAAAACTCACGGGCTCACGTCCCTTGGGAAAGGGCAAGTCGACCAGTAAAAACATCGTCTCTGGTCCCGGTCAGACAGTGCCTCCTGGAGACGACTCGCTTTCGGCCGCGACTGCTGCGCCACCGACGACAGAGGATCTTGTTCGGCGTTATACAGTTCACCGTTGGGTGTCTAGGCGTCGCGTGTTTCCGCGAGGTGGCTATGTTGCATTGCTGAAGAGGCGGGGGTTTTCGATGAGGCCGGAATGGGTGAAGTTGGGGGGAGAGAGCCACGCACAAAACGTTTGAGATAGAGAAAATGCTAAATGAACTTTTCCGCGGGATGAAATAAGAAAAACAGAAGTAAAAAAACGTCTGCTCTCTTCGCCGACACTTTTTTCCGACAAAGAGTTCCAGTTCTTGTTTTATTTTGTCGCGTCTAATATGGGGCCAGCCTCCGCACATGGTCGAACCTTCCGTAGTCTTCACAAAATATGGTAATTTTTTTTTGCGAAAAATATCGGTATCTTTGGAGATACCTTTCAGTTACTTTTTTTTAAAGTATTTATGTTATCGTTGTAGTCACTTAAAAAATTTGTCGAGTTACAGTTAATAGTTTCCAAAAAGTAGCGAGTTACAGTATTGATGTATCGCGATACTACCCAAGACTGGTTGCTTGTTACCAACGAGTCATCATATGTTTCCACAAGCAGGGAAACATGTGATTCAACGTTCTCATATGTAGGGACGTAGATATTTTTCCAACTAGGAATTGTATTCCACATATGCGCATTTTTCTTAATTTTTATCTCAACGTTCGGGTTGGGAAAAAATCGACATTGCTTCTCCGTGCTTTTCTGTTTTTTTTTTTTATATTAGACAACACATTGCTGGATAAAACGAAAATATAATCAATCAAGATAGTGCTACAAACTTGGAACCCTGCGGCCCTCGCCTCATGCCATGTGGTCCGGTCACAAAAGGCCGACCAGCTGCTACCAGCGTTATCGAAGATCCTGAAAAGAAACAACCTATCGTAATAAGGTTGATAGCTGGGTTAGTTGGTAATTTTTGAACATATTAGAATAAAACAGCGCACAGATACAAAAAGGAAGAGAAAACCAGACAGGACAGAGCGCTCTGTCCTGTCTGGTTTGTCTCTTCCTTTTTGTATCTCTGCGCTGTTTTATTCCAACCTATCGTATATTTTTGTAAAATGCGCTAAATTAGTGTTATTTGATGATGCCCAGAAAGCATATAATGAAAACCACACCTTTAAATTTACGATTGAAAAAGTTACTTACTCAAACGTATTTAAGTGCCCAATTAAACCGACCCTTTTGACAGAAACCAGGGGAAGATCATCCGCTTTTCGGTGCAATGATTACTTTTCTGAAGTACCGATTTAGCCTGAGTCTGAAGAAATACCTTGTATACTATAATAAACGTGCTAAACATTACAACTTTAAATTTCGCTCGCTTGTTCTTGTGTTTTTCAAAATCTCAGCACAGAGCAGTTGAGATAAACAAGAGCTCGGGTAAGATTTCGCTAAGCGCGGCTTCAAAATCAAATTGTTGTGTGTATGTTTATATAGCCGGAAGTTAGTCTGCCGCAGTGGGCATCTTGTGTCTCAGCCTTAAAGGAGCAATTTAGCCTGTGCGGTACAACTGCTAACCTGGAGTCTTTAACGTGCACCACGCTGTAGTGATACAAGACCACACGCCAGTACGATGCTCATCCAGATCGAAACGGGCAGGGGCGGGGATTGAACCCAGGACCTTGTTCTGCGGCGCGAGCTTTGGCTCCACGTGCTCCGAGCTGGTGTACGTTAGACCACTCGGCCACCGATCCCCCGGTTCACAAGCGCGGCTTGTGAAGAGTCATCTTAGTAGCACCTTGCCAATGTCCGGTTTATGTTTATGCTTATGTTTATTGTTATGCGTGGAAAAGTTGAAGGTGCAGCTTCATATGCCCTAGGTTTGCTTCACATTGCTCTTGGAGTTTCCAAATTGTATCAATATAGACGGGCTCAGTATTAAAAGGCGTTTTTGCACCCGCGTGGATGGGCGAAATTACTAGTAAAATAAATCGCCTATGAATCCACATGTTTACTGTCGTACTGTTCTGCTGGATTTACCCCACTTAAATAGAAAAAAATAGACCAGGCACCACGCATATTACGTAACTTAAATTCTCTGGCAATTCTAAGAACCTAACTTAGACCTAATGTGCTGTTGTTCCTGGGAGATTGTTACGGCCACAGTCCTTATTTTGGGACCATAAATAGCCAGATAAAAAAAAAATCCATTTGAGCTTAACGTACTGTGCTACTTTAGACACGTCATTCGAAAGTGGAACGTGTTACCACTCTGTAATCATTCATTGCAACAAACTTCCTTTGATACGTCTTTGGATCCTCCTGCTCGGTTCTAGTGTTGGCACAGTGGGAGTGATGGGAGCGAGCAGGAAAATATAACTGAGGCTTTAAAATAGCCATCTTGATTTTGGAGCACCGCCTCATATATATTAAAACAAAGCCTGACGACTCCGAGCAGTAGCAAGCGGAAGGGAGATGGCAAATAGTACGTGTAACTGCCGTGCCGTACAGTCATTTAGGCATTCAGTACAAACCTGTCGCGTAGTGAAGCCAACCATCTCTTCCGTAGGAGGCTCAATGATGTCCCTGCAGCACCGACAGCAAGGTAGTTAAACGTCCTTGCCCGAAAAAGCTCAGGACAACCTGGCTGGTTTACAGCGGAATATTATTTCCTAGTTGTTTTATCATTTACCGGCAAACGAGTCGGCGCCAAATATTTCTGTGCACGGGATGCACGGTAACCGCCAAGGCTCCAAACTGCCGCCGAAGCAGACGGCCAAGCGGCCATGCGTTATCCGCGTTCGCACCTACACAAACCCCGCCTGGCTGTGCTTGTTTTGTAGCTTTGGTAATTTTGTCTCACAGAAACGCTTTTGAATCAGGGAGGTCACATTAAAAAAGTGTCCAACATGTTGTATCAAAAAACATATATATGATATCTATTCAATAATTATTTAAAAAAAAAAATGCTACATGCTAAAAAAAATTGAAGGAAAAAAACGCTTGCATGCCGGCGTTCTTTAGACTTTCGTGCATGTGAGGTAAAGCATAGGTCCAAGACATTTCGTGAAGAAAAGACGACTTTCATAGTGTAACTTAATATGAGTCACTGGGTAGAGTAGTGCAGCTTTATTTAATTATTACACTTTAAATGAAGGTACTTACGAATGGTACCTTTATAAACTGTTATTATCATCAAGAATGCATATTGTTAAACCAAATAAATATAAATTTAGCGAGTTAAAATTCTCCCGCCGGTTTCTTAATCGATGTTACCACTGCCATTTATTGTTTGTCCTGAAGTTTTAAATACTTGACATCAGAGCACATAATACATAGTACTCTATTATTATTTGATTTAAAGTTTATCTAGCTTAAACAAATGCTCAGAAACCCATTTTTGAACATGTTTAAATTCATAAAACATTAAAAATTATCACTACATTCAATATAATATATCGCTATTCGTGCCGGCCTCATGCTCTCATCAAATGAGCTGACCAATCGCGCCGGTGCGGGATCACACTGGTGAACCCATTTATTGAATAAAACTTTTATAAGACATACATCAACATATTTCTGTTTACAAACCGTAGAGCCTCCTTTTTCTGATTTATCAAAAAATGTATTTTAAAGTTAAGACTATAGTCGGTGACAGGTCAAGAACGAAGTGGAAGCTCCTCCCACCCCTCTCCACTTTAGCAGAGCGAACACTGGAGAGGAGGTCGTCTCCTCTACAGCGTTCGCTCTACTAAGGGGGAAAGAGGTGGGAGGAGCTTCCACTTCCTTCTTGACCTGTCACCGACTATAGCGTTTTGCTAAAACTATTTTATCTGTAAAAAAAAAAAAAAAAGACTAAAATAGAAAATTTTAGAGGTGGCTACGATAGAAAAACAAAAATGATTTCATCTGCGCCGATGAAGAACTTGAAAGCCAGTTAAAAAACGACACCGTAAATTTTGCGTGGAACCTGATCGCTGGCTATTTCCCTAGCGTACATGACTCGACCGACGTTTTACTGCATTATGGGCTTCTAATTATAGCGCTCGCGTGTGATCGACGAAATGAATACAGAACGAGTTCTACAGTTAAAGAATTCGAGGTGGTATGAAGGGTGACCTTTTTGCACTTCCTATAAAGTAGTAGTACAACAAAGGCTACAGACGAAACTCTTGCATACGCCGGCGCTCTCTATACCGCACAGCTAAGACCCATTCTAAACATATACCGTTCTGAAAACCTCCTTACTGCTACTTGCAACTAAGGTGCTGCTTTGGTGTGACTTGAATAGAGATTTGCTATTGCGCAAATAAAACATACCCGGATCCATGGCAAAGGCCCGATTCCGGATATACAATTTCATTATAAAGCTACTTACGGTCCATCCAGCAAACTTAGCCTCAGAAATGAAAGTGTGTCGAATGCACTTGCGAGACTTCATCTAAAAATTAAGATCCCACCCGCGGCGTCAATTCTTGATCGGTAACTTAGTTTTCGAGATCACAGACCACTTCATCACCGCTCAACGCGTCCAACACATTCGCTGATCGCACTGCGCTTGCTTTCAAAACTAGCTAGGCTGTGCTTGCTGTGGCGCTGAGTTTATCACGTATAATTTTCCCCGGGTTCTCTGAGGCCACAGCTAGCGCGTCGAAAAAACTTCAAAAAACGTGTTACAAAAATGACGGTGATCAAGCACAAGTAGTGCCTTATAGCATGTAGCCAGCTGCTTTCCACATCGCTTCACCCGACCAAAAGTGTAGGGTGGTAATATAGTCGATCGACTACTTCCGGTGGCCGAATTCTCGAAGCGGGGTAGGGCGATTCGTAAAATTTTCTTGTTGATATTTGCTTCCACCTATGATATAGCAAAGCTGTCACTTTCTATGCGACTGGTAAGCAGCCTTGCCCAGATTTTTGCCTTAAATCATATGTCAGTATGACGTCTGAGTTGGCTTTTTTTCCGAGTCACATCGTAACCAGCAAAGCGTTTTGTACATATTAAGATAGCGACAAATAATTTTGCTGTAGCAGTGATTTTGCATGTTTGGAGGTTGAATGTGGCAGAAATCTCCAAGCTGAGATGATGTATTTTCATTGAGAGACCGCTGAAAAATAAATCCTGAAGCTAAAAACCTGTAATAAAATATAAGAAAAAAAAGAAATATTTATATATCAAATATGTAATCACGTAAGACTATTATTTATCCTGGTGTGCTTAATCTTACAAGTCCACCAACGCACTCTACACGCGCTCCTACCGGGGATGACAGCTTACACTCATTTGAACTATAAAAATTTCATATACTTTTTTCCTTTATTTTCGTGTTTTTTTTTTCTCCACAAACAACTTATATGACGAGTCCTACATGTTCACGAAAAGAACAAAAAGAAAAGACGCGAAGCATAAATTGAAAAAAAACAAACTTAAAAAAAAAACTTTTTTGGCTGTTTATATGTCATTTTTTTTTTTAGATGCGTACACATAAACACTTTCTTCGTGATTGGAACCCCTCAAGGTGCTTAAGCTCTCTGGTTGAAACTCCTCGTTATTTTTTGTATTTATTCCTTGTTGGGGGAGAGGAAGGAGACGGTAATGATAGATTCATGAACATGTTTACATCAATCACCGAAGAACATTCCATCCCTTCACCCCCACGGCGCCGTGCTTTCAGTACTTGCACATTTCTCTTGATCTCGAGGCAACGACTTTGAAGGACCGCCATTTGAGCAGCCATCCATCATCTTCTTTTCACCACTTCGCTTTCCAACACTTCTTTTTTTTTTTTTTCGCAGCAATCTGGCCGATCAATTCAGAATGTTGCGCTCTCACACGTGAACTGTCAAGATTTAGACGAATGTTCATAGTTATTTCTGGAGATGAACCTCGAGCATTGTTGCTCGCAGCTTGGAAATCACTTCCTTCTTCGGTGTGGGCGTCAATATGCAAAATAAGAAAAAAATTGTTGTTTCTTTGAAGAAAAAAGAAACGCAAACAAACTTTTTTTTTTTTGTCGTTGTAGTTTACGTAACGGGCTCCCGGCCCCGTCAAGCTGCTTTGAACAGCTTTTGGTCCGGGAGACCCCACCAATGTTCGTCTGGCAAAATAAAGTTTTGAATTTGAATTTGAAACGTCATAATCTAAACACTGAGACAATTGGACAAAAAATAACGGACATGACGACACACAATTTCAATTTTCTCTTGTGTCGTCTTGTCCGTTATGTTATTGGGCCGTGTCCCAAAATTTAAATTGTAAGGTTTCTTTTTTTTTTTTTTACGCGATAGCTTTATTCGCGATTCAAACCAACGCGTTTTTTTGCGCGCGTAGGCCGTGCGCTTTCCGGAAGTTGCGTATTTCGTAACGTTTTTTTTGTTTCCGGGGAGCTTTCTGAGTCACAAGCATGCGCGTTGGTTAGGACGGTGCGCCTTCGGGCGATCGGAGAGCATCTGCGCCAGACGGCGAAGAAACGCAGAGCCGGAACTGCTGCTTTCCACCGATTGGCCTGGAGAGGATATGAGAGAGGAGCGCCCTAGCACGTCACAGCGCGTTTTCGTGCGTTTTCAGAAAAAGTTGAAGTCATCCAACTTTCTTATGCGCACCCGGAAGGCGCAAGGAATCAGCGCAACGTCACGAAATACGCCACTTCCGGCAGCCGCACGGCCTACGCGCGCACAAAAACCCGTTGGTTTGGATCGCGCTTTAAGGAGCTCGTGTCACAGAAAAGCCGGCGTCGGCGTCGGTGGCGTTGTGACGGGAAAATCTTGATTGGTCGATAGGCTCATGACGTCACAGCCACATAAACTCGCGCGGGAATTTCAATCAACCCAGAACGTTCACGCGTGGAATAAAAGTGATTAAAAATCATCACATCTAATGCGAATTAAAGATTGCCGCATGTCGCAAAATATTACTTTTTTTTTTAAATTTTATTCACGTTTGCGTAGTTTGTACGTTCAAGGATGGCACAACATTCAAAAAAGACGTACACGCTTTGACCTATTTTGTATTCGCGAACTTTATATTTAGCGGAATTTCGTGAAGGACTGAATTTCCGAGTTTGTTTCTGGGGACTAAATTGAGTTATTCAGTGTTAATTAACTTAAACTTGAAATGCAATTCTTTTTTAAGAGGAGTTTTATTTTGTTTTTATTCCGGAAGTTCGGCAAAACCCTGTTTTTCCGCCGAACAGAGAAACGGGCACCTGACCAGTCGGAGAGAAGCACCGAAACCCCGCTTTGTGAGCGCTTTAAGGGGAATTTAATAGCCGCACTGTTGATGAAAAAACCCTGAGGGTTCGCTTTTCCGCGGAGTACGCAGATTGCCAATCACCGGCGATCGACAGCATGATTCCAGGTGTTTACAGGACAGAGATAACGTCCTTCGTGCGAAGATACCATCTGTGAAAATTGAATTAGTATGGAGAATCGTTCCCTCGATCTGGTTATTCGCTATGTCATTTATGCGCAACGCAATGACGGGCTGTATATGTGTTCCGTGGAAAAGTAGACGCAAGGGCCTTGTTCATAAAAAGTGCGGCTATTATTCGAGTAAATACGGTACCTCCCTCGCACGACATTCAGGACCCTGTGCTGGAGAGGAAGGGGAGTTTACTTCGTTCGATTATGTAAATAAAAATAAAGGTACGTTTATTTTGATCCCAAACTCACCGTTCCGCAGCTGCTTTTTCATCAACATCACTAGCAAAAAAAAAAAAAACAAATTGGGTTGTGTGTATGGTTTTACAGCCTAGAACTTGGTCTGCCTCAACGGGCGACGAGTCTCCCAGCTGTAGATGAGCAATTTCGTCAGTGCAGTGCAACCGGTAGCCTGGGGTCTTTAACGTGCATCACGCAGTAGTGATACACGACAGCACGCCGTTATGATGCTCATCCAGATCGAAACGGGCAGAGAACCCAGGATCCCTGAGTTCTGCAGCGCTAGCTTTCGCTCCACGTGCTCCGAGCTGGTGTGCGCTAGCCCACTCGGCCACCGATCCCCCGGAATCACTTGCAGTGATTGGGAAGACAGTCCAAAAACCCTATATGTTTTCTGAAGCATGAAATTATTTTTAACGGAATCCCCCAATTCCAAAAATTTGTCTGTCCATCCGTCCGTCCGTCCGTGCATCTGCCGCTAAATATTTCCAGGGATATTGAATTGTTGTTTAGGTCACGTGACGTCAGTTGATGTCACGTGACCTATACACCAATTCAGTTTCCTCGCGAAATTTAGCGAGAAAGTTCATGTCACAGGACCTGGCCTTATCTTGACCTATACACCAATTTAGTTTTTCCTCTACATCTGGAGACAAAATTGATGTGACATGACCTAACGTCACGTGGTCTATACACCAATTCGATTTCCCCGCTATATTTAGCATAAAAATTTATATCACGTGGCCTGCCGTCACGTGATCTATACATTAACTCGGTTTCCCCGCTATATTTAGCGCAAAAATTGACGTCAATTACATGACGTCAGGTGACCTAACCACACAATTCACTTTTCTCGCCATATTTAGGTTGAAAATTGATGTCACGTGGGTTGCCGTTACGTCATCTATACGCCAACTCCGTTTCCCCGCTATATTTAGCGTTTAAATTGATTTCACTTGACCTGATGTCATCGTGACCTAGACACCAACTCAGATTTTCCGCTAAATTTAGCAGGAACGTTGAGGTCACGTAATTCACTTCACATGACCTATTGGCTCGATGCACTTTCCCCGCTAAGTTTGGCGATAAATTTGATGACACGTGACGTGACGTCAGGAGACCTATACACCCATTTAATTTCATCGTTCAATGTATCGGGTAATTTGATAAAAATAAAGGCTCTTCACTCCCCAAAACCACTGTTTAATGTATTCTAAAATATTTAAAATGATCGCAACTTTAATAATTCTTGCATTACTAGACTTAATGCTAAAGATCTCACACAATTTTTTTTATTCTTGTTTGGCTCTTGTAGGTAGGGATGAGAAGGGGATTTGGCGTTAGGTAGGTTGACGTGGTTTACGTTTCTTATACATCAAACGTGCTTCGCTACGAGTCAACAACACAAATAAATGGCGAAACTGACATTTTGTAACGTACGAGATAACATCCGCGCTTCCCCGCAAAATACTGTAAACGACTAAATTTTCGCGAGAACCTAATTTTCGCGAATTTCGCTAATCGCCTACAATTCACGAAAAATACGTCCCGCGAACAATTCGGGCAATATGTAAAGGCTACGGAAGCTACACTCGATTCGCGAAAATTAGAACCCGCGAATAATTTCAAATTTTCAGCTTTGGCCCGATTCGCGAAAATTTGAGCCCGCGAAAATTAAGTTGTTTAGCGGAAAAATTTTCCCGCTAAATTTATGGGAAAAAACTGCCCGCTAAATTTAGCAGAAAGCTTTCCACGCCAAATTAAGCAGAAAATTTTCCCCGCCAAATTTAGCGGAAAATATTCCCCGCCAAATTTAGCGCTAAATTTTCACTGCTAAATTTAGAGGAAAAATTTCTGCACTAAATTTAACGGAAACATTTCGCCGCTAAATTTAGCGGAAAAATGTCCCCGCCAAATTTAGCAGAAAATTTTCCCCGACAAATTTAGCGGAAAAATATTTCCGCTAAATTTAGCGGAAACTTTTCCCCGCTAAATTTAGCAAAAAAAAAAAATTTCCCTCGCCAAATTTAGCAGAAAGTTTTCCACGCCAAATTTAGCGGAAAATTTTCTCCTACATGGGAGGCGAGCAGGAGAGGAGTAGGGCCATAGCCTCCTCTGCATACCTTCCCTTCCTCTTCCTCAAGAGCTGCGCTCTAATTCGGCGTTATAGGGGATTGTAAAGGGGTATTCACACGAGGGAGAAATCCCGGGGATTTCTCCCCGGCACGCGCATCCCACGACAAAAACATCAGGCTTTGCGATGTGCAAAAGCCTCGCGTTTTTATCTCGTGAGGCGCGCGTGCCGGGGAGAAATCCCCGGGATTTCTCCCTCGTGTGAATACCCCTTAAACATCTCTCATTTTTTAGTGTTAATTCAAATAATTTTAATTTTATTGTCACGCAACAAAACTTTTCGGCACTCTATTTTAGTCCAGGATCGTCGCATGTGCACTTGCCAAAATTATAGTCTAATTAAGAATATCGTGTGTGGGTAATGACAGGAAAAAACAAATGCTCCTTGATATTTAAAATTTGAGAAGTGTAAATTCCGCGTAGTTCATTAGCTTCATCAAAGCTGCCGTTTTGTAATACTGTAGTTTAAGGTTTTCACTTTTTTCATTCAGCCTATGCCGATTTAATTAAAAATTATTAGGTTCGTAATACAATTTTATTTTAAGGCTTTATTATGTTTTCGCAAGACCGATCTTGACTTACCGCGCCAGAAGCAGCATGTTAGGATGATGAAGCCTTCCATGTCGAACCGTGTCGAAGCAGGGTTCCCGATCCTCCGCTTTGACAGTGGTAAAATTGTTGCGACAGAAGACGGACCTGTCCGGGCGTCTCCTCCTTGGGAAGAATTCACCCTTCGTAGCTTGTGGGTCGGTGTTCTGGCTCTATTTCCAAGAGCGACCGTTGCCGGGTTTCGGAGTACTTCGGTCACTCCTATGTTAGGTGTTTGGGGCCGCGGGGGGTCGCCGGCACGTCGCAGTCACTGCACATTGTCCTGTTCGTCTTCGAATTACTTTTGCCCGAGTGCCGGCGCTAGGGTGCTGTTGGTGTCAGTGCGTCTGACCGGGACCTGGGCCGCCGCACGGTTGAGTCCCCGGGGTCATCGTCGTGAGCTCTTTTTTAGGTATGTTAACTGCAGCGGCGCTCTGTCTAAGTTGGAGCAAAGTGCCGTTCTTTGGCTATAGTCGTCTTTCCGCGGAGTCTGTGACGTCATCCGGCGATCTCGCGGTTTGCTCAACGCTCGGATATGTCAATTGCATCCGTGCTCTCCTGCATTCGCGATCTGCGCATTGACGCTCGTTCCACGCTGTAACCCATTCTTTCGCCCGTATGGCCGAGTGTGCCGGCACCCAGTCGAGTCGTATAACGTGATGTTCTGTCGCGGAGTAGCCGTTTCGCAAGGTCGTGAATCCTTCGCACCCGTTTCGCCCGGAGTCTTGATTGCGTTTCTGCTTTCCGAGTCTGAGTATGCCTCCTTCCAGCCCGTGTCCGTGTAGACGATCGTTCACCTCGATTCCCAGGGAGTGGCGTTTCTTTGCGCGAACGGCCGCTTGAATAGATGGGACCCTAAAACTGCGCTCACACTGTTACTACATCGTACTGATGACAGTGTGCGAACTGAGGCGTATTCCTTCTTTGTATATAGGACAGTCTTGTCGCGTTGCTAATACAAAACCTACCTGCAGACATCCGTTCGAAGCATGTATGAAGTAACCATGCTTAGAACAAAAGCTTGAGACGCGCCCGCAGATAATTCTCTCATCATATGTCTGCGGCGAACATCGTGTCTTTTGTATACGATGTGCGAGCAGTGTAACTGTTGCTTTAGGCTTACAGGGAAGCAAAATAGGCTACAGGCACAGGATCGCAGCTTTGAAGCGCGCTTTCTAAACCGGGGAACGAGTTTATGTAGCTACGCAGTCATTGGTGCAGGAACACCTGCTTGAGCGCCCCGAATAAAGCTGCGCACGCGCACTCGTTCCCTTTTGGGAAAGGCCGCAGTAAGTTGTCCCCAAGCGTAAGCAACGCCTCCTCGATAACAAGGTCATAGATTTCTGCACCAGCGTTCAGCTGAGACTGGTCTTCAGTCAGTGAGGAGACGATCGGACCTCGGCTAAACGTTAGGGCGAGCGCGTCCAATCCGTGCCCCGCGTTTGCCATGTTTCGTGACATTGAATATCCAGCACTCCGGGCTTGGTATCTAGGAGCACACTTGGTAAGTAATCTGGTACAAGTAACGGATCACGTGTAATCTGTTACTTTTTTAGAGTAATTTTGTAATTGCCACGTTGCGTTTTTCGGAACTAATTTGTAATGTAATTTCGTTACAAAATATTGGTAGCGGATTACTTTAATTACTCGTTACTTTTTAAAAAATATGAGCATGATACAGTAGCTGGAGCAATAGGAGCAGAACATTCAGCAGCATAAAGAGAGCAAGTTAAAAAAAGTAGAAAACATCAGGAAAGAAAGAATAGCCGAAAACAAAATTTGTATGACCGGCCACTAAAACCATTAGAAAAACGGGCAGGGCATGTACAAATATACGAATGACAAAGATCAACTAAGACAAGGCCGAGTAGGCTCTCCGCCACCTTCCATCAGGCAGGAGAAAGCTCTTCGTGTTTATTTTTTTTTTTTGTATTTTACACCGTTTCACCCTTTCCAACTTCTTCGACATCTCCCGCCACCTGCACAGACATCCAACGCGGGTCCGTACCCTTCGACTCGCGGGTTCACAACTTGTGTAAAAGACGATGTAGCCTCGCGCGAGGGGGCCGAATTCTCTTTGTGTTTGATGTACGCTACTTTATTCTAGCACGCTCTAGAGGCACGACTGAAAAGCGCCAGGCGCGAGGCTAAGAGCATCGTCTTCGTGGGCACGGACGATACTTTTTTTGGTTTACTTGTCTGGGCACGGTGGTCGAATCCACTCCTCACTTTACAGTCACCTGTCAACAGAAAGGGGGGGGGGGGTTAGGCCATCTGAGGTACGCTGAGAGAGAGAGAGAGAGAACGCGTAAAAGTGGTCTGATCGTCTATTGTATTGTGAGACCGATGGCCACCGCTTCTCTTGCTCTCTATGCCCTCCCCTCCCCTGGCCTCCACGAATATTGGTATGAAAGTTAGAACCGATGAACAATCGATAACCCGTAACCGCCACTCGTTTTCTGACTGGTCGAGTTTTCGGTCATGGAGTGTCCGTCATCTCCGTGGCCATCTCTTAATGAGATGTTCAAAATTCAGGGCATTAAGGAGAACAGAAACTCAGAGTTTGAGCGCATACTTTGCTTTCCAAAAAACACACTATGTCATCAGCAAGAACAACAAACTCTAATCTACGGAAACACAACAAGGTTAGGTGGAACACCTGCATTCTGCATTGGCTATTGACCGACACGCGGGCTTGACGTCACGGAGCTGCGGCGGCGCTGCGATCGCGCCGGAGCCGGGTGGTGTGGGCAGAAGTGCGCACGTTTCGCATGTCCGTCATAGCATTTCAGCATGCAGCGAAGCTGTGTGGCCGTTTATTGCACCGAAATGTACAAGAAAAGTAGCGGAGTGAGTTTCCGCAAGTTCCCGGCAGACTCTGAAAGGCTTAGAAGGTGGATAATAGAGAGTTTTAGGGAACCGGAACAAAATACGATCGATAAACAAAAACGATCGATACCTTGGATCGGGCGAGTCGACCGATCGTGTGCCTCTAAACGGCTTTGGGGGAACCGTATTTGCAGACGAGAGCAGACGATCGGTACAGGTCGCGCCCCCTGGCAACGGAAACCTGCATCGGCCTCGTTGAGAATGTAAATATTTGCGTTTGTTTGTACAAATCACAGAAACTGAAGCAAATAAAAATCTCATCCTAAAAATATAGAGAACCTAAAACAATGTATACCTACTTATAGTTCGTCTCGTTTTTTTACTGGAATGAATGCGCTTCCGTAATACAAAACCTGGCCCTCCATGGCGTGTCGCCACTGGCGCTGCGAAGTTCTAAAATGTTCGTCTGCTAAAGAAGCAGACGAGCCTTCCGACAACAAAGACGCTCGATCTTTTTGACGATGACTTGGAGTTGGCTCTATTCGGAGAAAACAATGAACCTTTTCCGAGAAGCGTTCTGCGCACGCGCGAGCACTCGATGCCAAGAGGCGGAAGTAATCGAGGAAATTCGAAAGGAGGCTGTGGATCAGCGAGTAGAACACGTAATTGCAACATAAAAGAAAGTGGACGGAAAGAAAAACATGACGCTTGGGTGGACGCCACAGATCCCCCTCTTTAGAGTCGCGTTGGGCACGCGCCGCTACTCGGAGAGCGAAGAAACTGGTAGCGCAGCTCCCATTATCGATTGGTAGCGCAGGTAGGTTACTTCCTCGATTTTTAGTTCGTGCAGCCACCGCCTGGTGCCGTCGGCATGTGAAAAAGGTCCATTTACAAAACGTTCTTTTGTACGACGGTCTGCGCACTGAGAGAAGGCGCTTGTTGGCGGCAAGGCATGGGACGTTCAACTTAGCGTCGATGGACGAGGCGGACGTCGTACGGCTGTTCAGGTTCACAAAGGAGGATCTGCTTCATCTCCGATCGGCGCTGCGCATCCCGGAGACGTTGACAACCAACGGCTGAATCTGGGTGTCAGGGGCTCGTTTGCCACCGTATTTTTTTTTTCTTAGTTTACCCGTTACATATCCTCGGGAAATAAAATAGTTCCTCGATCGTACGTGGTAACTTGTTTTGTAAGTCATATGTTTTCAGTGGGCAAGCTTTGGTGTTTTACATCAACCAAATATGATGTTTACTTCAACCACGTCCTGATATGCTGAAAAGTCGCCGAGAGCAAACTCGATTTGACACACAAATAAGAACACGCTCGCGCGCGCTTATCATCAACATTCGAAGTCGTCTGCCAGCGATACTGTGTCTTTCCCTCGAGGCCCACTGCAGGGTCGAGTATTAAGAAAGTCATGGACAAATAAAACTAGGAATATTAAATCGCGAAGAAAATACAAAAATAGCAAAAACATACTCGCTTTCTCAAGTTAAGGCGGTCATTTTTCTTGTACAAAGTTACGAGGAGGTCAATCCGTTCCTTCGCTCCTCGCAACGAGAAGTTCTTTTTCGACGCCGCGTTCAAGCCTTTAAGGACGTCATTCCAAAGGGCCGGAGTAAAAAAAGGATTAGGGCCTAACACCTCCCGAAGTAGGAAGATATCATCTTCCGCTGAAACCCGCTTGCGAGGATGAGGCGGAGGGACGGAGGTAGATACGGCGCTCATGTTGCTCTCTTACGGTAAAGATAGCAGACGATCACGGTCGGACGCCCGCGAACCGATCGTTGTGCCGTGTACGGTACTACCACGGAAAAAAAACATTAATAAAGGAAAACCTGTAACTTTACTGCTGTGCATTTATTAAAACTATCACCCAATATTTAAAGGGCTCGTTTTATAGAATATATGGGATTAGCATTAGAACACAAATTTTTAATTCATGCAAAATTTTCAAACTAAAAAGTATCCAGATCCTTGATCCAGAAGGCTGTTGCTCACTCTGTTGACACTACAGATAACCCTCAGTCATAAAGCAGCTGTAAAAACGGGTGATAAGCGCTCGAAATGCACATCCCAACGTTTGTATGGAAAAAAAACAAAAAAAAACTTAAATATGAAAAAAACTTAAAATATAAATAACTTCAAATATAAAAAACTTTAAAATATAAAAACTTAAAATATAAAAAACTACAAATATATAAAAAAATTAAAAATATAAAAACTTAAAAATATAAAAGCTTAAATTATAAAAAACTTAAAATATAAAAACTTAAAATATAAAAACTTAAAATATGAAAAACTTAAAATATAAAAAAACTTAAAAAATAAAAACAAATTAAAATATGGAAAAAAAAAAATGGATGGGCCAGCCGGATGGATTCCAACTCTCGACTACCGCACCCCTACGAGCTCCCGAAATGGACGCTCTAATCCACTGCGCCACTGAGCAGACGATTTTCGCTGATGCTAAACATTAATTTATTTCAATCGAGGATGTCTTATTGCGTTTTGATCTGAGTTTTCTTTTTTAATTGCTGATTCCAACTTTATGCACTTGCTGTCACATATGGCGCTCCTGCTAGGTACCAGAGCCGTATATGTAGAGAGTTTGGTCAATGGGAGGCGCGGGCAGAGCCAGGGCGTGCGGCAGACTCGGAAAGAGGGCTTGGCATGCTCTCTTGACCAACCAGAAGCCGAAAAGAATCCCCTGGCGGTGGTAGCGAGAAACAGTTCTGATCAAAGGTCTATGTTCGTAAATGGTTTTAATAAGCGCGTAAGAGTGAAGTGTAGTAACTCTTTGTGGTTGAAAATAGGGTACACGTGTTGTTTTCATCATGATCATGCAGAAAGATGTAAGAAACGAATGCGACGCTCAACTCTGTTTTGCTCGGACAGAGTGTGACCGCTCGGACGGCAGATTCCCGGCCCTCGGCGCTTGGCGTACGGATTATGTCGATCGTTCCGCTAGTCGAACTCTTCCACCATCATTTTGAATGAGCGTGATTGAAACATCACGTGTACCATATTTTCAGTCATCGAGAGTTACTCCAATACAGTTATCAGGTTTGTTTCTCGCCACCGCCAGGGTATTATTTCCGGCTTCTGGTTGGTCACATTCGAATTTCTGAAGACGCCCTGGAACACGCCCAGCCCGCTTTCGGCCAATGGCGCCTCCTCATTTGTCTCCTATACTTCCCAACGAATGGCCAAACTCTCTACATATACGGCTCTGCTAGGTACTACCACGAGTTATTTTATTCATGTTTGAAGCCACGGCACGCTCTCTCCGCCAGCGAAATAGCCGTTTTGCTAACCAAGCGAGACCGTCCATGTCGGCCATTGTTCGTGTCGGTCGTGCCTTACGGTTCGAGCAGCGCATTACGGTAAGATCGCGGAAGACAAGCGCATGCGCACTTCGTACCGGAGGGCCCATCGTACCGTATCGGATGTGCAAAAACGCTTCCCTAAAACTCTCTAATATCCGTGGATCGAAAAGATGGTCGCCTCGAGCGAACGACCGTTTGTGCGGCAAGCACTTTGATGAAGGCAAGTGCGGCTTCCATTTCAATCTCCTTCCCGAGGCTTGCGTATGTGCAGGGAAACCGTTGTCTGATCAAGACCACCCGAATTTGATCCCCACGGTGTTCGCGCACAAAGCAC
Organism: Ixodes persulcatus; assembly: GCA_013358835.2. Classification (NCBI taxonomy): domain Eukaryota; kingdom Metazoa; phylum Arthropoda; class Arachnida; order Ixodida; family Ixodidae; genus Ixodes; species Ixodes persulcatus. The sequence goes on along the minus strand of JABSTQ010011335.1, from coordinate 362,647 downwards.
CGGCCAAGCGCTCGTCGGAGGCTCGCTACGCCCGTGCTCCCAGCAGAAGGGGATCGGCGACAGAACGGCAGGGTTGTAGGCGTTACTGAAAAAAATAACGAAATACGTTACTCGTTACTTGCGAATAAAAGGTACGCGTTGCTGAACTACGTTACTTCCAAATAAAAGGAAAGCGTTACCGGTACCGATAAAAAGTAACGCACGTTACTTCTGCGTTACTTTTTTTAATTATGATTTAACACGTTTTACGTCTTTTACGATACATGTATGCATAAGCTCATATATCAAGAAACATTATGTTCATGCAGAAACTGAACATAATTACTTTATCTCTTTTTACGGTTTCACCTAAATACTCACGAGAAAAAACGAAAAGAAAAACATGGCTTGACGCCCAAAAACACGGAACAAATTGAAGTGTAATTTCTTTAAGATTTATGAAGTAGTAACGAGTAACGTAACTACGTTACTTGAAATAGTAACGTAAGTACGTTACCCGTTACTGTGTCGAAAAAGTAGAGAGTAGGTTACTACGTTACTGAAAAAAGTAACGCGTTCCTGATAACGCCGTTACTTATAACGTGTTACCGCCAAGACTGCAGAACGGACAAAGCGTTACTGCTTGTCATTCCTTGTGGTCATGAGGGTAGGAAAAATATCATACCTTGACTTCAAGACGCTGTTTGTATTTATTTAATTAATAAATTCACTTACGCAGAACCATGGTCTGCCGATCCCGCCGGCAGCGCGGAAACCGACTCGAAGTAATCGCAGGCCTCGAAACTTGTACGCCTGCACCGTGTCGGCCGTGAACTGGCTTGGCAAAAAAAAAAACTAAATAAACGACGACGTGAGCCGTCGACTTCGGTGGCAGCAACTTCACGTCGGAAGTCCAGCAGGCCTTGTTTACGGTGTACGGATCCTCGTAGGCAACGCCGTCCATGTACATTTTGTCTCGATACCGCTGCCGTTCAGGATCGGGTAGCGAGCTCAAATAGTCGGGCATAACATACGACATACGTTGTCAGGAGATACGACTCACAAATAAAGCAAGAAGCGTCCCTACAACGTCAACAACGAGCGCACGCCACACAACGCAATGGCGAAAACACAGAGAGCCGTGGCGCTTTTGCCCAGATAGCTACCGCGCATGCGCGGCCTTCCGGCCGTGTTGGTAAACAGAGCCGCTCCGCATGCCGGTCTATACATTGTAACGTTAGAACCAAGTTTTTCTTTTCTTATCAATAACAGGCGCGAAGTACCCGAGTCAAAAGGGAGCTTTCGTAGATCGATTCTTTAACTACCGATATCGCGAAAGTAGACGCTGCTACCGAGCATGCGCGCCTCTAGCTTTGTGTGCACAATTCCAGGGATCATTTCCGGAGGCCGTAAGATAGCGAGATGGCGGATGTGGTTGCAGCTTTCGGTGCCTTGTCAGCTTACAGGTGACCGGAGTGCAACTACACTCTTTCTCGTAAATACAACATTTTATTTGTACAAGGACTACCATAATACGGGCGTATGAGAAATGAAAAATAGCGTTGCAGAACACTTTTTGAAAAATAATGAAAGTGTTTCTATTGTTTTCTGGATAAGTGTACGGAAAAAGTAACATGAAAGTGATTTGTAACGTAACGAGTAAAGTAATTCGTTACTTTTCAGCGAAAGTAATTTGTAACGTAATTCATTACATTTGAGGCTCGGTAATATGCAATTGTAATTCATTATATTTCTCAATTAACGAGCACAAGTCTGTCTAGAAGGTGTTCTGATTAAAGCTGGGTGTCGATTAAGAAGTTTAACTCGAATAATCGCCGCCCTTTATTCGATCAATTAATCGATTAATCGGTCTCGTTTATTTCATATAAAAGTACTTTTAAGTTGTTGTGTTTTGTTCTTTGCAAATTATGTGATAAACGGCGGAATAGAGAATTTTGATTATGAATAACCTGGATGTAGAGTTGAGAACAGTTCGAAGCAGTCTTGTACACGTTACTAAAAAAAGTAATCGATTACAATTACTATTACCCTTGGCTAAAAAGTATTCGATTAGATTACTTGAATACTCGACAGCAAAGGTAATTGGACATTACTTTAAAAAGTAACCGTTACTTTTCCGATTACTTTATTGTGTGAAGACACATCTTTAGCGCTCATAACAACGAACTACTTCCAACCTATATTTCACATTTTCACAAGTACTGAAGAGGAAAAAACGGGTTCCCTCTTCGTGGTCGTTTCACCTTCACAGTGCGGACGCAAGCATAGAATTCGTTTGAAGAAGTTTAATGATTTGGGCGTTCGCCAGTTTGGGGGGCGGAGGATGTTCTAGTTAAGATTAAGAAAGGGTTGTCGCTCAAAGTTTGCGTCGCTCATTTTATTATGCGCATGTGGATGAACTCGCATGTTAAACAAAAGAGTAGCAGCTCCAGGATTTGGAACGGATCATGTGTAGTATCCATTAGTGGAAGAGATCGCCCCGACCACTTCTCAACTTGAAACCTTGCTTGTCACAAAGACCACGTAGGAGGAATAGGGAAATATTTGAACTGGCTTTGTTATATTTTGCATCCGCTTTAGACATTCTTCGGTTCTGGTTCTCCTACGGGCTGCGAGTGCGTACCGTAAGCAGGATTGTTTTGCTTTTTTTTATTTCTGTGTGTATGTGCGTGAGGGGGCTAGTTTGAACGAAGGACTTACAAAGTTACATTCTGCTCCCTCAAACTTCGCCCTGAATGGCCTTTGCCACGCACTGGGGCTTTCCTGGGGCTTCCCAATCCCAGTCCCAGCTCGAAAAAAAAACAACAAAAAAACGGACATTCCACAGAAACTGTACATACAAAGGGGTTGAACCCGTTTCCTAGAGCTCCGCAAAAATCTTTATTTTTTCCCTCCGAAAAAAGAAGCAAATGTTATTATTGTCATTTCAGAAAAAAAAAAGGTGTGTGCAGGCGAGGGGGAGGGGGGTGTCCCGTGGAAAAATAGTAACGGTTAGAAGTAATTTTTATTACTTCAGAAAGTGATCAGATTACTCTTGTGATTACTGCCTAATAAAAGTAATCAACTGATTACAAAATTACTCCAAAAAGTAATCGATTCCCTACTGAAAAAAACCATTTGGTGCCTATATGAAAGCAAACGGGTTCATACCGTTAGCAGTTTAGCCATACCGGCCACCAGTTTGTCAAAGGGGTCGCCCGTATGGCTCAAAGGGGTCCCCCGTATGAGCCATAACGGTCACCTATTTGGGCAAACAGGTCACTTCTTTGGCAAACGGGTCAGTTGTCTGGGCAAATGGGTCACTCGTTTGAGCAAAGTTGTCGCACGTTTGCTCAAACCGGTGGCCATGTTGCACAAACGGGTGACCGGTGACCGGCAAGATGTACCGGTTTAATCAAACGGCTCTCCGGAGCCCGTTTAATACTGTACGTTGTGGGAGCCACTGGTTCCCCTCCCCCGAGAAGGCGTAAGCCGCGGACGTTCCGGGCGAAGCCGTCTGACTTCGAGCCCGGTCGCTCCGTGTCGTGTCGGAGAGACTACGGCACCATGCTGGCTTGCTCTCTCGCACTCCTCCGCGCGTCTCCCGATTTCGGGGGTACAGCGAGATCGCGCGAGAGAGAGAGTCGGGCCTGCCCTCCGAGTGGACGGCCGTGTGGTCGGGGAGTCCTGGATTGGACTCCGGGCAACGGGTCCAGTCGCGGCGCGAGCTCGTCCGACCGGCGATGACTCCACGCTAGTGGTTCCCCTGGCTCTGACAGTCGGCGTCCCCACTACCTGTGGACGTCCGGCTGCCGAGAGCCCTGGCCCCGGAACTCCTGCGACGACGGGTAGCGGCGTGAGCTCGTCCGACCGGCGATGACTCCGCTCGCAATTACCCCTTTGGCTCTCAGGTCAGCGGGAGCTGCGGGCACACTGTGTCCACGGCTCGCTTGACCGCAGTGTTTTGTTGGGGACCTCTGGTACTCAATAAACGCTGTTGGATACCGGGATCATCGTTGTTGGCATGGCGTTGGGCTGAACCCGGCGCGGCGACCGCCCTCGCTGGTAGTAGCCGTCGGCCGCGCGGTGGGACGGGCATCGGATTTCCCCTTTGAGCACCGGTCCCCAGACGTAAAGGTGCGTAATCCTTCCTCCTTTATTCCCACAACGTACAGGTTGGGGGCATGGGCACGGTAGTTTCAGCAGTGGCAGCCTGTTTCGGGAAAGCCGGGAGCGTCGGTTCATCGATTTACAATCGTCCGCGTAATGCAAGTAATTATATTTATATTTTGATTGAGCTGATGTTCGCTTATACTGCAACAACAATAAACCTTTTTTTTTATACGTAAACATGCGACGTTGCCGAGCCGATATTTTTGACAGAATTTTAAAACTTTGGCGTTCTTTGTTGCTTCAATTTACTTATTCAGCTCGAATCTCTCTCGCAGAGGACGCGACCGCGTGAAAGAATATACTTCTTGACTCCCTTTCGCCTCAATTCAAGACTCAGCGAAAGTAACGCGCGAACACGTGGCTGTATGAACATCGAGCATTGCGAGAGCAGGCCCGCTGTTGCAGCATAAGGGTGTGTTCAGATAAGGACGATCATGGTGGTGTCATGCCTATTTTTTGTTTTCAGTCAAATTTTTATATGAGGTAGCGAAACCTGTCCACACAAGGGGACAGACCTTACTTTTGCAAGATACTTCGTTGTATTCGTGAGAAAAATCGCATTCGAGAGGAGGTTGAAAAAAGGATTTTCCCAACTGCGCGTTGACGCAACTTTGAAGGCCGGAGGAATAAAGAATACAGCTTTCTACACTGTCGAATTTTTTATGTTTAATGCACGCGTATTTTTCTGCCAGAATTAGTTAAATTTAACTTATATGATCCTATATTTTAAGAAAAATAAAATGCCAAACTTGGCTTCTGGAGCAAATCTTACATAATGAGGCATTTTTCGGCGAATTTTTATGTCCCTTTAAATTTATGTTCTCAACCTGAAACTTTTTGTGTCCGGTGTTTCATGCCTTGTGAACTTTTTACAAATTAATTAGCGTTATATAGTTGAAAGTTTTTTCTGGATTGCGCCCGAAAATTTCGTCAAACTGGAAAAAGTCAAAATTTTGCGATTTGTGTGCGGCAATTAAAAAAAATAATCATTCTCGATTTTCTTTAAATTTTACTCGATGGGTCCTTGATGACCGTTAATTACAAATATGCAAAGACATGTTGCATTATTTTGTTTTAAACCAAAAAAATAAATGCGTAACCAGGTAGTGGTCGCATCAATTACCGCTGGGGCGTTTCTGTCTTGACGACTTGTGGTACACGAGCGACGCATGCCACAGTATCCGTACTTGGTCATATTAATGCCCAGGCGTCATGAAGAATTATGAAAATAGCCCGTGAACTTGGTTTTATCGCTGATTTGGATGATATTGCCAATAAAAACTGAACGTTGCGGCGCGTACGATCCTTATTATGGTTTTATACTTGGCTCGTTAGATGTTCATTGTGCTACCATTTAAAGTTAGTACTTTAATATTAGTACCTGGCTGACAATATAATTTGATTCGTATTTCTAGGCACCGCTCGAAAGCTTGCTGACAAAATAGTATGATTGATTTCTCTAGCGATCGCTTACACGAACGACATTGCGGAAACTTCTGTCCCTACCGATCGCTCGCATGGCTAGGGCGGAACGAAAACAGTGTATTTCTCGAAAAACAATGGTGAATGAGTGGAAATTAAGGTTTAGGTAGTGTAAGCGGTTCAGTGTCGGAAGCAACAGCCATGTGTGCGCTTGGGCGCTACTCAAGTCGCTCCAAGATATCTTGCGACGCCTCATCCGTGATCAGAAAATCATGATCTGTTACTGGGTCGAGGGGGCAAGAGAGTTATTGATCTGGGGAAATATTTTTATAAAATTCTGAGAGGGTCATAGAGTTCAAAAGCCTGAGATGTTTATTTTCAATTAGGACGCTCTTGTTGAGAATCAGCCAGCGCCGCCACCGAGTGCCGTAAGCCGTCACACGCGCACAAGTTCGTGGTTCACTATAAACAGAAAAAGAAGAAAGGTCTGCTGACCAGAAGACCGGCCTACACCGCGGTGAAGTCTTGCCAATAAAGAGGACGTAACACAAGTTTTTTTTAAAAAAAACGTGAGTTTAATTGAAACGATTATTTATTTAAAAATAGAAATAATATAATGGGGTTCACAAGTACCGAAACGTGGCAATAAATATAGTCTTACTTAGCACTTAACCCAGCCGGTGCGCGGGCAGAAAAATGCAAATATACCTAGCAAATACACAGAAGAAAAACAATTACTAAACTAGACAACTAGACTGCAATACTAAGGAGCTAGCGGGTGGAGGGAGTGTCTAATCTGTCACTCTCCGGGAGTTACGGCCTCTTCCCTTGCATTGTTCGAAGGGGGTGGTACCGGTGGATTCCACGGTGGGCTAGATGGGCAGCTCGATGAGGCCAGCCACACACACACAGACGCACAAGCACACTTCTTGCGAAGGCTTCCCCAGCACAGACATGGCCCGCCACCGTCGCTTTTCCCGGGCTCGATCCGCTTTTTCGCAGATCGAATCTCACGGCTCCAAGTCCAGAGCAGATTTCGTGTTCACACAGGTAGCATATCGTACGAGACAAAAAGAGTGTGGTTGTAAGCGTGCTATATCAAACCGTGCAGAAGGCCTTCGAACCGTTTGTCCCGCGGGGTCTCGTTTATATTGAAGGGCTTAGGAATTTGTGAACTGTGAATCTGTGATGTACGCCTGGGTCGGTCTCCGGGAAATTCGACGAGAGGAGTCTAATATATCCGGGCGCAGTCAGATTTGGTGACACAAGCAATCTACCAGAACACGTTCAAGAGACTCAGAGCCCGCTCAGAGCCCGCGCTGCATGCCACGTACAAGGAATTCTCCTGATCTGATTTTTCATATTTCATCACGTGAAGCGACTGGATTCTAGGCACCCTCTTGGCGTCCTTCCACTCCAGTTTTTTTTCGTTCTCGAAATGCCTCAAGCTCGCCATTAACAATGTAGAGCAAGACGTTTTTCATTTTTCCTTCCAGTGCCCGTACAAACCCACTCACACCTTTTATGTCGTCAGTGGCAGGCGCCCGAAAATTTTGCAGGGTGGCTTGGTGTTTTACAAGTCCCACTACCCCGTCGCATGCATTCTTGCCTTGCCCTGCTGGCGAAAAGATCCACTTCGTCGTCTGGAGCACACTGTACTGTAACTCGTGAAATTGGTACGATAGCGATGGAGCGGCCGCTCCATCGCTATCGTAAGTGAGGCGAGAGTAGATTGAGCGCCTTTGCATGAGTTAGATTGTCGCAAATAGCGGCATAAAGATGCCGCTGTCCGCGCGTAAAGATGCTGTTTTGGACTATAGGCGGAAAATCCTCAATGTATTCTGGAGCGGACACAGCTACAGACCCATGCATCAAACATGTTTCGTACACTCCTTCGTACAGTCGGCTAGCACCGGCAAAACTCTCCAGGAGATCTCCCCCCCCCCCCCCCACCCCCCACCCCCCTCACCTTTCCGTTCTCTTTGTTTGTTCTTCCGTGGGGAGGGGATGTTCTGCCACCGCACGAGGAATAACTTTGGTGTTTGTTTACCATCGCCACATGCCCGGCCGGTTATGTTTACACCGCGCAGGGACGCCGCGGGTGTCGCGTATCGCCGCCGCGAGTCGGTGAGATACGATCGCCTCTGTGCGCGCGGGTGCAACCTTCGGCCTCACTTTCTGCCAAGGGGGGGGGGGGGGGGGGCTGTTATTTATTTTTTGCCCAGTCTTCATCAAGAAACACTTGTTTTACTCCGGCGCCGTCTTTAATTATGCTCCGGCTTGGAGTTCAGTTACGCCATGCGTAACAATGCCATAATGTACCACTGGCTTAACTTTCCGTTCACGCCACGCCCTCCATCGGTCGGGCCAAAAGCTTCTGTAACATCGCTCGATCCTAGCGGTGCCTAGAACGACGAATCAAATTATTTTGTCAGCGAACTACTGATATTAAATGACTAATTTGAAAATGTAGCACGATGATCATCTAACCAGCCAAGTATAACACTATAAGGATCGGTTTCGCCGTAAAGTTCACTATTTATTAACAATATCAGCTACATCAGCGATGAAAATAGGTTCACGTGTTATTTTTAGAGTTCTTCATAGCACCTGGGCATTAATATGACCAAGTACGGATACTGTGGCATGCGTCGCTCCTCTATCGCTAGTCGTTAAGTCAGAAACGCCCCTGCGGTAACTAATGCGACCACGACCTGGTTACACATTTGAACGGTTTTAGCGCACACGTATGAAGAAGAGAGAAGAGACAGAAAAGAGCGCTACTCACAACTGTATTTACAAAGATGAAGAAAAGGAAGAACATCGTCAAGATCCTCATAAAGATGAGAAAAGAAAGAAAAGGAAGCAGAAACATAAAACAGGACTATAAAACACAAAGTCGGGTGTTCCCTCGCGCGCACAAGCTTGATACACTGGCTCTTTGATTAAACACCAAAACCTTCGTGGGCCTTTACGTTGTCGTGGTGCAGGGTGTATTTGCATCAGTCTTGGCTTGCGCTGGGTCACCTTTGTCAGAGTTGAAGAGGAACACCTCATCCGTGGTCGGCTGTCACTTGGTCATCGTGCCTGATGTCTCGCGGCTCCCATGACTCATGCGAGTTCCTCATTGTCCGTGTAGAAAAGTCTGTTTCCTTGCTTGTTAAGGCTACCGATGCAACACTAATGCATTTATTAGCAGCGGATATGATGTGGAAGGCTTCCACAACCTCGCGGGTCAATTTATCTTTGTGCCGCTCTAGGGTTACTGTTTCCCCGAACAGCGGATTGCACTTGCACTCTTTACAATGTGTAGCGAGATGGCCTCCCACTGTGGCTCTCAGAGAATAATCATGCTCGCGATGTCTGTCATTAAGACATCTGCCTGTTTGACCTACGTAGATCTTGCCGCACGAGAGTGGAATCTTATATACCACGCCTGAAGTGCACGGCACAAAAGGTTTAGCATGTTTTTTAGTGCACCTGTGTCTTGTGGCACCTTCGGCTAGCGAGTTGACTATAGAGCAAATTTTGCTCATTTTTTGCGGGGCTGAAAAAACCACTCGGACCCCATACCGACTTGCCACGTTCTTTAAATTGTGCGACGTCTTGTGGAGGTACGGGATTACCACAGGTCTTGTCTTTCGTACATCTGGTTTGTTGACTTGGAGGCCTTTTGCCTTTTTGAACAAGGTGTCCGCTACATTAGCCAGTAGTGGTAACGGATAGCTGGCTTTTCTGAGTCTTTCAACCTGCATCGAGAAGCTGGCTCTCATTGTGTGGCAACATGATTTCTTTAGCGCGGATCCCAAACATGTTAGAGCAATGCCCCTCTTGACGATCTTCGAGTGAGCCGAACTGAAATCCAAAATTCGTTTCTTGGAGCGTGGGGAGTACGTCCAGCACACATGCGTGTCACCCAAGTGAAGCGAAAGGTCCAAAAACTGGAGAACATTTTCTTGAGGGACCTCATACGTGAACCTGAGGCCCCCTCCATACTCAGTGAAGGTCGCCAAAATATTGGTCACCTGTGTGTGCACATCGGTGTTATCTTTAAGAACAACCAGGAAGTCATCCACATAGCCGGCCACCTTGTTAACTCCTCGACTTCCAAGCTCCCTTTCAATGGCACAGTCTACAGCTCCCAGATAAATGTCACTGAGGACTCTCTTCTTCATACGTGTGCGCTAAAACCGTTCAAATGTCTAACTACCAACTAGCCCAGTTATCAACCCTTTTACAGACCTGGTTACGCATTTATTTTTTTATTTTAAAACAAAATAATGCAACATGTCTTTGCATTTTTGTAATTACCGGTCATCAAGGGCCCATCGGGTAAAATTTAAAGAAAATCGAGAATGATTATTTTTTTTTAATTGCCGCACAAAAATCGCAAAATTTTGACTTTTTCAATTTTGACGAAATTTCCGGGCGCAATGCAGAAAACACTTTCAACGGTATAACGCTAATTAATTTGTTAAAAGTTCACAAAGCAACAAACACTCGACACAAAAAGTTTCAGCTTTATTATATAAATTTAAAGCGACTTAAAAATTCGCCGAAAAATGCCTCATTATGCAAGGATTGCTCCAGAAGCCAAGTTTGGCATTTTATTTCGCCTGAAATATATGCTGATATTAATTAAATTTAACTATTTCTGACGGAAACGTATGCGTGCATTAAACATAAAAAAGTTTTACGCTGTAGAAAGCTGTACTCTTTATTCCAACGGCCTTCAAAGTTGCGTCATCGCTCAGTTGGGAAAAACGTTTTTTCAACCTCCTCTCGAACGCAATTTTTTTCACGAAATACAATGAAGTATCTTGCAAAAGTAAGGTCTGTCCAGTTGTGGGGACAGGTTTCGCTACCTCATATAAAAATTTGACTGAAAACAAAAAATAGGCATGACACCACCATAACCGTCCTTATCTGAACACACCCAGCAGTCAAATTACGATCTCGCGCTGGGTGCTTTTTTTCGCTCGGGCGCAAGCCGAGCTTCAGGCCGGCGCACGCCATTTCCAGGTTTCGAGCGTGCTAAAAGAATTCGCCTGCTTTCCGGGGCTGCAAACGCGGCATAGTCAGCTTTCTGTTGCAATTCGAAGAGAGGAGGAAAGCGCGTGTACAGCGGTACAGCGGTTGGTGCACCCTCTAACCTAGCTTTAACTGCAAAAAAAAAAAAAAAAAAAAAAACTAACCGCAAGTTTTTTTTTTTTTTTTTTTTATTGAAGGGTGGGGTGCGTCCCGGTGTCCTTCGCCTTGACCTCGCCCCCTTCCTCCCCTCTGGTCAGCTCTGTCACGTGACCCGGAGCAGCGCGCGAGCTACAGACTGATAACCATCGAGATCTGGAACGGCGCGCCCAGCAGCCGCTTTTTTCTTTGTCTGCTTGTTCTCAGTTGCAGTTTGAACTTCGCTCGTCCCGCCTGCTTCGATCTGTCGTCTAGCCCTGCGGTCTTATTAGGATGTCTCCGACAACGTATTGGATGTGCACCAAAGCTATCAGTGTTCGAAACGTCCTACGCGTATATCGGCAACCAGCGACTCTTCAAAGAAGTCAGGAATTCTTGCGGTTTGGTTATGTTCCGCAAATGACAGCTTGTGCGCCGCATCGTGTTGAAACTTCAAGAAGCCTTCTTTCTTGTTTTTGTGTTTGTGTGGTTGTCCTGCTTTGACCGTGTCGACTTATATTTTGGATTACAACTTTCAAGTCAGCTATTATTATGGTGAGTGCGCTGCAACCTGGTTGTTGGCAACGATTGACCGTTCTTTTACGCGTACTCTTCCAGATTATCTAGAGAAATATGCAACGTCTAATGTCGCGGCAGCCGGGAGAATCATTTTGCCCAAAGTCTGCCATATAGTCTGAAATTACCTCGGCAGTATAAGAGTGCAACTTCACATTTCACAGAACGCTTGCACGTTTGTACTTGTCTACAAAATAAGTTGTAATAAACTTCTAGGCGAATTGAAAACGATCTTTTGTGTCTGTTTTTCTGCCCATTTGCAAGCACCTGTGCGAGCACGAGTTTTTTCACGTGTTTCCTCCATGTTAGAAATAGGTCTATGAGTTTCGGGACGTCTTTAATAAGTTTCACATAACCAACCTTCCAGACGATACCTATTTAGGGCTAGCGAATAGATTGTCTATCCGAATGGCACATTCAAATATGCGGTCACGTGCCTGGTCGAACGTGCACCCGTATCAAACGGGCACCCGTATCAAACGGGCACCCGTATCAAACGGGTACCTGTGCCAAACGTGATTATGGGATACGGGTCCCCGTATCATGGGATACGGGTCCCCGTATCCCATAATCACGTTTGATCCAAACGGATCGACAGGTTTGCCACCCATTTGATTCAAACGGGCGACCAGTTTCCCACCCGTTTGAATTTCAAATGGCTTTTTTCAGTAGGGTTACAAGTAATTTGATTACTTGTAATACGCACGGTACAAGTCTGGTTCGAAGACACTCAAAATCACAGAATATTACTTCAGGTGCATGAGGCAAAGAGGTTCGTTGATATTCTCCGGCAAGAGGGACATTCTTTGATTTTCACAGAACTCTCTGCTGAACTAAACGAACGGTCATACGACATTGAAGTGGATGGGACAAGTGTAACCTTCTGAACTTGTCTGGAGTTACAAATCTCGTCCTGCAGTTCACTTCAGGTTAACATTTTACCGAAAGTTTGCCCTTCATACAGGTGTACTCTTCCACGTCTGCGTGGTGAAAGCGTTTAAATTTACTTTCGTTCGTGTCGTTAAAACTCTACCGATTAATCGGTTAAAATATTTAATCACGATTAAATCATTAATCGATTAATCGGTAGGTTAATCGATACATTCCCCAGTCCTAGTTTTAATAGGAAAGACTGCTCGCGCTCTTGCTTAAGTAGCGAACCTGACGGCCAATATTTTCACGAATAGTTTGTGCGAAAATTTGTTCTCAGGAGAAGTACTTGTGCGGTTTGACGGACGATGCAGCCTACACGTTGAACTATGAATCTTATTAATAGATCACGCCACCTTCGAAGCCCACTTTCGTCGAAGCTACATCGAAGCACGTTGAATCTTTATCGGGAATCCGGCATTATGGCGAAGTACGTATTACGTTTTACTACGGGGTTTACGCACTGTAAGGCGACATCGCGTTAATAACGAATGTTTCAGTTCCGCGATTGCCAGTAGCAGCCCAGACAATACGTGACGTGCCGAAAGTATTGCGATGTCAGACGCCAGGACCTCGCGTATGCCAGTCGGCACGTCTAGCAGAAAGCATACACGAGTACCAGAAATGTGTAATATTAGCATTCCCCCTCCCTCCCCCACGCGAAGTGTCGCGGAAATCGACGGCGTCGCCCTTAGGAGCCGTCTTTCGAGTATGGAGAAAGTGAGGCGGCGACGAATGGATCCGGGTCGTTCGTGTCGCACTCGCGGCGTTCCCTCTCGCTCTGGACTCAATGGAGGCGAACGTGCTCGCCCATGAATGAGCGCATTCGTGGCGCCAGTTACCGTGAGGCTGTTAGGTGGGGCGTTTCCGGCACGAGAGCCGGGGCTAAGCGCGAGGCACATGTCATTGTGTGGCAGTCAAAGGCAAAAAGAGTCTCTGACTGTAGAATGCTTTAAACGTGTCTTATCGTATTCCTTCCACTTTGCTTCCTGTATGACGAAATGTAAAATGGAAGCACCGCCGTCAATGGGCACATTTCCAACAAAATATTGTTTCTGAATGGCACTGGCAAGCTGCGCTAGTACACAACTAATATTCGCTAAAAAAATAGCTTTTTTTATTCTAATGTTAAGATAGATTAAGGTTATAAACCACTTTGCAACACATGTCCATTATTTACAACATTCAGGGCTGTAAAGCGAGGTGCAGTGTAGGCAATAGGGTAGTATCGTGGTGACTAGGATTCCGCTACAGTTTAGGGGTGCTTGCTGGAGTCAGCTGCTGATATTGCGGGAGAAATTTAAGGGGAATAATTTACCAACGCAAGGTTTTCTTGGAAGCTACCGGTGCCTATAAAGAGGAAAATATCAATTTATGTACTCCTGAGGCCAGATTTTGTAAAAAGTCTTCCTACGGTATACAATAACCTAGCTGTGACGTTCGTAAGTTATGCAAATCGTAAGCTCTACAAAAATTACCACAATTTAGTTTCGTAAATACAATTTTGTTAATCAGCTTCCTCGTACGCTGTCTTTTATATTTTTTCTCGAATCTGGTAATTTGATTTGTTGGTATGTGGACCCGTATAGGACACAGAAAAAGCGGAATGGTATAAAGCAAACATTCCGTACTGTGGGCGAATTTTGTTTCTCGCCGGCACAATATTTTTTCGACTCCGCACGATAGTCCCCGGCTCCAAATGTGGCCATCACCATCCACTTGCTTGTCCCCACCGGATTAGTTCACTCTAACCGCGTCCAGCCGCCGTCCTGTTGACTGCGTCGGGAAATGTTTTCACATCGGGACAGGCGTTATGTTAATAAATATGCTATGCTGTCCTCAATCGCGGCAGAGGACACAGGTGACGAGGAAGAGGTGACGTTGACGGTAAAAAATTAGTTACAATTTATTTAAAAATTTTAACAACAGACGCTTGCTACAGAACTACAAGACACGTCCTGCCAAACTGTCTCACAGTTTCCACATGGTCTGCAAACCAAGCCTCACCCCCTCGGGGTTGAAATTAGCTCGTGTTTCAAAAGCCGTCGGCAAGGAACGCACTGCACTATCAGCGTGAACGGCGAGGCGAGGTCGAGGGTTCTTCAGAACAAGAACTAACAATAACTTAACCCAGAAAAAAATGAACTCAGATCCTAACATTGCCATCATCATCTAAAGGGCAAGATGAAGAGACTCAAACAAAATCTAAAACCTTGTCGTTCTTTCTAGTGCATTTAGTGGCACCACAGTCGTAGTACTTACAAGCTATGTAAACATTTCGAAAGGGAAGGACAGAAAGCCGTCTCTTCGTAGTAAAACAAATTGCGTTTGTAGCTAAAGTGCCTCAAGTGAAATGTGTCGAGTTGAAAGCACGCATTCTTATGAAGCCCTTTCCTTCCACGAGTACTCCAGCCCAACCCCCCCCCCCCTTTCCCCAAAGAAGAAAACAATAAAATAAAACCATTCTACGAATTAAGCACGGATATGCCTTAAAGATTTTTTACATAGGGTCGACAGTCGATTTCTTAAGCTTTCGTGAGGCAATTTTTCGATTGATATAAACCATTGCCACTGTTCATTCAGTCTACAATATTCTCGTCCGTTTAAGACTGGAGAGGTTTCGCAAGGTCGATTCCTCTTGAAAGAGTGCTTGAAAGTGTCGTCAGCTAAATTGGTTTATTAAAAAAATAAAAAAATGCAGGCTTAATTTTCTAACTGTTTTTACGCGTCCTGTCTTTAGCAACAAATTTGAGTGGTATATGCAGGGAGTTTAAGCTCGGTAGTTAGACTGTCGTTTCGCTGCCCAGCGGAAAGTTCTTCGCGAAATGGGAGTTGTCAGTTCAGATGATAAAAATAATATAAGTCCCATGCTCGGACAATGTATTGTGAACTCACTTCATTTACTAGCTCGACAAAATAGGGAGTCACTAATCTTGGATAAGGTGGCCCCCATTTTTAACAGTCGTGTTGAGTTGTTTAATTAAGGTCGTATTTTAGTTTATGATTTAGTTATTGAAGATTCATCTTATCTGTTTGCATGGAAAGACGAGTATGTGTAATGACACGTTTCTCATGCATCCCGATTGCTTCTGCAGAACAAGAAATTTACTTCAAAGCGCCATTTACGGTAAAACATGAACTACAACATAATACCCGTTGACGGAAAGCAAGGAAAGGTTCGAATGTTACCCCGGATCTTCAAGAGGTGGCTTCGTCCAAGTGTTGTTAGTATTGTTTTTCAAGAACGTGTTCTAGCAAAAAAAAAAAAAAACAAAAAAAACGTGTTTGCAAAATATTGTTTGACAAAAAAGGACGCTTTGAAGTGGGTGATCACAACGTAAAAAACTCCCTTGCAGCCAATGCAGTGTATGGTCCTGACGAGCTAGTATGAGAGAAGGCAGCAGAGAGTAATGTCCGGACTGGGAAAAACAAGCCTCCAGAATTTGAGTTAGGCGAGAAACACAAGGCGTATTTAATCAGTGCTCTGGCCGTCACAGCCATTTTAGGTCTACTGGTGAATTGATTATCGCATCTGTTTGAGGACGTCACCTGTCTGCCCCTGAGGAAAATGACGTAACTCATAGCCAAACAAAATAGAATACTGCTGATTTCTCGTCGGCTTAAAAATGTTTTATTATGGTTCGTGCTAATTTGCGTCTTTGTCTTAGCCCTTACTCGGCCATTTACGAAGCTACGAGAAACAAGCAGTTGTTTAACCGCTGTGTGGAACTACTTTACGAAGCTACGACAAACAAGCAGTTGTTTAACCGCTGTGTGGAACTACTGTTTAAAGCATCCTTCCTCCCTAACCCAAAAAGCGAATGAAACAAACTTTATAAAAAGTGTTATTAGTTCAGAATCACTGACTATTTTTAACGACGCCCTACTTAAAAGGACACTGACGGGGTATTTATGCTCTCCAAGGTTTTTATTTGTACATGACATATGAGAGCCCAACTACCCAGAAAACCATTCGCGGCTCGAAATTCGTTTTCTTTCCGCCCGAAAACCCCCGATCGAGAAGTGGCCGGTTTGAGTTGAGCGCACTGTCTTCTCCGTGGTCACGTGTCGTTTTTTTTTATGGTTTAGACACAACCATCAAATAGAATCAAAGTCATATGGGTCATCGACGGCACACACACAATATTAAAAATTAGAAAAAAAAGACGATACCCATTATTTGTGGCTTCTAAAAAGCTTCAAATACGTTGATTAGGGAAAAAAAGTATCAGAGCCACGTGACTCCCGTCACCTCTCCCCCTCTATATTTCTTGTTCCTCCCAGTGTTGTACGGAACGGCGTTCCAAGGAACGGCGTTCCTGGAACGCGTTCCTTTGAGGAGGAACGAAGGAACGCCGCCGTTCTATTTTGCATCGCTGGAACAGGAACGGGAACGCGTTACATTTTTACTGGAACGGAAAGAGTAACGGCGTTCCTTTTTTTTTTCGTCCAGTGGGGTAATTTTTATTTTATTTCGAACAGGGAAATTTCGAAAGTACAAAGTGCAGGATCTCGTTACCTTTTTGGCTACTAATATTATGGATTATTTTGTATGGTCCTCGCTTGCTAACAGTTTCGAGTGCAGGAGAGCTGGTGGACATTGATTCTTCTTAGATTGCCCGAAACTGCGGTACAAAAAGCAAGGCTTTTAGTCGTAGGAAAAGACAAGGAAAGAGGGTTGTTTCAAACTCAGCTACTTTCTTTGGTTCCACGAATCCTCATACACCCAGAAGTCGAAGGCCGACTACAGCCACTTGTGAACTTCCATAACGAGACCTACAGTTACAACGTGATCAAAGATTGCCAGACATCGAACGCACCCTTGTATCCCGAACATTGCTCACTTAAAAGTTACACACAAAAAAACTTTATTTCTTCTCTTGTCCCCCACCTTCAATATAATTAACAAAGCCAACCTTACAAAGAAGTATTTGTAGTTTTTAAGACTGACCTTCCAAAAGCCCTACCCTCTCCTCCACTTGTTCGTCTTGCGGAGAGCAACATCGAGAAGCAACTGTTGTTAAGTTCGAACAAGGAACTTTGTTCAATTGAAACGTGTGAGGTTGTTGTAAAACGCTCGTACAATGTTGGGTAAAAGTACACTCGGCTCGTCTGAATCATCCACTACAAACATGAGTATGGTTAAAAGCTGAGATTTTTAACTTGAATATATCAACAAATGAAACCCTGCTTCCGCATGTTTTCTTTTGTTGCCCTTACACGACGACATACAAACTCATATGCTGACTACTAATGGGATAGATTAAAAAAGAAACTATGCTTGATTTAACTAAATATAGTACTTAGCAAAATACAAATGTAACGTATATGTAACGATACGTTCCATTTTTTTAACTGTAACGGGAACGAGTTCCTTTTTCACAGATGTAACTTGTAACGGGAACGCGTTCCAAAAATCCGAAGGAACGAGGAACGAGCTTTAGTTCCTTTTTTTGAGGAACGTGTACAACACTGGTTCCTCCCCAGTCCAGTTTCGGTTTCGGTTTTGAGCAGTTGCGTTCTTTTTACTTTATTAAAAATACACGTGATGTTGTAGCAATATATCGATTGCATAATCTTCTGACACCATATGAATCGCCTGTCATAAAATTAAAAATAAATTTTGGGGGGTGTCAGTGTCCCTTGAGCCTTTCTTTATCGAGTTGTTATACGCATTCCATTTTTATAATTTGCATTTCCTTTTTATTTATTTTTTTTTCAGAATGTACTTACTGCCATGGCGTTCATACAAAATGCTGGAAAAGTAGAAAATTATTATAAACTAGCGGTGAAGCGGAGTATAAAACTTTAAAATCAAGTTTTATTTGTGCACAAGTTTTAGGTCAATACGCTTGGAATTTCCGAATTTGTTGGCGAATTGGATAACAATCAATAACATTCAGGTAGCAGCGAACTCACTAGATAATAAACGATATTGTTTTGTGCGTGAGCAACAAACCTGCTGACGACTGTGATTCGCTGGAAATATGACATTAGCTTTATTCGATTAAAGTAGGGCATTTAGCAGTGTTTCCTTTTTATTAAGGGGTGAGTGCATGTTAAAAGGCGAAAATAAAACGTGTTAGTAATTCTAGCTTTAAACACAATACTCACCTTCGATCTTATGTTTTTTTTTTCAAGAGTTAAAGAATTAGTAGATTGCAAGGTGGCCGAGCTAAATGCACTTTCGATCAATTTTTTTTTCTGTTCGAAAGTTATTGCATTGAGTCATGGTCTTGGTTTTTAGATAAGCTTCTTTGCATGTCTTTTGATCTTCTTTTTGTTCTACTTTTGAATATATTCTAGTTTTTAGCTTTTATTTCAGTTCTTTGGACTTGAGAGCAGTTCTTTGGACTTGTCAGCCCTGTACCAGCGCGGCTTACAGTATAGTGTCCATTCCCCATTAGCTTTGCTTAATTGCGTCGTTAATTCCTAGTAGCAAACAAGAAAGCACTGGAATTTTACAAACTGAGCAATTTCACGTAACAAAATTACTGTAAATGTATTTATTGAGTACATTAAAAAATAGCATTATGAAATTGATTTTTACTCGAAATTCGAAACGTTCACAAAAAGGCATCACCTTGATAAATGTGGAGTAAAGATATGAACCCTAGATTCGAAGTGTGTTATTCTTATCTGATAATCGAACTGAAAATTTGACGTAAGAAGTGGAGGATGGAACAGTCAAGTGAGAGTTGTCTTATCTTAAATCGACGGTAAACGGTACAGCAAGATATACTGGATAAATATTAAAATGCAAATAATATATTCAGTGAAAAAAAAAAAGCAGAAGTGCCTGCTTTACGCATTCTAGTAAATCTGACGTGAAAACATGTGGGTACGTTGAGAGACATCTTCAGTTTGTCACACTACTTCGAGTGTTGGTTCAGAGTGCTCTGTAGAACATGGACATCGTTATCTCTGGAAACTTCTTTGTATAATAGGCAATCGAACACACGCAACTCGATATTCTATCAAATGTAATGTGTATTGGTATTAATAAAAACCAACGAAAATAAAAGACGTTTACAATTCTCTGTAATGCCGAATTAGAGCGCAGCTCTTGAGGAGGAAGAGGGGAGGGTACGGAGCGGAGGGTCATGTCTGACGTCACGAGGGTAAACTTTTCCCGCTAAATATGGCGGGAAATTTTTCCGCGAAATATAGCGGGAAAATATTTCCGCTAAATTTAGCGGGGAAATTTTCCGCTAAATATAGCGGAAAGGTTTTCGTGTTGAGTGGTGAGTGGCGTCACCTGTGACGTCACGAGGGTAAAAGTTTACCGCTAAATTCAGAGAAAAAATATTTCCGCGAAATTTAGCGCTGGAAATTGCCTTCTAACTTTAGCAGAAAAATTTCCCGCCAAATTTAGCAGGAAAATTTCTCTCTTGAAGTCACACATTACGTCACGTGTGACGTCACTATGGGAAACGTCCCATAATGCAACTCGCGGTTACGGCGACGGCGACGCCGCTCAAGCGGGAAACGGGCGCCTAAGAGCTACACTCTAAAAAAAGGAAAGACTTTAACAATTCTCTGTGATCCGAAATTATAACGCAGCTCTTGAGGAGGAGGGAAGAGTACGGAGTAGAGGGTATGACCCTCCTCCTCCTCCATACCCTCCCCTCCTCCTCTCCTTCTCCCGTCCTCCTCTCGTCCTCATTCGCTCCTCCTCCACCCCTCCATTTCTCCTCATCCTCCTCTCTTTCTCCCATCCTCCTCCTCTCCTCCTCTTCTCCTCCTCCTCAATATTTCCCCTCCCCCTACTCCTCTCCCCATCCTCCTCTCTTTCTTCCTCTATAAACATTCCTTCTTCTTATCCATACCCTCCCCTCCTCCCACAGTTTCCTGCTAAGTTTAGCTGGAAAATTGATGCCACGTGAACTCAACACGAATTCAGTTTCCCCGCTAAATTTAGCAAGAAAAATCACGTCACATGACTTCGTGTCACGTCACCGATGAACACATTTAGTTTCTCCGCTAGATTTATAGGTAATATTGATGTCGCGTGACCTCAACACCGATTCAATTTCCCGCTAAATTTAGCAGAGCGGTTACGCCGACGGCGACGCCGCTATATGCGGAAGCGATCGCCTAAGAGCTGCGCTCTAAAGCCAAGAGGACCGAAATGAGTCTTGCGCTAATCTTGATGTTACGACTATAAATGTATGAACTCTCTATGGGCAAACTTGCATTCCGCTGTTAAATCGTCCATACGAAAAATTACGTATTACTGAGAACGTGACGCCCGTCCTTTCTCGTGAGGAGTTAATAGTGGTATTTATAAAAGGTTCCTGGACTACGCAAGCACCTATCAGGACGGGAATAGCCGAAAAGCTCTTTATTTTCTTATTTTTATAAAAGATGTTCAACCAATCAATCAATCAAAACAATAAACCTTTGATACACATTAATTTGTTTCGAAAGCCCAAGTTACCGTACACACTTCTAACGATAAGCACAGAATTTCACGTATTGAAGGTTTTCCATAGAAGTCCGGCAACACTGGAAACATTATGCCTTCTGAACCATAGATGCAGAAACAACTATCCGCGTCAACAATTGCATGCTCGCAAATTTTAATCGGGTCATACTATGCAGGATTCGACACTAAACGCATTCCGGAGATTTCTATTTTATTGCAGGTGCGTCTGACGGATGCGGAGCTCCTTCTTTTGCATTGGTTCTGATGACGTCAGAGCACCGAGCTCTGATAGGTTCTGAATGAAGTATAGTGGATATACCTGAAGGCAGCTTGCTTTGAGCTAGACCAACTATCCTCCAATAAGAGCCAATCAGAGCTTGGCGTCTTTCTGACGACACCGCAACTCCTGCGCAAGAATCAGACGACTTTCTCTCCGCCTACATCCAAAATAAAAAAGGCCATAGTGTTTTTTTGAGCTAACCAGGGGTTAGACGTTAGTAGAGCAGACAGGTTTTATCAGCTGCCACCAGTCTTACACCAACAAGGGTGAAAGGCTTGCATTTTAAGGTTATGATTATAATGCAATTAAATGCAAACGTGCAAGCGAGCTGGACAAGAATGACAAAAATAATCCTGGAGAAGGTCGGTCGCGCACCAGTTACCTAGCTGTGTTTGGAGATTTGTATTTGTCTTTTGTCCCTCTTGTTCCCCTTCTCCAGGGATTATTTTCATCATTCTTGTCCAGCTCGCTTGCACCTTTGCATTTAATTGCATTATAATCAGTTATTCTTTGCAAGTTTATGGTACCTACTGGAGTAATAGATGCTTTGCATATTCATTTTATGAACAAAGCCTGCGGTACAGTCTTCTGCGGAGGACGTAGACAGCCAATCCTTGCAATCGAGAGAAGGCGATGTACGAGACAGGAAGAATTTCCTCACGTGAACATTCTGCTTGAGCACGTCCCATTTTAGCAGAGAATCGTAGGCTCGACTTCGTTAGTTGTTGTCGTTTTTTATATAGAAAGTGATAACAGGTTGCATGTGGGCTTTTCAGGAGAGAAGACCCGCTGTCCATCATAAACTCTGCCTCTATTAAACGAATAGTAGGGTCCTTTTGTCATATCATTCTAGTTTATACCTTTTCGATACAGCAGACTACATTCCAATTATTATGTTTCATAGTCATCTTGGCATGCTACAGTTAGGGCTGCCCATGCCTAAAGGAAATTTGACTAAAAGGGGCTGTGCAACCCTTTTTTTACCTTTCGGAAATGCCACTTAGACGAAATCCCTGACGTTTATAATCTATGAAACACGGGTTAGTTTTTCTAATTGTTCAATGGAACACGCAAAAACAAAATAAAGAAAAACGAACAGCGTTCATCCCCTTCAGCTCGTAGCCATAACTTAGGGCCACAGGATCTCGAGTTGATTATATGCCGCCAGTGTTTGTCATAATCACACGCTAGGGCTTGAAAAGCAGAAGACATGCGTTGAATTCGAGACATTGTTGGAGTTCGGCTATTGTCGTCATTGACGCGATTGTACACGAGTCACTGCCCGAATGCTTGACGAGTGTTTGACTATCGCGAACCCAAATCAAAGGCTCACGCAATCCTAGGATCCAAGCTATCAGCAGCATTCAAATATCTTCACTGGAGGGCTATGCCAACACTGCAAACTCCAAGTTTCGTCGAGCTTTGCGAAGGAGAGATTGAAAGAAAACGGTCGTTTTTATTTTTAAAATTACACCGCAACAAAAACGTGTTTTGGTCAATGGCGCTGTGTGCTAGTATGCTTGGCTCCCACTACTGCCAGTAAGCTCGTGCAAAGTGAAAAAAAAAAACACATTCCGACGCAATACCGTCGCACCCCCCCCCCCCCCCCCCTTTTAACTATAGAACTAAGTAACCGTCACGTGCCTTTTTTCTTGAGGAAATGAATATAGCACCTAAAGGTACTTATACTACTTGTGCTCCTTAATACGGCGATTGTAAAATTCCGAGCGTTTTTTTTTTATGATTGCTAGTATCCTTGTGAGAACGCCTGCTATAAGATGAATGGGCATAAAGACGCCGAATCACTTTCTGCGAGTCTACTAGATTTGCATGTTGGTGATCCTTTTCAAGTTTCTGTTATTGCCATACTCGGAAATGTGTAGTGAATACTCTGCATTGTGAGCGATTTTCGGCGCTCCCATCTTTGCTGCCAGGTTTCGTAGAGTAGGTGAATATATTCTCTTATGGTTCCGCCTCTCCGACCAGACGTCAGGTGCTACTTGTTTATGTTAACCTTTAACTTTCTTTAGCTAGGTGTTCAGCATTTCTTGATGCATGATAAAAGCGTGGCCACGATGCTCGCTCGACACTGCATGAAGGTCGTCGAATAGTATCACGCTTCTTGCTTCGGGATACGTTTTCTGTTCGTTATTATTGGCTTATACCGCAATCTCCTTGGCTGTAGATGCATAATAATATGCTTAGAACTCGCCACGCGCCCTGCGTTTCTTGATCTGTCTGTGAATACGTATTCTGTAGAAAATATCAATCGTTTGCAGATTCTGACCCCACGTATACATGTTATAATGCCAATTTTGCGTTTCAATACACACAGAAGTACAATCCTATGATCAGCTATGTCACTTTTTTGTATTTTTAATATATATTACGGGCCATTGCAGGACCAAGCAGGGTGGGACAATTACAGGAAAGAAACACAATTTTACTGGTGTGCCGCTGACACACATAAAAAATAGGTCTATGCTGCGCCACCGAAGAGACAACAGGCAAGTCTTCATCAAAATCCCTATATACATATAGATGAACACGCCTGCAGCAATCACCACAAAAACGTTTTGCAATTTAACTAAGTAACGTAAACAAATCATAAATCACTTCTTTTTACATCAGTACACGCATCTAATTCCGATAGTCCTGTGACATGACATCACTAATAATATCGGAAGGAACATTATAAGGTCTTAATATAACCACATAGAAAGCCATAACAACGCCTATTTTGGCACCAGCATGGAAATCCAAAAGACCTAACTTGGGCCTAATATATATTTTTCTCTAAGACGTTAGTTAGTGCCATAGTACTCGAGCGGTGGTTTGCAAGCTCGTAAGAGGGCACGAATTGGGTGTTTCTAGAAACTCTTACGGAATTTGGGTCTTTTGTGTATACATAAAAATCAATAGGAGTTTTAGTAGATCGTTTTCAAAGGCCCGCTGCCGCTACGGAACGCTCTTCAGTGCGTCTATCGAAGTGATAGCGCGAGCTCCCACTACGAATAGCGTGGCCTGGAATTACGATATTTTAAAACTCTCTAATAACTATAATCGATGATAAAAAGTACTGATCGGCTTAACGAGATCAAACATTTTATTTACACAAACAAGCCATTAATGTGCAGATAATCAGATTAAAACGTCGTATAAAAGCCCTCTTGGTCATTCAAATATTCAAGATATTTGTGTGGATATAATCATCTGCATGCGCAGCATTTCTGTCCCGATAGTAGACCTGTCCAGTCTTCAGAGGTATCTTAGCTGAGATAATATTTTCTCATCATGAAAGCTTTCGTTTGCAGCGCTCAGCAACGTCAGGGTTCATTAATCTGGGGTGGCGTTTTCTTTTCAAAATTACTTTCGCGAAAATATTTTTTTTTCTAGAGAAAGTATTTCTTTAATATGTTTTGCATTGCCCCTGTCATGCGCGCTTTCAAGAAGTTTCGGTAATAAGCTTCACATTTCTACAACGCCGGAAAACGAGAAAATGGTAGAAGTTTTGTTCCGAATTCCGAGAAGAATCGGGTTTAGCCCGATTTCCTGAAAACGTGTTCGGAGTGGAAATAAATGGAAGTATCGGGGTTTTTCCTCGAAATGTAAGGGCCATACGCATGCCAAGCAACAAGCAGTAAGGAATCAATCTGGAACTTGTGCGGCAATTTAGGCCCTAAGCTGGTTGCTATATACGTGAAAACAGAACTACCAGAAGTGAAGCCTAAACCTGGCGCTTGTTTGATGATTTAGCCCCAAGGATGCCAAATGATAGCCAAACTACCAGCGGTGAAGCCCAACTTTGGCACTTGTTTGGCGTATGATATGGCCACGATTACCCAGACACTAGCCAAAATCAAGTGTGCCTCTACCTTGGACTAAGTTCCCTAAGTTCCCAAACAAAAAACAAGCTTTGTCCCCCCAAGAAAGTGCTATCTTGGGATCAATTGCATACTGAGAATGGAGAGAGTGCAGATTTTGGCAATAGCTGTGGGTACGTTTTAGTCATGACTAAGGTACATAACGCTGTTCCATTGGAGATGTTTACCTTTATTAACGTAAGTTTGCAACATATAGCGATTTGTTTTCATTAACACCTTTTTCTTGTAATACTAAAATTTCGGCATTTAGGTGGACGTCTTTCTAACCTATACACACGTTGAAGATACGCTGAACATTCGTTCAAATTATTTAAACATTTAATAAAGCATTCTAGGTGTCTGCACCTATAAAACCCAGAAACGCTGCAGTAGCACCGCCCTATTGTTTTCTAATTTGAAATGGAATTATTTGCACATTACTATTATCTTTATAATAATTTTGACGCGAAAGGACGATCTCAGAAGCCCGCACATTAGAAATTAGATTTGAAAAAACTTGTCGTCAGTTTGACTGAAAGAGTGTCTCTCACTAAAGGATCTACTAAAAAATCACCGCTCAATTGGAGTGACTCGTGAAGATCGCCACTTATGAGCTCTTCATTGAGTGACACCAGCTCAGCACGTCGTTTTCGCCTGACCCGTGCTTCATTATAAGTATGCGTCATTGTCCCATAAGAAATGGGGAGTGCTCGTGCATGCGCCGAACCCTCTTTACATTTTGGAGAGGTTCATTTACGTTTGACCATTTAGTAAAGACGTTCATATCATAATAGACTATACGCATGTCCATTCTAGCTAAGATCAAGTTTTCGCTGAAATATGAAAGATCCTTAGCGGTTTGCGTTCGGTTTTCTTTTATAAATTACAAACACTTTTAGCTAGTAATGTTTATTATAGGGCCTGCTATTCTCACCCCTCTTCTCTTCTTGCTTCGTCATTTGCTTCCCGGCGTTGTTATAGTCTAGTGCCGCCGTCTCATTAGCTTCGGAGCGATATCGAAATGGGCATGGCTTCGCCAGGCTCCCCCCTTCTTACAATGTCATTGACTATAGTGTCTCGACTATCCTTAAAGATCCTGTCAGATTCGTGCGTCGGTGTATATCGTTACCTCAACGGTAATTAGCTCCGCCATTTTTGTAGGACCCATAACCCTGAGGTGCGCTAGGCGCACGTCTATCTGATATCTTTGAATTGAGAGTCGACCTATTTTCTTAAGCAAAATGGAAGCATAGTTGCTGGGGGTCGAGACGACACGAGGCGAAATCGAAGAATACTAAGAGTTAGTTGGAATGTCTAAAAAATTGCGGAAGAGGCGAAGCTTGCGTAAGCGTAGCTGATAAAATTATCTGGTTGGTTTCTTGCAGTTGTTGTCATTTATTGTTCTGACGTAATTGTTTTGTGTTTATTCGGCGTGTTTCTGTGAGTTTGAAACCTATTGAAGTCAATGTGCGTCAATATTGGATTGAAGTCAATATGTCTGCGTCATTCATATTCGTCATAGAGATCCTTCAAATATTTATCAAATGTTCCGTACGTTCAGCCTAATATGACTTGTGCTCAGCGCTGCAAGGTTAGAAAGAAATATCTAAATATTATAGATATGACGTTATTGGCGCTTTCGAATATTGGTGAGCGTGGTCAATTCGGGTCTTTACGTCATTTCTCCTTGGATATGTCTAAAAAATTGCGGTGGCTTAGCTCGGCTATGCCAGGATATACGTAGCGTGAGCTTATGCGCACAAAATGAGAGGCGCTATCAAGCGGCTCCGGTGCAGCGTCAGACTTGGCGACTGCGCAACGGAGGCGCACAGCTGGGCACGCGGCGGAGCCCAGCTGTGCGCCTCCGTGCAATGATTCAACAACATTGACGGGCCGGTTTCACGTGGTCGCACCCGAACTTGCGTCGTTACTTTTCTCTTCATTTTACAGATTCATTGCACGGTACAAGTGTTTAAAAATAATCAAAAGTTCCTAGTGTATTGCGTGGGGCAAAATGTTATTTCGTAAAAGTAACTCCACTCGGCGATAATTATAAATTACGTTCAGTAGACGTACACTTCGGGATGTATTCAAGATAAATAAAATATGCGAACTTGTTACAAATTAGTTAATACTAGTAACTTATTTTAATTTCCTGCTTTATATTTTACTGGCTATGTATATGCACTGCCTCGGTAAACGCCGGGAGGAACAAACATATAATATCGTGCAATTTCTTACAATCAACCCCAGTGAACGTATGTTTAGGGGTCAATCACCCCTTATTATTCAGTAGTTCAATCCTCCAAATTTATGCGGCAAACTGTGACGTCAAGTGAGGTAACAGGCCACGGCTTCACGAGATGCGGCTTCACGGAATCCGGAGCAACTAGCCAAAAACATTTCATGTAGAAACAAACACCGCACGTGTTGAGAGTAGGCCTGTTTGGCCTACCCTCAAACAAAACTAAAATAAACCACACACATATATATATATATATATATATATATATATATATATATATATATATATATATATATATATATATATATAAGACGGCAGAAAACTCACTCTAGCTGGTTGTTGGAGCTTCTAAAACATATTATTCGTAATGAATAATGTGTTTTAAAAACTCCAACAACCGTATCAAGTGCGTTTTTCTACCGTATATACTTTTTGGCGTCCTGCGCTACGTTTCTGCCTCTTTCTCTCTCTCTCTCTCTCTCTATATATATATATATATGTATCATATATATATATATATATATATATATATATATATATATATAAAATCTTATACCACGGTATATCAGAAAACCAACATACCTCAAGATGTGCGCTCTAATTTTCCAATACAGAGAAGCGTAAACGTCTATAATTTTTTTCACTGTAGAACACCATTTTCAGCACGCGCCTGGCTTACGTATTTGCTGCTACTGGGTTGAGTAGAACATGTGTTTGGTCGTTACATTTTATTATCTGACGTTATATGACTTTATAATATTTCCTGCGCCGATGTATATTAATACTATCTTATAGTGTTTCCTGCCTGTTCAGTAACGTAAAATCTTCCCACCGCAAGCCAATGAAGCTAAATTTCTGGCCGTCTTTTAAATGACTGATTGATCGTTAATTCGCTTACGTTTTATATCGATACAAATGCGACATCATATATATAAAAAAAAAAAATCAAATCACAGTTGACAAGATTAGTGGAACTGCTGAAAAATGGTTTATTTGACATGTACTCTTGTTTTACATAAAGCTACATGCAATAAAGCTTTAGGCAAAAAGAGCGTCAATGGGGGGCTGTGTGTCACACTGGGACAGAACATTCCGTAGTATTTTCGAGATTCTCGCGTTTGGCTCTGAACTCGATGGGGTTCACTCTCTTTGGCCGTCGATCATCTGCAACTGGGTGAGACTCTGCTCGGTTGTCAAGGCCCCGATGAGCCGGCTTTACGTGCGTGTTGTTTAGTTATTGAACAGTCTGGTCGCGTGTTGTGTTGGCACGTGCTCGTCTGTCGCTCTGCTGTTTTCACGCCATGATGTTCTCTCGCGTGCTGTTTTGTCCCTGTGATGTTTCGACGCGGTGCTGTTTCGACGCGTGCTATGTCGATCATGCTTTTTTTATCTCGTGCTGTTTTGTCGTGTTCTATTCTGTCGTGGTGCCGACAAGTTGCTGCCTGCCGGAAGCAGAGCGGATGTCCCGCAGGGCTCTCCTGCCAAAGAGCACCTCACCTCACGGCGTTGTGTGGTGAGGTGCGGGAAAAACAAAATACCTCCTTATTCTAAACAGTCTGGGTTAGATTCCCGAATGGTGCAAACGCTTTCTTACTGCGATCATTAATCATCATTAATAAGTTTTGAGACATGACAACTAAAATCGAGACGTAACTCAACCAAATCACCAAGGTGACGTACAACGGAGGGCTTTATACTGTCAGCGCTATATAATATACTACCGGGTGAAACAAGGAGACGGCAGGCTCTTTAAATCGACCGGAAAATTCGGTTTCTTAACCTATCGCGCTACGACTTTGTGCAGCGTTGCCCACAGATGGTGCATTTTTTTTTGTAAAATTTGCAAAGAGCGAACTTACCTGAGAAAAAAGTAAAGAAAGAAAAAGGCTTAACTCCTATGGAAACGCAGCTACGCCACCGGTCTTCAAAGAGCACGGCGCCGTTTCGCACGGGACACAAGAGATGGCGCAACGAACGCCGCCAACGAACGAGTATTCGGCGCCGAGAGCCAGCGTCTTTAGCAGACAATCTTTTTGACTCAAAAGCGGCGCGCGTTCCGCAGGCGGCGACAGTCGCAGAAACAAAAACAGGCGCGGTAACAACAAGCAGCTGCAGTTCCTTGTCTGCTAAATACGCCGGCTCTCGGCGTCTGCTCGTTCGTTGGCGGCAGTTGGCGTCGCGACCGCTTGCGCCATCTCTTGTCTTCCGTGCGAAACGGCGCCGTGTTGTTTGAAGACCGGTGGCGTCGCTGCGTTTCCATAGGAGCTAAGCCTTTTTCTTTCTTTACTTTTTCCTCAGGTAAGTTCGTTCTTTGCAAATTTTACAAAAAAAAAATGCACCATCTGTGGGCAACGCTGCACAAAGTCGTAGCGCGATAGGTTAAGAAACCGAATTTTCCGGTCGATTTAAAGAGCCTGCCGTCTCCTTGTTTCACCCGGTATAACGACGTGAAAAAAAAAAAAATCTTATTCTAGCTCTGTCACTCAGAACCCCAAATAGTTTCAGTCGCAAAATTATCTCCCATGTAAAAATAAATATATGTCATTATTTAATGTATTTGAACTGCGGACTCTCCGCTAGCCATAACTTGAATGTCTCAGTTTCAGGCAGTCTGTCTTGGCAACCCCACTCAAAAAACCAGTATAACTTTCGTTAACTGGATTATAAAACAAGAAATCTAACTGGATTTGCTGTTTCATTATCCAGTTAAAGAAAAGTTATACTGTTTTTGTTTGTTTTTTTCGGTGGCGAAACCATCATTGAGCGGGGAAACATCTCGATAGAAAACACATGTATAAGAGTCTATTTCCGCACCCGGAAGAAAATCACGTAAACCAGTAGAAATGTGAAAAACGTGCTATATGCTCTTTTTCCTATATCAAAACCATTAGCGCCAATGTCTGAAGAAAATTATTTTTTTTTTTTTTATTTTTCAAGCATAGGTCTGAAAAAGTACAAAATTAATCTAAGCAGTAGTTTCAGTTTTGTGAACAAAAAGAAAGGAAAGTGGCGTAGGCAATTTTTGCAACAAAGAGCTTTCAAGATACATACACCCTAAATATACCATTTAATTTGCCTAAGAAATCTCCACAAGACCCATGAAATTAGAATTTACAAATATAAGGAAAAAAATAAATAAAGAAAGACACAAATATGGGGTCAGTTCTGCTGATTAGTAGCATGTAGTCCAGTCAAAGTTCTAAGAAATTGGCGTTCAAAGCAGAAAGGAAAGGCGGGACACAGAGAAGCTGTGCAATTTCAATATATGACGGCAGAAAACAAAAAAAAGCAATAGCTGAAGGGTGTGACCTCCAACCTCCACTGGCAAACAGAAAAGTATGAATCGTGTGTCTGTACAAAGCGCAAACGTCAGCGATTTTAGACAGGAAGCTATTTTTTATAAAAAAAACTAAAACCGTTTACAACTCCCTGTAACGCCGAATTAGAGCGCAGCTCTTGAGGAGGAGGATGGAAGGGTACTGAGGGGAGGGTATACCCCTCCTCCCTCCTCCTCACCTCCTCATGCTGCCTGCTACTCCTCCTCCCCTCCTCCCCTTCTCCTCCCTTCTCCTCTGCTTCTCCTCGCTGCTGCTCCTCCCCGCGCGTTGCATCATCGGATATTTGAACCGGACTTGTGCCTATCTCAAATACTCCACTCAAGATACTGTATCTTAAATACTTTTTGGAGTATCTTGGTATCTTACAAATACCTTCGATGGAGAGTATTTAATACTCTATTTTAATTACAATTTCGAGTATCTTGTACTCATTATCTTAAATACATTTTTTGACATTCCGCCATTTTCTGAATTTTTCGGTATGAAGTGGCGTGGGCGTGGCACGAGCAAACGTGAACGTTCTTTCGAGTAACCGAATCCTGTTGCTAGCTCCGATTAGCTACGGTGAGTTTAACTAAGCTCATGAAAATATCGCTTTTTTTCCGACTGTGACTCATATTTCAGCCCAAAGTTCGTACAATGAAGGTTCTCCCTTCGCCTTCCCAAAGGCGCCTTTTGTTTCTATCGAGTTTCCCCCCAAAAAAATCCTCAAACAAAAGGTGTGGT
Source organism: Ixodes persulcatus (assembly GCA_013358835.2). Taxonomy (NCBI): domain Eukaryota; kingdom Metazoa; phylum Arthropoda; class Arachnida; order Ixodida; family Ixodidae; genus Ixodes; species Ixodes persulcatus. The sequence continues at coordinate 331,521 of JABSTQ010011335.1, read as the reverse complement.
TTTACGGAAGTAAAGATGCCACCCTGAGGCGCAAGCAGACCGGGAAACGACCTACGAGAGCAATGCAGACTTGAGTATCAAGTAAATAACAAATAGAAGAAAATGAGAAGTGGACACACACAAAAAAGTAGACATTTTTGTTTCGCTTTTTGTATATTTGATCCTGCTAAGGAAAAACGTCGAGGGTTTTTTGTTGTTGTTTTTTTCGTTTCTTTGTGTTGTCAGTCCGGCACTTATTGCTCTCGCGAACATTGATAAGCAGAGAACAGTACAGGAAACGAACTAGGAGCTGGATGGCCTCTCAAAATGCCAACAAAGTGTCCCCCGACGTTGAGTGCTTTTCTGAACGCAACCTACTTGAAGAAGGTGCGACCACTGCCGTGGCTATTATGTGGGTTCTCTTTGTTATCCATTCACTCATATCCGTGTCCCAAGTTCGTTTATAGTGAACTCCCCGTATAGGGAATATGGATTGTAGTTAAACGATGCGTCTAAGGTGCGCCGCAGGATGTGATATTCAGCGATGTCACTATTGGCGAAGCGCTCTGACCCGTTTGTCACCCACACACCTCAGTGTTTACCCAACACAAGGCCTGTGCACATGCCCACAGGCCTTGTGGGCATGTTCGTGTCATCTTTTTTAATAGAGCGCAGAGCACAGTGTAATGAAAAAATACCAATAATTAGTGAAGTGACATTAAGTGCCGGATCTCTCCCGAAATCAGTCGTCAGAGGATGCGAACTTGACCCACTTGGGCTTTTGTGCTGAGCTGGGCACAGTGCATGCTGCATTGTTCAAGCAGGCCGGAGTGGTAACAAAGAGCCCCCCCTCCCCCTCACCGGAGAACACGAACTCCAGCCGAACACTGACGCCGCGTTCGGTTAAGTCAGCCGAGCGCTGAGCCATTATATTTGCTGTCCCCATCTATCTAGTTCTAAAGTTCACCGCTTGGGGAACAACGGTCTGATCTCCTCCCCAATAGCTAAAGCGACCTCTTGTTGTCCCAGAAATGTTTTGTAACATCTATCAGTGATATTGCTACGCTCGCTGCCAAGCGAGTGCGTGGCCGAGTGGTTACCGCGCTTGGCTTTCGCGCGGAGGCACTCGCGCGGAGGCTCCGGGTTCGATACCAGAAAGCGGACTTCTCTTTTATTTATTCCTTCAACTTGACATTGTGGTAAGTTCGAGAATTTTGTCGTCTGATCGAGTTACGAATGTTCTACGCGCCGAACTTTCTTCGCCGAATGTTCCAGAAACCCACGCGGGTACAAAAGGTGCTCCGAGTGGCGGTCCGGAGTCAGTCTCGCCCCAGCGGTCGATCCTGCTGTTTCGCCGACATCGACGCCTGCAACGCTAGCCTTTCTCTATTTTGTTTTGGGAACAAGTTCGCCCCATTAAACGTTTAGTTTCTTCAGTTATTCGCCGCCTCATCTTTTATCATTCGTGACAATATTTTGCTCTTTATAGCGGACTGCATAAAATAGCCCTACGATACTTTTTTTTTCCCCATTTTGTGTTGTTGCGTGCTAATAAACCATTATGGTAACCCAGATTTGCGGAGCTGCATAATTGTCGTTGTCAATGACGTCGATACAAATTAAGCAATGTGGAAGTATCTTCAAAAGTAACTGAAATACATTTCTAAGTATTTGTACTCTACTCTAGATACTTTACAGTGAAAGTAACTTGAGTAGTATTTTAAATACTTTATGAAGCAAGTATTTAGTAACTTAACTTAATACTTTTATTGAGTATTTTGTCCAACACTGGATATTTCCCATAATGCAACGCGTCACGTGACCCCCCCGAGGTCACGTGGCCCCCGTGATGTCACGTGAGCGGCGTCGCCGTCGCCGTCGGCGTCGGCGTAACCGTGAGGTCACGTGACCTCTGCGACACCACGGGGGTCACGTGACCTTACGGTTACGCCGACGCCGACGGCGACGGCGACGCGGCTCAAGCCGGAAATGGGCACCGAAGAGCTGCGCTCTAAAACGTTGCGCACCGGGGATCGCGAGCAAGTTTCATTATGTTCACGTCGTCACTCTACGCAGGTCTCCAAAACCGGTGCATATGGCCTTGTCAGTATTTATAAAGAACGAGGATGACAACGAAGAAAAGCAGAAACGTTATTCGTGCGCATATGTTACACAGAAACAACTTAGTGAGCACAAGTTACGCTTTTATCAAAAAAAGGCTACCCTCCTAACATAGAATCAAACAAAGGAACGATAAGTGGTTTGAGAGTGTACACGAACATAATTTCCCTGAGTGATTTATTTTAGCCTTGTTTCTGGGCACTTTATAAGCTGTGCAAAATATATTTTCAATACAGGAGATTGCATACGTGTGGTGTATAGAGCGCAAAAACTTGTTTTTGAATCTCATTGCCTCACGAGAGAGCACGTGCGAATGCGTCCTCCCACACTAGCTTAGGGGATATTTCTAAGTAAAAACCGGGCTGTTTCTGCGGTGCTTCGCCGCAGACTACGATGCGACATCATTTTGACGTATTTATTTAATGTCTTTATTTTCGTGTTTATTTCTACACAAGTTATCGACGTCTTTATGGCAACACAAATGATACATGTCAATTCCATTTTAAAATACGCTGTGTGACTTCGGCGGGGCACGTTAGAAAGCTGTCATTTCCAGAAGCGGTTTACAAACGCCTAGCCATTCGGGCATAGGCTCGCGCGTGAAAAAAACACACTTTCGACTTGCTTCAGAAGAGTAAAAAGAAAAGAAAGCAAAATTTTTTGGCATTGGGGTCGGCATGCCATACTGCCAAACGTGAGCGCCCAATGCGCCAACGGGAGGGGTGTCTCGTGAAGCGGTAGTCATTAAATGCGACAACATGTCGTTCGCCATTCGACACCGTAGAACGTGCAAGTGGCGCCGGCGGGTATTTTTTACGTTTGCGCCCGCGGGACGAAAGCTCGAGCAGCCATGTCGCAATCTCACACAGGTATACCTGGCGCTTCGGTCCGCAATTGCTTGCTCACATACTCGGAACATGTATTGGACATGAAGGCTGCGTCAGCGTTCGGCGTGAACTCGGATCCAATCAGGCGCTTTGTGTCCAAGCAATGGCGACTGCCAATGTTGCCTGATGGACTTTTGAAAAGGGTCAATTAGCACACTTTCGAAAGGGCCCATTGGGATAGTGCTGTTGGCAAAAAACTATTGAAGATTACAATTGATATTTGCAGTCTGTAATTGCAGATTGCAAATATCCAGAAAAAGAACACCTTGGGCCCGAATTTAGTAGTGACTAGTCGGGACTAACGGTGTTTAGGGATGGAAAGAGCGAACCCCTTAAGATACAAGATATTATAATGAATATACCACCCAGAAAAATACAAATGTCTGGAGGAGGAACATAAAAGAAAAAAAAAACACCATCTTCCCGAGGGGAACCATGGGGTGATGCGGAGCATCGTGTTGGTTCCGAGGAAAGAGTCAGATGCTTGCTGACGTCGAGAGATGGCGCCACCGACTGCCCTAGCGTTACCCCCTACGCGAGCTTTCGTCGCGGCTCGCGGCAGAGAAACTTGGAACGCTCGCCGGTCGCCGCTTATTTTTTTCACACTTGAAGGAGAGGAGACTAGAGGAGGAGAGTTGCGCGTGCGCGCGCGGTGTGAGGAGAAGCGAACGCACGCGCAGTGCACGCAGCTGGTAGAGAGAGAGAGCGGAGAGAGTAACGCGCAGCTGTTGGAGAGAGGGAAGGAGGAGAGTTGCGCGTGCGTAGTTCGAGTGCCGACTACAACGCCGACGCCGCGGGACATAGACCCGAGCAAGAGATGCTCCGCATCTAATATAAAGAAAGGGAAAAGGAATTCTGCTATTATGAAACTCAAGGCACTGTGCAGTTATATCAAATGGGCGATTTCATTCCAAATCTTGCAGGAAATAGGGGACAGATTTAAAAACACTCCTGAAAAAATACATTTACTGGGCAAATGTTTCATTAGGACGAAAGTGCAAAACGTTTTTACGTCATAATTTTAGTTTTCGAGTATTTGACTTCTTAAAACCCAAAAACTGTTTCTGGAATTCGGGTGATCGCAACGCGTCGTGTATCTGGGGGCTTCTCCAGGCCCAGATACCTGCCGCACAACAAAATAACTTTTACAGCGAAGGTGTATACCTCTACCAGCCAAGAAAATTTTCGTGTCGTCGTTGTAAGCAAAAACCTTCCGGCGAACAATTAAAGGCAAAACAGCATATCTCCTTTGAAATCAGGCATACATCATACAGCTCAATATCCGTTTCAATAAAGAAAACCACAAAACAAGCATCAAAACCACATGATGCATATTAAGGCGGGTGTGACCAATAGGAACATCCTCCCACGCGTTCCGGTAAAGATTAGGTTTGCAACTGCTTCGAAAGGGGTCGACGTCAATCGAAGCCCTCGTGTGAAGTGCGAACCGCATAAGGGATGATAACGGCACCTGCTGCCGCGGCGACGGCAGCTTGCGACCTGGGGAGTGACGTCACTAGCCTTTCATATATAAAAGAAGAACTCGCCTATACCCCGTTTCACCTTACGTCCGGACGCAGCGGATGCTACGAGCCATCTTAGCCAATCCCGTTCTGTGGACGTGGCCCGTGATACGCTTTCCGCGCGTCGCTGTGCCCCCTCTCTAAGGTCACGTGACACTCACACGGCCTCCAATTAGCTCTGATGGCTCGTAACATCCGCTGCGCTTAAACGTAAGATGAAACGGAGTATAGCAACTGATTTCATTGTTGCTGCAGCACCGCGATGCATAGTTAGGACTCACGAGGAACAGCGTGAATACTAGGAACGGCAAAGGGGAAAGGAATGGCAATACGACCTGCGGCGGCGTGCTGCAACCGGTGGCGGCATTTCGTATAGTGCAGTAGGTAATTGTTGCCGGTTATACCACAGCTTTGCTGACCAACCACTTTCACAGGCTGGATTGGAGCCCCACTTTTTCCGTGGCATTTTAAACTACATGAAAAGCGTGACGTATTCGTAACAGAGTATCGTTTTTTTTTGTGCTTTTTTTGTAACAAATTAAGAATCTGGCTTTTTTGATGATATTTAACCAGGTCTGTATGATGATAACTTTTTTCACAACCCATCTTATTGCAGAAGTTATATAATAAATAAAAGCTTAAACTAATAACTATTCAACACACAGGATATTGTTATAATTAAATATTATCTTCGCGAAAGACGCCTTTTAATACAAAAGAAAGTGTAAAAGTACGAAGTACAACCTCAATTTTTTCAAAAAGGCAATTATTATATATTTTTATTGTTTTACACAAAAAGCCCTCGGTATGGTCTACAATATCCAATAAAACCATATGTAATGTATGTTTTGGACATACAGGAACGTACATTTAAATAGCCTAAACGGTTCAATTTCCACTGTAAGATGTGAAGCTTGGTCGTCGTCATTTGTATGTTTATTGAATAATTCATTAATTATTGGCACCTCAATGGCACATGATGCTAGTGCCACATACCGTATTAAATATTGAGGATATTTCATGCTAAATGTGGATACGGGCCCAACTGCACACCTCACAAGAAAAGAGACCAAGGAGCATGTGCTAAGAGAAGAAGAAAAAAGGCTACAGGAGCGAGCAGAGCCTAGTTGGAACCGTTGGTTGGTACGACACCAACCTTCAAGAGCACTCCCCATGTCTAAGTTGTAAATACGGTGTATAAATCTCTTTTGTAAACCGGAGTAATCTAAATTATCGAACATTTTGGTGCCGAAACCCGGGACTCCAGCGACAATACGAGATCAGCAAACAACGAACATGGAGCGGCTCCAGACGAAAAGATTGGTGACACGAGCCGAAATTGAACGTCTAAGCGAGGAGATCCAATCGGCGGCGTCAATTGAGGACATTAGGCCTCATCACGAAGAACGCCTCGCAGAAATAACGGACGAGCTGGATGCCCTGGCAAGGGAACTCACGGAGCAAGATGCGCTCATCGAGGTCCACGTAAAGAACGAGAACCTCGCAGAAGAATACAGAACCGTCAGGGAGACATAGAGTGTCATCACCCGAATGCGGACACGCCTTCAACGCCTACAGGCAAAGACATCGTTATCTATCGAGAGCAGGGTCGCCGAGACCACAGAACAATCGACCACTCAAACCCAGAGCCCAGCTGGACACCTTAAACTACTAAAGCTCGAACTCCAAAGGTTTGACGGAGAGAAGTTGAATTGGCTTCCCTTCTGGGAGCAGTTCCGACTGGCGATCCACGACAAGATCGAGCTCTCCGGCGTGGAGAAGTTTCTATACCTGCGGACGGTGCTGACGGGCAAGGCGGTGGCGGCGGTAAGCGGCATTCAAGCAACGGAGAACAGCTACGCCTATGCCGTGGAGCTTCTGAAGGAGAGATTCGGCAAGAAAGACATCCTTGTTCACGAACATCTCACACAGCTGCTGAACCTGCCAAAAGTGAAGGCGCTGAGTGACGTCGGAGCCCCCCGTCGTCACCACGATCACGTTCATCGCAACATCGCTTCGCTGAGGACTCTGGGCATCGACCCTGACTGCTACGGGGCGATGCTGTGGGCTGCGTTGTTCTGCGTCCTGCCTGCTGACTGGGTCGTCGATTTCTACGAGAGTCAGAGTACTAGTAATGAAGCACCGGAAAGCTCAAATCTTGAGGCTGTCCTGCGATCAATGCGTGTAGAGCTGGATAGCAGAGAGAAGGTACATGACGGCAGTACACGGGACCCACTGCAACGTCTGAAAATATACAGCGACAGAGATCGATCAAGCGACAACCTCTGAGGAAAGGGGTCTGCTGCTTCCTTCGCAGTTGGTGCCAGGCCCTCAAGCGACGGGTGCCCTCTTTGTTCTTCCCAGTTACATGAAGCGCCGTGATGTAACTCTGCGATTCCGAGTGAAGAAAAGAAGAGACGGCTAAGCAGCGAAGGGAGGTGTTACAGATGACGGAGTCCGCCTGAAGGGTGATATTTGAGCTCGACTTAGCTTGTTCCTTGTTCCTGAGGTGGCAATAGCGTGTAAACAAATAAATGTTCATTCGCGTTTCATTAGTGCAAGGTAGCGTTTTAGCGTCAAAGTTTATCAAGCGAATTAAAATCACGCTGCTGTCGACCGCCAGCACACTGCGGGGGATCGAAAATATACTCTAGCAATGTTGTTTTGTCTGCGTCGATATGACATTAGTAGAAAGCCCATTCGAGAGAACCAGGTTGCATACCCCTTTGATCGATTGAAACGAGGCCACTCTAATGTCAACGCTAGTAGAACATTCACAGTGCAATACCGCCGCTCTAGTCAAGAATTACACGAGGGGGTATAAAAAACGAATGTGGGCAGCTTGTACGCCCACAGCTAGCTTTCTGTTTTTCTTGTTCCCCCTCTGCCGCACGCTTCTGTGATCTTGTTTCTATTGATCAAGAATGGTCAAATGCATATCCTGTTTGTCCAGTTTGCGTCAAAGTGCTACCTGCTAAGTCATTCAGGAGTGCTTCTGATCAATTAACAGAACAGAGGAGGCCTAGATTAACTACACGTTTTAATTAGGTGGGACACTTTTAATAGGATCAAGCGGCTTCATTCAAAGTGAAAGAATGAGTGTGTGGCAAACGTCACTGCGATCAATGTCTGCCTTTGCAGTTTGGCAAAACTAGCTTGATTAACCACAATGAATTTGTGAGACTGACATATTTTTATTGATAAATGTCTCAAATTAAACTTGATTAATGGCTTCAGATTCATTTCGAATCATCACAGTTTGAAATGAACAGGAAGTATGGAGGGGGAAAGCATAAATCTACAGCCGTCCCGTGTTTATTCGCACACAATGCGCTCAGGAGGACTGTAAAGGAGAGAAAGTCACCAAAGGAACAAGTTGCTACAAATGACAAAGTATAAGCATCATTTTTTGTTACTGCTTCGATTACAAGTTACCAAGCTGTTTTATGCACTGATCTTTACTAATGAGTCGGCGAAAGAAGCAAACATCCAACGCGATTCAGATCACCAGCGATGAGGACTTCGCTAAGATCGTCACCCCTCCCACTTTTGGTACTTTTGTAAATTGGTAGAGGCTTTAGCCTAAAATGTTTTTCATAAATCTGTGAATAAGCTGTGTTCTACTACAAAAGTGCTCTCGGTGCTACACTGTAACTTATGAAGTATTCCTAAAAACGTTTAGATGACTACTTGCCTTCCTTTCCCTTCGCTCGTTTATGCATGATGACATTGCAATAACCAAAACGCGGCTGAAAGGAGAACAGTTCGTTGTTCTGGTGTCTCTTCAAATAACTTCTAAGCATAGAGGGGCTGGCGTAGCATTGTTCATAAAAACAAACTGGACTTTTAGTGAGCTCCTTCAGCTTTCTCGCTCTTCGAACTGTGTCGAAGCATTGTTTCTGGAGCTGAATTGTGGCATTGTGGTTGGTGCAGTGTATGCAGTGTATAGACCACCGGACTCGTGCCTGTCATCATGCATTAATCTAATGAAATGATTAATGGTTGATGGTTACTAAAAACAGTAGATTACATATGGGGATTTTAATATTGATCTTCTAAAAATATGCACATATCAATATGTTCATCTTGTACAGTCGTTCAACTTCACAAATGTTATTAGCGAGCCTAGTCGAGTAATGACTATTTTATTAACCCTCATTCCTCGCTTTCTTACTAATATTGAATCAGATGAGGCTGGAGTGTACAGATTTAACATCGCGCATCACTTTCTTATTTGCACATGATAATCGTGTCACCAATTAAAACGACAAATCAATTTGGAAAATTTATGACACACGTTATCAACGTTTGGTTTTATAATTATATGCAATTCAGACGTCAATAATGAATTTAGAAATTTGGCAGGAGTACAAAGGAATGCGATTGCAGATTGTTCGAGCGAATTGAAGCAAGGCCGTTGCTCTGATCCTATTTGCCCCTGGATGACGCCAAGCATTCTTTGTTCTCTAAAGGATAAAATCTCTCGGAACCAAAAGTTGAAACAGCATAGATACAGCAAATTTGATCGTAGTCAATATAAGCTCTATCGTAACTTGTCCGTGTCACTTATAAGCAAACGTAAAAAAAGAATTGTATTCTAATCTTACTAATTCTAACTGCCAGAATTAAAAACAAATATTGGAAAGTAATCAATACTGTCATTCAGCCATGAGCAAGTAAGAAAATAAATCCCGACAAAATTGATAATACCTGAGTTGAAGGTTTTATTGCTTTTTTGCTTACATTGGTCCGCAACTTACAAAATACATTAACTCAAGCAGATCGCCAATGTTTTCCCTGCCCGCGTTTTCCCCGCAAACATGCGTTCTTGAGAAAGTAACATTAAGAGAAATAAAATCCACAATCTCTACAATGCCTGTTAGTAAATAAGCAGTGTGTGACGAAATTCCAAATAAAATGTTAAAATTGAATATCGGTCTACTGGGCATTTCATTGCAGCACATGTTAAATCATTCGTTAAAAGCCGGAGTATTTTCAAAATCGTCAAAAACTGCAAAAGTGTGTACTACGTATGAAGGTGGAAGGGTCAATGTTAATAAACATGAAAATTATAGACCAATCTTGTTACTAAATAGCACCAACACACTATTCAAATAAAAAATAAAAGACGTTTACAACTCCCTGTAATGCCGAATTAGAGCGCAGCTCTTGAGGAGGAGGAGAGGAGGGTAGGGAGGGTATTTAGTTTGTTGTGTTTGTTAGTATGAGTTTATTTGAGACAGCCTTACAAAAAGTCTCAGGGGACATGGCTAAAGGCACTTGAAGTGCCTGACGAGGCCACGCCACCCTTTCGGCACCAGTGGTAGCAAAACAAGAGACACAAGAGTGACATGCTTTCACTGCTCTACAGGAAAAAAAATACAAAAGAAAACGAATAAGAAACAACCAGTGGTGTGCGAACAGAGGTGGGCTAGTCATCTATATTATCACATTTTGCTTCAACAGATCTTTAAAGAATTACACCTTTTTGTGCTATCACATGCATTAATCATTGAAGAAGTTTAGGACATATTTTTCGTTCTTTTATTCATCCGTAAATAAAATCTGTTTCACACTTTTTTTATAATTAAGGTGTGACCTGGCACTATTTAGAAAGTCTAAAATACTGTAGTTGGGTGTTGGTTCAAAAATCTTGTATCTGAAAACTTAGCTACTGATCTCCATAATTTGTCCGTGAACGATATTTCACTATTACACGTTGTCTTAAATTCTACGGGCCAATTTTCACGGTGTACTTTGCATGGAACAAGAATTTGTCAGTATGAAATTGCCATCAAATCTCAAAGGACAGTTTATACTTTTGTAGATCTCTTAAGCTTAATATTTGGTATGCTCTGAAGATTTGGTGTGGCATTTCTAAAACATTCTGTTTCCAATTGCTTGTAACGCTCGCTTTTGTATAGATAAGAGGCGATCCAAATTTGTTTGGGACGTGGTTGACCACACCAAAAGACAATAACTTATGCGGGAGTGTATGAGGGCGAAATAAAGTTTATGTTTAGCTTTTTGGGGGAGATAATATCTTTATCTATTCAAAAGACCAACAGCTCGACAAAGATTTCCTATGAGCGAATCAATATGCGGTGTCCATGATAACTTTTCGTGAAATAAAACTCCCAAGAATCGAATTGTTGAAGACTGTTGGGTAAAATAGTTCTGGAATTTTAATTTAAACTTTGACGGTAGTGTCATTCCTTTCGGTCTAAATAGTAAGTACTTAGTTTTGTCTGCGTTTACATAAAGTTTATTTGATTTAAGCCACATGTCTAACCCCATCAACCATTTTTGCCCTTCCAAAGAGATCGTGTATGTTGACACCGGAGAAAAAAATATGTGTATCATCTGCATATAAAACTACATTTGCTCTACCATGTGTGTTTACAATGTCGTTAATATATAACAAAAATAGTATAGGGACAAGACTAGATCCCTGGGGGACTCCATATCTGATGTGCTGAAGGTCTGACTTCACTCCGTTTATGGTTATATACTGTGTTCTGCACGTAAGATAGTTTTTAAATAATAATAACGCAACACTGCGGACTCCGCAGAACTGAAGTTTCTTTAAGAGCACCTCATGTTGAACGCAATCGCATGCATTTTTAAGGTCAAGGAATATTTCTAGCGTATATACTTGTTGTTTTATATTCTCAGGGATTCGTTCTTTTATTCCAAGCAGTGCAACTTCTGGTGACTTATTTTTCTGAAAACCGAATTCCTCCTTTACTAGAATATTATTCCAAGTCAAAAAGTTAACATGTCGTTTATTTGTAATATTTTCAGCTACATTAGAAAAAAACTGAAAGTACAGAAATAGGTCTATAGTTGTTGAGAAGCTTAACTGGTCCACCTTTGTGTATAACTGCCACACGTGCATGCTTCATTTTGTCCGGGAAGACGCCTGTAGATAGCATGACGCTACAAACGTGAGCCAGTGGAAAGCTGATTTCTTCACAAACGGCCTTTAACGGTCTAGCCTGATATCATCCGTACCGGAAGCGCAGTCATCTTTAAGCGCCATAATTAAGTCCATAATTTCACACTCATCAGTCGGATATAAGAAGAGAGAATGTAGGAAATTTGTCCTTATGAACTGTTCACATGGTATATCTACGCAATCATTTAAGGGAGCACCAGCAGAAACAAAGTGGGTGTTAAACCGGTTTGCTATCTGTTCTTCCGATAGTGCCCTATCGTAAAATGGCACTTTTTTTGGCGAGACATTTTCAGAAGTTAACTCATTTACTGTTTGTCACATCAAGCGGGGATTTCCGATAACTTCCGAAAACGTTTGCATGTAGTATTCACATTTTGGTTTCTTAATATCAGTGTTTGGTTTATTTCGCACGTTTTTTAAATATACAAATGTTACTTTCACTCCATGTTTTAAGAATATCTGATACAGCTTGTTCCGGTTTATAATCCTTTGGTATATTTCGTTTCATATTCATGGTTTTCGAGTTTTCTTATGTTATTTTCACACTTTTAAGGAAAAACGTGTGTTATACACGAAATTAAAACGGGAAAGAAAAACGTCACATGCCCTGTCTGCGTCGTTTTCTCTCAAAACAATACTCCAATCTTGACACGAGATAAAAACCTTAAACCGCTGAATATTTTGTTTAGAACAGTCTCTAATTGACGCTTCTTGTTTATAGCCCCGTGGCTGCTTACACGGCAGGAGACAGTATATTGGTAAGTGGTCACTTAGATCGCACATTAATACGCCTAATCTCAAATCATCAGAAGGAAGATTTGATATACAAAGGTCAAGAGTGGTTTCCGTAGTCGAAGTAATTCTAGTCGGTACGTTTATTGTGTTTGTGCGACCATACGATTCAAATATATCTTGTAAACGCGTGTAAGATACATTGCCCGTCCAAGCATTAATGTTGAGATGACCAACCAAGAGAGCTTTTAACTTCAGCGATACGCTTAGATCAGGTGAAGTTTCTGAGAAATGTAAAAAATCACTCACGGATCCTGATGAAGGGCGGTAGAATAGAACAAACAAGATATCACAGCACTGTACTGCAACACATACAAAGTGGTCATCTACAATTCAGAGATCGGAAAGTACGTTATATGAGAGCCCTGAACGAATAAAAATGGCAACCCCACTACCACTCTTTTTTTAGCAGCATGCAGACGCCCAATCATAGCCCTCTAGCGGAACACAATCATCAAATGAAAACCAAGTCTCACTAAAACAGATAATGTCAAACCGATGGTTCAGTTCGGATAAGAACAAGAACAATGCCCCTCCTCCTCCCTTCCCTCCCCCTCTCCCCTTCCATTTAGCGGGAAATTTTCGCAACATTTCCCGCTAAATTCAGCGGAAAAAATTCCCCTCTAAATTTACCGGGGAAAGTTTCCCGCTAAATTTAACTGAAAAAGTTTCCGGTAAATTTAGCGGGAAATTTTTTCGGTACATTTAGCGAGGAAATTTTTCCGCTAAATTTAGCGAAGAAATTTGTCCGCTAAATTTATCGGAACTTTTTCCGCTAATTTCAGGAGGGAAATTTTTCCGCTACATATAGCAGAAATTTAGCAGAATATCTTCCGCTAAATTTAGCGGAAGAAATTCCCTCCTCGTCCTTTTCCACCCTCGTGACCTTCGTGACGTCACACGTGACGTCATTATAGAACACGTCCCATAATGCAACGCGCGGTTACGCCGAAGGCGACGGCGCCGCCGCTCAAGCGGGAAACGGGCGCCTAAGAGCTGCGCTCTAAAAACTTGTAGTAAAACGCATCAATTCATTCATAGACAAATATCAAGTGATAACATCGCTCCAGCATGGCCTCAGTCCCAAAAAATCTACGTTAAGCAGAATTTTTGACAATGCGCTCAGTCAATTTATCACTCAGCCAATACATTAATTAACTCAGTGATATGACGGCATGTCACTCAGCCAATTAATGCATTATTCACTTAATGGCAACATTGTCACCCTCACTGGTTTTGTAGATATTAAAAAACTTTTGACACTGTTGATCAATCTATTCTAATAAATAAACTGGTGTGATTGGGTTTCAGACGTGTATCGCTTTGCTTTTTTAAAAGCTGTTTACAAATCGTTACCAGTTTGTTTCTATGTCTAACCTTAATGCCACTAGCACAACAATTACGAGAGGGGTCTCACAAGGATCAGTGCATGGAACTATTTTTTTTTTCATGATATGTCAATTACATTTCTAAACTAATTAACCGCTCACAAATAATAATGTACAGTGGCCCAGTTTTTTTAATATTATCAAGCGAGCGTCGACCGCCGGGCCGGCCAGCGCCGTGCCGTGGAGGCGTGCCGCAATACGGGAGAGATAAGGCGCGTGAGCACAAAGCCTTTTCCGGTGCGTGCGTCGTCTGCTAGGATATTCAGTAGCCCACACAGAACCCCTGCTCCTTATCTGCTGGCAGACCTAACCGCCTTTAAGCAAAAACCAGAACAGCGCTTGCTTGTGTGATACTGCTCAGGTGTAGTATTATAAACCTCGAGTCATTGCGTCAGCGCCAGTGTTTATGCAGCGCGAGGCGAGTATCACGCCAGCGCGCGCCCTTCAGGCATTTGTTCTACCAACAGATAAGAGAAGCAGAAAGAGAGAGAGAGAAAGAGAACTGGGCGTTGGATAAACAATTATGTCAATCAGTACCCTGCGCTCCTTTGCTACAGAGCAGGGGCTGTGTGCGTTCAGCGGAATTGTATAACAGACGACGCTCGCACCGGAAAGAGCTTTGTGCGCACGAGCCTAATCTCTCTTGTATCGCCGCACGCCTCTGCGGCACGGCGCTGGCCGGGCTGGCGGTCGACGCTCGCTCGATATTATCAAAAACTTGAGCCACTCAACGCTGATGACACAGCTCTTTCATACTCGATCCCATCAGTCATTAGATAACATAAAAAGTGCAATTAATGAGGGTCTGATCATTGTTCGAGAATGGTGCAACTATAATCAATTGGAACTCAATATAAAAAGTAGTAATATTTCATTCAAATAAAAAATATATTAACTCTGACAACGGCAAAGTTTATATTATTAATTGTATTTTTGAGCAAGTAAATTCATTTAAATACCTAGAAGTGATATTCAACCACCTCTTTAACTGGCAACAGCACATTACTTATACCTGTTTAAAATTAACATACGCATGTTGCATATTGCTAAAGGCCCAGCAATGTTTCGACTTTCACGCTGTAAGGATAATTTACTTTTCAATATTTCAAAGTTGTCTCACATACTGTACAGAAGATTGGGGTACGACTCATGATAGTTACCTCGTTCCAATATAATATTTACAAAAAAGAGCAGTTCGAATTATAACCCACTCACATTACATGTCAGAATCGAGCGTTCTATTTCATCAACTCTGCGTCCTTAGATTCTCAGAAATAATAAATCACAAAGTTGCTTCGATGTTTCATAGATTTGTAACCGATAACAACCCTTCTAAAAGGTACGCAAGCTTCTAGCTAGAGCTAATTTATCTGGTCATTTTAATCTGTTCCCCTGTCAATAACAAATAGGGAGAAAAAAATAGTCAATTGCTGCGTCACAAACATATGAATCTCCCAGCCTAATTATTTTCGATGTTCACATAACTTTAGTCAAGCCCTAAAACATTGCCTTTTGCTTTCTTAAATTACCTTCACCCTCATAACCATGCATTTTCTTGGTTTAAGGAAATTACTGTGGCTTCTGTGATGATTATATGTCTTGTATCTATTTTGTTTCTGTAGAATCCCGTTTAGTATTTTCGCGAGCCTTCAGAACTCGAGTTGACTCGGGTTCCGAAGGTTGTCGACAAGCAGCGCACTGCGTTTTCAGAGCGAATGTCGAGGCGAGATCGAGGGTTCTTGAGAACAAGAGCTAACAATACCTTAAACCAGAAAAAAAATAAGCTCATATTCTTATATAGCCATCATCATCTAAATGGCAAGATGGAAAGCCTACAAAAAATCTAAAACCTTTTTGCTGTTTCATTGCATTGAGTGGCATAAAATTCGTAGTACAAACAAGTTTGAAAAACGTTCCGAAATGGAAGGACAGGAAGCCGTCTTTTCTTAGTAAAACAAAGAGCGTTTCTTGGTAAAACATACATGCCATTATGCAGTGCCTCAAGTGAAATGTGTTAAAATGAGAGCATGCATCCTTACCATCCCCTTTTCTTACTCGAGTGCTCCCCCCCCCCCCCCTTTTATTTCTTCCCAAAGAAAATAAAAAGAAAAGAATAAAACCTTCATGCGAAGATAGGCACGACTATGCCTTTTAAAAATGTTTCAGTAGGATCGCCAAGCGGTTTATTCAGTCAGGTCTTGTGCGGCAGTTCTTTCTTTGAGTAGAAAAGAAACATTGACATTGTTTAAACACTCAGTACATTCGGGTTGGTTACAAACTGGAGAGTTTTCGCAAGACCGATTTTTCATAAAAGAGTGCTTGACCAGCAATGTGGGCTGGAATTATTTAATAACAAAAAAAAACAAATGCACGCTTAGTTTTTTATTGTTTTTTGTGCGTTGTTTATGTACAAACTGGCGTTTTGTGTAGAGAGCCCGTTTAAACTCTGTACAGTTACACTGTGGTTTCACTGCCCAGCAGAACGTTTTTCGCGAGAAGGGGACTTGTGGACTCAGATTGCAAACATATTAAAAATCCCCTGCTTGTAGAATGTATTGTGGACACAGTTTATTAACTACCTCGAAAATAATCACGAGTCACTACTCTCGGTTAAGGTGGCCCCCTATTTTCAGTGGTCCTGTTGAATTGTTTAATCACGGTCGTATATTTTAGTTCTTGTTTTCTTTCATTTAAGATTCATCTTATTTGTTTGCATTCGAAACAAGTGTATGTGATATGAGACTATATGGTGCCAGCTGAACATGAAGGAAGGTTACATACAAAGAGAGATAAAAGGTCAAAGACTCTCTGTATGCAACCTACCTTCATGTTCAGCTGGCACCACATATAGCAATGAACCAACTAGCTCAGCTTCAAGTCGTCACATAATATAAGACCTTGCTCATGCATTCGCATTGCTTCTGAGCAGCAAGAAAGTTTACCTCATAGCGGTATTTAGGTAAATCATGAACGAACTGCAACGTAATACCTGTTGACGGAAAACAACGAAACATTCGAGTGCTGCCCGTTCCTTCAACAGCTAGGTGCCTTTCTTCAAAGATTGCAAATATTTCAGTGACGTGTTCTAATTCTCAAAAAAGCCCGTGTTTACAAAATATCATCTGAAAAGAGGGACGCTTTAAAGAAGGCGATCACAACGTAATATAATTCCGCTGCAACCAATGCAGTGTGTATGGTTCTGACGGGCTAGTACGAGAGAAGGTAACAAAGTATAATGTCCAGACTGGAATGAACAAGCCTGCAGAGATTGAGTGGCGTAAAAAATGTGTGGCATAATTGATCAGCGCCCGGTCGTCGTAACTATTTTAGGGTCACCGGCAAATTGGTTTTGGCATCCGTTCGAAAACAATGCCTGTGGGCCCCTCAGGAAAATGACGCATATCATAGTCATACAAATTACCGCTTGATTTCTCGTCGGCGTAAGTTTGTTTTTAATGTTTCATGCTAATTTGCGACTTTGCCTTGAAAATTACTTGGCAATTAACTAAACTACAAGAAACAACCGCGATCTAGCGATTATTTAATCGTTGTGTAAAACTACCTTGAATAAAATATCCTTTCCTTCTAACACAATAGGCGAATCAAGCAAACTTCCAAAAAGAGTTTTATGTTCAAAATGACTGAATGTATTTACGAACACCCTACTTAGGCACTTCTTTTTCAAGTTGGTGCTTGCATCGCATTGTTAAGATTCGCTTTTGCCTCTATGTGGGATGTATATTCTGCCTTGGCGTATATACAGATAGTTGGAAATATGAACAATTAGAAACTTTGCAGTGAAACGGAGCATAAACCTTTAAAAACGCGGTTCTTCGGCACGACATTTGAGTCAATACGTGTGGGATGAATTAATTTGTTTGCGAATCGATTAACAATCAATATTATTCACGCCCCCGCGACCTTTTTGGAAAATAACTACTATCAGTTGATACGTAAGCAACAAACCTGACGACGACTGGGATTCGTTGGAAATATGAAACTAGTGTTATTCAATTAAAATGGGATATGTAGAAGCGTTTCCTGTTTATTAAGGTGTGCGTACGTGTTAAAAGGAGAGCGCAGAAGGTTCTCGTGGTTCTAGCTTTAAACAAAAGACTCAAAATTAACGGGATGTTTTTTGTTTTTCTTTTCAAGTATTGAACATTTAGTTGATTGCAAGGTGGCACAGTGAAATGCTCTCTCGGTCAATGTTTTTTCTTCCTCTGCTAAAAAGCTACTGCAATGAGTCATTGTCTTAGTTGTTAGACAAGCTTTTCGGCTTGTTTGTTGTGCCTTTTATTGAACGGATATACTAACGTCTTTAGCTTTTATTTCAGTTCTTGGAATGAAATTAGAACTGGAATTGTACTAGCTGAGCGGTTTCATGAAACAAATGTACACTAAACATGTTTCTGTAGTAAACTGAAGAATAACGTTATTAAATGGACTTTGTTTATCAAAAGTCGGAAAGGTTCACGAACAGAGGCACCCGATTGGTAAATTAGCAGTAAAGATATGAACGCTGAGCTTGAAGTGCTTTATTCTTATCTGATCATCGAACTGAAAATTCGACGTAAGAAGTGGATTATGTCACAGTCAAGTGCTAATTGTGTCATCTTAAATCGGCGGTAAAGGGAACATCAAGATACTCTGGCTCAGTACTACGATTCAAAGACTGGTTATATAGTAAAGAAAAAAGAAGAATAGCTTGTTTTATGTATTATATAGCAAATCTGACGTGAATACATTTGGGTATGTTGAGAGACATCTTCAGTTTGTCGCACTACTTCTAATTTTGTTTCAAAAATCTCTGAAAGGTTTCAACATCGTGATCTCTGAAAACTTCTTTGTATAAAAAGAAATCAACCACACACAACTAGATAATCAATCAAATATCTTCTGCAATTACATTAATGGAAACTAACAAAAACCAAAGCCACCGAAGACTAAACCTTGTCGTAGTCCTGATGTCACCACTACTAATCTTGAATGAACTCCCTTTGGACAAACTGACATCCCACCGTTAAATTGTACGTACGACAAATTAAATATTATCCAGAACGTTACATCCAAAGACTCCTTTCGCGTGAGTAGTTAATATATGTTGATCAGAGTAAAATTAGCGGCAGCCTGATGTGGCGGTTTATCTCTCTAAATCTGTACTGAGGAATCCGTGACCGAAGTTATTCTTTGCAGATTATCCTAGACTAATAAAGGCATTTTAATAGCATATGCTGCTGCCATGTGTTCTGCGGAGTACGCGGACAGCCAGTCCTTGCGATCAAGAAAAGGTGCCCACCGACGTAGGAGACTAAGATAATGTCCTCACGTGAAAATGCTACATGAGCACGTCGCATTTAAGTGGAGATTCGTTTTCTTGGCTTCGTTATTCGCTACCCTTTTTATGCTGTATGAATCGATAATTTCTTGCATCTGGGATTTTCAGAAAAGCAGGCACGCTGACCTTTTTTTATAAACTCTACCTCTATTACTCCTGTAAATAGGAGGGTCCTTTCTTTATATTATCGCATTATGTTTGTCCATGTGGCAGTCTACATCACAATGTGTATCTTTTAGAGTTACATTGGCTTGCTACATACACTGCTGCTGTTGCCTAAGAAACCTCTAACTTAGGTACCGAGTTATAGTCGGTGACGGGTTAAAAGTTCAGGGGAAGCTCCTCCCCCACCCTTTCCGCTTTAGCAGAGCGAACGTTGGAGAGGATGCGACCTCCTCTTCAGCGTTCGATCTGCTAATGTTGAAAGAGGTGGGAGGAGCTTGCTCTGAACCCTTAACTTCTCACTAACTATAAATAACATCACGCAGCGCGTTCGTTATACGTGTGATATGCTAGTTTTGCTCCTTCATACTGCGATTCTAAGATTCCAAATGTGTTTTTTTTGTTCGTTAGATTCGTTGTGACAACGCCCGCTCTAAGATGAACGGGCTAATTGACGCAGAATCATCTTCAGGGAATATGCTAGATTTACATGTTGGTAGACGTCTTAAATTTTTCGTTACTGCTGTACTTGTAGGTCTGGAGTGATTTGTGGAAATAGTGAGCCATCGACTGCGGCGGTTTCATCTTCCTGCCAGGTTTTCTACATTACCTAAGCATAATCTTTCGAGTTGCCGGCTGTTTCATCAGTCGTCAGCCGCTACATATTCGGGTTGGCTACGTAAATTTTGAAACCTGTTAATCGCCCATTTTTCCACTGGCTTAAATAATTTTATGATTTTATATTACAAATAATGCTCATTTAGTTTTGCTTCGGCAAGTGCGACCAGTTTGTTTATTTTAACACGATTGACAGCATGAGATGGCAGCAATTCATGTATTTTTTAGAGCCTTCTGGTCATTATCCACCGCCTTCGTCACCTTGGGTCCCTTTCGCGCAAGGAACACTCTTTTTTCTTTCGCGGCCGTTTCCAAAATGTTGGTAACTTAAATACGTGGTGTGGGCGTAAGTGGTTAATGATTCTGGACCACAGACAATTTAAACAATACAGTAATGTGTTTTATTATTAAAACACAATGTACCGGTAGTATGAATTAAAGGCAGGAACGCAAGAGTCACCTCTTCACTCTTAGGCTTCGTGGAAGTAGCAAAACTTCCGACCGTTACCCGTTTCTGTGACGCATTCACACGGCGGTTTGCAGTGGTTATTACCCGTGCACTGAAAAAGAAAAAGCGAAGCATTGATTTTTAGTTACCAAACACCGAGCCATTTTATATAAAAAGAAGAGATGCAGTCATAATTGACGTGTTAGCCTGAAGAATTCAAAACCCGATGTTTTTTCTTCTCCGAACCTGGCCCGCCCTCTGAAATATAATCTACCATACAACACCTTCATATAAGATTTGTTGTATCGCTATTTATAGAGACATGAATTGAAATTCCCTAAAAAACTTACGTGTCTCTATTTTTTCCTAGAGCACTTAAGAAATGCCAATCGATGTTATCTGCGGAAGGATCTCGGCTAATGACAAACTAAAACTTTGCTGAGACCTAAAAAATGTTTCGCTGTGACACCGAGCACGATGTAAGCACGTGAAATGTCATACCATAGCACTTAGGTATAGATTAAAGCTATAAAAATAAGCTACGCGCTAGTGTCCTTTCATAATCTTTCTACGGATGAAATGAAGATCAATTTGCCTATGTTTCACGCATTAATATAAACCTGAAAATTAGTCCGCACAATAGCACGCAAACACCAGGGAAATGTATAAACGTTATTAAAATGTTCCTCTGAAAAATGTATGCGAGTGCCTGACAAACTCCAAACATACAAAAGAGAAAAGGTTTCTCTTTTCTTTTTTTCTTTTTGCCACGCCATGGATTGAGTTTTTGTTGCAAAATATTATAGAAAACGATGTGGCAAGCGTTGTTTTATGTATAGATGTATATTTTGATATTCTTAGATAAAGTAATCGGAAACAGCATTTTTTAAAGACACGAACATCAAATTCAGACGGGATGGCAGGCGCGTTACGCATTGGGATGCATTTCCAATTTAACCCTTTGCATTGTTTTCGTTATGAGCACCTGTGTGTTGAAGAGTAACAAATATTAAATAAAGTACATAATGGTAAAGGTTAGAAGAAGATAACACTTAAGTTTCGAGGATTTATTTCTATGTTACTAAGAAAATCAAATAGTGTCCTGCGGATGTCAGATTGAAATGATTAACTTACAGATTGTGTTCAACACCAGTGCTGCATATCCCCAAATCTGGCTTCTAGATTTTCGGACTTGGGTGGCAGGCCCCTGCGCACGTCAAAAATGGAACTTGTTTATTTAATTTTTAATGTATCAATCAAACCTAAGCAAATATTAAAAGAATATAAATGGGCACACTACCAAGGTTGAATTTTGCCGGCTTTATATCTATTGAAACAATTCCTTAATTTGAGTGCAACAAAATGTGAGTTTTATACCAACAACAGGAAAGTTGTAATGGAAAGGTTTCATTTCGTTCCCTACATGCCTTAACAAATCTACGCCGAACACACACCAAAAGGAAGCTCCCACAGGCAAGAATTGCTATTCGTAGAACCGAGAAAAAAGAACGCGCTGGCAATCTGCCCACCCGTTCCCTTTGTCAGTTGGATCATTCAGCAGTATACCCCGTACGAGATATATATATTTCAAGAGGAATTGATCTTACACCAATACCCTTCATTAATCCTGCTCTCTTAACTTTGTTCTTCAACATACAGGCTTTCGCTGAGATAGGACGCGCAAGTTCGTCTACTTTTTTTGCAGGGGTTGTGCTGACGTCAGAACGCCGAGCTCTGGCTCTGATTGAAGGATAGTAGGTAGTCCTCAAGGCAGCTTGCTTTGAGGTCTACCCACTATCCTTCAATAAGAACCAATCAGAGCTCGACGTTTTGATGTCACCGCAACCCCTGCGAAAGAAGCAGACGAACTTGCGCTCCGCACTGCCACGGACCATTGACCAAGCACGCCTGCCTGGATTTATCCTGGTGGCGCCACGGTAGCTATACATCAGTGGCTACGACAATGGCGACAATGATTGAGACGACATATTTTCTGGTGATGAGAACAGTAGTGACGATAGAGGAGAAAAGTTTAGCGGGGAATTAAATTGTGTTTTTTTAATGAACGTGTACTTATTACACTAATAAAAATAGTTTGCCTTGAGGATTGTGTATCGATACTATAGTCGCTAAAAGTTTAAGAAACACAAGACATTGCTTATTGTGATCATTATTTTGAAAATCTGAATCGGTTTATCGGCTTCAGATTATTATATCGAGTATAAATGTTATAATGCCCTGCTCGGTTTTCAATGTGCTCACAAATGCAATCCGTTGTTTAGGTCATTAACATATTTTTGCAATATAGGCCAACGCGTTGTTTACAAACAGGCACACAAGACGTGAGGGCGCAGCGCGTACGCAGGAACTAGAGGTACCTTAGCAGGAACCAGATTCGCGTGAAGTATGTGCGCGAGCGCCCTGCCAATAGCAGTACAACCAAAAGCGGCGTGACGTGATGGCCGCGCGTTGGTGTGTACTGCGGGCCATTGCAGGGCCAAGCAGGGTGGGACAATTAGAGGGAAGAAATACGATTTCACTGGTGTATCGCTGACACACATACACGTCAAAAATAGATGTATGGTGCGGAACTGAAGAGTGCGCAGACATGTCCCCTTTGGAATCCTTATATTTACACAGAAGAATACGCATGCACAAATCGCATCATTCACAAAAAAGAATATTTGCCTTAAAACAATGTAACATATAAAAAATTAAAACAAAAACCACATTGTTTACGTCAGTACATGCGTCTGATTCCGATAGTCCTATGACATAGCATGATCCCTATTAATACCGGAAGGAACATTATAAAATATTAATGTATACATTAAGGCAGCACACCAAAAAATTACACCATCTTCCCAAGGGGAACCATGGGGTGATGCGGAGCATCGCGGATCGTTATTAACGGTGTTATTAACGGTGTTAGTAACGTTGTTAGTAACGTTGTTAACTTGGGTTCCGCCGCTCGCTTCGTACGTTTACGTTGAACTTCACGGTCCCGAACCTCAGGTTCTGCTGCTCGACGTTCTCGACCCGCCGCTGCTTCACGTTGTCGTAGTTCAGCATCCGCCGCTCTACGTTGACGAATGGACGCCGCTTCTCGTTGCCGTAGTTGAGGGTCTGCCGCTAACATCAAGCGTTTGTGCTCAGCGTCGCGTGCCCTTCGCTGCGCAGCTTTGTCTTCAGTGGACGTAGCGTTGCTGTTAGTTTGTGGGGTGGTGCTGACGCTTGCTTGCGCCAACCCACTAACTGACGGGACTGCTCCTTCCATCACACTTCATCGGAAGAACGGAGTGAAGTGGAGTCAACAGCGCTGAACTGAACGCGCGCAGAGAGAGAGAAGGAGCTACCGCTGCTTATACGCACAGTTGAAGGAGAGGAGACTAGAGGAGGAGAGTTGCGCATGCGCGCGCGGTGTGGTTAGAATCGAACGCACGCGAAGTGCACGCACAGCTGGTAGAGAGAGAGAGCGGAGAGAGTAACGCGCAGCTGTTGGAGAGAGGGAAGGAGGAGAGTTGCGCATGCGCGCGTGGTGTGATTAGAATCGAACACACGCGAAGTGCACGCACAGCTGGTAGAGAGAGAGAGCGGAGAGAGTAACGCGCAGCTGTTGCAGAGAGGGAAGGAGGAGAGTTGCGCATGCGTAGTGTGAGTGCAGACTACAACGCCGACGCCGCGGGACATAGCCCCGAGCAAGAGATGCTCCGCATCTAAAAAACGCCCAACTTGGGAAAAGCTTGGCAATCCTACGGGCCTAACTCGGGTCTAATGTGTTTTAGTGCGCAGCACTTAGGCGCCTGTTTTCGCGTATAACGGCGTCGGCGCCGGCGTATCAGCGCGCGTTGCATTATGGGACGTCACCAACTCTATTTTCTGCTAAATTTAGCGAAGAAACTGAATTGGTGCGTTGGTCTGTTACGTCCCATAATGCAACACTGCGCATTATGTTTATCCGCTAAATTTAGCGTTAAAACTGGCGTCACATGACCTCAACACTAATTCAGTTTCCCTGCTAAATTTAGCGGGGAATGTAATTGGTGTTGCGGTCACGAGACACCAGTTTTCCATCTAAATCTAGCGGAGAAATCGAATTTGTTCATAAGTGCCATGACGCGAAGTCATGTGGTGTCATTTTCCCCTCTAAATTTAGTGGGGAAACTGAATTGGTGTTGAGGTCACGTGGCGTCAATTTTTCAACTAAATTTAGGGGGGAAGTGTGGGAGGAGGAGAGGGTACGAAGGAGGAGGGAGGGTGCGGAGGGGGAGGGGAGGGTACGAAGGAGGAGGAGGGGACGTGGGGGAGGAGGAGAGGATGGGAAGGAGGGAAGTAGGAGGAGAGGAGAAGAAGGAGGAAGGGAGGAGGAGGAAATGAGGGGATGAGGAGGACAAATTTGGTAGGAGGGGAGAAGGAGAGGAGGAGGGAAGGGTACGGAGGAGGATGGGCATACCCTCCCCTTCGCACCCTCCCCTCCTCGTCCTCAAAAGCTACGCTCGAATTTCGCGTTAAAGAGATTTGTAAACGTCTTTTTTCTTCGAGGCGTTTGCTAATGTCATAATACTTTTCTTCTGTGTTTTCCTGACTTTTCTAAGGATCTGCACATAATTGCCAAAGCACCAGACTTCAGCCAAAAGATGACATGTATGAACCGAAGAACCATAAGTGAAGCCTGACTCTGGCACTTGTTTTGAGATTCGGCCCGAAGATTCCAGATGACTGCCAGAAACACCTGCAGTGAAGCCGGACATTAGCACTTGTTTGACGCATTAGGGCCAAGATGCCCAGACTCTGGCCAAAGAAAATAAAGTTTGGCTCTACCTTAGTTCCTTCGGCCATCTTAACACTCCAAATTCCCAGACAAAAAAAAAAACTTCTGCCAAAAGTAGTGTGCTGACTGGGACCAATTACATACTGATACTTGAGAAAGTGCAGCTCTTGGCAATACAAACGGCACGCTTCAGTAATGACTGAGTTACATAACGGTGCTCCGCAGGACATAATTATATTTGCTACTGCCAGTTCACTTATTGGCTCCATTGGCGACACTCTTTCTACTGCTATCTAATTCTCAGCTTTTAGATGGACATCCCTCTCACATCTATACATAATGGACATTACAATATACTTAATTATCACCATAATGTAACATTTTGGATGATTTTCTTGGTATTTGCACGAAGAAGCCCAGAAAACCTGCCATAGCATCGCCTTAATGTTTTGTAATTTGAGTTAGATTTCTTAAAACATACTATTATATTTATAATATTTTGACGCGCAAAAACAGTCTCCGTAGGAAAAACATTCGAACTTGTTTATAGTTTTGCCGAAAGTTGTCATCAGCTTCATTGAAACATCGTCTCTGATAAAAATCTCTGATAAAAGGTTAGCACTCGATCGAAGTTACAGGTGAACAGGGCATCTCATGCACTCTCGCCACTACCTTAGCACATCTATTTCGCCTCCTTCCTTGGAAGTTTGCGCGATTCTCCCATACAAGATGGGGGAGTGCTCGTGCATGAGCAGATCTCTTTAAGAATTTTGCAAAGGACCATTTACGTTCGATCATTCAGTAAAGGCATTCCTATAACAATGAAATATACGCCAGCCCCCCAAGCTAGAACCGACTTATTGGAGAAATATTAAAGATTCGAAGCGATTTGGGTTCGATTTTCTTGTTTAAGCTTTAGCAACTATTTTTTGTTAAAGTCCTTAAGGAGCGCTGGGCTTGGCCTATTATGTTCACGCTTTTTGACTTCTTGCTTCGTGATTCTAGTCTCTGAACTATCTTTAAAGTTGTTGACAGCTTCATGTTTCTGTGTGTGTGTACTGTAACCTCCACAGAAAGTAGTTCCGCCAGTTACGTAGGATCACTAACCTGAATGTGCGCTAGGCGCACGTCTTTCTTATATATTTAAAGTCAGGGTCAACCTAGTTTATGAAGCAAAGGTAAGTAGTTGCTGTGGACAGAAACGACACGAGGCGAAAAGAGTACTAACTGCTGGCTCGAATGTCTCAAGTGTTGCGAAAGATCCGAAGCTTGCGCAAGCATCAGTTATAAAATGGTCTGGTTGGTGTTTATACTTGTTGTTATTTATAGCTTTGACGTGCTTGTTTTGTGTTTATTTCGCGTATTTCAGTAAACTCGTAAGCATTTGAAGCCAAGATGTTTCAATATTAAATTGACTAGTGAATAGGATTAGGTCATTCATATTCGTCATATGCATTCTTCAAAAATGTGTCGAATGTTAAAAACACTCGTCCGAATATGACCTTTGGTCAGCACCTCAAGATTGGAAAGAAACATCTGATTATTACGCATATGATGTTAGAGGCGCTTTCGGAATTGTTGAGCTGGACTACTCTGGGCCTTTACGTCATCTCTCCTTGGATATGACTAAAAACAAAAGTCCGCCGACTTATAGTGTTACTTGCCCTGCTTGCTTTCTTGGATTACAAAAAAAAACAAAAAAAAAACAATCACGTCTCCATCGATAGTGAAGAAAACCAGTCCAAAAACAGTGCTCTTCGGCTATGAGCAAGGGATCGCAACGTACATACGCAATTATTTAGATGCTCTAAACTATGAATGATATCATGCTTTCGAAAAACTAGGTATCACTTGGTACTCACAAAGTGTCGGATGTCAGGGTTCCGAGGATCACCAAGGTCACAATAAAAACAGCGTTCATATTGATGTACTCCAGTGAATCGACTTTGAAGCCGCTGAAAATAAAATATTTGCTTTCGTTCGAGCTTAGGTTCCACGAGTGATGGAATTTTCCGAACCGCGTGTCTTTTTGTAATTGTTGCCTCTTCTATACGTGGCTTGCACATGACGTCATTTCCGATGCCCTCCAGAGAAAAGGGGAAGAGGGAGCTCCCCTCTTATCAGGACCCTCCTTTGTGCCTCCCGGATTTGCACAGGCGTCGCTATTTTCCTCCCAGAATATTATAGAAGATTAACCTGTCACTCAAAATTCTTACAAAAGCAGCTTCTCTCTCCTTCTCTTACATGGTGTTCAGAAGTATGCGATGTAACGTCAGTGCAAGGAGCCTATTGTATCTGCATACAAGGGCAATGATCTTAACGACATTGACGTGCCGGAATTACGTGGTCTCACCCGGAGTTGCGTCATTACTGTTTTTCTTTCTTGTATAGAGTCGTTGCACGGAACAAGTATAACGATAATAATCCAAGGGGTACAAAGGACAACACCAGGCGGAGTTTTCTCAGTCGCACACCAGTCACGTAGCTGTGTTTGGAGATTTGTGCTTCTCTTTTGTCTCCCTTGGTCCTCCTCTCCAGGGATTATTATCGTTATTCTTGACTAGCTCGTTTGCACCTTTGCATTATTCGCATTATCATCATGAAACAACTTTTTTAAATAATTAAAAGATCGAAGTTTATATCGTGGGGCAAAATGTTATATCGTAAAGGTGAACGCACTAGTGGGCAAATGTCATAACTGTAACACATGCGCATATAGCCGATTATAGCAGGGTTTACTTAACATTTAAAATTAGGTTAAATATATTTACACTTTGTAATGCGCCTGAGATAAATAAAATATAAGATCATTTTAGAATGTTATTAATACTGATAACTCATTTGAATCTCTTTCTTCATAGTTTACGGTCATGCATATACATTCCGCTGCCTTGACAAACTCAGGAAGGAACAAAAGTATAGTATTACGGAGTTGCGTTACGATCGACCTCAGTGTACTTATATGTAGGGGTGAATACCCCCTTAATATTTAGAAGTTCAATCACCCAACTTTCATGAGATACGCAAATTGAATTTCTGCAGTTAGTAACGTCGGGAGGTGCATGACCTGGGGTGCGGAATCGAGGAGGCGGTGAAAATCATTTGAATGTTATAGGCTTGTTTCTCCCGGCCAGTCGACGCAAGAGTGTCCTCAAGACGCGACCATGTAACAGCGACGGTAGCGTCAGAGAGACGCGACAATAAAGGCGGCGCTGCAGCACAAGGCAGAGCATAGCCAAATAATGAGAGACTTTGGTCAATGGGAGGAGCCGCCGGGAGCCGGGGTGGAGCGGCGAAGCCGTCGCCACCTCCGGCACCGCATATGCTCCCCGTGATGATCGTGCGAAGTTCAAATATCTGAGACGACCTTGAAAGAGCCGCGCACCTCGACGCACGTATTTTTGTTTCAGGATGAGCCTAAAAGTAGATAAATCGATAATTTTAAGAGATTGGTGGACATAGGGAGTTTCAAAATGCTGAGTGCGTTTATTGTACCAGAGAAGGTAACCTTGACAAGAAACGTTTACTTAAACTTGAGGCGAAACTGGAAACATGGCGTGCGCGTTCGGGGTTAGGGTCAAAATTTCCATAGAGCCGTGTCAAGAGAGATAGAGTGTATGCTGAATGTCACTGTGACGTCAACGACACGTGCGTGGCCCTTTCAATTACTAAGGGTTGCAATATTTAACTCTAGCGTGCTGAAATAAAGTACTTGAATTCATTCTTACCTAGAAATTGTGATTGGAGGGTGTTTGTTAAGCTCATTGACTCCGCTCGGGGAATATTCGTTGCGAGTGGTTGGTCACAAGAGCCGTCAATCATCGTGCCCAAGGTCATTGAAACAATTTCGGCCAATGACGTACTCTTACTTTCACCCTATTCTTACCAATTAATGATCAAACTCTCTACATATACGACTCTGGGACATATCAGTTTACTGTGCGTCATAACGTTCATCCCCCGGTTTTTCCTGCGGACCGTTCCGTCTTTGTTTCGCGGCGATATGGCCTGCACCGAAAAGGTTCCCGACCCCTGCACTACAGTATATGCTGCATTGCTTAAGTAGGCTATGGTATCATGTTTAGAAAACTCTGATTCCGCAGTCTCTCAAGCCGGGAGTGGTCACAGGTCATATTAAAAAAAGAGAGGCTAATGGAATAAACGCAGATGAAAGTGGTAATTTGCAGAAGGCGACATAATATTGCGGGAAAAGTAAGAATTAAGAAAAACGAAAATAAATTTTGCAGAAAATGAAATTGACAAGTCGATGGTTTTATATTATAATATTACAGTACGTCTACCAAACCAAGACGTTATTGCATCCATTACATTGCCATCCAATCTCACCTACCTGCAGGCTTGAAACAGCATCTTTATTCGGAGAGCAGGTAGTCTGCACCTATTTCGCAGGGGTTGCGGTGACGTCAGAACGACGACGAGTTCTGATTGGCTTTGATTGCAAGGAGAGTTGGTAGACCTCAATGTTAGACGCCTTCAGGTTTAACCATTATTTTTTTTTTCAATCAGCCGGTAAGAGTTCGGCGTGCTGATATCATCGCAACCCTTGTGCAAGAGGCAGGCGAACTTGAGCTCCGCATTAATCAAACGTAAGAACTCAAAGATTTCAAAATGCAGCGTCTCCGGCCACTGCCCTTAAAGCAGTGTTGGACAAAATACTCGATAAAAGTAATTAGGTTAAGTTACTAAATACCTGCTACATAAAGTATTTAAAATACTACTCAAGTTACTTGCACTGTAAGGTATCTTGAGTAGAGTACAAATACTTGGAAATGTAATTAAATTACTGTTGAAGATACTTCCGCATAGCGTAATTTGTATCGACGTCAGAGACAACGAAAATTATACAGTTTCGCAAATCTGGTTTACCAGAATGTTTTATTAGCACGTAACAACAGAAAAACGAAAAAAAAGCGTCGTAAGGCTATTTTATGCAGTTGAACTATAAGGAGGAGGATATTGTCACGAGTGGCAAATGATGAGGCGGCGAATAACTGAAGAAACTAAATGTCTAATGGGGCGAACTTGTGCCCAAAACAAAATAGAAGTAAGTTAGCGTCGCAGGCGTCGATGTCGGCGAAACAGCAGGATCGAGCGCTGGACGAGACTGACACCGAACCAAAAAAAGAAAAAATTGGCTTGCTTTAGCATGTTTATAGATGTACATATATTCTGTTTCTCACTTACTGGGAATACTGATACACCCCAGTACGCCTCAACAGGTGACCTGTCGCTTAGCTGTAGATGAGAAATTTAGCCAGTGCAGTACAACCGCTAACCTGGGATTTTGAACGTGCATCACGCAGTAGTGATTAAACGAACGCGTGCCGGTGCGAAACTCATTTAGATCGAAAGGGGCGGGGGCGGTGGGGATCGAACCAAGGATGTTCCCAGCGCAAGCTTTCGCTACCGCCACGCGGAGCACCTTTTGTACCCGCGTGGGTTTCTGGAACATTCGGCGTAGAACGTTCCTGGCGTAGAATATTCGTAACTCGATCACACGACAAGGTTCTCGAACTTACGAGAGTGTCAAGTTGTAAGAATGAATATAAGAGGAGTCCGCTCTCTGGAATCGAACCCGGAGGCTCCGCGCGAGAGCCAAGCGCGGCAACCATTCGGCCTCGCGCTCGCTCGGCGACGCGCGTGGCAATATCACTGATGCATGTTAAAAAACATTTCTGGGACAGAAATAAAGAGGTCGCTTTAGCTATAGTGACATCGCTGAATATCACGTCCTGCGGCGCACCTTAGACGCATCGTTTAACTACACTCCATATTCCCTATATGTGGGGAATTCACTATAAACGAATTCGGGATAGGAATCTGAGTGAATTGATAACAAAAAGAACCCACATAATAGCCACGGGAGTGGTCGCACCTTCTTCAAGTAGGTTGCGTTCAGAAAGGCACTCAGCGTTGGGGGGCACTTTGTCTGGATTTTGGGAAGTCATCTAAATTTCAGTTCGTTTCCTGTCCTGTTCTCCGCTTATCAATGTCCGCTTACAGACATTGTTCGCGAAAGCAATAAGTGACGGGGTGACGACAAAAATAAAATAAACAAAAGGAAGCCTAGACGTTTTGCAATAGGGGGGTCAAATATACAAGCAAAACAAAAATGTCTTCTTTTTTTTTCCTGTCCACTTCTCTTTTCTTTATTAGTTATTTTCTTGACAGTCAAGTCTAAGTCTGCATTGTTGTCGTAGGTCGTTTCCCGGTCTGCGTCGCACCTCAGTGTGGCATCCAATCCTAACTTCCGTGAAACCACCCCTTTTGTTTGAGGATTTTTTCGGAGAAACTCTGGAAACAAAAAGCGCCTTTGGGAAGGGGAGGGGAAAAACTTCATTGCACGAACTTCGGGGTGAAATATGAGTCACAATCGTCACAAGAGCGATGTTTTCACGAGCTCAATCTAAGTCACCGTAGCTTATCGGAGCTAGCAACAGGATTTGGTTGCTCGAAAGAATGTTCACGTTTGCTCGTGCCACGCCCACGTCACTTCACACCGAAAAACTCCGAAAATGGCGGAATTTCAAAAATGTATTTGAGATAATGAGTACAACATACTCAGAAATGTATTTAAAATAGAGTATTAAATACTCTCGATCAAAAGTATTTGCGAGATACCAAGATACTTCAAAAAGTATTTAAGATACAATATCTTGAGTAGAGTATTTGAGATAGGCACAAGTCTGCCTTAAAGGGTAACTTCGGTCAAAAGTCGAACCACAATATTCCACTGATATCGGTTTACGAAAAATAAATACGTGCAGCCGCAAAATATTATAGTATTCGGAAACCGCGGTTCAGTCTATAACAGATATTAAAATGCTATCCCCTGATCCTCAGCGGCATTCAGCGGGTCGCCTGTTTGTCAAGCAACCTTGTGCCCCGATGTCCTGTTCGTACTCAAGGAGGTTAATTGTTCGTATTGCCACTTCTTTTGCCGTGTTCTTCTGCGTTTTTAGCCGTCACAGCGGACGAATTTTGCCATTATGGTATGTTTTAGCGGCCGCTGTTTGCAAGCGCTCCTCACCGATCGCACACAAAAAAATGGACCTTTTGTAGAAACATCGGTTCGAGAGTAAATGCTTCCAGTACCCTCTCTCTCTTCCTTCTCGCAGAGCAGAGAGGGAAGATGGTTTCGTTGTGTCGACTTCGGGGCAGAAGATTACGCATGAAGGGGACAAAGGCCAGTTTGGGGGAGCCGTATCTAGGTCACAGCGCCTCAATGGGTGAACAGGATGTAGCTGACGTTTTGGGTGTGGACGGGGTGGGAGAGGCCTTGCGCGCGCGTTGTTTTCTCGCCACTTAGACTCGAACCCAGTCGCGTGTCTAGGTGGCAGCACATATTCGCCAAGAGGTCCATTGACCCTCTACTTGCTCAAGCGCGCCGTGGTGCTGAAGGTGGTATTCACTGGCGTCAATATTTTAGTCCGTTCCTGCTTGGTGCGAGCTAACGATTTGCTTCCACAACGCTTCCGCCACGTGCATTGCACACCACTAAGATTGTAGTTCTCAGAAGATAAGTGGTGGCTCGTTTTGGACCTGCGCTGAGCCGGCATTCATCGTGGCGAACTCGTTTTTCGGCCGGTGAATGCGTATAAATATTTCCTACGGACGCTTGATATCTATGACGCAAACCGGAAAAACAGCCGTAGAATCTTACCGAACTGATCGGAACCGCCCTTGCGACTAGGCCAGTCATACGTTTTGCGGTACTTTGGTAAGAAATTTGCGTCACACATTGGCCATTCTGCTGATCACAAGGGCTGAGACGATGCTCAAGCAGGTAATTTCGGTCTCGCCGTCGACCCCCCAAAGAAAACTTTGTGATAAAAAATGTAAAAGCTACACAAGTCATCTAGGAAAAATATGCACCTCTCAATTTAGGGGTGCTTCCTTCACTAAAAGCAGTCGTAACCCGAAAATCGAGAAAATGTACCGGAGGTACCCTGAAAAATTGTTATTACAGCATGTGCTACCGCACTGTGGAATGGAGGACCGTATCTGCCTGTTTCATTCGGCGAATGTTTTTGGTATCCTTGTCAACGTTATGCCACCTTCAGCCTGTAAGATTTTCATTTTATTGTAAGGTTCTCCTGGGCGCACAAAGGAAACACCACACTTTTGGCAATGTGCAGCCCACTTTCTTATGAAGGAGAAGAAAGAAACACTAACGAACATCATATAAAAATAGTCTCATTCCTCAAGACCTTTTGACATTTTCGTCTAAGCTTTCCTGCGCAAGAAAGGACTCGTTTTTCCCGTGACCCACCAGTACACACGAAGAATACATATGGAATTTCCCAGAATCATTCAACCACGGAGTCGTGGACCAGGTCCTGGGGCACGGCATCGATACTGTATGTGAACGTAGCGTTTTACCTTTGAATCCCCATTGCTTGTCAAAGTGATGGCGGAATAATGAAAATCTCAGAGATATACTGATTCATTGATCCGAGCCACTGAATATTCTGTAATAATAAATTCCTGGCAAGGTTGAACTCCAAGGTGCGAATTATGCGAAGAGTAACTGACGAACTTCGCCCGACGGCACGCTCGCTTTGCGCGCGACGTAGCAGCCACTGTGCTGATTCCACGCGCAGAGCAAAAGCCGCCGGGCAAAAAGTGTTAATGTTTTGCAGCTTATTCGTCTGATGGAGCCTTAAAGGGGCGCTGAAGTCGATTTTGAGATCGTTCTTTTGTAGTGACAACTAAATCTAGACGCTCTAAGCACCCCAACAAACCCGAAACCACAACCGTGCGTAGCCTATTTCCTCGTTAAAAGGGTGTTCAAAGATCGCGACACGCCCTTTTTGGGAATAATTTTTTTCCGAATGAAGTGTCGGCGAGTTGCAAGCGATGGCTTCGCCCGCGGAGAAAAAGAGGAGTCTTATCCGAATGTGTACCTCTTTGAAACAAGTTATAATAAAATCATTCGGAATCTGCGTGTATTGTAGGACTTTCATTGGTCCACACATTTTAGTTCGCGATAAAAAAGAGTCCACACACTTCTCTATTGCCTTGAGATGAATAGGCGGTTTTGAATTATAGGACTCGATATATGTGGGAACTAACACATTTTAAACAATATAAGATCAAAACGACCTTTTTCCAAAGTGACTTCAGTGCCCCTTTAACTCTGCCCTTGCCTTAGGAGGGAGTGTCTTCGAAGACACATGCCCGGACCATTACTTCTCCTTTTTTGTGACAGTCTGCCCTTTTAGCATATTTACTGGTCACTTAGTTAGTGACCTCTAGTAACAGCATACATTCATCACCCTAAGCAGACTTCCCCTGTATTGCCGATTAATTGACGCACACGAAGAGCTATACGTTGCCAAGTCTTCAAATATTAAAGATCATAACATTTCCGTGGCTTTCCTCAGCCTCTCTTAAAACTTTAGGTGGGTTATGCGGTCTTAATTAGCGAAACTGTTCCCATTTGTGTATCTTTCTTTTCCCTTTTCTTTGTATCCTCATACTGACAAATAATGATTCCATGTGTTGTTTCGGAGAATTTTTAGGTGAATTAACTCGTATTGTTTAACATTCATGTATTGTAAACGCCTTTCGTTACAACAACTGCGGTTGCAACATTGCTTTCTTTTAGTTTACGAAAGTGCAACTGCTGTCTAAGTGAATTTTCTACTTTGGTGAAAATATGCTAGAAAAGGGTGTTGCCTTAGACGTAGGCGTAAAATATTTGGCTTTCGGCTAAACCGACGTCATATCCTTGTGAATGTTTTGTTATTTGTCGATCGCCCGTCTATTCACCTTTCTAAAAGCTTGCGTGGTTCTCTGCAGTGGGTGTGGAAATAATCTTTCAAATCTGTTTTTATCGAGATTTTTCCGCCTCAAAGGTTTTTCACAAAAATTCGTCGCCTGAAACTAAAAAAAAAATGCATAGCAAATTGCTTGGCAATTGTGTTGCTGCACATGAAACGTG
Source organism: Ixodes persulcatus (assembly GCA_013358835.2). Taxonomy (NCBI): domain Eukaryota; kingdom Metazoa; phylum Arthropoda; class Arachnida; order Ixodida; family Ixodidae; genus Ixodes; species Ixodes persulcatus. Next base: position 296,569 of record JABSTQ010011335.1, on the reverse strand, counting down.
TGACGTCTACACTTTCGGCGCTCTTCATCGGTTAGTTTAGCGACTGGCCTAACGCGTGGCATGTGCATTCGTTAGCAATTCCTGGAATGGAGATACCGGCGCCAACCCGGCTTTCAAAAACGTGTGACAGGATGTAAAGTTGGTGTACACGACAAAACAGCACACGATAAAACAGCACGCGACGAAACAGCATGGCGAAAACACCAGGCGTCAAAACAACACCACGTCAAAAACAGCACAGCCGCAATACAGCACGGATCATAACAGCACGCCAAAAAACAGCATGGCGTCGAAACATCAGAGGGACAGAAGAGCACGTGCCAAATCAGCACGCCACAAAACTGCACTGCAAGAAAACAGCACGCACGTAAATGCATGTTTTTTTTTTTTTTTTTTTTGCTGTAGAAAACTTTATTTGCGGCACGCGCCTAAATTTAGTACTTGCTGCTAACGGTTTCAGTAGAACATCTGTAATGCCGTTACATTTTATTATCTGCCGTTGTATGACTTTATATTATTGCCTGCGCCGATATAGCTTATTGCCTACTTATAGGTTTTCGTGCATGTTTAGTGATATAAAACCTTCCCACCACAAGCCAATGAATCTAAATTTTTACCGTCTCTTTAATGAATGATTGATTGTTAATTCGCTAATGTTTCATATCGATAGAGACGTGGCACCCTATTTACCCGAAGAAAAAATTAAGATCACAATTGACGAGTTTAGTGAAACTGCTAAAGGAATAGTTCATTTAATATATACTTTTGCTTTACATATAGCTTACATGCTGTAAAGCTACGGGCCTAAAGAGTTTCAATGACGGCTGTGTGTTACACTGGGATAGGACGTTCCGTAGTCTTTGCGAGATTCTCGCGCGTGGCTTTGAACCGTGGACTGAACCTGTAACCGTGACCGACACTGAAATCCGTTAAGGAACGAAATTTGTTCAGTACCTGTAACCAGAACAAAACCGTTAATTGAAATTTATGAAAACCATAATAGTAACCGTAAATTATTTACCTGTAACCGAAAAATAAAACTATAATGTTTTCACAAGAATGACCTCGAGGAGGGATTTTAAAATGTCGTGGCCATTTGACAGAGTTACCGTCAGCGAGTGGTCCTTCTGGCAATACATTTCCGTTCCATCTAAGACTAAGAATACTTAGTTTGAATCAGTGGTCGAGCTTATAATAAAACGTCTATATTTCTAAATCTGCAACACTCTTAGAATCGCTACATGTATTCAGTACGTGTCGTCTTCAGGGTATTAACTAATAAGTTAGGATTCTGCAATGTCCATTCAACTCTGTTCTTTGAAAACAACCGATGTTACTGAACTGCAGTAGCCAGTGTGCCGTTCTGTCGCGTGCTGTTTTGACGTATGCCGTTTTGTCGCTGTGCTGTTTTGACGCGGTGCTATTCTGTTATGATGCTCTCAAACTGCTCTCTGCCGGACGCAGAGCGGATGTCCCACTCTGCGTCCGGCAGATAATCTAAACGGTCTGGATTCAATTCCAGCCTGCCGCAAACGCTTTTTTATTGCGATGACCCCTTCCCCCACTCAAGCACCATTAGTATCAAGCCACGCGACCACGCTTTTATTCAGGATTTTCGAAATGCCGAACGCCTAGCCAAAGAACGCTTCACGTTAAAATTTTAGCAATGGCTAGTGTGATTAAGGCAAGGGTGCAGGCGAGCTGGTTCAATACTGACATGGTAACCCTGGAGCCGGGGAAAAGAAGGGACGACAGACACAAAACTCCAAACACATCTAAAATTTTATTTCACCGCCCCGTCCCGCTTCTTTTCTTTTCCCTGCTACAGGGTTACCATGTCGGCTAGTGTAGAACCAATAGTTCGAAGAGAATAAGTACTACCCTATATTTATAGCATTCTCTTTTATTTTACTGAAATTGCAAGATCCATTTTTCATGTAAAGTACCTGGGTTCTGAGCGACTGAGGTAAAAGAAGTTATTTCATGTTGGAATATATCAGTTTTTGTTGGTGTCATCACTAGCGCTGGCAGCAGCGTCCAAAATAATCTGAAGTAATGTTTATCAGTTTCACACCTTGACTTCAGAATTTGATTAGTAGGACAAGTCATATTAATGATACACGTACAAAAGAGTTTCCCAAGCACCTTCACTTCTGTCTTTCGTCGTATGACAACTCCTCGGCACTCTGATTTCGGATTGGCCCCCGCGTGCCTATAGTCGCTCGAAAATGCTATAATGCGACTGGAAGAAATAATGGGGCGAACTTGTGCCCAAACATACACAAAAAAAAAGCTAGCGTCGCAAGCGTCGATGGTGGCGAAACAGCAGGATCAAACGCTGGAGCGAGACTGACTCGACAAGGTCGCGGGTGGCTTCTTATCTAGAGCTCGTCACTATCTCGAAGATTCAGCAAAGAAGGCTCGAGCATCGCGCGCTCGGGGCGAGAATGAACACGCACTTTCTAGAACAAAAAAGCAGGAAGCAATGATAGAAGTTACGTTCGGAGCAAGAATAAACGAGAACCTTCTATACTTCGTTTCAGCTTAGGTCCGAGCGCGGCCGATGTATTGAGCCGAAGGGCCAATCAAACAGCGAAAGAGGCACAATGTCATGGCGTGCTCCCTGCAGTTAATAGGACCAGCTGATATTTGATGTTTCTCTGAGCGTGCTCCTCCGCCGGCTAGTCACGTGCAGAGAGCACGCCATGACGTTGCGCTTTTTGCGCTGTTTGATTGGCCCTTCGGCTCATAACATCGGCCGCGCTCGGACCGAAGCTGAAACGAAGTATAGACCTTTTCTGTTTCCTGTCGTTCTCAGTCACGTGGGTTCCGTATCTGGTGTGCGGGGCGAAAAAATAATAAAACGTTTGAACCTGAAATATGCGAGAAAATATAGCTGAGGCAAATCAGGAATGTGTGACTATCACACATTTTTCGTAAACACCTTCCAGCTTCGGGGAGAGATCAAAAAGATGTTCTACCGCATACCAGAAGTGAGGATATTCAAGATGGCTGCGCGCTTGTGGAAAAGGTGTATAGAAGTCCGTGACTGAGCGTTGCTTCCTCGGCCCTGCGCTCGGCATGGCGAGCAGGGCCGAGAAATAAGTGCTCCATTCTTCTCCTGCTCCATGGAGACGAAAACTTGTGGTGGAGCATGCAAACCTTACAGGGGCATAAACAGGCATGCTTAAATAGAAGACAACATTTAATAGAAGATTAATTACCGGTTCATGTCCGACGGGTTACCCGGGTGCCGAATCATCTTACCGAACCACCTCACGAACGGGCGTGTTACCAGTTGCCGAACGAACAAGCGCATGCTTTTTATGACTTTCTTTGTTAAATTTTGGTGAAGTTTCTTTTAGAAAGTGTTTTTTTTTAATAGTTTCTTTCTAAACCTATAAAAGTTTGACAAGTTTGTTTTACCGATATGTGCTGCATTTTTAGCCAACCGAAGATCGCATATGATCTATCTTTTGCTTTCCTTCCTGAAAACTTGGTATACAAAGCCTGATTTCAGACGAGAGATAAATGTAATATTCCCAAGAGGCTATATATTGTTATTCCTTCCCCCTCCGGGCCATAGGGTTATCCGGAAGATATATCAGATATTTCTATAATGAAGTGCGTCGCAGGGACACGGTGACGATCAATATCTAGGGAGTATGGATCCAAACTTTTTAATTCCTTTTATGAAAATCGTTCATTGACTATCCACGCGCACTCACAACTTTACTGTTAATGTTCATAATCTATTGTCGTTCGCGTTATTGGCTTAGAAAGCTGAAGAAAGCGGCGGTCATGTTAGTATCTTTTTTATTACAAGATTTGGCGACGTCCTTCTTGTTTTGCGTCAAGCAATCGGCAATGCGTGAGAAGCTTGCTTAAGGTGATGTGTGATTGTCTTACTAAAGGTCAGTAATAAGGTGACCCGGAAATATGCTTAAAGGACATAATGTCGCAAGAAAAAGGATATCAAATGGGCCTTCTAGGAAACTATCTCCCAAGGTACGGGCAAACTTACTCGTGGAATTTAGTATTACGTGGATTGCAGTGGGTCGATCAACCTATCAATGAACTAATGTGTTTTTTTTTTCCCCTTGCAGCTGGCAGGCCTTAGAATGGGTGCACGTACATGAGGCGAAAGAAAAAAGGACTAGTGAGAAATCATGAGTAGTACACTTTGCATGCGATTTTTTGCCGTTACTGACGTCCGCGTGTCAAAGTTTTTTATCGTGTCATATACATATAAGCTTCTCGCGTGTCAGAAGAAGGCCGGATGATCTTGAGTCTGAAGGGTAAATCAAATGTGGATCTATTTTGTCGTTGGAGGACATGAAATGAGATTCTATTTAGTATCTGGGTAAAGTCGGTAACAGCGTTTAGCACATTACAAAAGAATACCTTATCGTGGACAAGAAGTCTATCTTATCAAAGTTTCTAACGGCATATAATATTAAAAATATCCTCCGTCTAATGTGGTTATCATACACAACTCTATTACAATTCGCCGTTGTACAGACCATAACCTAAGCGTTTGGCGAACTCTTAGAAAATATCATTGAATATAAAACAATTCCAGCCTTCCTGAAACTAAGGAGACAAAATGGTGCAGTATGCGAGAGTAACTGTTCAAGTGAAATTAAGCCCAGCAATCGTAAAAATATATTAATAAGTTTTTAAACCTGACAACTAAAATCCAGGCGTGACTCAATTAAATCGCCAATTCGCAAAACGAAATACCTTATAATGTCAGCGCCATCTAATATACGATAACGACGTGAAAAAAAAAAAACTATTTTAGCTCTGTCTCTCGGAACCTAGATAGTTTCCAGCGCAAGTGTATCTCTACGTACAAATAAAAATTATATAAATATATGTTATTGATTACTGTACTCGAACTGCGGGCTCTCCACTAGGCATTGTTCAATTTGTTTTTAGATTCAGGCGGCGAGTCTTGGAAAACCATATTTGAGGGGAAACAAATTACGATAACAACACATGTAACAAAGTATTTCCGCTCCCTGAAGAAAACCACGCAAACCAGTAGAAATGTGAATGAACTGGCTATTGACGAACAAACGAAAATTAACGAAGTTCAGACGCCAGTTTACCCGAAAGCAAAACATTAGCACCACCGTCTGAAGGAAAACCTCTTTCAAGCGTAATTTTAACAAGATAGAAAATTCATCTGAGCAGTAGTATCACTTTTTTGAACGAAAAGAAAGCAAAGTGGAGTCGACAAATTTTTGTAACAAAACTACTTTTAAAATACCTAAGCGTTAAAAATGTTGAACTTAATTTGCCTAAAAAATATCCAACACGGCACATGGAATTAAAACTCGCCAATATAAGGAAACAAAGTAAATTAAGAAAATCGCATACATGCGAACAGTTCTTCTGATTAAGACCGCATGAATAGCTCAGTTTAGGTTCTAAGAAAGGCGTTCATAGCAGAAAAAGGGGGACGGTACACAGCAGCTGATAGGACAAATCAAAAAGCGTCAAACGCGGACCATCATCGTGCGCGTCATGTTTCTTCAGGTGTCCTATCATCGCTGAAACAATCATAAGCAGAAAACGCCCAGTGGATTGCGATTTACAAGCGGCTTGATTGCTTTCATTTCCTAATAGTGTCGGCTGCGTCTGGACTTAAGCTGAAGCCACGTACAGGTGTGTAATTTCTAGAAAAAGGTGTGGCGAGAGAAACAAAAAGCGACAGTTGAAGGGCGTGACCTCCAACATCCACTAGCAAACACAAAGATGTGTATCGTGTACCCGTACGAAGTGTAAATGTCGGCGTTTTAAGAGAGGAAGCTACCTTAAATCACAAGACGATGAGCGTCGGCGATAGCGTGCATGCTGCATTATATTCATGTCGTCACTCTACTCAGGACTCCAGAAGTGGTGCGTATTCCCTCATCAATACATATTTGATGCATGAACGAAAATGACAACGAGGAAAAGCGTGAGCGATTTTCTTGCGCAAATTGTACACAGAAACAACTAAGTACAAGTTATGCTTTTATCACAAAGCACTACCCATTTAAATTAGGATCAAGCAAAGCAACGAAAGTGGCTTGGAGAGAATCGATAAACATAATTTCCTTATATGATTCATTTCAGCCACGTTTCTGCCCGTTTTGTAAGCTGTGCAACAGATATTTTCAATACAGGAACTTGTTTACGTATGGTGTATACAGCGCATAAACTCATTTTTGAGCATTATTTATTCGCGAGGAAGAACGTGCGAATGCGTCCTCCCACACTAGCTTAGGGGATATTTGAAAGTAAAAACCGGGCTGCTACTGAGGCGCTTCGCCACAGACTACATTGAAATGCGAGCTTTATTTAACGCCTTTATTGACGTCTCTCTTGACGCCTTTATTGCAACACAAATTATTGACGTCTTCATGGCAAGCACAAATAAGGCGTGTCAATTCAATTTCAAAATATGCTGCGTGACTTCGGCAGGGCGCGTTAAAAAGCTCTCATTTCAAACAGCGCTTTACAAAGTCCTAGCCACTCGGGTATAAGTTCGCGCGTAGAAAAAGTACACTTTCGACTTGCTTCACAAGAGGAAAAACATTTAAGCGAACGTCTTGGGGATTGGGATCGGCAAGTCGTACTGTAATACGTGAGCTCCAAATGCGCCAACGGGGAAGCTTGTGAAGCGGTTGGTATTAAATGCGATAACATGTCGTTCGCCATTGGACACCGTGGAACGTGCAAGCAGCACCTGGCACCAGCGATTATCTCCGAATATTTGCTCCCGCTGAACGAAAGCTCGAGCAGCCATGTCGAAATCCAACACAGGGAGCTCTCGCTTTGGTCCGCAATAGACCATTTTCTAAAGTCCGCGCCAACGCCAGTTCACCGTTGCTAGCTCACGTACTCTGAACATGTATTGGACACGAAGACCTCGTCTGCGTTCGGCGTGAACTCGGCTGAGCTCTTATTGAAAACGAGCGCTGCGTCAGCGGTCGGTGAGGATTCGGATCTAATCAAGCGCTTCGTGTCCAAGCAGTAGCAACCGCCAGAGTTGTCTGATGAACTTTTGAAAAAGGTATCACACTTTCGAAAGGGGTCATTGTGATAGTACTGCTTCCAAATATTCATTGCAGATTGCAATGGATATTTGCAATCTGCAATCGCAGGAACTATCTGGGTTATTAGAGACGAAGGGGACGTGTTGGGCTTGAATTCTAGTATAGTGACAAGTCTGACTAACCCTTTATGATACAAGATATTGTAACGCATATCCCACGCAGAAAAGTATAAATGTGTGGAGGTGTGGCTTGATGAGTAAAGAAAATATCTAGCTTAACATACATAAGATATAAAGGTAAAGGAAACTAAATTCAGCTATTATGTTTCATAGCATCTGAAGGCACTGTGGAAGTATAATGAATGGCCTATTTTATTTCTACAAGAAAAAAGGGCACATATCACCAAAACTCCTAGAAATATAAACGAGGGGCGTTCATAAAGTTCGTATTATTGTCACGAAGAAATAGAGATTCGGCAATCAAACTCAAGTAGGAGTTGAGACTTTCTCTACATGTTCGCCACCAAAAGTTACCCACTTTTTCCAGCGATGCACCACATGCCGGAGGCCATTGTTATAGAACTCCTGGTTTTGAGGGTTCAGGAATCGCTCCACTTCAGCAATCACTTGGTCGCCGTCCTTGAAATGCTTTTCTCTTATTTGGCCACACTGGAAGCTTCTGTGCCATTTACCCAAATTGTCATAAGCTTAGGTGTTCTCCCCGAACAACGCTTCCAGATTGGAATGAACATCCTTGGCATTTCTTCCCTTCAAATGAAAAAAAACGGATCCCTCAATGTGCTTGGCACCGACGGGTGGTGCCAGTTTTGTTTCGACTCCCTATTGGCATTCCGAGCTACTGTAGCATGTGATGTTTATACTTGCGGAAACTAGAGGGACGCGCGCTCATGTTGATGCCTGTTTTGTTCCGTTTTTTTCAATTTTTCGTGCCGATAATACGAACTTTATGAACGCCCCTCGTATTTGCTGGGCAAATACTTCACTAAGATGAAACTGCAAACCGTTTTTGCATTATAATTTGAGTTTTCGAGTTTGACTACTAAAGAACCAAAAACTGATTTTGGGATTTGGCTGATGATCACAGGTCCTGTATTTGGGAGCTTCTCCAGGCTCAGGTACTTTCCGCACAAAAAAGCAACTTTTACTTGTTTCTTTATTTGTTTTTTGACTACGTTAAAGCGTGATGCATTACTGAAAGACCATTGTTGTTTTATTTACTTTTGTAAGACAATCAAGAACCTGGCCCCTTCACGATATTTTACCAGGTTGGATTAGGATAACTTATTAGGATAATTACGATGATTAAATAAAGTAAGGTTGATACGTACCTGGGAGGTTATGCTTAATTATGAGGGTTTTCCTACACGTGTCCAAATTATTAACTTTAAAAAAATCTAAAAACGCAATTAAATTGATACTTTTATTTCGCTCATGACAATTAAAATATTCTTCCCTCCAAAATGTTTACACAAATGGCAGAGTAAATGGGTGAAACAAAATTTTTTCGATGTGCTGACAGCCCTAGCATGGCATTTCAGCTTTTTTTCAACTCTCGCTTCCCCACGCATATTGAGCTTTGTAAGAAAGGATGCGTGTTCAAACCTGCTAATATTCGTTTCTTTTTTTTTTTTTTCTTTGAAAAAAAAAAAAAGCTTGTCGAGACCTTGAGAAAGTACATACAATTACATAAAATATCTGGTAACGCAAGATCACGGGGCCGTTTAATGTGACCGAAAAACACCATTAAAGCGGGTTGCAACATTACTCTCGATGCTTAGCTATCTGTTTGATATAGCATTAAGAAATCCTTTCTTGTTTTGAGCTTTCGTCCGTAAGTGCCCTGACCGAATGTTCCTGACAAGACTTACAGCAGTCTGCTTCTCCTTCTAGGCGTCGAGGTAGTGAGCCATACGTGCTGTGACGGCGTGCGAGGAGTGCCAGGTGCGAGTCGTGGCGTGTGGAGACCACGCAAGCCCCAAGCCTTCTTGCACAACCGCAGATTCCTTAAATTAAAAAAAACTGAACGTGCTAATTATATTTTTTTCTCAAATTATCCCCCTGAAGCCTGGAATCATTCTTTCGAAAAATGATGCAGAATATCTGACCCACTTCTGCGACGCCAAAAAAATAAAAAAGAGCAGAAGGTTTTGGTTTCGTTAATAACATTCGGTATGCGACTTGTGGACGAAAACTCGAAATAAAGAATTTTGCCCCAATTTTATGTTAAAACGATTTGCTAAGCCCAGAGCCATACAAAGGGCGAGATTTTGGCCATTTTGTGATCTCGCCGCTTTCCTTGAACCGTCCATCACGGATGACAATAGACGTTCTGATTCGACACGTCGTCGCCTAGCAACATGATGCCAGTGTCACTTCCGGTAGAATCTGGGACGCCCCATGCGCGAAACAAACCGCCATTTTCATTCATTCTACCCATCCGATACGTACCACGCTGCAGCCGCATTCGAGTTTTTCGGCGACACCGGTCTATTGCAGGGTGTTTACGGCGTCAACGCAAAATTCAATTCCCGGATGTTGTGCTGTCAGGTGCAGCAACAGCACAAGTGAAAACCCTCTGAATGAACGGCGCTGTGTGAGGTCAGGCAATTTGGTTACATTTGTTTTAAATTTGTTCCCTGTACCGACGTCGCGGAGTTCGCCAAACAGGGAATATTAAAACTCGACTTAACTTGTAACTTGTTCCTGAGGAGGTAATTGCATGTAAACAAATCGGGGGATCGAGAATTAGCTCTGGCAATGTTGCCTTGTGCACGTCGACATGACATTAGCAGAAAGCCCATTCGAGAAAATTAGGTTACATACACCTTTGATCGATTAAAACGAAGCCGCTGGAATATCGAAGCTACTAGAAGAATCGCAATGCAATGCCGTCGCTCTCGTCAAGAATCACGCGAGGGTCTAAAAACTGAATGTCGGCAGTTTCTACGTCCGCAGCTCTAGCTTTCCGTCTATCTTGTGGCCCCTGTGCCGCTCGCTCCTATGACCTTGTTTCAATTGATCAAACGTGGTCAATATACCATGTTTGTTCAGTTTGCGTCGAAGTGATAGCTGCTAAGGCATTCAGGAATGTTTGTAATAAATTAATACTACCGAGCAGGCCTATATAAACTACAAGTTTTAATTTGCTGTGACACGTTTAATAGGATCAGGCGGCTTCATCCAAAGTGTAATAATGAGTATGTGTAAACAATTACTGCGATCAATGTCTGCCTTTGCAGTTTAGCAAAGCTAGTTTGATAAACCTCAATGACTTTGTGAGAGTAGCATCTTTGTAATGATATACAAGGGTGCAGACGAGCTGGTTCAATACTGACATGGTAACCCTGGAGCCGGGGAAAACGTAGGACAGACACAAAGCTCCAAACACAGCTAAAAGTTTATTTCACCGTCACTTCCTTAAATAGATCTACGACCAAGCGACACAGACATAAAATGTTTATTCGTTTGGAATTAAACTTGAATTTTGATTTCAGGTTAGTTTCAAATCACCACAGTTTAAAACGAATATAAATGGATGATAAATTTTAAATATACAGCCGCCCTATCCCTATTTGCGCACAATGCGCTCAAGAGGCATGTGAAAGAGAGAAAGCCACCAAAGCAACGAGTTGCTACAAATGACAGTGTAGTCATCATTCCTTGTTACTGCTTCTTCGATTACAAGTTAACAACCTGGTTCATGCTCTGATCTTTGGAAATGACTACCGGCATTTTTTTTTGCTGTTGATCTGTATTTTTAATATTATGGATAACATCATTGAAAGAAGGGGACATAACCATAAAACTGAATATTTCTTACTAAAGTTTTGCCCGCAGGCCTAACCCGGTGGCGCTGGACAATCTACGGGTACTGACTCCGGGTTGGTTACACAGGCATCAACGGTACTAGAGAAACTAGAGCTAAATTAGTTTGACATAGGTAAACAACAGTGTCATAGACTACACTTTCGGTCTTTGAAACTTCTCTAAACCGTACCACGTCCATACCGTCAAGCGATATCGATGCAGCTTGGACCTTGCTGTCGCTCCACGACTTTGAGAATGCAGCTGACTCTAGGAAGAGGTCATTAAACCTTATTCTTTTTTGTTGAAGCTGACCAACTTTCCTCTTTCAACTTTGCCGTACTGATGCCAATTACTCGAAACCGACCTCTGTAGCTGATCACCCATACTGGTGTCAACTGCTGCGCATTGGTCACTACCGCCCAACACTGTGCACCAAACGACAGGAAGCGCCTTTCAGTCTGTCTTTAATTCATAAAATGTATCGCATTAGAGGCCGCAATCTTTTTCCTTGGCTGAGTGCAAATCTCTAACCTATCTCTTGTAACTTCTCTACAGCCACAGCGTCTGCATGATACGATCCTCCTACGCTGGTTGATACTGCCTCTAGTCACATATGTAAGAAATGTTGCTCAGCCTGCCGTAATCAAGTCCTTCCGCACAGAGATGACTTCCTTTCCTGCACTGAGTTTTTCGTCGTGAAACTTCTCTGCAGCCGACAGCGTTTGCGAATTGCGGTCATCGTACAACTTCTAAGACCCTGCCTCTAGTCACAGATGTAAGCAATGCTGCCCTGCTTGCCGTAATTAAGTCTTTCTACATAGAGATGACTTCCTTTCCTTCACTGACTTGTTCTTTGTGAAACTTTCCTGCAGCCAATGGCGTTCGCAGAGTCCGGTCATCTTATGACGTCAGAGACCCTGCCTCTAGTCACAGACGTAAGCAATTTATGCAGCTCAGCCTGCAGTAATCAAGTCCTTCCACATAGAGATAACTTCCTTTCCTTCACTGAGTTATTCGTCATGAAAATTGTCTGCGATCGCATTATATTTGCGGGGTCCAGTCATCCTACGACGTCCAAGACCCTGCCTCTAGTTACACACGTAAGCAATGCTGCTCTGTCCGTGGTAAGGAAGCCATTTTACATATAGATGACTTCTCTGCATCCAACGACGTTTGCGGAGCCCGGACACCTTTTGACGGCCACAGGGACCCTGCCTCCAGTCACAGACGTAACCAATGCTGCTCAGCCCATGCTAATAAAATTATTTAAAATAGAAATGACTTCCTTGTGTTCTCTGACTTGTTCGTCTTGAAACTTATCTGCAACCAACGACGTTTGCTGAGTTCGATCACCCTTTGACGGCCAAAGAGACCCTGTCTTCAGCCACAGGCGTAAGCACTGCTGCTCAGCCCGTTGTAATGAAGCCCTTCTCCATAGATATGACTTCTCTTCCTTCACTGACTTGTTCCTCATGAAACGTCTCTGCAGCCGACGATGTTGGCGGAGCCCGGTCATCCTGCGACATCCGAGACCCTGCCTCCAGTCACAGACGTAAGCAATGCTGCTCAGCCTGCCGTAGTAAAGTCCTCCCAGTGGCGTACCAACTTGTTTCTGAGGGGGGGGGGGGGTCAAACCAAACCCCCCTACCCCCCCCCCCCCCCACAGAGCTGGGGGGCTGTGCCCTTGGTATCCTTTGGGCGCCGCAGGCCAGTGTTTTTCCTGCCCAGTGGCGGCTGTTTCAGGGGGGGGGGGGGCAAAACACATGCCTTGCCCCCCCCCCCCCCCCATTCTGAGAGCTGGGGGTGCAAACACCCTTTTGGTTCGCCCATGAGTCCTTCTACATAAAAATGGTTTCCTTTTCTTCAATTAATTGTTTGCGTGAGAATTATCTGCAGCCGACGACGTTTGCGGGGTCCGTCATCATTTGACGGCCACAGTGAGCCTGCGTCTAGTCACAGACGTAAGCAACGCTGCTCAACCCGAGGTAATCAAGAAATTCTACAAGAGATGACTTACTCTCCTTCAATGACTTGTTCTTCGGGAAACATCTCTACAGCCGACACCTCTTGTGGCGTCTGGTCCTCCTATGACGGCCACTGGGTCTCAGCCATTATTCACGATTCTAAGAAATACTTCCCAGCCCACGGTGAGGTCCAAGTATAAAGTTGTATTTAGTTTAGACGCCTTTGTTTGCTCACTGACCTAAGTCGCTCCAACGTCTCTGCAGCTGATATCATTAACGCTGCCAACAAGTGTGCTTGCTGTGCCTGGTTCTGGTTCTTCCACTCTCACACTCCCCAAGCAGAGTCTTTCTACTTAAACTGCCACGGTTATTGAATATAGCCAAATCGTTCCAGCAACCTATATAACCTGCGGGCGAGGCAATAGCAGCGAGGACAGTATGCTCAACCGCTGTCTGCTTCTTTCGCATTTCTTTGTGTCCGTCGCTGTTCCTGTGTTCAATGCTACTGCGGCGCACTGTTACCAGCTACTGCCGGCCTTTCCTGTTTCGTCAACTGCCCCTTGTTGCGTGGTCGACCCGGCTTGTTCGTGCACGGACTTCCTTGCCAGTGGAATTGAGGGTGTTCATGGTTTCCTTAACGGCCTACAAACCGTGAATCTGCAAGTCACCCCCTTCGGTGATGTCTTCCTGGATCGTCCAATCATCGAAAAGCCCAGTTCTGTGATGTCGGTTAACAAGGATAGAAAAGCTTCATCTTTCCTCTTCAGTGGGCGAGGCAATAGCAGCGAGGACAGTATGCTCAACCGCTGTTTGCTTCTTTCGCAGGTATGATACCTTCAGAACGCTCATTGTGTACGGTCCGATAATCGCTTTTTACTGCTATTTCCTCGCCCACGTGGTTACGATCACGGTATTTGTTGTTTTGTTGACCTGTGCTCTCAGCTGGTGTATTGCATTAATGGCCTTCTCCTGAGTGGAGACGTTGAAGCGAATCCAGGACCACCCAAAAAAACAGCAAAAAACAAAACAAGATAACATTGTTTCTAAGTCCTGTTCCACTAACAGCTCGGTTTCAGGGGACTTGAGGCCTGCTAATTCGGGTGAGAGCGATAATGACGGAGGACATATCGAGAGACAACCCACAGTTTCGGATATGTTTGCTGAATTGCTGGCTGGCCAGAAAAAGATGGCTCAGGACATAGCTGAAATCAAATTATTCCATCAGTCAGTTAACTCCCGATTTGACGCTCTTGAAGCACGAGTGGCTGCCCTTGAGTCGTCTACGGCCACGCCAAGTAGTGCCGAAACTCCCAAACTACGCGTCTGAAGCGCGTCAGGCGCCGCCATCTTGGGTCCGCGCGCAGATGGAAGAGCGACTGTAGCTGAGCCAAGCCGAGCTCTAGCCGTCGCCTGCGCCAGCTGCCGTAGCCGCAACTGTGGCAGCGAATCAAAGTGTGTTGTTCGTATCTCGACATAAGAAGGAAAAAGTCATGCTGAGCGACAGACTTCAGCGTGCGCGCGCAGTAAACAGTAAAACGGCAGCAGGCAGCGGATCGCTGGACCCAAGATGGTGGCGTTGAAAAAACGCGATGATGATGATAGCGACTCACGTGACTGCCACTGTCCAAAGATGCCGCAGTGAACCAGAATATTGTTGGATAGAGCGACTGTATTGTGGGCAAAACGCCAAAGAAAAGGAATGCGGTACTCTGAAAGCGTAGCTTATTTAGTGACTCTAACGCCAAGCGTCCCTTGTGCATCTTGTGACAATCTGCTTATAGAACTTAAGTCATTGTCTGGCGTGGTAGACAGACTCGTCTCGTGGAATGACGACATGGAAAACCGTTCGCGCAGAAATAATCTAATCCTGCATGGCTTCATGGAAAGGGCAGACGAAACTAGTGAGTCATTACTTTCTAACATATCAGAAATATTCTCGGATAAACTGAATATTAACTGCCCACATATTGAAATGTGCCATAAAATAGGTCGAAAACACGACGATCGTTCACGTCCTGTCATTATGAAACTCCTTGATCTCCGCATAAAAATGGAAGTATTGAAAAATCCTTTCAAGCTCAAGGGTTCAAATATTCGTATATCGGAAGACTTCTCTGTTCATGTCCGTTCTGTTCGAAAGAAAATATGGGATGCATCGGCCTCTTTCCGCGACAGTGGCTCCACCGTCCGCCTTTGATGTGATCATGTGTTCATTAATAATGAGCGATATAATTGGGATGATAAAACTAACACTCTGGTTAAGTGTTCCAACTACACCGCCCAGGCTGCGACCACCGCGCCATCTACTGCTGGTCGTTGACTCGGCCGCGGTTTAAAAGACGGTTTTAAGTGACAATCTTTGTGTCTTGAATGTTAACGCCAGAAGTTTAGTAAATAAGTTCCCTGATTTTCTGTCACTAATTTCTTCACACTCTGCTCAGATTATTGGAGTCACGTAAACATGGTTACATGATGGCATATGACACCTAAATTACACCCTCTGGTTTCTGCGTGGTTAGAGGTGACAGGAAGTACGGGCGTGGCGGTGGCGTCGCACTCGTTTTAAAGACTAATATTAAATTTTCAGTAATACAGGGTCTTCCCCAGATTTAATCAGTGTGGTAAAAACTTAATGTGAAAAATATGTCTTTAGTTGTTGGCGTTGTCCACCACCCTCCCGGCTCTCCCATTGATCAGTTACACGCTTTATGTGACTTTATGTACGAGCATAACCTGTCTTCTTCCAATTTGATATTAATGGGTGATTTTAATTTACCTGGCATCCAGTGGTCGTCTTTTTCGCTATCTGGTCCTGACGTTCAAATATGTAGAGAGTTAGTGAACATTTCGTTGTCATTTGGTTTAAAACAGATTATTCAGGAGAGCACGAGAGAGTCGTCAGTTTTATATTTGGTCTTTCTTAGTATACCTCTTCTAGAAAACCGTTTTGAATGTGAAGTCGTTGACGGTATATCAGATCATAAGGCAGTCTTTGTTTCTTTCGCTTATTCTGTTCCTAAAACACGTTTTGTTTACCACACTTTTCCTGATTTTAACCGTGCCGATGACGTGTCTATAATTGACTCATTAAGCTATTCCTTTGAAGTGTTTGAACAACTTAGTATTTCCAGTGACGTGAATGTAATCGTTACATTTTTTGAAGACTTGATTAAATCGTGTATCCAGCAATTTGTGCCACTCAAGACTAAAAAACAAATAACATTGTCACTTCTTGGATAACAAGGGAATTATTGCATTTATCGCGAGGTGTCGGCAGAGTGCGGCGTGGAAAACGTTGCGCTGACCCTGTAAAGACTGCTCCGTTTATTCAAGCTAAGCAGGAACTCCGACTTAAAACTAATTCCGCGAAAGACTTCTATTTTCGAGTTACATTGCAAAACTTAGTAAAAAGCAACCCTCGAAAATTCTGGAAATCTATTTTACCAGGCAGCACGACTTCAAACTCGTTTATAATTAACGACGTAACTACCTTGGACGCGCTGACAATCGCTACAGCGTTCAATACATACTTTCAGTCAGTATTTACCGTTGATAATTTCGAAATTCCTAATTTTACTCATGTTTCGCAGCCTGCGGTTTACGACATAGATGTGAACGTTCGGGGTGTACTAAACCTGATTTTGAAGTTAGATATAAAAAACGTCCCGGTCCTGATGACATTCCTAATTCTTTTATTGTCCGGTACTCCTTTTGATGCAGTCGATATTTCACGGGTATTTTTCAGAAATCACTGTCAACGGCCACAGTTCCTTTATCTTGGAAACTCGCAAAAATCATTCCCGTATACAAATCTGGCAACTCACAATCACTGTCAAACTACAGACCAATTTCTATAACGTCACATTCATGCAAATTATTGGAAAATATAGTCATCAGGCATGTAATGAAGTTTCTCGAAACTAACAATATTTTATTCGATTTCCAACATGGTTTTTGACGAGGTTATAGTACTATGACACAACTAACAGAATTTGTTCATGATATCGGTCAGTCTCTTGATATCGGTAATCAAGTTGGTGCGATATTTATAGATTTGTCAGAGGCTTTCGACACAGTTCCTTATTCTAAACTTCTACACAAGCTTAACCTAATTCTGAATAATCATCACCTGGTCAACTGGATATCTAGTTTTCTTTCTCGTCGGTCACAGTTTGTTTAGTTTAACTCATCCAAATCTAGTACAGTTGATGTATCATCAGGTGTTCCACAAGGATCATTTCTTAGACCGCTACTCTTCTTTTATACATCAATGATTTGCCAGGCTATATTTTCACTAAGATACGACTTTACGCTGACGACTGCGTACTATATCATGTGATAAAATCCTCCAATGACCATATAACTCTTAACAATTTTTTGTGAATGTTTGCACGTGGTGTAAAACCTGGCAAATGAACCTGAACATTCGTAAAACCGATTTATGACCTCCTCTAGGCGTTCATCACCTTCTGTGTTTAATTATTCATTTGACGGGTTATGCCTAGAAAGAGTTTTTGAATATAAATATCTTGGCCTCCTTTTCACACCAGATTTATCTTGGTCTAAGCACATTGATACGACATGTAACAAATCTCTTAAGAGACTTGGATACCTGCGGCGTACCTTACGTGTGGCACCTCTAAATACTAAGCTTTTAACTTTTAAAACTTTGATTCGATCGATCCTCGAATATGGTTGTATTATTTGGTTTCCCTAGAAACAGTCTGATATAAATAAAGTCGAACCAGTTCAAAAGAAATCGGTACGTTTTATTTGTCGTCGGCATGACAGAAACCTTTCTTCTTCTTCTAACCTTCCCGTGTTAGACCTAAGACTTCTTTCTGAGCGTCGGGATATTGAGTGCCTAAAGTCTTTGTATTTCATGATCAACTCATCACGTTTTGACTCTTAAAGGGCCTCTGACACGCCAAAAAAAAATTTTTTTTTTCATGCTAAACGTTGCAATGGCATATCAGGACATTACAAAAAAATTGTTTCACTATAGAGTTGCGTTGTTTTTTTTATAAAAAATAGAAATACGAGGCCCAATTCAAAGTTCCCGCCGTGCACTGTGACGTAACAGTGTACCGCAAGGTGTCGGGGCGGTCAGAAAGGAGGCATCGAGCTACGTCACTAATAGTGGGTTAACCGGAAGTCGCGTGAGTTTCACTCCTCGTGCTCTCCGCGACCGCGCCTAAGACTTTTTTTTTTCGTTTTATTATTCTGCTCTTCGTACGAGCCATCGTACAAAACAAAGTTTCAGTTCCACTAGCTCTTTATCCCTGCACCGTTGATTAGTTTGCGTGCTGTAAAATTTGAGGACGAAGAGTCAGTGGATCGACGTGATGGAGGTCAATGATGAAAGCGTTGCGAGTACAAGCCAGTGTACGAGTGCATGCCGTCAGTCCGATGATACAAGGCTATACTGGGCGCAAAACAAGCTATCAAGTTTTGAAAAAACAATTTAGAACGCTCGCAGAAATTAGGATTGCTAGCATAAGACACGCCTGATAGCATTGCTGAAGGTTGAGACACCGAGGTCGTTGAATCATCGGATACTCTCCAGGCTGTAGATGCCTGCCGTCTAAAGAATACGAACTGGTGAGTGTACCAAACGTCGAGCACAAAGTACGTATTTTGTCTAGAACATGAGTAGAACTTGTTTACTGGGTGCTCATGCGGCCGATGTATGTCTCTCAGAAATGCATGCAGTGTGATCTCTTCTTCAGTTGCTGAAATACCGGGACAGTCCCTCACACAGCACCTTATAGGCATTGTAGTTGATCACGTCAATTCACTGACTCCGCTTCTTCTACCTTTACAGCAACATTAAGCGATGAAAAGCAAATAAAAGAAACCTTGTCTGCTTGGATCGCTCGTGGAGGTGCGGAGAATAACAAAAATATTTTAAAAATATTACACGCGCTCGCGGTAAGCACGAGGAGGAATACAACTCACGTGACTTCCCGCGATGCCTCCCTTCTGACCGCCCCGACACCTTGCGGTACACTGTTTCGTCACAGTGCACGGCGGGAACTTTGAATTGAGCCTCGTATTTCTATTTTTTATAAAAAAAACTACGCAACTCTATAGTGAAACAATTTTTTTGTAATGTCCTGATATGCCATTAAAACGTTTAGCATGAAAAAAAAATTTTTTTTTGGCGTGTCAGAGGCCCTTTAAGATGGCTACATAAAGTTTCTCAAGCCAACTGCAACTAGGAGCCACCACGAATTAAACATTTTACCTTTTCATCCTCCTACAGATATGTTTAAATACAGTTTTTTTCCTCACACCATTGAATGCTGGAATTTGCTACAAGGAAACATCCGATAACTACAACCAGATGAATTTCTGTGTGCCGTTGACAGTGGTCCATAGTGATGTCTGGACAATCTGTCTATATTTATACATACAGCAGCCCCACTGGGGCTGCTGTGTGTAAAAATAAATAAAATAAATAAATAAATAAGTTATCATGTTATGCGATAATGTCGCTTTGTGAGATTTGTTTTTTTAGCCTTACATTGAACATTTTAGTGTCATGGTTATAATAATTTAACAAAGCTTGAATTCTTCTTGCAGAGCACATCACCACATTTGATGAGCCAGCTCAAGGAGAGAATTGCACAACTTTAACGGTAGAGCAGACTGCTAAAACGCCAAAATCTCTCCTAAAACGTTCAACGACAAACCTTAAATCGAACCTGCGGGGCCTGTTTTAGAACGACCAAATTCTCTTCCTTTCGCGGCGTGGAAAGACTCATGTCAAATGGTCACCACAGACAATCATAGATTCCCACCAGGCTCATTTTTTCCTGTGGAGCCACCGGCTACAATGTGCTTTGTTTAAAAAAAATGGCCATACACATCAACAAGGACGCTGAGACGGCGATTAGAAGGTTAGCGGTATAATATTGTAACAGACCTCTTTTAGTTAATTGACCCATCAAGAGCGTAGTGGAAAATACATGTGAAGCTATCAAATTTTATGTTTTCAGGAGCAGCATTTCTTATACTATGCCACGGGAAATCTGCATAAGAATACCTAAAATGTTTTTAAGTAAAAAAAAATACCGTTATTTTTAAGTTTAAAGTGACAATGCAGAACTTTGGGTGGAATCCAACAAGACAAGCTTACGTACTGCACACTCAAATATTTCTCTAAATACAATTTTGTTTTTGCATTCTGGGTTTAAGGTTTGGTTGCAATGATGGGGCGTTCCTGCATACTCTAAGCATCAACTTTGAACTCGGCGTACTGGGCGAGGTCTGCGCACTACTCAAACCTGAAGTCTTCCATCTCCGTGAAAAGGACCGCAAGTTCGTACTCATTCTAAACGAGATGGCAAAACAAGAAATGTTGGAGTACGACACTTCGACACCTTCGGGTTGACCCCATCTGAGGGTGGACGACGTTGACAGTTCCTGAGGTGCCTAAGAACAGTTTGAGTAAGGCCACTCACGACCTCGTTTTTATGCTTTGAGGGGCCTCATCAAGTTGGAAACAGCTGGTAGCATACCACTACACAGGTTGGTAACTCATCTCAAGTGGCATGCGAGCAAGCTTCTTATCTTCCTTATATTTGTGATTCTACCACATTCAGTGTTTCAGGTATTTGTTTTTTTAGACCATTCAGTAATTTATCTAGTGCGGAGTGGCCAGAGAGGTACTAGTGTAGTGCTTTAAATACTTTTTATAGATATATTCGGTGACGGGGAATTGTATTTTCACGGTACGCATGGTGTATTTTTATTTTAAAATGGTAATTTCACTGGACGTTATGTCTGTCAGAGTATGATTGAGCTATAAATGGTAAAGTTTGTGTGCTCCCTAGTTACATTAACGTATAAAATTTCCTTTTGTTGAAACACTATACCCAGTAATGCTTCCCAAACCACAGCTGCAACTGCTCATTTTTGAATGTTTAAAGAGCTCTACTTCTAATGTTTCCGATGTTACAGGATCAAAGAAGACTGCAGTGTCACCAGTCACATCTACCGTAACATCGGCTAGAAACCTGAAATTAAAATTGAGGTATGCTAGTTTGTTTTTGTACTCCCCATATTTTTCTGTTTTGTTGTGTTATACAAAATGTTTCTCAAACGTGATTCAAATCGGGCCTGCGAAAAGTGCGCATCCCACGAAAAAAGGGTCATTGTGACATTGGTATTTGGCAAAGGGCTCATTTGAAGAAATTGATAGCGTTCAGTATAATTAGTTTAAAAAATAATTTCGAGAAATTTGTTTTTTAATTATTAAGTTTAAAGGTATGATGAGAACTAATTTTTATAAACATAAAAGGCACATACAGCATTTTACGACTTTCTAAGAAAAAAAAGGCTAATTTGAATGCTTTACTGGGTTTTGGTTTCCTATCGAAGAGCAGTCTTTGTGCCAGCGATCTGCATGCCCTCCGGTCACCGAGGCGCGCGGTGCATTTGAGCCACACTTCCTTCCTTCCTACGATTGAGGCAAGACGTTGGATGCGTGCATCGGCCACCGAATCGCAGACCGCTGGCGCACATATAGTACTCGGATAGTAAATCAAAACCTAGAAATGTATTCAAATTGACCTTTTTTTGTTCAGAACGCTGTACAATGCTGTACGTAGCTGAGGTCTTTCTAAAATTATTTGATCTAGTCGTTTTCGGTTTTAAAAAGCTAATTAATCTAAATTAATTAATAGACTAACTAGTCTGAACATTATTATTTTTTTTCAAATGGCCCATTGGCAGATACCAATACTACATTAACCTTTTTTGTGTGTGTGTGAAGTGCATACTTTTTGCAGGAACGATTTGTCTCACGTTTTGAGAAACTCCCTGTATACTCAGCTCACGGAATGTTTAATATTCTGTACAATCAGATAAAAGTGAGCTTGCAAATCTTAAATTTAGATGTTTTCAAAAAGTTGGCTAACCTTTAACGTAGAAGTGAAATAAAACTAACCTTTCCATTTTAACAAATAAAACTACCAGAAGTGCCTATCGTAGTCATGGACTGGATGACTACGATAGGTACTTAAGCAATAAAAGGGCACCTACTTCAAGCACGCGAGCTCCTGCTCGAGCTTGCGGGCTATCGCTTTGTGATTTTAGAGGGGCATTGCAATGATATTAACGTTAAAAGAATGTGCACTTTGTATTTTTTGCATTTTTATTCTTGGTACAAGTGCTCAAGTGAGACATAATGCATCACTTTTCTCCTAAATAGCGCTATTTCCCTGGGTAATCGCAAAGGAAAAAAAAAATGAAAGCCGTTTACAACTCCCTGTAACGCCGAATTAGAGCGCAGCTCTTGAGGAGGGGGGAAGGTGCGGAGGGGGGGGGGTCACGTGACCTCGGGGGGTGGGGGGGGGAGGGTCACTTGACCAGGTGGGCCACGTGACCTGGGGGGCCACGTGACCTCGGGGGGGGGGGGGGGTCACGTGACCTCGGGGGTCACGTGACCTTGGGGAGGGTCATGTGACCTTGAGGTTACGCCGACGCCGACGCCGACGGCGACGCCGACGCCGCTCAAGCCGGAAACGGGCGCCTAAGAGTTGAGCTCTAAAAGCTCATTATTCCCTGATCTGCAGCCGCAAATAGAGATCATGAGAACCAAGGTGTAAAATCAGGAGTAACAACAAGGCGGAAGTCAACAAAACCGTTGCCTCTCCGTTGCTAACCCTCACCTTCCCCCCCCCCCCCCCCCCCCCCCCTCCCTCCAGACCCGTCAACCCCGTGGCGAACCGTTTTTTGTCTTGATCGCTTGCCGCGACGTTCGGCGGTGCTAATTTTTGAAAAGTCTAGTCTCGGAGAGAGTGCTGGGTGCCCTGGAGACAGAACACAACAGGAAACTATGCAGTACCTGCCTTGACTTCACCCTGAAGATGGTGTGAGAGTTGAGGGTTACGCCGACCTTCGACTTCTTTCATTTTTAAAGTAAAAACTAGCGCACGGAATAA
Source organism: Ixodes persulcatus (assembly GCA_013358835.2). Taxonomy (NCBI): domain Eukaryota; kingdom Metazoa; phylum Arthropoda; class Arachnida; order Ixodida; family Ixodidae; genus Ixodes; species Ixodes persulcatus. Next base: position 273,779 of record JABSTQ010011335.1, on the reverse strand, counting down.
AATATGGTTTCATGTTCTTCGTTCTATGGATGGCGGGTAATCACACCAAAAATTGTAAAGAAGTCTGAAAATCGTTGCATTTCCCCTTTAAGTGACACCATTGCATCACCAGGTACAGCTTGATCATTGATGCAGTTGCGTTAAGAAGTGAGTCAAATATCTGCAAGATGTATTTTTAGTTCTCGTGACCAGCTCAATGGTGATAGTCCTTAGTGTTCCCACTAAATAACTTAAGCAACACTTTGTCGGTCTCGTCTGTCATTTTTTCTTACCATGACATCCTCTAGCAATGCTTTTACATGTGAATCCAAAAATCCACAAATATAAAAAAACACACAGGCAGAAGGAAGACACAGATACATCAGTGGCTATCACCTGTCATTTTAGATTACTTCAAAATACACATACGTACAAGAAGGAACAGGATACGCCTTTGCCAAGTCATTCCATACCGCATTGTAAAAAATGTCCTCAGTTTGCCATCGGAAATAGTAAGTGACTCAGCACTAATGCAAATGTGAGTACCCAATATAAACGAATTTGTCTGGCCAACCTGTGGAGATGTTTTGGCCCATATTTTTATGTTCCTAAACTTAGAGGCACAACTTCGCCTGCTGTGATGATCATCTACAAGCCTCCAATGACAGTGCAATATGATATGGTTTTATGAAGGCAACTCCTGCCTCGGTTTTTGTCTTACTTTTTATATAGTCCGTATCTTGGAGTAAAGGAAATAGTCAGTCCCGTCTGAATGTCGTCGTGCTTTTAAATTATCTGTAACATGCACCTACTCTCCCAACTACAATCATTTTGACATGCATGCAGTAAATTTCACATAAATGTAGCCTCTCCACTGGTTTTGTGCGTGCTAAATTAGATTATCGTGATTCAGGTAAAAATGGCATCACGGCACCGATCAAGTTCTTCTCCTGGGAACTCTCTTTCACGTCCCCACGCAGCTGGTCATGTGGCGTAAAAATCCGTTATTATATTCTGGTTGTGAAATCTGCAGAGATCAGCAAACGGCCCCGGGGCTGCATGGCTCGCATTTGAGGTTGAGATCTGGAAAAACCTGCATCAAATTCCAATCCTGTCATTGACGGTAATAAAATTATTTCTACGAATAATTTCCGCGCATGCAAACTAACCAAAATTGTGTATGTGCTCGACAATATTAGTGCAAATAATATACATTTTGTATTGCCATTTTAAGCGCTGCCATTTTTTTTTTTTGGGGGGGGGGGATATAATGACCAACCCTATCATCCTCGAGCAACCATCTGACACGCGGATTTTGAAACATGTGCAGCGTTTAGCACTTCAGACTGCTCACAACACTCTGCCGTCGGAACAAAACATAGAGGTGGGTCCGACATCAAAGTTAATTCGTATATGTTTATATACGAATTTATAAGTTCATTGCACATATTACATCTCATGGTTATTAGATGTTTTAGACAATACAGCGAGCTCTCCAAACGAAAACGGAAAACAAATGCTTAAAAATAGTTTCTTTCAAAAACTTTATATTGAAATGTGTACTTTTATAATTTTGTATCTTACCTAAAGGACATTGTCCAGGATAGCAATTTGATTATAACGATATTTGGCTTGTAGATATTTGTTTAAGCTTTTATTTTATATTTACTTAATGTGACAGAATTGATTAAATTTAAAATGAAATAAATTCAAAAAAATAGTTTTCCTTATTCGCGTTAGCCTATTATTAAACATGGACCCATTTAACCTCGCCTCCAACTGATCAAACCACCAACCGCTGACCCACAATCCCGCCTCGTCACGTCAAGGGGGGCCTCCTGGTACTCTCTCCAACCGAACTGCCCATCAAACCGAGGGCGCGGCGGGAAGCAAGCCGGCTGTCGTCTGCCTTGGGACATCTGCTCCCCACACGATGCGATTACGGGTTCACACACTCCTCGCATTGCTCACTTACGAAGCAATCTCCGAACTCGCATCGGGGGGAAGGGTAAGCACCGCCGTACTCCGTTTTTAAAATTACTATGGACCGCAGCGGACGCTACGAGCTGTCTCCAACCAATCCAGCGCTGCGAACGTAGCACGTGACTAAGCGCGCCCCCGCGCTTCGCTACGCCTCATCCCGAAGGCCACGTGACACTTGCAATGGCACGGGATCGGCTCCGATAGCTCGTAACGTTCACGGTAGTCCAACGCAAGGTATAAGGTAGTATAACGAAAGAAGAAGGAAAAAAATACCATCCGTCGGCACGCCGGCATTTCAGACGTCACGTTACTCGATTACCACTGCCAGAAGCTCATTAACGGGTCGAGTTCTCATTGAACGGTTTGGGTACTTTAAGCGGCGCCAAGGTCACGAGCTTTCTCGAGGTCCCCCTCTCTCCCGAAAAAATATTGATCTTCTGGGAGCCCCCCGCGTATATCGAACCTCTTGCGCCTGTCCTCGAGGCAATTCAATTTTGAACCCATTCTTCACGCCTCCAGCGATTTCCGCCTGGAGGGCCGAGTCGGCCGTCTAATTGGGTTGCCTGATTGGGGACCCGGGCCGGCTTGTTCGGCGGAGGAGTCAAAAATGGGGCCTCGGAAATTTCACAGGCGCTCTTCTTCGGTCGAATCGAATATTTTAAAAGAAACGGCTCGACTCTCCCCCACTACGAGGCGCGGCTCGCAGTCACCTGTGGGCTGAACTGAAATATAGGATCGCTGTAAGGATTGAACATGGCGGATAATAACTGTGTCGTGTGTGTCTTTACACAGCCATAAGTTAGTCAGCCCCAATGGGCGTCTGGTGTCTCAGATGTTCATGAGCAGTTTAGCCAATGCAGTACAGCCGCTGGCCTTTGGGTCTTTAACGTGAACCGCGCAGTAGTGATGCACGACCGCACGCCGGTACGATGCTCGTCAGATGGAGATATTCAGGGATGAGGATCGAAGACAGAATTCTTGGGTTCTGCAGCGCTAGCTTTAGCTTCACGTACTCCGAGCTGGTGTCGTACTAGCTCACTCGGCCACCGATCCCCCAATGTGGTGAAGGGTGTGCTTGAATACACTCAAAAAAGCGGTTCCACTTAGTAGGAAGAGTAAGCCAATGTTAACTTCCCTCGCGGCATACTTTAAAAAAAGCAGCGGCTATCTTTATACCTGTTACGTATACATAGTTCTCACGGACGTCAAAGCCGGGGCTTATGGGATATGTTAGCACCATTACCAGGTTCTTATATTGTTCCGATTTTGGGATCGGCGGCGGCAACGTTGGCCGCTGCTGCATTGGCTGCGTCGCTACGGCGTTTGCGGCACTCACAGTGCACGTTTCTTTCTTCTCGTGTAGGGTCGCGGTCGCAGTGGCACAGTCATGCCGATGTGCGTGATGTTCGGCTGCCGAAGCAGAAGCAAGTGCTCTGCACAGCAGAGTAACACAGAGCCAAATTTAGGGCTGCACCGTTTGCCAAAGGTGATAACGCGACAGTGTCTGCGTACAGAGTTGCTGTCCGAGAAACGCCGAAGCATCTGGCTTGCTCGCATACATCAGAAGTGTCCATGTCTGCGGTCGTCACTGCATCACCGGTAAGAAAAACGTTGATAAACAGTACGTGGATTGCTGCATGCTTCTGTTTGTACCCTGTGCGCATTGACATAGCAGCCGAGGCAGTGTTTGGTGTCTGGTATCGCTACGCTTGGTATGCTTTCACCATTCTCGCAGCGTTTCTCTAATTGCGTAGTGTTTGTAGCATACATGTGTCGATGGTGCTGCGGCGGAGGCACCGAGTTTACTCAGCTAAGATACTGCGAATTTTAATGCGGCAAGTACGGGCACATCTCTTCGTTTGCTGGCAAACCTTCGGCTCTTCGGCTCTCATAAAGAAGCTTGTTCTATTTTTTGCCAACTCGCCTCGCTGAGCACGACGATACGCTCCGATGAGAGACGCGTCGCTGTCAGGCTCATCACCACCCCTCGTGAAATAGTTATGGGCATCCATGGCCTTGAAGGCCTTCATCTGTTGCAGCGACACGTAGTTCGTCGGCAAAACCAGGTAGTTAATTATGTCCACGTGCGTCTTGGCTGGCTGCACGTCCGCATCTGGTGTGGTGTCCGCGCCTACACGTACCGTGTACGGATCAACTCCGTCGCAGATCTTCACTTTAGACTCACGCCGAGCCTGTGTGGGGCCCACAAGCTCTTTTAAATAGGAAGGGCAGAACTCATGGCGAATGGCTTTCGCCATCGCGCGGTACGGGCGATACAAATTTCGTAGAGAAGGAGCAATCGAGCGGCCGCGCATGCGGCGGCGGCAGCGACCGCGTCATGCTTCTTAGTACCTGGCAATGGCGGCCGGCGGGCGGGAGTAGAGAAAGTGACGTCACGTGGGAACTATGTATAGTGTGTAACCATTTTTTTTAAGTTTCTATCGCATATAGGTACGCGTAAACAATTATATAAGCAAGTAGAACGACTCGACGGGAGAAAAGAAAAGTTATATAAACGCTAATAGGACGATGGAGACACCTGAGAGTTCTTTCGCTTTCTTATTGCTTTTTAGAGCGCAGCTCTTAGGCGCCCGTTTCCGGCTTGAGCGGCGTCGCCGTCGCCGTCGGCGTCGCCGTAGCCGTCGGCGTAACCGCGCGGTGCATGATGGGTAAATTTCCCCGCTAAATGTAGCGGGAAATTTCCCCGCTATATTTAGCGGAACAATTTCCCCGCTAAATCTAGCGGAAAATTTTCCCCGCTAAGTCTAGCGGAACATTTTCTTCGCTAAATTCAGCGGAAAATTTCCCTGTTAAATCAAGCGGAAAATTTTACCCGCTAAATTTAGCGGAAACATTTCCCTGCTAAATTTAGCGGGAAATGTTTTCCTAAATGGGACTCGAGCAGGAGAGGAGGAGGGCCATAGCCCCCTCTTCGTACCTTCCCCTCCTCCTCCTCAAGAGCTGCACTCTAATTCGGCGTTACAGGGAGTTGTAAACGGCTTTCATTTTTTTTTTTTGTCCCATTTTATTCTGTCTACACCATCTTGAAATGTAATTTGTTGAATGAAGTTAACAGGTTGCTTCTGCGCGTGATACTGAAAGAGAATAAAGGCTCGTTGATATATCGGAATGATCACGGCGGCACGCTATAGCAGGGATCTCAAACACGCGGCCAGCGTAGCTCTTGTCAGCGGCCCACTCCCCGAATTCCAGTCTGTGCCCCCACCCCTCCCCTTTCCCTTTCACTTTGCTCAACTGTATCAATCTTTGAATCTTCGTATCAACGTTAAAGAAAAATATAAGCCACAGGGGGGACAAAAGCCATGTTTGGGGTTTTGTCTCCCTTTTCTGGTTTGGGGCGGAGCTCTATCTAGGCCACAGTCAAGCATTGCGCCAAGAGGGCATAGTGACATCACTGAAACCAAAAAGTTATGATTCAGAAAGACGTGGTAACACTGGAGCGAGGGGACAAAAAAGGACGTACAAACACAAAACTCCGAACGCAGCAAAAAAAAATATTTTACAGAACACCTCCTTAATCAGCTCGCCTGCCTACTTGCTTTAACTTCAATGATTCAGATACTATTGAAACACTAGTTCAGAAAAATTTCCGGTTCTTCATCGGTCCGCCTAATATTTCGACTTATTGGCGCTGGTGTCATGCTCCGTTGCAAGATATTTCACTATTGCTACAGTTTTGCTACGGCAGTTCTAACGGAAACAACGAAGCTCTGTGGTGGAGGTTGCAATGTCGTTGGCAAAGCCATCTACGAAGCGCAAAATTGAAGACGAGAAGCGGTTGTTTCAAGAGCGGTAGGAACTCGCCTACTTTTTCACAGAATCGCGGGACGAAGTGTTGTGTTTGATTTGCCAGGAGGCTTTTTCTGTACAAAAAGGAGTATAACGTCCGACGACACTTCAAGTCATGCCATGGCGAGAAGTATGATGCGCTTTCTTGAAAAATTCGTGAGGACGCGGTTTTTTTTTTTTTTTTTTTCAACGTAAGACGTTGCAAGGAAAGCAGCAAGACCAGTTCCAGAAATCCAGCCAAACAAGCGACGAAACGATAAGAGCGAGCTTTATTGTCTCTGAGCTTCTTGCAAAATCCTCAAAACCGTTCAGCGATGGCTTGTTCATCAAAAAGTTATTGCTAGAAGTTTCCGACACTGTATATCCAACCATAAAGAAGACCTTTGAGAAAATAGGCCTATCGCCAAACACTGTGGTTGAAAGGATTAACGAGATCAGTGACGTCATTAAAATATCCTTGATGACCCTCTGCCATGCCTTCGACGTATTTTCAATCGCTGTCGACGAGAGCACTGATGTCACAGACAACACTCAGTGCCCCTATTTTGTAAGGGGCGTAGACAAAAATTTAAACGTTACGGAGGAACTCTCGAATGTCCTGCCGGTGAAGGGAACGACCACAGGAGCGGACGCCATTTCCGTCATCAAAAAAGATGTTGAGTTCGCCCGACTGCCATGAGAAAAGCTGGTTTGCCTTGCAACCGACAGTGCGCCATCAATTGTGGGGAGAAAAAACCGGCTTGTCGGACGACTGAGGAAGAAACTCGCGGAACTTTGTATCGTTAAGCAGTTTGCAGCATGCTCTGCATCCTTCATTGAGAGGCACTGTGCTGCAAGTCGCTGCAAATGAAGAGCGTCATGAATATTGTAGTCGGCGCACTCAACTTCATTCGTTCAAGAGCACTAAACCACCGCGACTTCGTCTCTCTTTTGGAGGTGGCTTGTAGCGAGCATGGTGAGCTTCGCGAAAAGATCCTTAAACTTTTTTTTTTTTTTTTATCAGCGAGAAGACATTGACGTTTTTCTTGTAGAGGAGGAACAAAGTCATTGCCGAGCTGTCAGACGCGAAGTGGCTTCTCTCCCTTGCATTCCTCACTGACATAACTGACCACCTGAACTGTTTCAACGTAAAACTTCAAGGGGAGCGGGAAATTATCACCACAATTTATAACGACATTTGGGCATTCCAATGCAAGCTGCAGCTCTGGGAGCGGCAAACAGAATAGCAACAACTTGATAACTTCCCAACGCTGAAGTCGCTGGGCACATGGATCAAAACACTTGCGGTATCTTTTCTTAGCTTCTCCGTAGTCTAAAAAACAAAATTGATGAGCGATTTCAAGACGTAAGCAGCCTCCCAAGGACTTCGAAGTTTTATTGTTGCCCTTTTTGGTGCGGGCAGATGACGTCGATTCAAAGCTCCAGATGGAACCTCTATGGCTGCAGGCTGACACCACACTGAGGCAAACGTTTCAGGACGTGGGAGTGCCACAGTTTTACAAGTTTCTAGACGAAGCATGCTTCCCGGCTCTACGTCAACAAGCAGCGAGGATCATCGCCATGTTTAGGAGCACCTAGCTTTGCGAGCACCTTTTCTTCTTGCTGAAGCTGAACAAGCCAACACTTAGGTCAAGAATAACAGATGGACATCTGCGATCGATCTGCGCTCTCTTCGGAGTCGCAGCGGGGGGCGGCGGGTGTATCACTGGGGCGCGTGTTAACGCACCCGGCCTCCTCCCGTTGATGACGCTACGCGGCGACAGTCTGTGGATGGCTCATTAAAAGATATTAACCCACCTGGCCCACCCGTACACGACGCTTCGCAGCGCCCTGCTGGCGGCCTAAGCCCCGCCGTCCACTGCACCTTCGGAAAGGGACACCAGCGAAGTGGCCACATAATTTGACCAAAAATGTTATTTTTCTTTTTTTTTAACCAAAATAAGCAAAGCTTATTTTTTTTATTGTAGACGTTTGCCTTATCCTTCAAACTCTGTAGTGAATCGCAGCGCAATACGCCGAAAATTCAATTTTTGCGGGCCGTCTAATTTGCCTTAAAAGCGTTAGTTAACATGCTGTTTGCCACCGAAGTGTAGGAACGTCCTTCACTTTTCGCGCCTATAGCTCCAGTAGCTACGATCACACTTAGTCGTCACGTGCGCTAGGCATCAGAAAGAAACTTCCTGCTGCTCTCACCTTGTCACTGAGTTTATATATTTGTAGGTTGCAGGCTCTGGGCGGGGTGCTGTCTACGCGAAAGCTAATCTGAACCAACAATAAATTGATTTTTTTTCTAAACTGTAAAAGAAATATGTTCATTTCATGGGCGTGTTAGCAACCTAAGTGCAAAGCACATTTGCGCCCTCAACGTGGCCACAGATGCAATGCATCTCTTAAGAATGACTGGAGCGTGACTGGAGGAATGGCTGGAGAAATGACTGGAGGAATGACTGGAGGAATGACTGACTTGCTTTCACCTGATAGAGCGCACCAAAAGCAACAAGACAGCCAATCTAACAGTGGTCTGCAATTGCCCTGACACTTTTGCTTCTCAATCAGATGAAGCCTTGAAATTCTGAGAATGCCCATTTTGGTATAACTTGGTTTGAAACGCACTAGTTAGCATGCACGGACGCTACTCCGGACTCAGTGTTGGGGGTAACGCGTTTCAAGTAAGGGCGTAGCAAGGTAACACGTTACTTCTTTAGTAACGTGGTAACGTACTCGTTACATTTTTTTAAAACAGCAATGGGCAACGTACTCACGTTACTTATTTCAAGTAACGGGTAACATATATAGTTACTTTACTCGTTACATGTTCTTCCCAAGAGCTGAAAACATGTACACTTAAATGTTTTTCGTGTTTCTATACTCCGTTTCACCGTAACCCCAGACGCAGCCGATACTACGAGCTGATGATACCAATGGGACAGTCTGACGAGGGCACGATCATGGCATTAGTCAGGTTTCTGTACGTGTATATCAATGCTGAGAAAATCGTAAAAAGAAAATGCCCAGTGTCTTGCGATTTTTACCTTGCTTGATTGGCCCCATTACCTTGTAGCGTCTGCTGCGTCAAGTGGAAACGAAGTACAGGCGCCAAGCCATTAATTATTGCACTCATTTAACATACCTTAAAAATTTTGCCTGTTTTCATCACGCAAAACATTCGATTTAAAAAAAAAAAAACGCCCCTATCTTTTTTTTTTTAATGTAAAATAACGCTGTCTTAAAAAAGAAAAAGCTGTGGTTGCTAATTTATAAATAAAAAGTAACGCAAAAGTAACATGCGTTACTTTTTATTGGTGATGGTAACCGTAACCCGTTCCTTTCTATTTGGGAGTTTTCGTAGACCGCGTTTCCCCCTACGCTAAGCCCTCCGCAGCGAAGAAGCCGCTTCTGTGCCTGCGCGCCGATGGCCTCGACTGAAGAGTGCCGGGTATCGTAGCGGGTTGTGGAGAGCGTTGCGGGACGGCGAAAACGATCTACGAAAACTCTCTCCACTGAGGAAACGTAGGTCGGTAAAACGTTTCTTTATTTTGCAAATAATGATTAACGTATTAAGTTTTTTTTTTTTTTTTAGTAACGCTTACAACACTGTGTGGACTATACTGAGATTTTCGCGCTTTTTCTCAGATTAGATTTAAAGGACGCTAAATGTTTTCTTGCTCGTAACGGCAAAGATAGAGTTACTTGTCGGGAAAAGGGGTCCTATTTTTCAAAGACTAAACTGGGCTGGAGCCTACGATGTGTTTGGGGGTGACAGCAAAAGGGAAAAAATAAAACTAGAAAAAACACACTCGCTCCAGAGCGGTGACGAAGATTGCAGACATTTTCCTACTTCTCTTTATTTTTTTTATCTTGTGGGCTTTTGTTTTTTTTTTCCTCTGCATTTGTGACTAAATTTGAGGCACTTAAGACACTCGAACTAGAATAACAAATACGTGAAACAGAAACACAAAATCTAAGAAAAACTGTTTTTTGTCGACTTTCTTTCTTTCTTATTTAAGGGTTTGAAGACTGTCTCCCGACCAGCCCGCCCGGGTTCTTCCACTTCAAACAAGACTTCTAAAGCTTGTCCATTTCTCTCGAGGCAAGATTAAGACCCTTAAACCTACATATCGTCCGGATTCACTGAACTCGATGCCTGTTCCGGGCTCACTAAGCAGTAACAAACCTCTTTCCTGGGTACGGATATCTTTGCTGTTTCGACTTTGTATCGGTTTATTCTAAATGCATCACGGACAAATAATAAAAGTACATGTTATTCTGCATTGTTTTTGTTTATTTTAAATAAAATTAAAACTGATTAATTACCATACTTCACTACCCCAGTCTCACATAGTCTTTGAAGGGAAGGTTACTCGGGATTCGATCATCCTTCTGAGAGAAAAAAAAAGCCGCCAAAAGCATACGCCGAAGTGCAATCAAAGGTACGAAGCTCGCGCTGTTTGTTAGAAAACCAAAACACCTATCTGCTGCTTTCATCCTATTAATGGCTAATTAATTGTTCGAGCAGTTAGCTCTCCAGAAAACACCATCAGCATGTGTTCGACGTTGTGCACAGCGTTCTGTACACTGAGTAATGACCGTATGAGTGTATCTTTGCATGTCCTCTTAGACTAATGTTGTTGTTATTGTTTCGTTAATATTATTACAGCCTTTCTTTTATTATTCAGGCGCTCTATGCTCATAGCATGCTAGTACGTTCACACTTAACACTGTCACTCGTCTCGTTCGCGCTTATGGGGTCACTAATACGGGGTGGCCGAGTGAGCTAGCGCACACCAGCTCAAAGCACGTGGAGCGAAAGCTCGCGCTGCAGAACCCACAGTAGGGTGTACTAGAACTGGGAAATGTGCCGACCGCATCGGCCTCTCCGTAAGAGCTGGGTGTCGTGCAGCCCATTATACCTGTTGCAAAACGTACAGCGCCACGACGGCAGGAAATTTTGGGAACCCTCGGCACAGATCACGCGCTTTCTCGTTGCGCCTCCGCGACTGCGAGCGCGCGTCACGGCAGCAGGGTTTTTGGCAGCAGCGGCAGCGCAAGTGGCACAAGACTCGCGCTCTGCTACAATCGTTTCAGACATTTCCTTCAAGCCGCTCAAGACGCTGCGTCATCGACGACGTGCACGCGCCAGAGACCGTCCAATCCACGCCACAACCATCGCAGGCCCGTGGTTGGACAAGTGGCTACCGACGCTACAGGCCACAAGGGAACAGGGGCTACAAGAAGCGAACGGCCGCAAGCATCACTGTTTTGGCAGCAGCGGCAGCGCAAGTGGCACAAGACTCACGCTCTGCTACAATCGTTTCAGGTTGGAAAGTCATATCATTACTTTTTTTAAAACTTAGCCAGTTGCTTTTTCCTGCTGCTACTGCTGCTGCTTTTGTCGTCTCATGCATTTATGTCTGTAAAGTGATTGCTTTATTTTGCCTGTTTTTACAGTGTAAATACGTATCTTTGCTTTTGTCTCATGGCTGATACCTGTATATGTTGCAATGAAGAACTCCGAGGTGCGGATGGTTCGATTCAATGTACAGAATGTGACTATTCGTATCACTTTGGAACTTGTTCTGGCGTATCGGAGTCAACATTCAAGTCGTAAGGGTGAAGCGTGGCGAAGGGCATGGCGTTGCCCGACATGTAGAACGGCAAAGTCTAGAGGAAGTCAGAGCGAGAAACAAGAGCATGAAGGATGCAACTTGGCAGCTGTAATCCTAAGCATAAACCAGAGACTAGGTTCTCTGATGGAATTAAAAGACATTGTCTCGGCAATCGAACTCTCGGTGAACACGATATCGGCACAGTACGATGAAATCCTAAAGCACGTGCGTCAACATGACAGCGAGATAAAGGATTTAAGGAAAAGGGTGACAAGCCTTGAAAGCCGCGAGAAAGAGGTAAATGTGCAACAAATGGTGCAAGACATGAATGCACTCGAGTGGCAATCTAGAAAGCTAAATCTCGAAATACATGGAATTCCGGTGAGCATGAAAACCTTCACACTCAACTGACCCGATTGGCAGAAAAACTGGATGTGCCCACGCTCTCCGAGAACGAGATTGTTGCCTTGCACCGTTTGCCAGCTCGACCAGATAAGATACCCGGCATCATTGTTCGTTTTTCGCAACAGTCAACTCGTGATATGTGGTTCGATAAAAGGAAACGACTCGACCGAAAGGGAAGAGATGGTTACATTCTTGAGAATATGACAAGGCAAAACCGTGCCCTTCTTTGGGCAACTAAGGAATGGGAGATGGATAATGACTACCGCTACTCGTGGCACAAGAATGGAAAGATCTTCTTGAGGCGAAAAGAAGGCGACGCAGTTGTTGTTATCAAGTGCGAGGCGGACCTGCAACGCTTGACCTGAGAAATTTTATGACTCTTGTTTCTTGTAGCCTTTTTCGAAATGGCGGAACGAACCTATTTTGTTGCACCTGAACTAAAGTCTTACATACAGAATGAGTATTTGGCTTTTTTTAAGTGCATTCATTTAAATACTCGGTCCGCCCGTAATAAAACAGTTGAGCTTGGTTTGTTTTTTGATGAGTTTTCTTTTGTGTTCGATGTTATTATGTTATCAGAGACGTGGTATACTGATGAAAGTGATATTTTTGAGTTGCCGATGTGTAAAACCTACTTTTTGAACAGGTCAACTGGTCGTGGAGGTGGCGTGTCACTTATGGTTAGGGAAAATGCCTCCGGCCAAGTGCTAGAAGAATTATCATGTGTTAATGAAGACTTTGAAGTACTATCCCTGCTTGTAGATCGTAACATCATCTCGGTATTTTACAGACCACCGGGTGGATGTACTACGCAGTTTTTTTTTCTTTTCTAGATACCTATTTCAGTTATGCTAATGAGAACAAGTATAACATTAACACGGGGGGTGATTTTAATATAAATATCCTTTCGGATAGCCCAACAAAAAGACAAATGGACTCGCTTATTAATATGGGTGGTTGTATTAATGTGGTCACGTCTCCTACCAGAATCACATCGGATTCGGCGACATTGCTGGATTTGCTCATCACAAGTTATAGCCTACCATATATAAGATCAGGAATAATCACTACTGACATAAGCGGCCACCTAGGTGTCTTCATGTGTATAAAAAAAGCTCGTCAAAGATAGTACAAATAAACGTGCATATTTTCAAAATATCACAAGTAATAACCTTTCTACGTTTAGGCATGAGCTTTTTTGCCAGGATTGGAATGAAGTGTATGAAAATGAGGATGCAGATCAGGCGTACAGTGTGTTTTTAAATAAATTCCTGCAGCTATATAGAGCATGCTTCCCATATAAATCAGTTAAGCTACCAAAGAAAATTCCTAAGCGCCACGGGTTACTCCAGAACTGCTAGTCAAGATAAATAAAAAAAATATATTTTACAGCGCTTTCGTGAAAACAAGAGAGACTGAATGTCTTAAGTTCTTTAAGGTCTACCGTAATAAACTTTCAAAATAATTAAAGAGTGCCAGAGAAAGATATTTCAACAACTCATTTCTATCATCAGCACAAAGAACGGACATCATGTGGAAAAAGCTTAATAATGTTCTTAATCGTTCATCTGAAATAAAACAAATAGATAAAATCTGTGCAGATGGCACAGACCTAAGAGATCGAGAGCTGGCAAACGCCTTTAATAATTATTTTGTGAACTTGCCAAGAGATAACACAGGAGAAAACGCCTGTGCTTACATTGAAAATAAATATGAGTGTTCCATATTTCTTCAGCCAGTTGTGGAAGCCGAGGTGACGCTTGCATTCTTAGCATTAAGAAATAGTAAAATTTGCGACGCTGACGACATGCAAATAGGGCCAATAAAATGCGTGTTGGACATCAAATCTCCCTGTATGACGTATATTTTTAATTTGTGTTTGCAGGCCGGGGTTTTCCCGCAGAGAGTGCAAAGTGCAAGGGTAACGGTCTTGTACAAAAAGGGTGACAAAAACGATTTCGGGAATTATAGGCCTATTTCAATTTTATTTGTTTTTTCAAAGGGGTTTTGAGAAACTTTTGTTGTCCCGTATGGTAACGTTTGCGGACAAAAATAATATAATCACTTCATCGCATTTCGGATTTTGTAAAGGCCGGTCTACAGAGCTGGCCCTTTTGGAACAAAAGGAATGTATTTTGCGTAGCTTTGAGGATAAACAGATGACTCTTGGTATTTTCGTTGATTTTACGAAAGCGTTTGATTATTTAAACCATGACTTGCTGATAAAGAAACTTGAAAGGTACGGATTTCACGGACCAGCGTCAGCTATCATTTCATCATATCTTGCTCATCGTAAACAATATGTTCATATCAACGGGTACTTTTCAGATATCCAACCTATCATATCTGGCGTTCCACAAGGCAGTATTTTAGGCCCTGTTTTGTTCAATTTATATATTAATGACATCGTGAACATAGATAAAAATACCAAATATATCATCTATGCTGACGATACAAGTTTGTTTTTCACAGGTGTATGCTGTGATGACTTAGCACATAGGGCGAATCAAACTCTGCAGAAGTTTAGTAGTTGGAGCCACGCCAACGCTTTAAAGATCAACGTGAATAAGACTAAGGCTATTTTGTTTCAACTGAAGAATAAAAATGCAGCTATTACACTAGATATTATTTTGAATTCGAGAAAAATAGAAGTTTTGACCAGTTTTAAGACTCTTGGAGTTGTTTTCACGCAACATATGACTTGGGATGACCATCTAAACCATATCTTGATAAAGCTGTCACGTGTGATTGGCATGATGTATCGTCACCGCTCTATTTTGCCAAAAAATGCTAAATTGTTAATCTATAACTCGTTATTTCTTTCACATATACATTACTGTCACCTCGTCTGGGGAAATACCACAATGGCAAATTTGAACAAGATACTTATGCTACAAAAAAAGATGCTGGGAATAATATGTAATGTTTCATATGATTACCCTAGTAAACCTCTGTTCACTAAGTTAAATTTAATGCATATTTACAATATATATAAATATAGGTTATGTCTAAGTTATAGGTCTGAAATAAAAAATAATGCTGTCAATCTTGGCGAACAAGCATCCTTGTCACTAAGATTGGCAACATATCACACTCGTAGCATAGACAACTGGAAAGTCCCCAGTTGTAGAACAACATATGGTGAGCAAATGCTATCCAATGTGCTTCTGACCCTACTTAATTATCTTAATACTCATAATATTGATCCTTTAACATCAACAGTAAAATATATCAAAGACTTTTTTTGTCTTGTAGAGTGAATTGCATAGCAATGAGTTAAGTAAATATTCCACTCAATTGCCCTCATTTATAAGTTGCAGTTATATCCTTTGAGAATGAATTTAGTGAATGAGTATAGTATTACATAGTCGTTCTATACAGGGTGTTTGTTTTTAACTGCACCAAATTTTTAAATAAAGGGGGGAAAAGATTTATGAATGCGGTTTTCACTGCGTGTTTATATGGCTCGGCGGACATTAGATGGGGATATAACCATCACTGTTATCAGACTAATTAACTAAAATTCGTTAACTAACTTTTTAATTACTGTAATTAGGATATATGTTTATATTTCGAACTTTGAGGCAGTCATATGCCAAGACTGTTCCATTTTGTAGAATTCACGTAACTAGTTTGTGTACCGCGATATTCGTTCACGAATTTTGCACTTTTATCCGGCTAATGTAGCAAAGTTCGGCTATAGTGGCCACTTTCGTGGGTTTGCCGAATTGAGTGGATAAAAAGTCGGATTAAGTAAAAAATTCAGAGGCAGATATCTTGGAACACAGGCACATTACGCGAATTCTACAAAATGGAACAGTCTTGGCATATGACTGCCTCAAAGTTTGTAATATAAACATATATCCTAATTACAATAATTAAAAAGTTAATAAACGGATTTTGGTTAATTAGTTTGATAATAGTGATGGTTATATTCTCATCTAATGTCCGCCAAGCCATATAAACACGCAGTGAAAACCGCATTCATAAAACTTTTACCCCCTTTATTTAAAAATTTGGTGCCGTTAAAAAAAAACACCCTGTATATCTTGAATCTTGAATCCTTGAATGTCTTGAGCCCTTGAATTTGACTTTTTTTATTTTTTAGTAAACCGTCTGTTTAGCAGAGCTAATTTATCCGCTACATTGGAATGTTGTACATTGATTTACTGACCTGCGTATTTTTATTTTTTTTATTTTGTTTGTTTGTTTACAAAGTGATGCATTTCTTTTGTGACCTCCCGCTGTTGCCAATTGGGGAGGGGGCTCAGGACTCGTTAAGCTGAATAAACGCAGCTTTTTTCCTCAGTCCCCTTCCATCATGTACTTGTACTTGATGGAGAAATGAACATTATTATTATTATTATTACCGCCAGCAGCCGTTGCAGCCATCCGCCATACCGCCCATCCGCCGAGTCGCACGTCGTTGGCGGCGTACCGTATCTGTGGCAGCGTAAAGGCATCGCGACAGGTGAACTTATTCGAATACGTTATTCGTCATAGCTTACCTTCGAGTATTGAAGTGTCACCGAATCCGCTTATTTTGCCCCGAAACCGTGGCAGGTTTCGACCAGGTTCGACAAAGCGTTGGTGCAGGAGACGACAGAGCCGGTAGAAAGGAGAGGGATGAAAAAAGGGCAGACGTTGGCTCGTCGCTTGTCCGACTTGGCTGCTCAAACGTTTTTGCCGTGGTAACCTACGCCTGCTCGCGTGTGCCACGTGGTAGCGGAAGGAGAGACGTTGGGAGGGGCGTACCAAGGACTCCCATTATTCGTCGCGCGGCGCGCGCGGGCTTTTGGGATTTTTGAAAAGGGTCTATTCTGCCGCAGGGGCCTGGGGTGCCGCTGCCAGTCAAAGCGGGACCAGGAGTTCGGTCGGGCAGCGTATAGCGAGGCTGGCTTGGGGCGTGTTGGTGCGGGTATTTCTTCTTGTTTTGCGTTGTGTGTAAAGCGATACAATAGTGAATGGCTGATAGTTGTGCTGAAGAGACGAGGGACTCTCAACAATGTCCAATACTCAAAAAAAGAAAAAGTCAGGCGGTGGTGCTGTGTGCCGGGTGCAACGCGGGTTAGGACAGAAGCAAAGAGAAACTCCTTATTTCAGACGCCGAACGAGGCCGCCCTGTTTGCGAAATGTTATCGTTTCATTCTAAGAAAATATTCCACTGTATCACGCGATTGCATTTCTCTCTGAAGAAAAAAAACTGATGCAGGGGAAAAAAACAAGACGCCTAAGAAGAATGTGTGCCCTGTGTGGCATGTCTGAGAAAACAAATTTCTCTAAGTGGGATTGCTCTTCAATAATGACAGCAGTTGAAGTAACTGCATTTATCATGTCAGAATTGGTGTTTATTTTTGATATGATGCATGCTCACTAGATAAAATCTATTCATACATTTCCTGGTCTATAAGCTTTGGCTGAGAGTTCAGAAGACAAGAAAAGCCTGGTTTCATTATTCTTTCTACACAAAAAAGATGTATTGACACCAGAACAAAAACTAGGTATTTTAAGGTCTGCAAAATGCATAGCTGTCGAAAGTATAATTAAAAGAGCTTTGGCACTAAAGTGTATACAGGAAAGCATCACATATCACAGCATACTCAAACTTCGCTTTCGTATGCTGGTATGTGAGGTGAGATAGACAATTACTCTTCTATACCAGCAAAACGAGAGAAACAAAAAAGCTTATGGCGAGTAACTGACCGCTCCCAAAAAGGCACTTGCGGTTTGAATGTAAGCTTCTGCCGCTCGCGCAAGACACGCCTTTGAAAGGGTTGTGTGATAGGATGGAACTACTTCTTTCTCACAACCGAGCAGAAAAAAACAACCGAAGAACACGATAATTTTCACGCCGGATAAAGCATCTCTGCTGCGACCACAGGCCTCTGTCAGCCGTCGGATCGCTGCCAGATGGCCCACAGCGCCCTCACCGGCATGCTTGAGCATTGCGACACACTCACGCCAGCTGGATGCACACTTCCCCATTCTTGTACACCCTACCCAGGGATGCTGCATTCAAACGCCACCCTTGCCCGTTTCGACCTGGATGAGCATTGTAGTGGCGTGCGATCATGTATCACTACTGAGTGACGCACGCTAAAGACCCTAGGCTTGTACTTCACTGGCAAAATTTCTCAGTGTCCGTTGAAGCTGACTAACGTCCGGCTGGATAAACATCAAAGTCGCCCGTTGAAGCTGACTAACGTCCGGCTGGATAAACATCAACAAATATAAATATTGGTGTTTTAAGTGCGTTCGTATTTTTGCTATATGTAAATGCAGTGGATGGATATTAGGATTGCCGGCAGTATTTCTGATCAAGAAAATAATCGCGATACGACTCTGGAAACATTGGTATTTCTAGCTTGTCTGTCTGACTATATGCGGTATAAAACGTCGGACAGATTAAATCGGGCTAAACGTGCCTCACTCTAGACGGAATTGACACGACCAAAATTTAGAGTGTTACGCAGCGTCTCATTGTACGACGCCCGCAGATGGCAAGACTGCTCCTCTTTTTTTTTTTTTTTCTGAACTTCGGGTTCTGTCATCGAACACAGATAGTTCGTTTTTTATCTTTTAACTCGTATTTCAATCCAGTCACAGAACGAGCTAGGCGAAAAACCCACAGATTTCGGATTTTTAAAAAGAAGGAAAAGAAGCCCAGCATCTCCGCTCGATTGTGAAGCCCTGCCGCCGTATACACCAACACTTTTCTTCTTCTATTTTTTTTTTTTTTGGTACACCGCGTTGGGAACAAAAGTTAAAAAAACAACAAAAAATAAACAAAGAACCCACACCAATTTCAGGATACATTTTTTTAGAAGACCTGCTTCTTTTTGTGAACGCGAGCAAAAGTGAAAAAAAAAAAGATGCAGTTCTAAACGCACACATACAACAATAACCAAACCAGCACAGTTTTGGAGAGATGGAAAAAACAGATTGCTGTTTGTTCCATTTATATATATTTTGCTAGATGAAGTAGAAATCCTATCCCCGTTTCTAGAAGAGAATCGTGCAGAGTAATGCCACGAAGGAAAAAAAAGTAAATAAACAAAACGAGAGAGAAAAAAAAAACTCGACCGAAATTGATGTGTTCCTTTTGTAAAGGCGAGACGACTCCACGGCAGGGAAGCAGCTGTGCTCACTGGCTGTGATGAAAAAGCAATCGGGCTTCCGTTTCTTTTGAATTTTTACTTTATTTTATTTTTCCATCAAAGTCAACAAAATCGAGGGCGCAATATTTTTCCTCCACTCTTGGCGTCTGAGAAATCTCCGAGTAATTTAGGCACTTTTCCAAATTGGCGTGAGAAAGACCAGTAACGCAAAATGCGTAAGTTATTGCCAAATCTGGATATATTTTTTTTATTTATTTATTTAGCTGAACATATCGTAGAATATGGTCCTTAGATCGTAACGCAAAGGATAAATTCCCAACTGCTGAAGGTGTGTTACTCGCTGCCAAAACAAGAGTTCGGTTGTATCGAATTTGATCCCAACTTTACATTTCTATGTCACTGCCTCGTGCTCACTCCAAACTCGAAACACATTAACTGCACAAGATTGGTTTAGCCGGGAATGATAGTCACAGAAAGACGATAACCATAGTGACGTCACACACATGGCCCTACATATGGTTGGTTCCACGGACTCGTAGTGTCGGTTGCGCTCTGACGTAAGCTGAAACAAAGCGTAATAGCGACTTAAATGAATACGCATCTATCTTAAATATAGTTCATACCCATTAATGTAAAATATAAATTTTATCACAAACGTTCACTGGCCGACGGCTATCGAGTAACTGAAAATTGTCAATGGACCGCCCGGCTTTCGATAATCTCTCGATTTCCCGACATGTCGCTGAAACGAAAATGTGCCCGTCGTTAAGCAAATTGTCGTTATACGGAAGCCATCGCACGTACGCGGCGGTCTCGTTTAATTAGGAGGCCCTACAGCAGGAACCGTTTGAATTTTGTGCAAACACACCATATACACGTATATTCACATCAGACGCGTCGTCGCCTGACTTGAAAATAACATTATTTCCTGACTTTTTTTTAATACTTATTTTATTATTATTTTCCTAATCTCGTCATTACTTTTTCTCTGTACTCGTAGGCAGGTAGCAAAACACATTCAAGAACTGAACCTCGAAAGAAGAAAATAAAAATAACTAGCGCGTAATAAAGAATTCTGATTTGAAGGCGTCCGAAGGACGTGACATTTGGGGAGCCGCAATATTGATTCTTACGCTCGAAACATGTCGATCAAAAAAAGAAAAAGCTAGCCTGTCGCTGTATTAAGTGACGTGAGCATCCGTTTTTGGGAGATGGTAAAATTATAAGTGTGCACCACACGTTGACAGCCTTCATCAGGCCGTAATGTCGACTCGCGTGGTCTGCCGCTGTTCAAGCAGAGAATTCTGTTGTGCTTACTTTGCAAAGAGAGTGGAGTGAGTGAAGGAACAGCCTCACATTGAAATAACGCCGGAAATATTCGTTTTTCCCCTTGTCAGGTTGTCACGTAAAACCTTGCAAACATTCTTCCATTTGAGTTTTTTTTTTTTTTTTTGTGTCATATGCCAGCGTGAAAGTCTAAGCGTTAGAAATAACAAAAAGGATGCAAGCGAGCTGGTGAACATTCCACTTTGTAAAAGCCCGACGAGTCGTTTCATTCCTTCCTATTTCCTTTTTCTCGTTCTTTTGTTTTTCTTTTATTCTGTGACTTGTTTTTTTAATACTACAAAATCCGTATTATCTTTACTTATGTGCGATAGTTATTGACGGCTTAAGAAGCGCAAGTTGTGGCGAATCGCGAGCACCACATTATAGCTCAGCAGCCAATGAGTTCTGAGAATTAAGCGATAAGAACGCCGCAGAACGAATGACGAAGCAAAACGTGTGGGCGTCATAAATTATTATCCGCTATACATTTCCTTAGATGTTGGAAACCACAGGCCTTTCGAGATACAGTTGCCCAAGGTACAGTGCGAACATTCAGAATCAGGCAAAGGTTTCATTCGAAGTGTTTAAAATCGGAACGCGCATATGGGCTGGAGTTTGTGCGAATGGCGTTAAGCTTGAGTGTGACGAAGAAGCGTTACACGCAGGCTAAGGCAGCATGAAACCAATAGAGCCTATATCAGGCAATACACAAACAGCCAAAGCACGGAGAAGGTATATATTTTGCCATATGCGTAATCATAATTTGGCATAATTACTCGTAACAAGCGACACGTGCCAAGCGGTTCAGCGGGATTCGAACCCCGGATCGTGCGATCCGGGGTTCGATCCGGGGTTCGAAGAGGAGAAGGTGGGGCAACTGGACTAAGTATGACAGACGGGAGCCTGCGGTAGCCTAAAGACTCCGTTATAATCTGACGTCGAGCGTAACAAACGCGGCGTAACGCAGCACACACAGAAGCTGATTGATCGCAGATATCGACTTCCTGCTCGTCGTCCAATCAAAGGTCCACATTTTGCGCTACGCTATGTTCGCTGCCCTCAACGTCGGAGTATATATAACAGAGCCTTAAGCTAACGTTGGCGCGCACAGCTGGCTCTCCAATGACGAAGCGTGGCTCCCACGTGATTTCACGACGGAATGAGGCGGATAATAAGGCACCAATTGACATCGAAACAATCGTATGATGTCATATCGCATCCCAAAGCAGCTAATAGATAGCGCAGCGAGCGCTATCAACCTAGAGTTTCCGTAAATACGCTCATGTAGGGTGCAGAGTTACGTTTGAATCCATCTTGACATCGAAAGTTATGCGGGAAAGTCACTATTCACGCATTGCAGGAACCGTGCTCCGACGAGCACAGCACAGCAACGCAAGGCAACGTCATGGAAGCCGTCGTGAAGCCTGCAGGGTTCGCCGCGCCTGCGAAGTGGGGGAGCGTGATGTCAGCGCCGGAGCGCCGTGTGCGAAAGGAAGACGTGGCCCGCTGCTTGTAGGAATGCGCTGCGTGTAGGAATGATTTCGCATTCCTACACGTAAGCAGTATTAAGTTTCTCTGCCGAATTGTTGTGGAAGAGGTTTGGGCCGAATATGACCGCATGCGCTTCTTTTAGAGCGCAGCAACCCGAGTGGTTGAGAGCAACTCAAGTGGGTTGCGTTCAACCGCTCGGGTTGAGCTCAACCCGCTCAATTCGAGCGGGTTGAGCGGCAACGAAATGAGTGGCGAAATTTAGCGGGAAAATTTCCCCGCTAACTTTAGCCGGGAAACGTACCATAATGCAAAGCGCGGTTACGCCGACGCCGACGGCGACGCCGCTCAACCCAGAAACGGGTTGAGCGGCGTCGCCGCCGGCATTTGCGTAACCGCGCGTTGCATTAAGGGATGTTTCCCCGCTAAATTTAGCGGAAAAAGTTTTTCTCTAAATTTAGTGTGAAAAGTTTTCCGCTAAATTTAGCGCGAAAATTTTCCGCTGTATTTAGCGGGAAAAATTGACGTCAGGTGACCTGAACAACAATTCAGTTTCCCCGCTAAAGTTAGCGGGGAAAGTTTCGCTAAATTTAGCGGGAAATCGAGTGAAACTTTCCCGCTAAATGGGAGGAGAGCGAAAGAGGAGGCGGGGAGGGTACGGAAAGGGAGGAGGGGAGGAGGGGCATACCCACCCCTCTTCATCCTCAAGAGCTGCGCTCTAATTCGGCATTAAGAGAATTGTAAACGTCTTTCATTTTTTTCCAAATGCACATACCCCATCTCTGCCTCGCAGAGGGTTCGCGATGTGTATGTGATAGGCTTTTCACAACCGTCCACGACATGAAATAGCACCGCTCCGAATCCGTAGGCAGTTGCGTCTATGACTAGACATACCGGCTTTTACTTGTAGAATGTTACACTCTAAAAAAAGCCCGTGCGTCTACTTTCCCGCACAATACTCGGAGAGCCAATTAGAGCAACTTACGGGGGCAGCTCAAAGAATGACGTTGTTGAAACATATATTTAGACCAAAGAACGCAGTCTGAGTCGTGACATTAAGCAATGCAAGCGTGAAGTTTTGCATTGCTCAATGCCACAACTCAGACTGCGTTTTTTGGTCTAAACATATGTTTCGGCATCGTCATTCGCTGAGCTGCGGTGATTGGCTCTAGTAAAGTGGTAATTTGAGCTAGTTGGTACATCACTAATATTAAACAGCGCACAGAACGTCGGCGGGAGAGAAAAGGACAGTAGAACGAAAGAGCGGAAGAGAAAAGGACAGTAGAACTAGCTCAAATTACCACTTTACTACTGCGCTCTTTCGTTCTACTGTCCTTTTCTCTTCCGCCGACGTTTTGTGCGCTGTTTAATATTGGTGATTGGCTCTCCGAGTGTTGTGCGGGAATGTAGTTGCACGTTTTTTTTTTTTATTTTTTTTTTTTCTAGAGTGGACGCTGTCTTGTGTAAGCCACTTTTTGCTTTCTTGGAAGAATCTTTCTCCGACTTCTTACTCACGGAAGTTTTGTTGTTTTTTTTTTTTTTGTTGAAGTTCGTAGAGTGGTTTTAGCTTCACAGACATGTGGGGAATGAACTTAGAATAAAGAGCGAGCATGCCATGGTACGCTTTCAATTCAGTTTGGTTTCTTGGAGCTGGCGTATTTTTCACAGCCTCAACTTTTTCCGCGCATGGCCGCGCACCAGAGTTCTCAATCATGGGACCCAGGTACTTGACAGAAGGTCGAAAAAAACTTACATTTTTCTTTCTTCAGTAGAACTCCATGGCTCTAGAACCTTCCAAGTGCGGCTTCCACTCGCTTCAGGCATTCGTCGAATGAAGCCCCCGCAATTAGGACGTCGTCCAGGTAGCACGCTACTCCCTCGAGTTCCTTGAGCATCTCGTACATCACGGACTGAAAAATTGCCGGAGTACTTGCCATTCCGTACGGCATGCGTAAACACTTGAACAAGCCGAGGTGCGTGTTAATGGTTAGCACCTTCTGTGAGTTTTCATGCACCTGGATGTGCCGGTATGCTGTTGTCAAGTCTAATAGTGCATCTGAAGACTTTCCCGCTAATAAGCGCCAAGAAGATGTCTTCTACAAGTGGAAGTGGGGAATGATCCGTCTTTATGCATGAATTGATTGTGATTTTGTAATGCCCACACAGTCTCACCTTGTGCTCGGCCTTCGGAACGACAACGAGTGGCGTGGCCCAGTCGCTCTGCAGGACCGGCTCCAGGATACCTCGTTCTTGCAGATTCTAGATGTTTAACTCGACCGCGTCTTTCACGGCGTATGGGACTGGGCGAGCCTTGCAGAACACAGGACGGGGTCCATCTTTCAAGACGACTTGCGCTTGCTGTCCCTTTATCAAACCTACTTCTGAAGAGGACACGTTCTTTTATACTTCTGCAGTAGACCGCTTACTTTCTGTTCCACTTCTACACTGAGCATTTGGTTCCAGTTCAATTCTTCAGCTCTGCAAGTCAGTCCTGACTCAAGAGGATGGTTGTGTTCCCGGCACGACAATTACTGGCAGAGATGTTTTTCCTTCGTACTCTACAAGGACGGTAGCCTGTCCCCTTGTCTTTAGCGGTGTGCCGCCGTGCGTTTTAGAGCGCAGCTCTTAGGCGCCCGTTTCCATGTTTCGCGGCGTCGGCGTCGGCGTAACCGCGCTAAATTTAGCGGGAAAATTGACGTCACGTGACCTGAACACCAATTCGATTTCCCGGTAATTTTGCCGGGAAATTCAGTTTCTCCGCTAGATTGAGGCACGAATTCGGTATTTCCGCTAGATTTAGCTGAGAAATTGATATCACGTGACTTCAACACTAAAATGCTGAGGTCACGTGACGTAAATTTTCCCGCTAAATCTAGCAGAGAAAATGAATTTGCTTATTGTGACGTGACACCAAGTCATGTATGTATGTATCTTTTATTTCAGACACAAAAAAGGGCCTTGGGGGCTGGGGCAAAGGAAGACGACTTGTCTTCTGACGAGGCTCCAGCCCCTTTTTTACAGCCATTTTCCCCGCTACACTAGCGGGGAAACTGAATTGGTGTTGAGGTCACTGGCGTCAATTTTTCAGCTAAATTTAGCGGGGAAACTGTGAGAGGAGGGGAGGGTATGGAGGAGTGGGGGAGGGTACGGAGGAGGAGGATTGGAGGGTACGCAGAAGGGGGAGGGGGAGGTACGGAGAAGGAAGAGAGGAGGAGAGGAGGAGGAGGATGGAGGAGGAGGAGGAGTTGGTACGGTGGAAGGGCATACCATCACCTCCGTACCCTTCCCTCCCCCTCAACAAGAGCTGCGCTCTAATTTCGAGTTATGAAGATTTGTAAACGTTTTTCATTTTTGTAACTCTAGCGTACAATGTCTCAGCCCTTTTTGGCATGGCAGTTTGGCGTAGACTTTGTTAATAATAGATACGGCTGCTCTGGTATCTATGTGCGTGCTGACCGCCCGTCCAGCAATCTTGACTTCCACTGGATAAGGCCGCTGCAGCTGCTAGCTTTCTCGAATGTGGAAGAGTTGCAGCTGGTCATGCTCGCGCTCACCCGCTAATGCGTTAACCGGCTTCCCTTCCCGTTTCATGCATGATTTGGCTAAGTGCCCGACGTTCTTGCACCAGTGACATTTTGCTTTGCGATACTTGCAGCTGCTGACGTCGTGCTTGTCGCCGCATCTATAGTAGGTGCTTTTTGACAAGGAACTTGAAGGTGCGCTCAACTTATTCTTATGCTGTGGCCGACGCGTTTTGCTGACTGCGTGTACTCTCCATTCTCCTGTGACGCCACTCTCCCACGGTCTGAAGCTCTTGCACTCTTTCTCGGCGAGTTCGGTGGCTCTTGCAAGCTCGCAGGCGGTCTCCAAGTTCAGCTCTTCATTCTTAAGGACCACTGCTTGAATTCCGGATTCCTGAGACCCGCGACAAACCTGTCGCGCAATGAGTCGTCAAGGATTTTCCCGAATGCGCAAGGGACTGGCAAGTGTCGTAGTTTCGCGGCAAACGTCGAAACTGACTCGGTTTCCAGCTTCTACGAACGGTTAAACTTGAACCTTTCTGCTATTACTTGGCTTCCTGGAGCGCAGTGTTCTTTCAAGTCTTGTGCCAGGACCTCGAACGACTTGTCCTCCGGGGTCGCAGGAAGATAGGGTTTCGTACGGGTGTTTCCCGAGGGCGGTGATGAAGGCGGACTTCTTGACGTTGCTGTCCTTGATCTGGGTCACCTTCCAGTGCTTGAATGGCTCAACATATGAGTTGAAGTCCTCGTCACCGCCCATCCACGTACGTTCCGAATTCACAAATTTTCGACATATCCCCGAAGCTTTCTAGCTCTGTCGACCCTTCACTGTTGATGGCAGGTATCTGCCTCATCTTCGTCACCAAATGGTGTGTCATGATACATGCAGCCTGCCAAGTGCCAGGGAACGGTATCAGTTTATTCTACAAAAGCCGCGCTCATCTAGGTTTTCCACAGGTGTACGATAGCCGCACGTTGCGGCACCATGACGCAACAAAAATGTCAGAAATTATTTGCAAATCATAATTTAGATAATTTGGAGGTGCATTTAATTATTAGGCATATATATTTAAGGTATATATTTAAGGTAAATAAAAGTGTTTAGTTTTGTTTATGTTGTAAACACTTGTCAGTAATTAAATATGTTTTATTATAATTAGTAAATTTGAATATACGAAGTTTACACAACCACTTGAGACCGACAAGGGGTACGATACTCGAAAATACGCCAACTGTCGAGCCAATCTGCGGAAACTTTTTTTCTTTTGTTCGCTGATTGACAGTGTGGAACACCGGGTCACCTAGTATGCCAAAAGAGGGCATTGTGCTCATATGACAGATCTGAATGCATACACACGAAAGGTGCGGAAAGACAAAGACAATAAATGGTATTCTTCAAATGAATCCGATAAACAATGCCTTACTGCAAAGTGGAATACATATAGATGCAAAGATATTCCTAACTACATATAAATAGCCGAAGGAAACACGAACATTCTTATAATCCTAACATAAATCACATTTGGGCAACAGCCTTCATGAACTCAAAACTTCACGAAATACTGGCTCGTGTGGCTAATGTTATATTCAGTCTGACGTGCACTTGCCTTGGGCCCTCACTTTACAACTCTGTGCTTTATCAGTCATACGCTTTACCATTTTATTAAGCCGATATCAGACTGGTTATGCATAATACAAAAGAAATCACCGCGAAATCCGTGTTTGGAATTCCGCAAAACAATGACTTCAAAGAGAAAGCAAGGCACGCGGAGTTCTAACCACGGATATTGCGGTGACTCGTGTTTGCAGACTGTCTTCGGTAGGATGTGTGAGCTAGGGTGCCTCAAATATCCTTCTGTTTAGGGTGATGCCACCCTTTGCTGTACCCGATGCCGACAGCACGCGCTCCCGGGGAAAATACAAAGAAATCGACGACGCTAATGAATCTGGAATATACAAAGAAATCGTGACGTGACATGACGAAGCGTCGTGTCACGTCACGGTGACAACAACGCTAATCAATCTAGTGACGTTCTCAATTTAAACCGACTTTACGCAGTGAATTCCGTGACTACTTCATATGACGTGGGGGGGGGGGCCACCTGACGTGATATTACTTTACAGCATGTCTTGACTTCATGATGTCACGTCCCCACGTGACACATGATTAATCATAGTGCAAATTCAAAAGCGACACGAAAACGCACAATTCCTCACGCAACGCAATTCCGTATATAATGATTGATTAATGACATATTAATACAGATGTGCCAATTTTTTCCCTTCTCAAATGTTCCAATTGTGATACTTACAAAACGTCAAAAAAAAAAAAAAGCCGTGAACCCTTTTGAGCCGGTTTTCGTTATATTTTTTTCCGATTCATTTCATGTTCAGTTCTAATATGGCGGCAGAGATTTCGGTTCGGTTCAGTTCCGGTTCGGCTCAAAATAACGGTTCAGGTTCGGTTTTCGCTCATGTCCGGTTCCGGTTTGACACTCTGGATCAAAGTCGTTTGCAATTTCATCTCTATCTTTCTCTTTCTCCCTCTTTCTCTTCCTTTTTCTCTCTCTCTCTTTCCCTTTCTTGTCGCAGAGGTATGACCATAGAGAAAGAGGTCTTCATATTCTTAAAATAAAGACGCTTACACCCTCACCTCTAGGCAGTCTGTATTAATCCTCAGTCTTTCGTCGGGGCGCACACCAGATGTGCCCCTTTGGTTTGGCACGCAAAAGCCTAAAATAATCGTGCTCTTTTAATACGAACACTGGCATACCAACCCACCCAAGCAGCCAGTTATATTGAAGCCCACGCGCACACACTCCCGACACACGATCCTGCAGCATCAATCACCGAACCCACTTCAGCATACAGGAGTAGGATTCTAGACACATATCTGGCACGACAAAAATATATATAGGCAGGAGCGTACAAACGCCTTAGAAAGAAAAAAAAATGCGGCATTTCCTCACTATCGCAGTCATGCACACGCACGCACATTCAAACACACAATTATATATACGCATACGCACTCCCGCACACAGACAGACTACATTCCAAGTCTCGCACAAAACAAACACCCGTATTCGGACAGGCGCACACACGGACTCGGTCCCCGACAAGGCTCCCCGGGGGATTCAGTTGTCGTTCCCTTGATCCTGGACATTAAACATCACGCTAGCCCGTTTTCACCTCTTTCTCCTTGCCGCTCTCCCGGCAGCCTCGCTCCCCTTGAAAAGGCAGTGGCCATAAAGATCTCTTTCGGAATGCTCAAACTTTCTTTCTTTTTTCATTTCGGAGGGGAGAAATGTCGAAAGGAGAAAAAGTGGTGAGCGAACGACGCCGTTCTCGTTGCTGCTTTGCGTAGAGGCGGCTGGCTCGCCTTATGGGCTTATGAAATATGCATAGCCACGGTGTCTGGGAGGGGGGAGGGCGGGGGGGGGGGGGGGTTCAATGCTGACTGGCATCTGCCATACGAACGGAATGGAAGGGGCTAATGTCGGCCAGGCCATTCTCTTCCTCGCTTGACCGCAGCAACGCTCACCGAAAACCTCCAGGGATCCGTCCGTGCACTCCGGGCCCGGGGCTCTCGGCCCCTGTGTGCGTGAGAAGTCAGCTAAGTGGTTAGGCCAATCGGTTTGAGGTCTTCCAATCTATACGCAACTCGGAATCAATCTCCGTGTGCAGGCGGCCACGGCCTATGAAGGTCGAGACGGAGACGTTTTGATTATAGTTGCGTGAGTTGATATATCGCGAGCGACGTGTTGCGAAGATTCGATTCAACTTGTTTCAAAACTCTGCGTGCTTCACAGAGCGAATGATTTTTTTTTTCTCGCGACAGTAAATGGCATTCGTTTTAGGGTTCGCTTTTTCTTAAACCTTTGCGCTTGTTTTCTGGGTGTTTCGTTGTCGGTTTGCTTGCGTTACGCCATTTATTTGCTTGCGTTACGCCATTTTGCCATTTATACACGCCTGTCAAATTTACTTCTCGCCTCGGTTTTGTTGCAGTGGGGATGAAGAGCATCTCTAAAATCGCGTATTTTTCTCCTCGACATATTAGGCTATTCAGTTTTCCATCTTCGCATCTACTATATCTCCCTTTGTTGCGATAGAATTTATAAACGTGCCGGCATTGTCTGTCTGCGTATATTGTCTGTCTGCGTATAAATATATTTCCTTCCTTCCTGGCAGGCCAGTATGTAGCATGTTTTTACAAAGAACCCTTCAAATCAAAGTCAGTTCAATCATTTTGCAACGTTTTATTCAGAGTTAAAAGTCATGTAATTCATATTTCGCGGGGAGGACCCTAGATTCAGTTTTTGTTTTCGCATAAACATTTATTTTGGTAGTTTGGACATATTCTCACCATTCCCCATAAATTCTGAAAATCAAATACAGTACGAACGAACATTATCAACCAATTATGAACCAGTACTTCAATCAGGTTGGAAGCGGATCGTCAGACAGATTCCTAATTCACCGAAGTACATTCAATGTAATACATAAGGCTGCTGCTTCCTTCGCGTACCAGTGAACCTTTCGCAATTTTGTCCAAGTAACGTCTGGAGTTCATAGGGCAGCGTGCTTGATTCCTTACTTTTCTCGTCTATATTGCATACTTGGGTTTCAGCCATCCTTCGACTATTTGCAGCTGATTGCCTTATTTATTGCAACATTTCTAGTGATACCGACAGCACACTCTTCATTCTTACCTGAACGCAATTGGCGCGAGGTGTTCATTCAGGCCAATGGCACTAAACTCCTCCAAAACAACGAGTGTGTCCTTTATTATTGCTCTTCTTCACTTGGAACCTCACACTTTCTAAATAACAATGTGTTCGAAGTTATGTTTACCTTCAAGTACCTAGGTATTCATTTTCAGTTCGATTTAAAATGGCACGACCACATGAATCTCACTTTTGCATCCGCTAACACTTCACTTGATCTCATGAGGTACAACCTTAAATAGAGTATGATGATAATGCAATTAAATGCAAAGATGCAAACGAACTGGACAAGAATAACAAAAATAGCCCCTGCAGAAGGGGAACTAGGGGGACAAAGGACAAACACAAATTTCCAAACAGAGCTAGGTGACTCATGCGCGACAGAAAAAAAGTCCGCCTGGTCCTGGTATTGAACTAGGGACCTCTCCGCTTCCAGTGGAGCGCTCTGCCAACTGAGCTAACCAGGAGCTAGAAGTCAGCAGAGCAAACTTGTTTTGTCAGCGGCTACCAGTCTAACATCAATTAGGGTCAACGACCTGCATTTTTGAGGTTATGCTGATAATGCAAGAAACGGTTCGTAGATAGTTTGGAGTTGGGCCTGCATGCGGTGGTTGAGCATGGCCGGCGGTCGATGAGGTACTCCTGGCGCGATGAAGACTCAGTGAGTTAGCGTTTCAACTGTTTATTTACAGTTACAAACTATGTACACTGGCTATGTACAAAGTAGGGAATTGACATTTTAGGGCAGGATGCCTCCAACAACTACCAAAGTTCCGTCCAAATCCGTCTCTCTCGCTCGGGCATCGGCCTTTTGGGGACCCTCACCTCCTCTCTCTCGGGCATCGGTTAACCAATAGTTTTAAAACCCGTGAAGGGCACGTGGGCTCCGTTGCCCAATGATCGGCCGGGGGTCGGTACAGGCATTCGTCAAGTTCGCAACGGCCCTCGGCTGACAGCTCCGTAGAGTCGCCCGTGCAAGCGGTCGCAGACAGACCGGCGCCGGCTCCGAGCACCTCGCAGTTTCCCAAGTGCTTCGGGTTGCCGTCACGACGACGCCGTCAGCGAGTCCTTCGGGGTGGAACCCGATCCGGCCCGGCGAGGCCGACATGCGGCGGACGCCTACGAAACAAAAACACAGACACCCACCGGCACCGAGAGCGACAAACACCCCGCAGGGGGAACAACCTGCTGTCCCCCCAAGGCGCTAACACGGGTGGGCCTGCGACCCTAACCAAAACACCACAAACAAAACGGTTTAGGGCAAAGAAAGACCCCGATGTCCTCCCCCCCAGTGGCCACGACGGCGGCGTGACCGCAAGTGAATGCCCGCCAAGGAAAAAGGGGGCCGCCACAGCTTCCTTACACCTTCCCCCCAAGACTGTTCCTGGTCCTTCTTGGACCTGCTAACAGTTAATTAAAAAAAAATTATGAGAAACTTAAAGGAGCCCGACACAAGTGTGTTCATAACGTGCAGACAGGGAACGCGACAGAACAGCACACGACAAAACCGCACGCGACAAAACAGCACGGTCAAAACAGCACGCGTCAAAACAGCACGCGTCAAAACAGCACAGCGTCAAAACAGCACGGCGACAAAACAGCAGGCGTCAAAATAGCACGCGACAAAACAGCACAGCAACCAAAACGGCACAGAGACAGAAGAGCACGTGCCAAAACAGCACGGCGTCAAAACAACACAGCGACAAAACAGCACGCATGTAGCAACTTCGAGCGCGCTCTTCACCTCTCTCTGCGCGAATATTTTCGAACCTCCTTAACCCTCTCATTTATTGTCGCTATAAAGGAATTTATTGCCTATTTCATTGCTAAGTCAGTGTCCCGACTGGTGCTGCTGTGTTATTGATAAGAACGAAGTTAGAATACGCCTGTACAGTCTGGGATCCATTCACAAAAAAAAAGATATCAAGATACTGGAAGATGTTCAAAAGCAAGCAGTTCGTTTTATATTTAATCGCTACCACCCGCATGACTCACCTGCTGCCTTAATTCAAAGTAACAACATCATCTCTCTTGAATCACGAAGGAAGCTAGCTAGACTAAAATTTCTTTATCAAATCTGGTTTAAAAAACTCCGGCTTGAATCGTCGTCTTTTCTTCACCCATCCTCGACTAGGCGCACAAGGCATGACCATCCGCATAAAATAACTCCAGTATTCGCTCCAACAAATGCATTTAAATACTCCTTCTTTCCCAGAACCATAACAGAATGGAACAACTTACCTCATCACATATTTATATCTGACAATGTTTTGAAGTTGATTGAGCGTTTGTTTGATGTGTAACTCTTTGCATTGTGTTTTATTTTCCTGTTCCCCACTACCGCCACCCCTCCCAACTTTGTTGTGAGCTATTACATTTTTTTACGCATTTGCTTTTGTGCTTTATTACAATTTTTGCATGATTTTCCCCTGTTCCCCTCTCCCATTTTACGGATTACCTGGTGTTGCGCTTTTTTGGCTCCACTTTTGTAACTCCCAATCCTGCTTGGGCCGCAATTGGCCTGCAGTATTCCTAAATAAATAAATAAAATTGCTAAAAACAAACGAAGTTAGCAGTAGTTACTACTGCTTAACTACGCTGATTTCTGAAGAAATTGGGTAGTTAGAGGTGATATCTTCGCGTCAATATTGGGCGCGTTGTCTGTTTTCTTTTTTTTTTTTTAGAACCAACGAATGATGAAAAGTTATTGGGAAAAAGAAATCCATAAGTTCAAGTTATGAACCGTCTGGTTTGCGGCGGTCCGGTGAGGTTCCGTAGTACTCGTCGTTTCGTAATTATCACCTAAGCGTAGAACGTCCCCCCAAAGAAAGCGGGAGATGCGCCGATTACAGATGCATTGATAGAACCGGGAAGGTAAGGTAACTTTAATGTCGAGCCAATTAAAGGTGTACCAAGGGCAACGATTCTGCGGGGTTCATTCGCCGTGAATAAAATGTCCCGGAAACACGCGGCTGCAGCCTGCAGGCGAGAAGTTGTTTTGAGTTAAATTCACAGATTATTGCCGACGAAGGCCTCGATCGAGTGGAAACCGGTGAAGCAGAAACATGCCACAGCCTCAATGCTGTTGCCGTACGGCATGGGCTAAGCACACCGTTGCCGCACACACTTTCTGTTTTTTTTTAATAACTAACAACAGCACATTGCCGTGCGATTGATTGATTTATTGTAGACGACATCACCAGCAAACTTGAGCGTCAATATTAGCAGAACTGCTCGAGAAATAGCCCGAATAGCAACAGCGGGGGCTTCGGTACTGCCCAGGGAGCCTTCATGTGCGCATCAAGTATCCCCACTCCCAACTTGCTCCCATGAGAACGGATTCGACAAATTGGCCGTCGATGAGATGACCTTCGACGAATTGGCCTAGACCCTCCATTCCTTTACAGTGCCTACTTTGAGACATGCATCTTTTAACTCCATCGCTATATTTAGGGTTCAGCGTTTTCGGCTTCAACCGATAAAACCGGTAAAAGTATGACGAAATCTTTTTTAAAAATTCGGTTTTAACTGAAAAAGGCCAGTATTTTCTAGGGCGTTTCGAGGGGTGGGTGGGGGAATGTGCTTAATTACTGACCGTATGACCACTTCCTTCCGCAGTTTTTAGCCTGTCTCCGAGGTCGGTTCTACTTTCAACAAAAGTTGAACCGACGCAGTGGTCTTCAGGACGAAATCTGGGGTTTTCACCTGATAGGGATTTGTGTGCCGAATTCTTTGTTCAAAGAAGAAAGTTTAATCGTGGACTGAACAATAAAATTAAAGGGCATCCGTAAATGCCGCATATTTTTTGAACACCCCTAGCTTCCGTCTACTAGAGGAGGGCATAAATACGACTGATTTATTGTCGTTTCTTGGACTGCGCGAATTAACCACCTCTCGTAGTTGTGAAAATGGAGGAAAGACGCACTGAGTACAATGCTTGCAAATTTTTGGATTTTTGATATTTGCCTCTCCGACCGAAATGGTAGTAAAGCTCATGTTCGTCCTGTGTACAAATACGAGCCCACAACGATAATGTCAGATCAGGATAGGGCCCCAGTGTGTCTTGAAGAACAGGTCGCGTCGGCTGCCACAGACAGCAATAAATAAGAAATCCAGTACCTGGTTTACTCACTATTCATTTTAAACAAACGCCTTTAAATATTGCATTTTCGTCAGTATACTGGTTTTCGTCAATAAACCGAAAAAAACTGAAAAGTTTATGAGTCTACAAATATACTCAGCAATAAACCGAAAACTCCTGCTTGAAATAAAAACCGAAAAATGTTCACCGAATTTCAAAATAATTAAAACCGAAAACGCCAAACCCTAGCTCTATTGTCAATGCCCTGTTTTGACGCTGTGCTGTTCTGACGCTGTGCTGTTTTGACGCCGTGCTGTTTTGGCACGTGCTCTTTTGTCGCTGTGTCGTTTTGACGCTGTGCTGTTTTGTCGCGTGCTATTTTGACGCGTGCTGTTTTGTCGTCGTGCTGTTTTGACGCTGTGCTTTTTTGACGCGTGCTGTTTTGTCGTCGTGCTGTTTTGACGCTGTGCTTTTTTGACGCGTGCTGTTTTGACCGTGCTGTTTTGTCGCGTGCTGTTTTGTCGTGTGCTGTTCTGTCATGGTGCCGTGCAGACAGCACAGCGGACTAACCTTGTGGTCACGGTGTTTGATAAACACGTAAAACAAACAAACTTCGCTTCCAATTTCAACCGCGACAAAAACAGCGAATGCGGGTGACGTGGAGCAATGCCCTTCATACAACAACCATACTCTTAGTGGTGGGAAAGCTAACAAAACGGGTACACAAAATATAGTTTCCACTTCCTACTTCTAGGTGCGCTTGAATGGGAACGTGGTAAACGGTCACATCAACGAAAACACAAACACACTCGCGCGAACGCTTCCACGGACGCCAAGCATTGGGAGGCCCGGCTCCTCTCGTCACCCAGTCCGGAAGGGCGGCGGGCCGCGTCGCAGGGCCCCCAGCATCGGTTTGATATTCGGGACAGAGCGTCCGCGTTCCCGTGTCTAACATCTTTCCTGTGTATGACCTTGACGTCATACCTCTGGAGGGCCAGAGCCCACCTTGTTAGTTTTGCACCGTGAGGGACGCTCAGGGTGAGGAACGACAGAGGGTTGTGATCGGAGACCACCGTCACGGAAGCGCCGAATAGCCAGACGTCGAACTTCTTTAGACTCCAGATTACCCCAAATGCTTCTCGCTCGATTGTGGACCACCGCGTCTGAGTGGGCGTGAAGCGTTGACTGGCGAACGCAATCGGTTTCTCCTGCCCACCCTCTCCCAATTGGGCCAAGCAGGCCCCCACCGCGATGGCCGAGGCATCCGTGTACAGCCAGTAAAGCTTTTCCGGATCGGGCGTGTAGAGCGCCACCGCGTCGCACAGCGCATTTTTCAAAGCTACTAATGCCCTGTCGGCATCCTCGTTCCACGGCAGTATGGACGGCACCTTTTTACTCGTCAGTTCGGTGAGTGGTCTCGCAGTCTCGGCATAGTTTGCGATGTAGTCCCTATAATATCCGCATAGGCCCAGCGCGCTACACAGCTCCCGCTTAGTGGTAGGAACCAGCAAACCCTCGATCGCTGCCAGCTTCGTCGGGTCTGGCGCGTGTTTTCCAGACCCCACCACGTGTCCAAGGTACCTGATCTCGGGCAGCGCCACTTGGCACTTTTCGATATTGGCCGAAAGTCCTACCTTCTCCAGTGCTGTGAAGACAGCTTCCAGGCGCCTCGCGTGCTCGGGGAGCGTCCCACTAAACACCGCGATATCGTCTAGGTACGCGCAGGAATAGCGCTGGGGCTCGCGAAGAACCGAGTTCATGATACGCTGGAAGGTCGCAGCGGCGTTTTTCAGCCCGAAGGGCATGACGCGCCAGGCGAACTGCCCCCGATGGGACACGAACGCCGTGGCGAGCTGAGACTCCTCCGCCAACGGTACCTGCCAGTAGCCCCTCCGAAGGTCGATAAGCGTGACAAAGTTGGCTCTACCGACGCGCATGATGAGATCGTGCGGGAACTGCATCGGAAAGGCGTCTGTCTCCGTTGCCGAGTTAAGCTGCCGATAGTCCACGCAGAGACGCACTGAGCCGTCCTTTTTCGCCACACACACGACGGGATGAGCGAAGGTGCTCTCGCATTCGTAGATCAGGCCCGTCTCGAGCAGCTCGTCAATTTGGCGCCCGACCTCCGCCCTTAACATTTCAGGAATGCGGTAAGGGTAGGCCCGCTTCGGCACGTACCGCGGGTCCAGCCTAATGTGGTGTTCTCCCACTTGTGCGATCCCTGTGTTGGGCGAGAAGAGCGCGTGGTGCCTGTCAAACACCAGCCGAATGAGCCGCGCGTTATCCCCCAGATGAGCCACGTACGACTCCGGCAGTCGCATCGCAGGACAGAGGCTCATGCTTCGCGGGGTGCACTCTATATCTCCGAAGTCGCCATCCTCCTGGAATACAACACCAATACTCTGAACGCGACAGGTGTAGGGCCGCAGCTTGTTGGCATGCACCAGTCTGCGCTGCCCGTCCGGCATGTCCACGTAGTACGACTGGTCTCGAAATTTCGCTCGGACGTCGCACGGCCCTATCCATTTCGGATACATTTTACCCGGTCGGTCGGAGTCGAACACTAACACCTTTTCGCCCACCCCAAACGCCTTCGGGGAGGCCCGTTTGTTATGCTGCGTCGCATACGCGTTCTGCCGAGCCGGCGCCCTCAGCTCGGCCTCCTCTGCGGCGCGCTCGATTTGACCCTTTAGGTTCCGCAGGTATACTCTGCTGGTGACTCCCTTAGTGTTACCGGGATTGTAATGTCGCCCGTCCAAGACTGCTGCAACACTGTCAACGAGCAAGTGGGGCTTCGGCCGTACAGCATTTGGAAGGGCGACACACCGGTTGTGTCGTGCGGCACCTCACGGTACGCCCACAGCAGGAAAGGCACGAACCTGTCCCAGCCACGGCCCTCCCTTTCGATGACATGGAACAGCATGTTTTTAAAGACCCTGTTCCAGCGCTCGACGGCGCCGTTGCTCTCGGGGTGGTCAGGTGTCGAAAATCGAGGGCTGGAGCCGAGGCGAGCGAGAAACTCTCTCGTGAGCTGTGCCATAAAGTTAGTGCCACAGTCGGAACATATGACACTCGGTATCCCCGTCCTGCTGAAGATGGTCAACAGCGCCTCGCAGGTTGCCTTCGCCGACAGCGACCGCAAGCACACCACCTCTGGCCAGCGTGTGCACAAGTCAATAACGCAAAGCGCATACCTGTAGCCCCTAGTAGACAGCGTATCAAGTGGTCCTGATTACGTCGATGTTGACCGTTTGAAAAGGAAACTCGGGTTTCGTCAGTGGGGTGATAGGAACGCGATCCGTCTGACTCAGGTCGGATCTAACCTGGCAGCCGTGGCAGCTCGAGCAGTGCTCCCTAATGTCCCTCTCTATCTCCGGCCAGTAGAAAGCGTACTTGACCCGTGCTTTCGTCTTTCGGAAACCCAAATGTCCGCCCCAGCATGACTCATGCGCCAAACCCATCACCCTGGGTCTCCGCTGAGCCGGCAGTACCAACTGGTGGACATTTTGCCCCAACAACTTGTCCCGATGAAAGAGCAACCCGTCTTTAATCAGCATGCCGCTCCGTTTCCTGCGGCCGTTTTCCCAGGCCTCCCTCAGAGTAGGGTCTTTTAGCTGTTGCTCTCGGAACTTTGATCGCTCCGAGAGCCCGTCATCTGTTTCGATCTCCGCTGCGTCCGAAGGACTCGATTCCTCACGGACGTTGTTGGCGCCCTCTCCCTCGCAAGTCTGGACACTGGTTTCCAACCCCTCTACGGACTCCGGCGGAGGAGTGGACGTCGCAAGCTGTTCTGTTTCCCCCACCGCGACGGCCGCGATTGCCCCGATCGGTGCGTTCGAGCTTTCAGATTTTTGCAGCAGCTCCCACGCTTCTCCGGAAAGCAGGCAATCGGTCCGCGAAATAAGCCGGTCGGTCAGCGCACAAAGAGTCGGCACCGCCTCGTGAACGTCGGCGAGGACCGAATTCAAGCTGTGCATAGTCAACGGCAACACTACCAGACGCGCCTCCACCGACTCTCCGAAAGCAGATTTGAGCTGAATCTTCCCGAAAGGGCTCCTCAGCTCCTCAGGGACGAGAGACTCCCTTACCACGGTTATATCTGCGCCCGTGTAGACGATAGCGTTGAGCATGCGCCCTCCACAAGCTAGTCTGGTGTTCATGAGACCGCTGGGCGGCAACGAGGGCGGCTCCGCGACGACCCGGGCGGTCAGCCTGTCGCCTTCTGATGGCACATCGCCCTTGCCGATTGCACGCCCGCCCCCAGCGTGCGGACAATTCGCCCTCTGGTGGCCCAGAGAGCCGCACCCGAAGCAACCCCTTCGCCGATCTGAGTTCGACCCCCCGGCCGGCCCTCGCGTGGATTTCGTCGAACCGAATGTGTTCCCGGTCTTCGTTTTGCTCTCGTCTCGAGGGCTCGATTGTTGGACCTTTGTGTCGACCCTTTTCGAAGCGGCTCCCCTACCTTCGGCCTGCTCAAATACCCTCATCAACCTGGCCAGCTCATGCGCCCTGTGCCAGGTCGTGTCCTCTTTTAGAGTGACGTAGCTCAGCGCTTCAGGCGTCATTCTTGCCTTTACCTGGTCGGCCACTAGAAGGTCGATCAGGTCGTCCTTGGTCTTCATTTCCCTCGCTTCCACATAGAAGTGGAGATAGCTTCGCAGCCGTGTAGCAAACGGCATCCATGCCTCCTCTTTTCCTTTGGCGGCGTTAAGAAAACGTTTTAGATACTCCCCGGGCGCAAGTTGCAACTCCTCGAGAACGGTATCTTTTACCCGATCATAATCGTTGAGCTCGGCCGCGGAGAGCCGGGTAGCTAGGTACCTCACTCGCTCCACCACATACAGGAACACTAGCTGGCCCCATATAGCCTTAGGCACGCCATACGTCTCGAAGGTAGTCTCCACAGCCTCGAACCACACGGGTACCTCAGCCTCAGATGGGAATCTCCGTATGACTCCGGACAAAATTTTGCTGAAGTGTTTCAGATCGTTTTGTGTTTCTCGTTCGCCCGTCACCGCCGGTCTGCCCTCTGCTGCGCGGTGAACGCCTAATCTAGCGAGTTCTAGCTCTATCTCTAGAGCCCTTGTGCGCTCTTTTGCCTCTTCCAACCTCAGCTCGCTTTTGTGCTCGCTCGTCGGCGTCCGTGACGACGTGCTCATCCCACTTCCCCTCGCTGCACCGTCGGTGCTCATCGCCCCTCCGGTGCGTTTGTTCGGGTTAAAGTGCCGAAACCTCGTTATCATACGACTGGCCTGGCCTGCGACTCGACTGCTCCCTCCCCAAAAGGGAAACAAGAAAGAGCTCACAACTTCTGCAGGTCCTCGTGGGGTCCGTGCTGCTGCAACTCTTCCACCGGTCGTCCCTGTCGCTGGCTCCGATCGCCCGGTCGGGAACAAACTTGACTACGCTGGTCCAGCTGTTCACCCGACGAACGGCTTGCCTTGGGTCGCGGGCAGGACTCCTCTGGTCCTGGCCACCGGCTTCTCTGGCTCGGTTACCCGGCTTCCCGCTCCGTTGATCGTACGCCGTCGTTGGTTTTCGGCAGACGCTCAGGCTGCCGCCTGGAGGTTCCCCTGTCGTGGCTTCCCTCGGGACAGAGTCGGGGCTCCGCTGGTCCCGGCTGCTGGTCGTGGTTGCTCAGGCTCCCAGGGTTGCCGGAAGTTCAGCTCTTGGCTGCGAGGTCTTGACTCACCTTGAGCCTTCTCCTTGGTCTTCAATCGCCGCCGAAGTTCTCTAAAGACAGCCCTGTCGACTGCGCCAGAAACGGTTCGTAGATAGTTTGGAGTTGGGCCTGCTGTGGTTGAGCATGGCCGGCGGTCGATGAGGTAGTCCTGGCGCGATGAAGACTCAGCGAGTTAGCGTTTCAACTGTTTATTTACAGTTACAAACTATGAACACTGGCTATGTACAAAGTAGGGGATTGACATTTTGGGGCAGGATGCCTCCAACAACTACCAAACTTCCGTCCAAATCCGTCTCTCTCGCTCGGGCATCGGCCTTTTGGGGACCCTCACCTCCTCTCTCTCGGGCATCGGTTAACCAATAGTTATAAAGCCCGTGAAGGGCACGTGGCGTCCGTTGCCCAATGATCGGCCGGGGGTCGTTACAGGCATTCGTCAAGTTCGCAACGGCCCTCGGCTGACAGCTCCGTAGAGTCGCCCGTGCAAGCGCTCGCAGACAGACCGGCGCCGGCTCCGAGCACCTCGCAGTTTCCCAAGTGCTTCGGGTTGCCGCCACGACGACGCCGTCAGCGGGTCCTTCGGGGTGGAACCCGATCCGGCCCTGCGAGGCCGACATGCGGCGGACGCCTATGAAACAAAAACACAGACACCCACCGGCACCGAGAGCGACAAACACCCCGCAGGGGGAACAACCTGCTGTCCCCCCAAGGCGCTAAGACGGGTGGGCCTGCGACCCTAACCAAAACACCACAAACAAAACGGTTTAGGGTAAAGAAAGACCCCGATGTCCTCCCCCCCAGTGGCCACGACGGCGGCGTGACCGCAAGCGAATGCCCGCCAAGGAAAAAGGGGGCCGCCACAGCTTCCTTACAATGTAATTAAATGCAAAGGTGCAAAAGAGCTGGACAAAAAATGACTAAAATAATCCTTGGAGGAGGGTAACAAGGGAAACAAAGGACAAATAAAAATCTCCAAACACATCTTGGTCACTGGTGCGTGACCGAAAAAATCCGCCTGGTCCTGGTATCGAACCAGGGACCTCTCCATTTCCAGTGGAGCGCTGTACCAACTAAGCTAACCAGGAGTTTCAACGTCGGTAGAGCAAACGGGTTTTATCAGCTGCCACCAGTCTAACACCAACAAGGATGAAAGACCTGCATTTTAAAAGATATGATGATAATGCAATTCAATGCAAACCCGTTTGCTCTACTGACGTCTAGCTTCTTGGTAGCTCAGTTGGTAGAGCGCTCGACTGGAGATGGAGAGGTCCCTAGTTAATATAATTATAATATTAATAGCTTTATTTACCATATAAATATGGTGGGAGCTGAGGAAAAAAGCCGCCTAAACAGCTTGACTGGTCCTCAGCCCCCTCACTGGTACACAGCGGTTGCAAAAGCATACATAAGAAATTATATAAAGGAAAAAAACAATAAAGGCAAAGAGCAAACAAAAACACCTACGAGAGAATCAGTGTAATAAGATAATTACTTTGATAAAAAATATCTCCTAATCATAAAGCAAAGAACAAACAAAACAGAAAAGAACAACACCGACGAGGGAGTCAGTGTAATCACGTAATTGCTTTGATAGAAAATGTCTCCTAATATCACACATGCTACAGGATTCTATGTCGAAATTAGACCGGATCATTTTGTTCAGAAACGTTGGCAGTGTATTTTTAATCATCTGTAAACCATAGTCAGTACGAAATGCATCTACTACCCAGAAATCGGAATGGCGACTGCAATATGTTATAGATTTGTTTCTGAGGGATGATAAGTGTATCAAAAAGCTGTTTATATCTTGATATTCCTGTTTATATCTTACACACATACCAGGACCGGGCGGATTTTTTTGGTCGCGCACTACCCGTACGAAAATGTCAGATATGGCCCTGATATATTTTATATACGGCCATATATGATAATATAAGTAGTCAGATCGGGAAATATACCGCTATATATGGGAGCAGATACGCCCAGATATCGCCATATAAGTACGCAAATACTGCCAGATGCGGCCGTATAAGTGCTTAAATACGGCCATATCTCGCCATATACGCGTGCAAATATTGCCCCTGATAATGATATATGGGCCCGTTTCGGTCGTACAAGCAATAAGTCATATGTACTCGCCAAGACAAGTTGATTGATCTATATTGCATGAGTCTCATATAGTTGGTTAATTATTGTTAACATCGTTAAAGTGAAGCTATTCCAGGTATTTGGACCAATTAACCAATTGCGCATTTGAAGATTGAAAGACAAATGAAATTTGGTTGTATGTTTGACGTGTGACATTATGACGAAGTGCATAAGATCGGAAAGCGAGTTAATCAAATAATGGATTTGAGATCGCAGCTCTTAGGCGCCCGTATCCGAGTTAAGCGGTTTCGGCGTCACCATCGAGTAACCGCCCCGCTAAATTTAGCGAGAAACTGATTTGGTACTTATGTCACTTGACGTCAATTTTCCCGTTAAATCTAGCAGTGAAACTAATTTTGTTCGTGTTTCCCCGCTAAATTGAGTGGGGAAACACGAACCGTTAGCTTACTGAAGATGCAAGACGCTACTTTGTCGTCCCGAATCCTTTTTCCTTCGAACGCCTGCGAAGCCGTTGCGCCCTACGCATAATCTTTCAAAAACCATTCGCGCAGCAACGTAACCATCCGCTTGCGAGCGTCTGCGATCCATCGTGTGTTGAAAGTCGGAAGATGTGCTGTCCGTGGTGTCTTTTATGTGCAACTCTTTCGTAAAAAAATTTGAAATTTAAAAGCGCGAATCTAACAGTGTACACATAATTTTAAATTTATTTGTAAAAATATATATACATATTTATTTATTTATTTATTTGTGGACATCGTGCGCAAAAAAAAATAGTCGCACTTATTTCTTCATTTTAAATTATGATGTGGGTTATACGGCGTAAAACATAGTATCTTCAAACTCGCATCGTTTTGGGTCACTTTCGAGATAGACAGCTTCTTTGGAAGTTCAAAAGCTGGTCTTCATAGAGCTGTATGTTCACTCGGTATTGACAGCAGGGTAGACGCTATGCATGTTTTAGGCCAATCGTGTCTCCGGTTAGGGTCACGTGACTACAGTCTAGAAGCTGGTGATGAAGCAGAACACGGCACCTGCCTGGAGCCCAGGGCCACACATAGCATTCACTGCACTATCAACCTTGTGTACAAGTGAACAAATCCGCACGTTGATGCCCCATAAGATAAGCCTTTTGTTTGTGCTCTTCCGTTTTGGCCTTTCTTTCTCTCCTTTTCTCTCTCTCCCTAAGCTGAAAGCGTGGTAGTAGGAGGTGCGTGGTGACGAGGTTTGACGGATTACGCATTAGCCGTTGGCAATCTCGGAATGCGTTTGGCCGGATCTAGTTTGGCGTGTGTTCGCCCTGCGTGGCTGCTGCGAATTTCTGCTTCTGCAAGCGATTTCTTCAAAGAAGCCCAAGAATTTTTTGTGATGCGTTTAGTGCTCGGTTCTAAAAATGACAGCTTGTGCTACATCGTGTTGAATCTTCACGGACACCTTCCTTCTCGTTTTTGTGTTTGAGTGGTGATTCCGCCGTGGCCGTGTCGACATCTATCTCGGATTACCTTTCAAGTCCCGTCTCGTCAACGTAAGTGCGCTGCAACCTACTTCGCGACAATAGATCGTTTTCCTAAAGGTACTCTTCCAGATTACCTCTAGAATTAGGCCGTGTCTATCTCCTGGCAGCCGGGAGAATAATTGTGCAGAATGTTTCGGCATCGGTGCGATTGCGCTACAAGCAGAAAGTTACGATATGCCGCCGACAAAGTTTTGACGTGTCGCCAAAAAGAACAACAACAACAAAGAATCTTAATTGCGCGTTCTAAAATTTGACGAGCGGCTTTACGAGTCGCTTGTAGAAAGATTGTTACGATTTTGCGAAATACTGGTAAACAACGCTAGGTTGCCGTCATAATCTAAACCCTGAGATAAGGATAAATCAAATAACGTACAACTCTCATTGACTCAGGGTTTATATTATGATGTTTCCTTACCGGCTTGCCTACATACCTTCGCTCCTTGCAAAGGTTACCGTCTCGCAGACGGCACAAACCGATCCCCTGACGGCGGCGTCTCGGCTAGCTTGCACACGGGGCCGCCGCCGCTCGATCGCCGGGCTCGCGGCGCGACAATCGCTCGAAGCGGGGAAACGGCGTTATGTAACGAAAGGCAAAGGGCATCTACACCCCGAATGGGCAAAAGCCGATGCAAAGGCGTGCGCGAACGTAAACAACGGTAGA
Source organism: Ixodes persulcatus (assembly GCA_013358835.2). Lineage (NCBI taxonomy): Eukaryota > Metazoa > Arthropoda > Arachnida > Ixodida > Ixodidae > Ixodes > Ixodes persulcatus. The sequence continues at coordinate 229,775 of JABSTQ010011335.1, read as the reverse complement.
AAAGTGCAGTTGCTCGCCGCTATGAGATGCGTGCCGCGAACTCGGTAATCCGCGGACGTATCCCTCTCCTGGCGCTCGTACTTTCTCTAACTTGACGGACACTCTGTCTCGCGGTTCATGCCGACGAAACGATCGGACGATCGTCGGGATAGCACGGCACAGTTTACCATTGCTCTCGCTGTGCAGGGTCGAAGAGTCAACCACCAGCATGGTGGATGGCCGGTGTTCGACGTCATGATGTGACGTACGTGCAATGCCTGAATACCGGGTGTTTTTGTTTTTTTATTCTTGCAGATTTGTTTTAAAAGAAGCCGTGAGAACTACACTTATGCGGTTTGTGCGAGTGAGTTATACGCCCAGGGGGACATTGTATAGTTTGCTAATCTTTGCGATAAGTCGGCTTATTAATTAAAATTCACTAATTTACTTTTAATTAGTGGAAATAGACATATGGTTTCAATTAGAAACTTGCTGAGCGTCGTCCAAAACCCATAAATCAGTCATTTTTAGAAAGACTTTGAGCGCGTGTCAAGCGCTGTAGTGCGCTGAAGTTACCACTCGTGGACCAGGTACAAGGCTGTGGCTAGATAAGAGACGGAAAAATTGCGCGGGCACCTGACCGAAACCGCTAGCCTTGTACCTGCTCCAGGAGTGGTAACTTTCTCACGCGCTGAAAGTCTTTCTGAAAATGACTGATTTTGGGATTTTTGACGACGTTCAGCAAGTTTCTAATTGGAACCATATATCTATTTTCACTAATTTCAAAATTAAGTACTGAATTTCAAATCATTAGCCGACTTATTGCAAAGATTAGCCACCCACATAATGTCCCCCTGGGCGTATAACTCACTCGCACAAACCGCATAAGTGTAGCTTTCATGGCTTTTTTAAAAACAAATCTACAAGAATAAAAAAAACACCCTGTATATCAAGGTTGCCTTACCTGATTGGGACATATCTACCCTGATATGGGAGGCAGATATACCCCTATCTGACAGACCCTGATATGGATATATAAAAAATTGGGCAGATCTGGCTTGATATGGCTTATATAAACTGATTTACTTGATATGGCCAGATCTGCCCAATTTTTTTATATAACCATATCTATTTTTTATATAAGTCCAGATATGCCATTTTCGTAAGGGTATAGTCACCTAGCTTTGTTCGGAGGTTTGTATTTGTCCTTTGTACCCCTTGTACCCCTTCTCCAGGTAATTTTTTCATCATTAAATGGGTTCCTGCTTAAGAAATCTTGCCTACATTACACTTATTTACCCAAAACTTTAATATGGTTCGGTCATATTGGATTATCACCAGGATTACATCATAAATAATAAGCCCCTGCGAAACTCAGGTGTCCGTTTACTTTTTGATCAGTTTATTCACCATTCTGCCGTGTCCCAAAATGTAAAACAAAATCGCGCCCACTTCCCAGGTTTATCATATCGCCGATAACTTGCTTATCTAACAGTTTCACAAACGTTATCATCATGAATCGCTCTAGGATAATTGGTTCCATGCACCTTACGTTATCTTGATTTTTTTTTATGCGAAAGCATTTTAGGCCCCATTGCGCTAAAATCCTACGTCTTCGGCTCCGTGACCCAGCGATGCTACCAAAAATGGCTGACGGCCCAAAGAGCTCAACGCCAAAATAATCGGATTGACGTCAGATCTCTCAGGGAGGTTCCCGCAAACAAAGTTAATCATGGCTTTGGAAATAAAATTTTGTACATTTCGGTCTGGCTGTGAATCGAACTCGGACCTCCAGGGTGCGAGACGAGCACGCTTCCCCGACGCCACGGCGGCTCCACGGGAAACATTTCACTCTGGGGGCTACATTGCTTTCGCATTCTACCACGTAAGCAGTTTTAAGTGTCTCTGCTGGATTTTGTATGTCGGGATCACTTATATAACGTTAAACGCATTACACACCACTCATCCCTTTAGGCACAATCATCCATACCACGAGCACTAACCGATCGGAATAACCTGTCAGCACAAATAGCCATTGAAGATGATGTAACAAATTTTCATGCAGTCACGTGCAGTGATCAAAACATCTAAAGAAATTATCTTGCCCACTCTCCTGCGTTTTATTTATATTTATCTTATTCATGTTTTAGCTTATTCTGCATATTTCTATTTTTTGATTTTGTGCTCCTGTTGTAATTTGTTTTATTTCATATATATTTTCTTTTTTTAAGAACTGCCCTTCCTCAAATTTAATAACGTCCCCTGGAGGGCCTTTTGGGAGCATTTTGAATAAATAAATAAATTAAGTAATTAATTAAAAATCTGAAACTAGGCTGATAGCCTATCAATTCGCAGAAGTTTTTAACAGGTATGGCGTAGACGTGAGGCGATTGTAAAATCAGAAAGTAGATTGCAATGAACAGAAACAAAAGTCTTTGTTGGCCCACCGGTGTCTGGACGATATTAGAATTGTAGTGCAAGCTGCGTTAGGCATCTATATGCTTTACAATGGCCCCATGCCGCAGTTTCAAAGAACCATTTCACACATGTGTTTTCCAGCTTCGCAATAGTTGTCTGCAATCTAATAACATGCCAAGCGGTTCAGACGTTGCACCAGAATATTTGGACGGCTGTTCTGGCCACACTTTGAAAAGGTCAACGCTCTTCTACTCCCTGTTCTTTTTATACCGAAGCTGTTTATGGCTAGGGTTTTGTGGATTTTTCGTGCGCGTGACTAAAACCTCTACGCTCGCACCGCACCCACGCGCCGCCCGTGCCGGCGTCTGCAGAAAGAAAAATTGGTTGTGTGTATGTTTATACAGCCTAGAACTTGGTCTGCCTCAACGGGCGACGAGTCTCCCAGCTGTAGATGAGCAATTTAGCCAGTGCAGTACAACCGCTAGCCTGGGGTGCGTCTGCAGAGGAAACTATACTTCGTCTCACCCTAGCATGGACTAACCGCGAAGGCTGTGCTAGCGCGAGCGGCCAGCCTTGACTGCCTTGACTAGAGCACATGCTGCACGAGCGCTCGTGCAGCCGCCGCGGCTTCATTCAAAGCGACTAGCTCGCGCTTTTAGAACGCGCGGCTAACAATAGTCCATACTAAGGTGAGACGAAGTATATGGCAGCAGTAACTGTTCTGAAGCAAAAGCCTAAAACAAATAGAATTTTGCACGCGCGTTCGTCAACACCCTTTAGGTTATTTACTTCGAATCTTCAATACGGGGGAGGCGTTCTCCTGGTGCGCGTGAAACCTCATTCCCTGCATTATTCTTGAAGGCAGCGGGCGGCACGTGTGTGTGTGTGCATACCTTTCGACACAATGACCACCGATCAAGACAATAAATATGTTCGTACCTTCGTTCAAAATTCTGTGTCACGTCTGTGGAGTGTACTATAGACGTTTCCACTGTTTACAAAAATCACAGTCCACACGTGTTAAATCACAGTCCAGAACGCGCACGTTCGTCGCTTCGGAAAGCGAGCAAATCACACGCGATACGCACGAACACTGAAAATGGAACCTGCCAAGTGTCCTTTTTTGGAAAGGTCTATACTCCGTTTCACCTTATGTTGTACCGCAGACAAGGCTAGAAGCGCGAGCTCATAGCGTTGGGAGCTGCTTTTAACGCACGAGAGCTTGTGCCGCCGAGATGTGCCCTATACTTCGTTTCATACTTCATATGCAACGCTGTCAAAGCTACTGGCGCGAGCGCGTGGCTTTGTCTATGGTTTCGTTCGCGCGAGCGCGCGTGCAAATGATCAACGATATCAAGCGTCATGCTCGCGCCAGTAGCTTTAACAGCGTTGTACGCTAAGTGTGGAACAGAGTATAGAGCAAAGAGCTCGTGCTTGTAGCCTTTCCTGCGGTACATCATAAGGTGAAACAGAGTATAGACCTTTCCAAAAACGAGCTTGTGGCCGGTGCCATTTTGAGCGTTCGTGCGTATGGCGCGTGCTTTGCTCGCTTTCCGAAGCGACGAACACACACGTGCTGGGCTGTGAAGATCGCACGCTGGACTGTGATTTTGTAAACATTGGAAAGGTCTATAGATAGCGCGCTTATCGGTTTATCTTCATCGGCCAGCTCGGCCGCGATGGTGAATAACCTATGTTTTGGTACTCACGAAAAACGGTTGCTTTCCTTCCCCGTGTACGCGGGGCTGGCTCTGGCGAGTCGCGATACGGTGTCAGAAGTGGAATGTCTGGCTTGAGCGTCTTTCACATTAGGCTCCTTACCATTTGACCACCTCAAGCCGAACTACAGCCTCGTCGCAACTATGGCGACGACGTCGCTTCAGTCCGCTTGTATATGGCAACCGGTGAAAAAGCACCCGCACCCGCAGTCGCTGTCCCCTTCCCAGGGCTCGTTCTGTGAGAGAAATTCGATTTCGGCAACCACGACCAATAGCCCCAATGGCTTATTCAATCCCAGGATTTCAGTTTCGCGTTGTGTCTCTACCAAACCACGGGCGAAGTCCAGGTGCGGTTTCTACACTATGGGCTCCGAAGAAACACGGCGCGTGCTGGAGACGTGAGGCCTAACGGAGGAGCAATGGCGGTCCTCATTGCAGTGAAGAAGATGCTATACGCACATTTCGTGCATCCTCCTAACGAGGTGTACGAGATCGTGCGCTTCCCCCACCGAGTCAAGGAGTTGGGGGAGAGCGTCGACAGCTTCTGCCCGGCGCTCTGAGCACTCGGCCGGAGTGCCACTACTGGTCCGCCGACGTTAAAGAAGGGCTAGTCCGTGCTTCGTTGTAGGGCTCCTCGACTCGACACCTTCCAACAAGCTCTGCCGGTGTCCGACCCTCCCCATGGCCCAGGCGCCTCTTCATGCCAGCGTTCACGAGGACGCTGTCGAGGCAAAAGCTACCGTTTTCCGAGAGGGACTGATTCCGTTGCTCAAGAGCAGCCCAAGCTCGACGAAGCACGTTTCAAGAAGGACCGGAAGCCACCTGACAAAACGTTTCCCAAGAAGTACTTGACATAGCCACGCGGAATCAACAAAGACCGCAGGTTTTGTGGCTGTCAAAACCATCCCCGCAGCGAGTGCCCGGCACGACAGGCGAAGTGTCACTACTCTCGACGCTTGGGTCATTTTGAGTACGTCTGTGAGAAGCAAATGCGAGACCTAAACTCCGAGCAACTTTACGCCGTCTCGTTCACAGGCCTCGCCAGCTTTGTCAAGGTGGCCCGTTTTCTGTTTCAAAGTTTTCTGGGGCACCCCGGAGTCGCCGGAAGCCAGAATGGCAGCGGACGGGTCCGAGAGGCCACCCTGTGACGGCCCTCGGTACGCTCCAAGCCACCCTGAGTTCGAAATGAAAGTCTGCCGTAGAGCAAGTGTCCGTCCTACCTTCGCAAGACTCGCCACTCCTTGAGTTTCCTTTCTCAACAAGCAGACCTCCATGCATACCGACATCTTCGAGGGCTTGGGCGAACTCAAGGACGAGTGCGTGGTTCGCCTCCAACCGGGAGCACAGCCGTTTTCTCTCAGCGTCCCTTGACGTATCCCAATACCCCAACATGAAGTCGTCTGCAAGTAACTGGACAAGCTCGGGTATGACTGTGTTATCTGGAATGTTGACTATTCCACAGACTGGGGCTCAGGCATCGTTGTCGTCGTCGCCAAGGTCGCGGGAGGATATCGCATCTGCGTGGACCTCACTCGTCTGAACCAGGTGATCAAGCGGGAGCGTCACGTGATGCCCTCGGTGGAGCAGATCCTGGGACGCTTGAGACCTGCGCGAACCTTCTCGAAGCTTGACGCCCCAGCCAGATTCCCCAGGTGAAACTCTCACCTAAAAACCAACCCTTGACGACCTCCACCACACACTTCAGGCGGTACTGCTGCTGTCGCAAACCCTTCAGGATATGCTCCGCTCCAAAGTATTTTCAGCTTTAGATGGGGAGGATCCTAGAAGGCCAAGATGGAGTAGTCCATATGATCGATAAAATTGTGGTTGTCGGTCGCACCCAAGAAGAGGAGCACGGCCAGCGCCTCGGAGAAGTGTTGCATCGTCCCCTGCAGTTGTTAGGTGAGTGGCGTCGCCTCGGACCCCGAGCCATGTGGATTAGCCCGCCCGTACCTGGCTGTGCGTGTCTTTCCTGTGTCTGGGGAAAAGGGCATCCTGGTGGTTGGGCCGAGCCCGGGTGCCCCTTCGGGGCACCACAGATGAGACAATACATCACATTGGCCCCCGCTTTTCAAAGACGGGAGTCCTGGTAAGTAACGGCCAGGATTATCTAGTGAGTCGCCTTTCTTTACCTTTTCATTCTTTGTCTTTTCTCTCCTTCTCCTCTTCTTTATACTTTCACCTTCTTTGGCGTCGAGGGCTAACCTTGGGTGGCGATGGACCTCTTTATAGACTTTAGAACCACACTTGGCTATGCACCGAAAAAGTGAGAGAGAGGAGGAGTCGATGGCGCGCAGGGACGTCAGAACGCCAAGCTCTGATTCGAACGATTAGTGGGTAAACCTGAAGCTAGCTGCCTTTGTCTTCACTACGCTCTTCGAACGCGTTGGAATGCGAGAGCCAAACGCCAAACGCCTGCGTTCCGCGTTTTAACGCGTTCTACAAGTTCAGTGGTGACAAAGGCAGCCTTTTTCTCCACTACACTTGTCCAACCCATTCGAATGCGAAAGCCAAACACCAGAGGCCTGCGTTCCGCGTTTTAAGGCGCGCTACAAGTACAGTGGAAACAAAAGCTGCCTTTGTTTCCACCGCACACGTCGAACCCGTTCGAATGTGAAAGCCAAACGCAGGACGCCGGCGTTCCGAATTCTAACCGGTTCGACGGGTGCTGTGAAGACAAAGGCTGCTAGCTTTCGTTCTACCCACTAATCGTTCCTATCATAGCTCGGCGTTCTGACGTCCGCGTGAGCTGTAATCTCCTTCTTTCCCTCACTTTCTCGGCGCACAGTATCCCGGTAGCACTAGAATAACGTCCCTAGCAAAGCCATTTTTGTTATGGTGCGTTACCTAACCCCTTGCTGGGCAGGTGGTGGGCTGTGCATCGCGGACTATAAATATTGTTTGCCCTCCAATGGCACCCCAGCCCTTTAAACTCTGTTCAGGGCAAGCTTTTAAAAGGCACTGTTCTGAATAACTGACCACTGTGAAAAATCCTAACTCAAAAACTTCACCTTTTTTTCGTAATTTATTTTGAAAATTTGTTAAAGACCTTGGCAAAGGTGCCACAATTCATTGTAGCAAACGTCCTTGAAAACCTTTATGTGTATTCTTATAAAGCTAAGCGGCACTCTGAGGACCTCTTAGTCGAGGTGAGAACCAAAACTCAAAGTCAATCACTTTCCAAATTACACAGATTGTTGACATCCAAGTGACTGTGAGCCCACACCGCGCACTAAACACCGTGCAAGGTGTGCTCTCGGAGGACGACCTTCTTGACAGTAGTGAGGAGGAAATCCTCGAGGGCCTCCGGACATCGGGTGTAGTCGCGGTAAAGCGCATTATGTTTCAATGTGATGGCATGGAAAACCCTACCAAGCACTTAATTGTCACCTGAACGACACACTCTCCCAGCAACCGTCAAGTTGGGATACTTAAAATACCGCGTTCAGCCGGCCGTACGTGTCAAACCCTCACCGATGTTTCAGGAGCTAGCGGTTTGGCCACGGTTCAAGGGGCTGTCGAGGCAGACACCTGTGCCAGGTGCAGAAGCTTAATGTACGTTGCATACGTTTGTAAAGCAACTTAAAATACCCTAACTGTAGCGGCCCGCACCCCGTGAACTATCGCGGGCGCCCTATCTCGAAACAAGAGAAGGAGGTCATTTCTTTGAAAGCAAAATGGAACATTTCTTACACCGAGGCCGAGAGGCGTTTCTCCTCTCTTGCGAAAGGTGGTTTCCTCGAGGGCTGCGCAGGGGGGCCTGCACCAACCTTCGAGTCTCGGCCCACCCAGATCTTACCTGAAGACCTGGGGGCCCAGGCCCTCACCTTAAACTTCCGAGAAGCCACACGCGCCGGGGGTCTTCCATCCCGTGGGAGCGGCCTTTCAGTACCTCCTGCCATTTAGGACAGGCCTCCACTTGGTGCGCGTGGCCTGGTATTTAAGTGTCTTACCAGAAGAAGGGAGTGAATTTCTCGCTCTAGCCTAATGCAGGAGACTTTCACACCCTTTGAGCAGCGCGTACCTCGTGCTACTCCTGCTTCTCCATCCTAGGAGAAAAAGATGGGAGTGGCTGACCCACCACCCACCCCACCTATTCTTTTCGACCTGTCGAAATTGAAAATTAAAGCATCCAAGAAACCTAAAACCTAGCGTGACTTCTTTCAAGCCGCGCCAGGACTCATAGATGAAATGTCCGTAGTTAAATGATGAATATACTTTATTCATGAACAAAACTGGCTTCCTGCAGTCGCACTGTCGAGGTTTACTATAAAATATACTTAGATTACTTATTTTCCTGGATGAGCTATGTCCTATTGCAGTCTGTTTGAAGAAAACACATCTCTATCTTAATCACAAGTATATATTAAGCGATCGTCGTGTTTCTGAAAAAAAAATCGCTCCTCAGCCCAATCTTCTGGTGGTGTTGCTGTGGTCGTACGGAGAGGCATAGCATGAGGAGAGATACATCTTTGTATATCACTCGAAATAGTAACCTTCCGTGTTTTAGTAGATCACCTCATTATCTTTGTGTTTTTATATCTTCCCCCACATGTTCCACATAATGTTCATGAACACGAAGGTTTTATCGATCAACTGCCGGAACCTTTCTTAATTTTATGCGATTTTAATGCTCACAATCCTATGCGGAGCAGTGACCGACTTGATTCCCGTGGCAAGGTCAAATAACGTATTTTACTGTCTTCAGGTTTGCTTCTTTTAAATAACGGAAAACTATTATTTTACAGTGCACCTTATAAATCTTTCACATTCATAGACCTGCCTATTTCATCACCCTCATTGTTTTCTTTGTTGTTTTTTCTTCTTGGAAAATTTTAACAACCCTTTTGGGAGCGACCACTTTCCGATCACTTTAGAAAGCAACGTAACACTTCCCACCGTTATAAAACGTGTTTCTAGGTGGAAGGTAGAAAAAGCAGAATGGAGACTTAAGATTGAAAATGACACTTGATGCCTCATTGCTTGAAACTCGATCGCAAGAAGATGCCAAATTATATGTCCCAAAACACATTCTAAGCGCTGCATTAGGGGCTATTCCACTGAAGTCGGAAAATATTCCGAAGCGGTGTAAGCCGTGGTGGAACAAAGACTGCACATACACAATAAGAGAACAGCATAGTTCCTGGCATAACTTCCGGCGGTAGCCTTCCAATATAATAGAGTTTAAATGGAGAAAATAAAAAGCTAGATGCGCCAGGCAACAAGCTAAACAGGGTTCCTGGATGAAACACGTCTGTTCAGTGAAGAGCATTGTATCGTTCAAAAAAGTGTGGGACTGGTGTACTCCAAGGGCCTTAGCAACCTTTCTCAACAAGTCGGCGGGAAAATTGAAAAGGGGAATTTTAAATGAACGATAGCCACCCTTCATTCTGCATAGTAGATTGAAGGGTGGTTATCATTCATTTGTAATTCCAATTTTCAATTCTCCTGCCGACTCGCTGAGGGAAGTTGCTAATGTCATTGGAGAGCACTTCCAGAATGTTTTTAGCTCCGATAATTATAAGACAGCATTTAAGCAGTTCAAGGCTCGTGCAGAATGTCATTGTATTATTATGTCTGGTGGATACTCTGCTAGATACAGCGAGCCTTTCACGATGTATGAACCTCAATAATCTCTTAGTCTAAAGAAGCAGTTTGCCGTGGGCCTGACAGGGTTTGTAATTACATTATTTTTCCAACTGGCACCCTTCTCTTTCAAACTGTTGCTTTGTCTTTACAACTCTGCTGTGGGCGCATGCATTTTCCCCATGCCTGGAAGTAGGCCCATGTTGTAGCGCTATTGAATCCCGGTTTACGAGCCCTCAATTCCATCCAGCTCTCGCCCTATTGCCCTTACCAGTAGCTTTGGCAAAATATATGAGCGGACGATTAATAGGCGATTTGTTTATTTCCTTGAAATGCAGGGTTTCTTTGATCAGAACCAGTGTGACTTCCGGGGAGGGCGGCTGAAAGTCGGCAACCTTCTGCGCCCGGAAACAGTTACACGTAACGCTTTTGTGAATAGGCAGCACTGCGTGTCAGTCTTTGACTTGGAGAAGGCGTAGCATGGTGGTACAGAATCCTTGGAGACCTGTTTGCATTTGATTTACAAGATCGTATCCTCTACTGTATAAAAAGGGCTTTGTCTGATCGAACCTTCAAAGTTAGGCTAGATGCAACATATTCTGACCCTTTTACTCATAAAAATGGTGTGCCTCGAGAGGGCGTTTTGAGCATGAGATTATATATCGTTAAGATTAACTCCCTGTTAAAGGTAATATCTCGCATCGTCTGATATTTTTTGTACGTTAATGATGTCCAGATTTCGGTCTCTTTTTACAATTTGTTCAGCTGCGAGTGCCAGCTACAGCTCGCAATAAAAGAAAATGAGTAGGTGTGCCTAGAAAAATGCCTTCCAGTTCACTTGAAAAGCTGTGCCTATATTTCTCTCTTCGCCGAGGAATAACACTAGATACGGCTTTGGATATTAATAGAACTCCCATATGTATCCAATATTAACACGGGTTTCTAGGCCTCATCTTTGACAGGAAGTTAAATTTTATTCTCATCTGAAACAGTTGAAACATAATTGCCTAAAATCTGCTAATAACCTGAAAGTTGTAGCGACACTCACGGCCTGCTCTTGTCGCACAGACGATGACGACGACGGGGAGATGCCTCTGCAGCCCGCGAGATTAAAAGATCAGTTAGAATTCAAACGCTGTCCGACCTGGTTCCTTTCGTCTCAGCCCCAATAGATTTGGTGACCCGGAATCGAACTCGCTCCTTCAAGGTCTGCTGCTCCATGGCTCATTCCGGCGCGTCCAACGCTCCTGACGGCGACCCCCTCCAGTCAACCTTGGCAGCGGTCCAGAGTTTTCGGCTACCATTATTTTGGCCGAAAAATCCGACCGCGTGGCTGATGCAAGTCGAGGCCCAGTTCCGTCTCCGGCACATCACCAGTCAGGAGATGCGATACCTGCACACCGTGTCCTCCTTACCAGCTGGCGTCGCCGAGGAGTTAGCCGACATTCTCGCCGCTCCGGATCCGGTCAACCCCTTCGACCAACTGAAGGCCGCCCCGCAAGACCGAGTCGGAGTGCAACAGACTTCAACAACTCCTCAACACCGAGGAGCTCGGTGACAGACGCCTATCCCAGCTTCTCCATCGCATGCGTCAGCTGCCGGGAGCACAGAGCCTGGACCTCAGCAACCATCTCCTGCGTGAGTTGTTTTTGCAACGACTTCCATCGACCATGCTCCCGGTTCTAGCGGCTGCGGAAGACATGTCGCTAGACAGGCTCGCTGAGCTTGCCGACCAGGTCGCCGACTACTCGCGAACCCCTGGCATCAGTGCTGTCACTAACCGAGCACCCATAACAACTTCGGAAGATTCCAGTCTTTCTCGTCTTAAGGACCATTTCGAGACCATGAGTCGTCAGCTTGCCACCCTCGCACCCTTGTCACGACGTCATCAACAACGGTCACACTCCCGCCGAAGCCTGCGCTCCCACTCAACCTCAGTAGAGCACTCCACCTTCTCCAACAGCAGTTAAATGGGCTCGGGCATTTGTTGGTACCATCGCACCTTCGGCAACGCTGCCCGCAAGTGCAGCCAACCCTACTCTTCGGCGGGAAACTATGAAGGCCGGGCACTGACGGCGGCAAGTGATACCGGTCGACAGGAGAGCCGCCTCTTTTATGTAGTTGACAAGGTGGCTGTCCATCAGTTGCTGGTCGACGCGGGGACGAGGTCAGCGTTCTACCGGCCTCTCTTTTAGACCGACAGCGCAAGCAAAAGACCTCTCCGCTCCAGGCCATCAACAACTCGCCGATCGCAACCTATCGTCAGCGGTCCCTCACGATAAAGCTTGGACTGGGCCGCACATTCCGATGGCTCTTCATCGTTGCCGACATTAAGCAGGCCATCCTGGGAGCGGACTTCCTCAGTTTCTACAAGCAGGCCGTCGACATCTATTCACGACGCCTCATCGACCAGACGACAGGCCTCTCCGTGAACGGCGTGCTCTCCACGACCATGGCAACAGGACTTCGAGCATTTTCACCATCATCGGCCTATGAGAAAATTCTCGCGAATTTTCCAAAGATCACGAAGCCACACACTAGGAAGTAGCCGGTGAAGCATACACTGTTAGTAAGTCCCGTGTATTTAGTGAGTATTTGTGGTGAAAAACACGCTATATACACAAATTACGATAAATTTACACGTTGAATAACGGATAATTCGTTCACAAATCACGCGAGGTTGTAAAAAACGTGTTTTGGTTCGGTCATACACGGATAACCGTGTAGCCGACCTCGAAAACACGCATCACCCCCGGCGACGAACGTAGCATTGCCGGCTATCGAAGCACCGGAATGCTTGGGGACAAAGGACCGTCGAGACAAATGCCGCGGACAGAAACATGTCTCGGAGACGGATATGCACCAAAAGCAATTGCGCCATGTCGTAGGACGTTGGCGAAACCCGCGCTTAACGTGCTCGCTGCCATTTTCTGGTCGATGGCAATGCGGCTTCCCTCATGTCGCCCATGTTTCTATTCAGTTGAAGGGTCTTGAAAATAGTTTTTACACACTACAAAAAAATTTATGGGTCTAATTATTCGTTTTAAACAGTTAATATGAATATAAAAAGCGTGTCCTTGATCTGAACACGTGACATCGCAGTTTGTTTCGTTTTGGCTTCAACCTTCAACTGCAAGCTATCTGGCCACGGCGCAAGCGCAACGCCGATGTACGCTGGAAGCTAGAGCCCACGCGACCCGCTCACTCGCGTGTCCCTATGGGAGCGCGCGGGCCAAGAAATATCACGTGAACGGCTTGGAGGGACCGAGTGTTCCGCTTGGCGCCGCCCTAGCTCAACACCAAAAGCGCGGCGGCCGCTATGGAAGGCAATGGGACCATGTTGAAACGATGTTGGTTTCGGATAATTTCTGTCGCATTTAATAGGCAGGCGCCAATGCTAGCATATAGTGTGTTTAGAATAGGGTAAAATGACTCACTATATCATAGTTTTCTCGAGCAGAATAGTTAGTATTGTGAGCAAAGCATCTATAGTGTGCATGTACGGGTGTACTGGATGGTGCATCCAGTCCGCCTGCTGGAGCCCACTACCGTGATCGGAATAAAATATCGAGTTAGATGCTCCGCAGGTGGGCCGTGACGCTCTTGGTGAATGTTCGAAGTGAGACACTGTCGATCGGTGGTGAACTGGTGACTGGCGGGGGACCTCCGAAGTTGCACTGCACGGGGTGCGAAGGACTTCTTGTGACGAAGCGTACGGGTTAAAAGGGGCTGCAGTGCACCAGTGCGAGTACGCCGCAGGGAGGAGGCAAAAAGAAGCGAGGAGTCCGGTAGCAAAAAAGTGGCTAGTCACATGCTTAGGAAAAAACTTTGGATAAATGCATGCAGTACTATGTATATATTAAGGACGATGTTAAAGCGGGTCCTGCCGACTCGACGGAGGAGGGGCAGTGCTCGATGGGATGGTGTTCGGGGGCCAAGTTGGAACCATAATAAGGTAGGAAGCGCGACGTTGCAGCGACTCGAGGGAGGCAACAAGTTGTCTGGTTGCCGAATCCCACACCGAGCAGCAAAACTCCAGGATGGGCAACAGCAGTGCTGTGAACAGCAATCTGGGCACATCGCGAGTGACTCTTCTTGTGGACCGAATGACGAAGCCAAGGAGACACCTTTCCCCGGACACGACGTTTTGGACGTAGCGATGGAATTCTAAATGCTGGTCGATGATGACACCTAGGAGGTGGATATGCGCTGTACTTGGGATCTCCACTCGGTTCAGGAAAAGTGTTGGAGGGGTCGAAGGTTGGTGCGAGGCAGTGATATGCATGGTAGCGCATTTGGTTTAAGTTTAGAGGAAGTTTGTTATCTTTTGACCAAGAAATAATGCGATCTAGATCAGCTTGTAGCTCTACCAAACGTACAATCGCAATAACGACGAGAAAAGTTTTTAAAATACACCCGATTATCGTCAAAACGTCGCCGGTCGGGGAGAGGACACTCATAGATACACACGCGAAAGCGTCTGCTAGCGTGGTAAGCTACGGCGCCAGTAAACGCGGTGGCGGTTCAGAGAACAAGAAAAAGTACTAAATAAGCAAAAGCAAATGCGGCGCGCTCACGCTGCCTCGGGTGACCTGGCCGCCCATATAAAGCTGGTCGTGCTAGAGTCGGTTTGCTTTCGTTGTTTTTGTTTGACCGGAGAAAATCTGGCAACAACGCATGGCGCAGCTATTGTTTTGTTTTCACAGGACGCGAGAAGCTTCGCATAGAACTTTGCAGTTTGCGAGCACATAGCGAAGACGTTACCGGAGAAGTGCCCCTGTGATGTTCCCGGAAGACGGAAAGTATCATTCGTAATCGTCGTGTGTGCTTTGAAAGCGAAGGGAATCACAGGGTCCACGAGTGCGCAACCACAAGCCAAGGTTCACGACAGCGCTGCGTTCACTTCGGCGATCTCGTTCTGTTTGAGGCAACACGGCGATGCGAGAAAGAGCCGAAACGTTCGTGGTGTGTGGTACGGTGCTTGGAGGTAAACACCCACACTAAAACGGAGCTCAATTTGGTTGTTGTGGAGCTGAGTTTTGACGGGTTCAGTCCCGTCGTCGTCAGCTGATCAGGGAGGACGCTGCGAGCGTTTTTAAAAGTAAATCTTCCTTCGTTCCGTTTCAAAATGTGGAAGATTCCCGACGCATACCGTGAGTAAAAAGCTGCGGGCATTTTCAACAAAATTATGTCGTTTTAATAGAACAATGGACTTCGGATTGTTGTCCTAAATCTGCCGTCTTCGTCGATGTGCAAATGCAGTCCAACAACACGAAGCTAAGTCACCACCGATATTTTCCTGTAAATCTCGTGTGACTAGTGTGAGTTTCTTGCGCTCACCATGCGGTGTGAATAAATTAGGGCAAGATCTCCCACCTGCCCACAGACACATCAACTGAGACCATTGTTTACGTAGTTAACATAGTGCTTTTTCTTTACTTTGGGAAGAGGCGTTGGTGGATTTATTATGGTACAATCTTTGAGAGTTGAGAAATTGGGAGAGCGAGCAAGCTTTCCCGACTTTGTCTCTTTTCTCTCTGGCACTGCCCCTAGTTTCAAGTTGCAGTTTCAGTAGACATACCTACTAACGTGTACAAACTGCTCTAAAGCAGGTGAAAGACTGGGAAGTCAGGACGGTGCAGACTCCGTGTTTTGCGCTTTTCGCAATTGACTGGGTAAATGCTTTTGCGAGGTATGCGGAATAGCAAACGATTTTGTTATGCCCGTCGTTTGTGTCTGCAGCAAAACGAATAAGATGATCTACAAAGGCACAATCAAAGGCCAAGATTTACGGTAACAGTGCGTTCGCTTCGGTGGTCCGTGTAGATGTATTATACCCTGCTTTCTGCAACACCGTGTCATGACGAAGAGCTGGAACGGTCAAGGTTTGTGCTGGGCTACCGGTTGACAGAAACCCGCATCGCCCGCATCGGCACCGAGTGCACTTGGGCTGTTGATGCTCAAGCCTTTCATCCGCGGCTTGTCGCCAGCTGATCCTGCTGCTCGACGGTGAGGATGCGGCGAGAGTGACCTCTGAAGTAAATGTAAATCCTAGTTCATCCAGTTATCCGGTGTCAAAGTCTGGAAGATGTCCGACGTGTACTGAGGGCGGGAACTACGAGCGGTTTGCCTTGCTTTTATAACCGAAACTGCAGAGCAGCGAGATAACTGCCTTGCGTAGTCCAAAATGACGGAAGCAATAGGTTTCAACAGGTCGAGCACGTCACCGCGGATGAAGGCGAGACGGTGCACACTGTTTAAACGCTTGCAGTATCCACGAGTGCTACCAGAAAACCGACGTCAACAGAGAAGGAGCTCGCGATTCAGCATAATGTAGTGCCACGGGCCCGTGAATTTTCAATGTTCGGGGTAATGGCGGTATAAAACAAATATTAAAAAAAAAAAAACGCGTCAGCGCCACATTTGTGATCACGAATAACACCGGTCACAAACTCCCAAGCCCCACCGCTCCACTCGACACCGACACGTCATACGACAACAAACTGCATCAAAACGCCCCAAAAGTGAAGGCGTCTGCTCCCGTACGCGTACTACAACTAGCGGAAGTGAAGTGTTGGGCGGATGTCCTTCACAAGAATATATAAAAAAATGCTTTACGCACAGATAATTTTTATTGATTATTGAATACATAATGATAAAATCCTAATAATTTGTTTTACTATCCGATTCAAGCTAGTCGAACTGCTCATAACACTGGTCGAGCATGAAAATAACAAAAATTTTAACTTTTTCATGGCCGGTTTAAGATTTATTCGTTATACATCGTTGTTTTTCGCAACGGACTAACTTTACAAATTTTGCCTCCACACTTTTTAAATGCAAGCAGTTCTTACATACGGCTGTCCATTGTGCCGTGTTTTGTGTCTTCTATAAATCTGTAACGGTCAGCGACCAAAGAGCTCACCCGCACATGTCAAGCTTATATACGCCGCGGGGAGCTAAAGGTGTTAGTAGGAAGTGTCGGGCGCAGTGTCGGAGTTGTGTATGTGTCGGTGTTGTGTCCATGTGGTACTCGTGTTGTCTGTGATGTATGTAGGTTTGCTGTCTACTCGTGATAGTTATCAGCGTATTAATGAACTCCTGATTGTTTTGTTTTTTTCACTGGCTGCTAGAAATCTCACTAGGTGGCGCAAGTTACCGCCCGACTCCAGATTGTTTGAGTTATTTATTCATGTAAGTTCGGTATTCGTTTTTTTTTATCTAGCGGTTCCGTCGTAGCTGCCCACGCCACCGACCGCCGACGACGCACGTACGTACCTTTGCACATAGCTACGTCCGCCGCTTGGAGACTGTTTACTGTGTATAAAAGACATCGAATGAGAACTAACGCGTCCTGTGTGCTTTCAATTCGGCCGAAAGGCGCCCGGCTCGCTGGGCTCGTCTCTCGCCTGTTCTTGGCTGCTGGCAGCCATGTTTCATAATTAACACGTTGAACCGTGTTTCTCATAAGGCAGACACGGTGTAGCGTGCTAAGTTTACATGGCACCTCGTGTGTAGGCGAATAACACGCATGGCTACGTGTAAAACGAACACGTTTCGACGTGTCCGCTATGGGACAACGGTTTACACGTCTGGGCGTGTTATTTTTGCTAACAGTGTACAATCACTCACCACATTGTTACCACTGGCCCCCCTGCTTTCGCTCGTCCTCGACGCCTGTCTGGAGAACGCCTGGCCATTGCTCGTCATGAGTTTGAGCATATGCTTGAACTTGGCATTGTTCGTCCATTATCGAGCAACTGGGCCTCCCCACTGCACATGCTCCTCAAGAGAGACCCAGGCTACTGGAGACCATGTGGCGATTATCACGCCCTCAATGCCAACACCAGCCTGACCGCTACTCGCTATTCCACATACAGGACTTCACAACGAATCTGGCTGGGTGCCAGATATTCTCCAAGATCGACTTGGTGAAGGCATACCACCAGATTCCGGTTGAGCCTGCCGACATACCAAAGACCGCCATCACCACACCATTTGGCCTCTTTGAGTATGTGAAGATATCCGTTTGGTTTGCGAAATGCCGCACAGACGTTTCAACGTACCATCAACGAGGTTACTCGAGGTCTAGACTTCGTCTTCGCTTATCCCGACGATATTTTGGTCGCCAGCATGTCACAGTCCGAGCACGAAGAACATCTGCGCGCTCTTTTCACCCGGCTCGATGACTACGGGTTAGTCATCAACCCAAACAAATGCACCTTCGGCGTGCCGACCATCAAATTCCTGGGGCATCTAGTGACACCGCAAGGAATCAGGCCCTTAGATGCAAAAGTTGCGGTCATTCGAGACTTTCCGCAGCCAACATCTCTCAAGAAACTGCGTGAATTCCTAGGCCTCCTAAATTTCCATCGTCGCTTCCTACCGAGTTGCGCTGAAATGATCAAGCCGTTGACCGACCTGCTCGCCACCAAGAAAGAGCCCTCTGTGCCGCTTGAGTGGAACAAAGATGCAGCCTCTCTCTTCAGCGAAAAAGGCGCTCGCTAACGCTGCAATGCTTATTCACCCCGTTCCAGACGCAAAACTACGACTCGTCACCGACGCGTCATGCGTAGCTGTCGGTGCGGTCTTTCAACAGAACGTCAATGGCTGGGAGCCTCTCGGATTTTTCTTGCGTAAACTGAAGAACCCAGAACAAAAGTATAGCACTTTTGCACGCGAACTTCTGGCAGTGTACTTGTCAATCGAGCACTGTCGCCACTTCCTCGAGGTCGGGAACTTCCACGGTCTTACAGACCACAAGCCCTTGACGTTCGCATTCAAACGAAACCACAGCGACCACACAGCGCGTGAGATCCGGCACCTGTGCTTCATATCAGAGTTCACCGTCGATCTCCGCCATGTAAGTGGTCATGAAAACACTGCTGATGACGCACTCTCCCGCGTCGGTGCTCTTTCTTCGGCACATCCACTAGACTGGGAAGAGCTGGCAACAGCTCAAGGAAACTATCCTGAGCTCCAGCGCTTGCGCGCCTCTCCCAGATCGCTGAAGTCGGCAGACGTTCCCCTCCCCTTTTCCCCGGTAATGGTAACCTTCGAAACATCAACTGGTGTGTGCCGCCCGTCCATACCACCAGCGTTTTGTCTCGCTCTTCTTCACCATCTACACAACAAGAGCCACCCCGGAATTCGCTCTCCACAGAAACTTCTAACTGCTCGCTTCTTCTGGACGAATATGAAAGCGGAAGTACGTCCCTGGGCACGAACGTGCGTTCAATGCCAACGCGTCAAAATCACACGACACACAATCATCCCCCTCTCACCCTTTCGTCCACATCGCCCACATCGACTTAGTGGGACCCTTTCCATCATCACAGGGAGCCCGCTATTTGCTGACGTGCGTGGACAGATTCACGAGATGGCCCGAGGTATTCCCTGTCCCTGACACCACAGCAAAAACAGTCGCTGCAGCCTTCGTCGACGGCTGGGTGTCCCGTTTCGGCTGCTCTGCTGTGGTCACTACTGACAGGAGACGGCAATTTCAGTCTGCTCTGTTTGCCGCCTTCACCACCGTCATGGGCATCAGACACATTCACACCACCCCTTATCATCCGTCGGCTAACTGCATGGTGGAACGGCTGTACCGCCAGTTGAAGGCAGCTCTTGCCACATACGAGCCGCGAGAACGTTGGGCCGACCACCTTCCTCTCGTTCTGCTGGGCCTTCGCTCGGCGCTCAAGGCAAATCTTGGCTGTTCTGCAGCCGAGTTGGTCCACGGCACGCCATTGCGCCTACCTGGCGAGTTCTTGTCTCCGCCTTCATCTGAGTCAAGAGAAGACCTCAGTGGCTACGTCGACGACCTTCGACAAACCTTTCGTCTTCTCCGTCCCGTTTTACCTGTTCAACGGAGCCATCGACACGTCTTCGTTAGCCAAGACCTCGAGACGTGCTCGCACGTTTTCTTGCGACGCGACCAGGTCCGTCGACCTCTGTTACCGGCCTGCGACGGACCGTTCCGATTGCTTGATCGAAAAGCCAAGACATTCACACTCGACGTCAACGGCCGTCGTGACGTGGTCACAGCCGACCGCGTCAAGCCAGCATATCTAGCCAGCATCTCTTCCTCAGCTGCTGCTGCAACCCCTGCCGCCCCGTCTCCACCTTCGCTGCGCACAACCAGCCCAAAGCACGTCATGTGGGCCCTCCCGGAGCCTCCGGCTCTACAGGGGGGAGCTCTGTAGCGACACTCACGGCCTGCTCATGTCGCACAGACGATGACGGCGATGTGGAGATGCCTCTGCAGCGCGCGAGATTAAAAGATCAGTTCGAATCCAAACGCTGTTCGAGCTGGTTCCTTTCGTCCCAGCTCCAACAAAGTCATTTCACACAAGTCATGGGGATCCGAAAGAAAGTGTTTGCTGTGTCTGTATAATTCTCTCGTGAGATCCCGCCTCGATTACGGAGAGATAGTGTATGGAACGGCAAGGTCGTCGGCACTGAAGATGTTGGATCCTGTTCATCATTTTGGCCTTCAACGTTCCGCAGGGGCATTTCGAATATCAACAATACTCAGTTTAATGTAGAAAAAGATCACATGTCCCTAGAAAAAAGGCGGCAATATCTCAACTTGAGTCAGGCCTACGAAATCCTGTCCGACTCTAACCATCCAACATGCTGTTGTGTGCATAACTCTAGTTTTTACCGTAGTTTTCAAAATACACCCACTCAATCTTCGACTTGAAGACGTTCGTAAATCTCTTAGTCCAGAACTGATTGAGATCGACTTACTTGAAAGACTGTCACTGTTGCTCATTGGGACCTGCTGCCAGTAAGTCGCGATTTGTGTTTCACTAAGTTGAACCAACATAACGCCTCTCCCATAGTTATTCAGCAGGAGTTCCGTGAGGTACTAAATAAATACAACGACAATGCATAGTTTTATAGCGACGGGGCAAAGAACTCCTCTTTTGTCGAATCCGCTGTTTACTCTGAATAATTCACGAGTGTTCAAAGGTTGAGCTGTGTTGCCAGTATATTTTCTGCAGAACTTCAATGTGTTTCAACAGCATTGAACTATAATATAGAAAGCCACACAATGAAGGCCGTCGTGTTTGTTGATTCCGAAAGTGTTATAACTGCAATTATCTCTTTAAAAGATACAAAGCATAGCCTTATCCGACTCGTGCACGCAAAAATAAATAGGAGCCTACGAAAGGGCCATGACATCGTCTTTTGCTGGGTACCCAGTCACATTGGGCTCAATGGCAACGAGAAGGCCGACAGGTTTGCGGGCTTCCCCCAAGATATGGTGCAAACACGTCTGCCCTTACCACATCAAGACCAAAACCTATTTTCAGGGTAGCCATTCTTATAAAATGGGAATCATAATGGGACCAACAGCATAACAATAAACTTCACTCCATCAAGCCTGTTTTATGGACACAAACGAGCTCTTTCCATAAAACCCAGTCTCGTGAAGTCTTGATCTGTCGCTTGAAGCTTGGTCATTCTTATGTCGCACACGGATACTTGCTGCATGGGACAGATCCACCACTGTGCGAACACTGTAGTGATATCTTGACGGTCTGGCATATTCTTGGTCTCTACTCTGGCCTTGCACCGGGAAGATGCTCTTGTCGTTTGGAATTTTTGAAATATTGCATTTCATTTCACCCCGAACTTTTGCATGGTGAACAGACGTTAATTCCTTCACAGCGTGTTGTCGCGTTCCTTGAAAAAACAAATATTTATTGCGTAAGCTCTAGCTTTTCCAAAATGCACTTTCCGTTTTACGTGTTCACAACAGGTGATTACGTCTTACATAGCATTTTATCGTCTACCAGGGTATCTGACTTTATTTTCACATTAATCAACACTCTACCTCGGTGCTTTACCTAATTAGTTAGTTTTGGCGCAGAATGGCCACGTCGTTACGCCAAGAAGCCCCTAATCAATCAATCAAGTGTTAGATCGTCTCAGCAGAGCTGGAGTAAAACTAAACAAAGCCAAGTTCGTTTTCTCAGCATCCAAGGTGAAGTTCCAGGGGTCCTGGTTAGCGCTATGGGAATCAGCCCGAATCCGGAGAAGGTAAAAGCACTGGTGGATTTGAAGGCGCCGACGGATTATCAGCGGAGTCCGAAGGTTGTTGGGCGTGGCGAATAATGTTGGACGCATTCTTCCACACTTGTCAGATGTCACCGCGCCGATCCATGCGCTACTCCAGAAGTCCAACATGTGGTACTGGGGTGCCAGTAAGGGGCCGCCTTCGGTAAGCTGAAAATTATGCTCAGCACAGAGGTTTGCATGGCAAAGCATACGATCCCGTCGTACAACACCCTGCTGTCTACGGATGCAAGCTCGTTCGGCATCAAGGCATTCTTGCTGCTTGATGAGCTAGAGGGGTAAAGGAGTATTGTGGTGTACGCGCCAAAGTATCTCACGTCCATAGAGCGAAGATACAGCCAGACGGCAAAGGAAGCCTTGGCTGCAACATGGGCTGTCCAACGCTTCAACCAGTTTGTGCATGGCATTACGCTCGACAGAGACAGGCCATCGCCCTCTCGTCAGACAACTGGGTGCTACATAGCTGGACTTTATCCCTCCACGTATCCAGCGATTGTGGAGGCGTCTCATGAGCTATGAGTACGGGGTCCTCTACGTTCCGGGAAATCTCCTCGTAAACGCGGATCCCCTTTTCCGAGCACCGCTGATGGCAACATCCAAGAAGAACCGCGGCCAGAAGATCGACTCAGTCGAACTCTTCATGAGTGAAGTTGTCAAAGGGCTCAAGAATGTCACGTCGTCTCTTCTCAACGGTCTTCGCCGCTCCCAGGCGGAAGACGGCTTTCTGCAGGGTTGCTTTGGCTGTGCGAGAGCGGCTGGCCAGAGCAGGTATAGAAGGTTTTGGTCCATCTGCACGACAACTGGAGGTGCGCGGTACAATCACGGTCTGCGATGGATTGCTGGTAAAGGACCGCTTCTGAAAAGTCTTCTAAAGGGCATACTGCAGATCATACACAAGGGCCATCAAGTAATCGGGCATTGCAAAGCACGAGCCTGAGGTGCGGTGTTTTGTAAAACCTTGAACTGTGAAAATGGAGCAGATCGTCACGCGATGAGAGCGGTTTGCGCAAACCAAGGTGCAACACTCGGAACCACTTCTGGGCGCGTCCACGCCAAATCGTTCTTGACAAAGTGTGGGCATCGACCTGCTCGATGCCCACTCGTCTCCACGGCCGGGATTACAGCGGTTAAGAGTTCGTTCGCTCACTTCGGAATTCCGGACATTATTGTTTCCGATAATGGGCCACAATTTTCATCCCAGGGCTTCACAGTCTTCGCATCAATCTCTGGGTTTCGCCATGCTACGAGCAGCCCCCGGCAACCACATATAAATGGAGAAGTCGAGCGAATGGTTCGAACGATAAAGGCTCTCTTCAACAAGTTGCAGGATCTGCGCATGGCACTTCTCATGTACCGGGACAAGCCATGGACCAGCGGAAACAATCCATCGCAACTTCTCTTCGGCCAACACCTTCAAATTAGAGTTCCAAGCTGGAGGAAGCTCTGATCCTTGCATATTACTATATTGCTCTATGGCACAACACTGCCGTTCCTTCCAGCGCGTCAGTATAGCGACTTTTCAGCGTCGCCGGAGATGTATTTTAAGGAAGCGGGGAAACATAACCGATGAAAACTTCGAGAGGCAGCTACTGCCTAAGTATCACGTCTACTGAAAAGAGAACAATAAACCACAAAACAAGAGCAGTTGTGTGCATGGCTGCCAAAGCAACGAGAAATGTAACTCGCCACCTTTCAGGTAACGTAGCGCGTTCCTTTTGAGAATTGGTGACAAGTAACTTATTTAGTTACTTTTTGAGCTTGTGACGAGTAAACTGTATTAGTTACTTTTTTGGTAATGTGTACAAATCTGGCTCTACGACAGCAAATATTTTCGAATCGTTTCTTTAAAAAAAGTGTTAAAAAGGAACGCTTGGTTTGACACAGATTTAAATACCCATCATAATAAAATCACTCCCACATTTCCGCGAACAGTTGCGGTACCCGCACTTTTAAGCTTTTGAAGCAAGTCGCCCTAAAAAAAAAAGTTTTTTTTTTGTTTGTTTTTTTGTCAACACGAGCACAAAAATGATTTGCTTTATACATGTAACGAGTTGGATGAGCGCATTTTGATGTAGATACTAATATAAGTAAAGCAAAATAAAATTAGAGACAAGGACTGACATGTACACCATGGGTATGTACAGCCTTCACATGACTGTCCTCGTCTATCCTTTTGCTTAGCTTTTATTATAGTAGAACTTATAGATATATAGCACAGTTTTAAAATAGAACGCTAATAATTATTTATACGTATCTAGTTCTCGGAGGAAACTTCTAAAATTTTAATGGGAGTTCAAAAATAAAGTGCACTCCATAGATAAGCTCTAAATTCTCTTTTCTCTAATCCCGGTTGACGTCTTGTCTCAGCGAATCTCCGATTTCTCTAGAAACCTTTTTTTTTTTCCGGCGGGAGAGTGCTTTCACTTTTTTTTTTTTTATGAGCTATCACTTCAGCTTAACTTTTAGCCGGGACGAAGAAGGGCTTAGAAACAGGATAAAGAAGCGACCGTCCTTGCTGGACGTAAATCATTTGCTCTAACCGCGCCATGTTTTTACTATGAGGTAAAAAGGTAATCCGCACAGGTGTAATTTTCTTTTGAAAACTTCGTTTTACTTGGCGAGAGTCGGGCTTTTTTGCTGAAACAAATGAGCTGCAGGAAACGAATTTGCCGGTGTCTCCAGATCTCAGTCCCACTGAACTTCCTTCAGAAATAAAGAAAAAAAAAACAATAACAAAGACAATCTAGTCGACACCCGTGTAGTCTAGAACCAATTTAAAACTCGATACTAAACTCCGGCTTTGAAATGGAACGTTCTATTTCTCCTCCATTGCCCGCGAGCGGTTTTGCACATAACCTTCGGGAGATTTTATTGCACTTTGAGTTACGCAGTTTGACATCTTTATTATCGAACTTGCGATCGATGTTGAGGGTCCGACCTGTAGTATATAGTGTAAAAGGTGACACTCAAAGGTCATCGTCATGTTTTTATTTTTAAGCTAAATACAAGAGATCGGTTTTGACGGAAGGGAGTCATGAGTAGCACCAGAGTAGTGTCACCATGTTTCCAAAGCTAAAATTAAGAAAAAAGCGTTTTGCTCATGAGATTGTTTGGTTTTCATTGTTTCTTACAGCCCAGAATTTTTACTAGATAATTTATCTGGGTATCGCGTAAGAAAGTATATTTCAGTGCTTAAATGCAGCCGATATTAAACACATTAAACGTACTTATGCCTTAGTACCACCCGAAAGGTAAGAAGCTTCAAAGAGTGCCACAGTGTTCGTTGTCGCAGTATGCACTTGTTACTACGTAATAAGCAAACACAATATTACTGCCTAACCTTATTGCTAATGATTAAGCAAATAAATAATATGTTAAATTTATTATTTATTCAATACTATTAATGTATGCCGTTAGTTGAGTTATGTACATTTAAAAATTCTAAAACGTAGCCACATCGTATTACTTTTAGGTTTTGGGCCTCATTACTTCCAAGCTCACTCATGTGATCAGTCAAACTTATATTTACCGTAAGTTTTCTACAGATTGGCACTACCTAGACAAAGAAGCATGTCAGTAAGAAAATATCCCCATGATTCTGACTAACATTCGGAGTGTAGTAAGTGCCATAGTTGTGAGAAATTACCTTCTTTGTTTGGAGAGGGAAGTGTTGGTTTGTTTTATTTTTAAACTAGTCAATTCCAAGTTCTGAAAACATGTAGACCTAAAACTCAAAACCCAAAGCATTTTATTTTTTAGGAACAAGAAATAGATTTCTGAGAGTTTTTCATTTCTTTTAAAGATTATTTCAGCGGAATGAAATGCGCCAGTGCTTTATACGAACCACTTGCCAAGCATGCATCCTTTCATTTTCATACGAAAAGAGAAAAAAAGAAAAAACTTCAACATTCAACAAACCCGATGTTCTGGGTTATTAACCGTTTCTTGATCGACTGCTCACAAAGAAGCATAAACTTGAACATTGTGAAATAAACTCAACAGACAGAAAAGAAAAAAAAACATTTCAATTATTCAAGAAAGCTCATAGCACAGAACGAAACCGTGCCAGAAATGAACTGTCGGTGATCATTATTTTAGCAATTGTGCACGTCATTCGCTGGACATCTACCCAATTCGTATATAGTATAGGCGGGGTGTTTCATGTAACGTCGGCAAAATTGCTCCTGGGTACACTACACTGGTCACGAGGGAAAAAAATGTTCATCTCTACTTGAAATACGACATCAATATAAACCCTTGGGTAGAGCTCAGGGCTTCTACCAAATGGCCCGTTCATAAAATGATTCTCTCTTGGTGTATTATTTTATAGCATTTATTAATTTACAGCAATTCACTTTTTGTTAGCAAATCTAAATGTCCGTATGGTTTCATTTAGAAACTTGCTGGGAGTTATTAAAAATTACTAAATCAACCCACGCAAGAACAGATATATGTAGGATTCCGGGTTTTCAGAGTTTATTTCTCGTGAAAATCGGAGTGTGTTTTTCGGGGTTTTTTTTTCGCTGGGGATTCGGGGTTTATCGCTGTTTATTTTTGTTAGATTCCCAATTCTTTGAAATTCGGAAATTATTTTACAGCGTAAAATTTAAAAAAAAGGTCCGGGTACCGTCAACCGTTGTTCCGAAAGAACCTTGACGTGCTAAAAGGCATACCCTTTTTGTCAGTAGTTCTAGATTTCAAAGGAAACTGAAGTGAAATCTCCTCGGAACCACTGACCTTGTGCTCTTATAAAGTTTAGATATAAAACTCCGTCTTTTTTGCTGTATATTTTGTCGCTGTGACCTTGAAATTCAGAGTTTTTCGGATAAATCTGAATTGACGGAAAATTTACCGGCGAGGGTTTCTCGGATATTTGTCGAATTTTATCTAAAACACGAAACCCTAGATATAAGGCACGTTAAGGATTTTACGGTGTTCCGAACAGACGCTCAATTCGTACGTGTTTTAGCTTTCCGTCTTCTATCGGAGTGCGCATCCCATTAGAAAGCTTGTATTACAGAGTGTCCAAGGGCTCAGTGGTTTATGGGCAGCATTTGCAATAACGAGATGTAAGGAGGTGCTGAAAGCATTTGATCGTCTGCAAACGTCTCCGCCTTTCGGCCTGTTTTTCTCCTTGCCACGCGGCAACACTGCGCATGCGCACTTACAATCAATCTCCGCTGGAGGCGTCTGCCATTAAATTGCAGACACTCCCCGTGGTCTGAGGTGGATCCCCTCCTTAATCTCTAGGTCCTCCACTTCCCTGCACCGGCGGTCCTGCTAAAACCCCATGCCCAAAGCGCACGACTAACTTGCGCCGCGACGCATTCTCCACATGATGGAACTGAACCCCCCCCCCCCCCCCCCCCTTCAAAAGTATTTGAAAAAAAAAATTTAATCTCGTCTTTACAATGTCATTCGAACAGCACAGCATTTCATATCGCCGGCCGTCTGCCACACTCCCTTATCACCTAGGAGGAAGGTGAAGTGCTAGTTTCGTGCATTTGGCCATGAGGAGAGGGACTGCTGGCACAGCAGTGACACGTTATAATAGAAAACCGAAACTTGAAAACGCGTCCAAGTTGGGTGCCCTAAAATAATGCGCGTGATAAAAAGGTTTTTGTCAGGTGGGCTTATTTAGAGGAATCTTGGATGACTTTTAGAAAGTTTCTCATTGAAACCAAAACTTTCTATTTACTCATTAGAGAGTGAGTTACTCAAGAGAATTTAGTAACCTAATAATGCCGAACGTTCTTAATTTTATCAAACAGGCATTTGGCAGACACCAACACGGCATGAACCCATACTTTTTGCGGCAATATATATATACTTTTCGAAGGAACGATCGGGTGGTCGTTCAATTGAGACACCCTGCATAAAATTATATACATCAAAATTGCTATTTATTACCAGAAATACGAAAAACACGACATTGTTAGATAAGACGGCGCTCATCACTTCACTTTGAATTCTAGATTGTTTTTATGAGGTGGGGGTTGCGATCTCATAGGTGCTAAGCCCCACTCCCAGTCGTCTCTAACTTATCAGAGCTTATAGTGGTTGTCATGGTACTTAGTTAATTTACCAAGAAAGGGACAGACTTTTCTCGTTTGAATGAAGAAAAAAAAGGAATAGAAAACGAATTAATAAAGAAGCTGTTTGTACATCTTTCTTGAACTGTTTCATATCCTTAACCCAGTCTGAAGTTGGTTTCTATTTCGGTAATCTATTCGTTGCTTTGTTTTAACCAAATTTATTAATATAATTATTAATTTAGATAAGACACAACCAATAAAAGAAAGTTAGCAGTATTTATAAGTAAAACAATCTTAATAAGACGACCATCCAGTCTAGTTTTACACTTGTCGCTGGGCTAACACGGAACATTTCCTAGTTAACAAGCATTAAGGTTATGTTATTCTTTAAAAAAGCATTACGAGACGTCAAAATAAAGTATAAATAGAAGAAAGACAGAACCGGAAGAAAGCCTATTCTTCGGAGCTGCGGAGTGATGCTCGAAAAACCGGATTCCAATTAAGCCATTGTAAATAATTCTTCGCGACGCTAAGGCAAGAATTTGCTTGTTTGTTAGTTCTGCGAAAAACCGTATCTTCAGGGGTATGAATAGAAAAGTCTCATCTGTTGCTGACTTTAGCAACGGACCGGTGATAGCACCGCAAGTCTATCCCCCAATCGTTTTGCAAAATTCAAAATCATCGGATTTTTTTTTTTTTTTTTTAGCACGGTGTATTGAGCAGCAAAAAGAAACAAGATAAAACACGACTCCAATTTGAATACATTTGTTTTGAACGAGAAAGGAATCGTGTCGCCCGTGACCGGGTCTTTTTCTGAAGCGGCCAGGACCTGCCGGAAATTCCAATCATGCCGTCACACAAGAGACGCTTGTAGGTCCACATTAGCATATGTCAAGGCAAGCTGCCATTGAAATATCATTTTTGTTCATTCCAAATCTTTTTCAAAGAGAACTCCGGTTTAGGGAACTCGGTATTGTAGCGCAAATTTGACACATAAATTCTCTTTTCTCAAAGTATGATCAAAAAGTGAAAACGCTGACGTTCCTCTTTCTTCATTTTGATTCGCCTGATGTAAAATATTCTATTCATCGGATATTCTTTTTGTAGAATGAGCAAACAATATGAATTTAGGACAGCGTTTTGTTGATAATAACTGCGTGAGTACGAAGCGTTTACCTAGTATATTTGACTTGAATTCATACGCTTCTCTTTGTTAATCGTTCTCAGAAGTTCCTACGTAGGGACCGTTGAGGCTATTATTGGTGATGTATCACATGGGCTGAATTCTTTCTCCTCTTTTGTTCGTGACACCGCAAATATATATTGCGATTTTGCGTTCAATAAACTCAGTTGTAAGTCAGCGCTACGTCCGCGTCACTTCTTTGTCTGGTCCTCGTCTTTTCGCGCTGTTTTTAATTCCGAAGGACCGTCGAGAGACTATACATATTTAAACTGCCTGCGCGCCGCCAATGTTTGCTCAGGGTTCCACAGACAGAGAAAGGGAACATTTGCTTGCATTTTCATACGCATATGTTTTTCGGCATTATTGAATGTCTGTAAAACAGTTTCTACTTCGCAGAAAAGGAATGTGAAGATATAATTGAGAAGCGTTTCTGCTAGC
Source organism: Ixodes persulcatus (assembly GCA_013358835.2). Lineage (NCBI taxonomy): Eukaryota > Metazoa > Arthropoda > Arachnida > Ixodida > Ixodidae > Ixodes > Ixodes persulcatus. The sequence continues at coordinate 200,334 of JABSTQ010011335.1, read as the reverse complement.
ATATTCCCTTTGTGATTAAGCTTTCTAGGGCAAAGTATTATAATCTTAGCTAGATTATGTATTTAAATAAGAAACTGTAAAATATTGTTACGGCTTCATATTTTTCTCTCTTAATATTAGCGTTAGCTAGATTATGTATTTAAATAAGAAACTGTAAAATATTGTTACGGCTTCATATTTTTCTCTCTTAATATTAGCATTAGCGGGGTAATTATTTTCCATCGAGTATTAAACGTTATGAATGTTCTGAGCGCGAGCTGCTGCTGATTTTCTAACTGTTTCAAAAATATTGATTTTAAACAGATGTATAATTTTAAGAAGCCGCTCTTAAACAAGGTTTGCAGAAGTGCTGTTATTCACTTCTTTCATGTAGCATTGGCATTCCGATACAACATTTTATTTCCGTATAACTCTGTTATTAAATTAGAAAGCTTTGAAATTCGTGGCAATATTAACGCGTTAATTTTCTAATTTAGTTATTTACCTGTGACTACAATAATTTGTCCAGAAGTTATAAATGGCAAAATATATATTTCAGCACCATTTTAAATTAAATTATATCCTATTTTTTTTTAATATATAAGAAATCATTTGTTTGCCCCTCAAAATGACCGCCGTGTACCCGGGGCTTAAATATAAGCATCACGAGGGAAAGTCGCTTTATCTATTCTGAAATGATTAAGAATAGATTTCGCGTGTAATCTACGTCCGCTTTAAAACAGGCATCATACAAGGTGAACCACCTAACCCATTTGTGGTTAATTTAGGTATACTTAAAATTCGCTGTATTGCACAGCGTCTGGCACCTCACTCATCTAAACCAAGAAAGTTCAAAATCCTTCCGATAAGAAAACTGTAGAATTCTGTGCGACACCAAACAATGTCTTAGCCAGCCATTCTTTTCAAAAAAAATTAAACTTTGGGTTGTTCAGGTCCTAACTCAGAATGAAATTGATAATCGAAAGAAACATTTAACCACTGACTCCCGGAACATTAAATCAGAACCCAAGACCTTTCGATCAATGCTATGGTCAAGAAAAACAAAGGTGCTAACACTAAGGCTTGCCACTTCAGCATTAAGACGCACAGCGCCATCAGACGTCTAGTAAACCATACTCATTCATGAACCCATTGTTCACAACCAAGCGCCTTTGCCCAACAACAGCTGTGATATATGCGTGCCCAGAAACCCTTTTTCTTAAAAGAGAAAGCGAAAGCCCTCTGAGCGTGTTGTTTTATGCAAGCTTTATCTCCTTGGTGTGGCGTAGGAAAAATGAGTTGTTGAGTTGTAGCACCATCAGTATTTTTTTTTTCTTTAGAACTTTGATTGCGGTTTTCTGGCGTGAGAGCTGTTAATGCCAAAATGAGCTTCTTGCGAACCCTCGATTTTTCTAGCAGTGTATTCAGACCATCGTCTGCAGTCCAAATAAATTCTGACCTATAACTCCCTGTGTGTCAGATGTGAAGGAGCAGCGGCTTCTCAGCTCAAAAAAACCGACGTTGCCATTTTTTGGCGAAGATTCGGAAGCAAGTTGCACAAAAGACGTCATGAATGCTATATTTTCAGTGAAACTTACTCAAAATCGCGACTTCTTTTTTCGATCACTAAAAGAACTTAACAGCTTCTCTGTCGTTACCGTACTCAGTTATTTTGTGACCCCAATGACGGAGAAACTGTTTTCCATAAAATGCCAACCCCCAAAAATAAAATTAAAAATAATTTAAAACAAAATTATTTTGTTTCTATAGTAGGAGTCTAATTGTATTGGTATATATTTCACAACAAAATTCAGTTTCGAAAAAGTTAGTTTTAACTGATTTTCGCAAGATTATATATATATATATATATATATATATATATATATATATACCGGATGTTCATTTTTAATTCGAACAGATTTATTACAAAAAATCCATAAATGATGCACTAGTACGGTTTGTTCAAGTGAGTTATACGGCTAGGGGGACATTATGTGGGTGGCTAATCCTTGCGAGAAGTTGGCTAATTAATTAAATTTCGTTAATTAACTTTTTAATTAATGAAAATAGACATATGGTTCCAATTAGAAATTCGCTCAGCGTCGTCGAAAACCGCTAAATCAGTCATTTTCAGAAAGACTTTGAGCGCGTGAGAAGCGTAGTAGTGAACTGAAGTTACCGCTCGTGGAGCAGGTACAAAGCTAGAGGTTGCGATAAGGCGCCCGTGAGATTTTTCCGTCTCTTATCTAGCCCCAGCCTTGTACCTGCTCCACGAGTGGTAACTTTACTGCACTACTACGCTTCTCACGCGCTCAAAGTCTTTCTGAAAATTACTGAATTAGTGGTTTTCGATGACGCTGAGCAAGTTTCTAATTGGAACCATATGTCTATTTTCATTAATTAAAAAGTTAAATAACGAATTTTAAGTAATTAACCAACTTCTCGCAAGGATTAGCCACCCACATAATGTCCCCCTAGCCGTATAACTCACTTGAACAAACCGTACTAGTGCATCTTTTACGGATTTTTTGTAATAAATCAGTTCGAATTAAAAATGAACACCCGGTATATATATATATAAATATATATATATATATATATATATATATATATATATATATATAAATAAACATTTTGGAAAGCATGAATTCGTCGATATTTAGGCTTGCTCTGTAAACTTTTATTTCTTTTTAACGGCTTTTATCGTTGTAGTTTATACCCGCGTTCATTCTACAGCACATTAAAAAAATGTCTACAGTTTTCTGAATGCCTGGACTTTGCGAAAACACGCGGCGTTCTTTGCTTCATACTTTACGGCGTGAACGCTCTTAATTCAATCAAGAGACGACTCTGTTATACAAAACACAACCCCAAGGCTGCATGAAGCAAAATACAGACACACACACACATACACACAAAGTCTCCAGCCCAGCTCAGAGGCGGCTCTGTGTTTCCTTGGGGTTAAACAGCGCTTAAAGTAAAATCTTAATAAACCTAAAAAAAACACGATGTATATTTTTGTATACAGGAGACATAGTTAAATGTATTCAGAAACTAAAATGTTTTTTCTTTTACGTTCTTATTTTTTGTTCAATTCACTCTCAAGAATTAAAGGCGTGAGCTACAAAATAATAATTGCTAAGATTTCAATATTAGTCAAAGGATTCATTAACAAAACAATATGAATAATGTTAACCATTGAAGCCTGCAGGCGGTTCAACACCGTAATGCTTAAAACCGATTAAAAAAAACACGGGAAAGACATCTTAAAATTGGAGTACGAGTTATGGCTATTATTGTGGAAAAGTAAGTGGAATAGAATTTTCATTACTTTTTTTAACGAAGTACAGTATTTTGACAAATATATTAGAAAAATTGTAGAGCCCATCCATTTCACCTAAAGATGGAGGAGCAGTGAAGCTGTTATTAATTTAAAGTATTAAAAAGCGGAAACAAAACGAGGACGCTAACGACACAAAGACGACAGGACGGACGCTAACTCACAATTGATTTTATTAGAAAAAACATTGTTACTTATATACACAAAATCGTTTGCCACACCTACAATGCAACCAATCACCACTCTCACAGGCAGCTATCTAGAAAGGTTACATATTTTTGGAGCAGAGAAAGAGAAGGCATGCTAACGCAGTCGTCATATTTCCTTTTGATGTAAGACGCCTCTATAATCTCTCCCTAGGTTTCATCTTTTGCTTTCTTTAAGAACTTTGTTGCAGCCAAAAGAGGCTTACAGTCAGCGCATCGCCTACAGTGGTCAGCAAGGTGTCCTCCCGCGTTGTTGCGCACAGAAAGATTATGTTCCCGTGCCCTATCGTGAAAACAGCGGCCGGTTTGTCCGATATAAACTTTTCCACGGCTTAACGGTGTCTCGTATAGAACATTTGTGACACATTCAGAGTACTGCAATGCGTGTTTCTTAGAGCAGGGTGCTTTTTTCTGCCGTGTGAGCATCGGACAAATTTTCGAGGGTTTGCAAGGGGTCGAGGAAACGACGTTTGCATTTTATCTGATAACTATATTTGTATTGTTGTGAGACGCTTTGTGCCAATGTGCAATCATATCCACACTTCTTTCAACTTTATTTGTCTGTCTGCCCCCTTGTAGGTTAGTTCTTTTTTTTATTTTTTGAAGTAGGCTCACTCAGAAACTCGAAATTGGGTTAGCTGGGTACCCTATGTTTTTTAACCTTTTGACTTGCTGAGCAAAACTAATGGCCATCTGGTGTTTGCAACGTTTAGCAAGAGCGGCCTGAAGACACGTTAAAGGCCGACATACAATCTCGGTTTTCGGCAGGAAAGATAATCCTCTTAGCGCTCCCCTCTTCTGAGCTGCGAGGCGGAGCCCAGTTGGGGCGAGGTAAGAAGTGGAGAGCATATAGACCTTTGCAAAAAGAGCTCTCTATCCGCCGACATTTTGCGAATCGAGCGACCCCTATCAGCCAGAAATTTCTGCCACCCGCTTGAGCTGTGGAAACCCGGTCAGCGTGACTCGCCACCTGCATTGTGCGTTCAGAGGTCGGCGGCTTTTCATGAAAGCTTTTACTTTATTTGCCTGTTTAGTATGCTTACCCTTTGTGTGTTATCTTCCACTGTGAGAACCAGGGAATACCAGGGCTCGTAGCCTGTTCGGGTCTTCGCAGGAAACGAACGAAGAGAGCGAACGTCATGCGGCCCGCGACGCGGCCAGTTCGACGAGGCTTGGAGGATTATTTATGTTGATACAATCTCCAAAAAGCCTTCCCTGCTATGTTGCGGGTCTTCGCGAAAAATAGCTGATAGGATCGGGTCCGGGGTGTGGGGACGGAATAGACACGTTCGTTCATTTGCTTTGAAGCTAGGCAAAAAAAGCTCTTCTACAGGTGCCCCAAAACACGCCGGATTCCGTCCGATCGTTGTGAAGTGACTATCGTCGACACTGTAATTTGGATATGCTGTTTTCATTTGAGACCTTTCTCAGATCCTGTTCAGATAACGTGGCACCGTGGGGTATGTACAATATATGTTGTTCGATTGATAAGGCTCGTTGAACTTCATGTTGTGGGCAGGTAATATCCATGCTGTTCGCATATCCTGTGTGGTCAAATATTTTCGACGGTTAAGATATTTGTAGATTGACACGGCTGAGTGTACGGTGCCATAAAAAGATCAACATAAAATGAAACAAACATTCCAGTTGCATTTGTTTAGTAGCGCACAGAGTCACCAAAACAGCTTTGATTTCTTTGTTTTTGTCCCCAAAATAGTGCAATGCATCCTTAAAAACCCCGAGAAATTCTATTCGCCATAGAAAACAACATAAAAAATAGAACGCGGCAATTTAGCCTCCACCAGCGTCTGGAAGTGAGCCTACGCAGGCTGCCAGAGCTCACTGACTTAAAAAACCCACAGCCCAGCGCAGTCGCGCAACACTGATGTACCCTCTCAAAACCAGGGACGCGCGCTGTAAATCGCTTCGTTCGAGACTGCCGCTGGAAAGGTCTATAGGAAAGAAGGAGGCGAGCAAAAGTGGAAAGCGCGAAGTGTACGTCGGCCTTTAAGGCTACCTCTATTGACCAATTTGGAATGTGCACTTTTGTAAGAAACAAGGCTTTTCCTGGTAACCCGAGCTATACTTCCAAAGGCATTGTCGTCGGAAAATATGATCAGTAAGGTCCAAAAAACGAATGCAGTTAATCACGAGCATTTCCCATGTAAACTTAAGTGCACTTGACGCTTCTTTAAAAACGACAACCTTACGACATCTATACGATTTACATATGACTGCAATGAAGACACATACACGACTTCGTTGTTTCCGATTAAGCGCAAGTCTCTTTATCAGCATCGCGGAAGCAAAAGAAAAGAAGGTTAGATCGGCGCGTTCTGCCGTCAGCGTCGTCACAGCTCACTCTTAGCTGAGATAAGTCGGTGACCGTAGATGATAACAAGGGATAAGGACCTCACTATCTAATAATTCCAAATAAGGATGACTCACGCGGGTTGCCCCGGTCTCCTTTTATTTATACTTTCCACGACCAATCGGAACCAAGGAGCGCCGTTAAACGGGAGCTTTTTTTGTTAACACTGTTAAGAATGGAACCTTCGGCGACCTTCTTCCGAGTTTCAACGCTGCGGAAACGAGTCACGATCTGTTCAGGACAGTCGCCCGCCTGTCGGGGCCTGCCCGAAACGAGTCTCAACGCGTCCGTGACGTCAACGGGACGTGTGTGTGTGCGTGTGGGTTCGTGCGCTCAGGAAAGGGAGAGAGGCATGACCTAACTGCGGAGAACTTTGGCTACATCGCACTTGAAAGGGAGAGAGGCAGGGCCTAACTGCGGAGAACCATGGCTACGACGCACTTTTGGCTACGACGCGGCGGTCTTTGCTGCAACGCACTTGGCGGCGGTTTGCTACCTCGCACCTGCTGCCCTGGCGGGGAGTGAGGGAGAAAACGGACCCTATATAAGGCGGAGCGTGAGGCTGCTCCGGTGTTCTCTCGTATTTCACGACTGTATCGCAACCATGTAATTAAACCGTTCGTTACGTTACCAATTCTCCCACCTCCACTGGACCCCTGGGTTCTTCACTTCGGGGAATGGTCGTCGTCACGAGCCAGGAAGCCCCCGGACGTGCGGCTTAAACCCCGCCTCGAACAACTGGTTGGCAGCGGTTGGGATCGGACCATGCGACATCGTGCTACATCTGTGGGTGAGCGTTTGGACTTTGCTTTGAGATTCGCCAGGCTTCAGATTATGGGTAATTAATTTTGAACTGCTGGGAATCCTTAGGTTTTGACTCGTGCGCTAGGTTTTGGTACAACCTCGCGACAAGTTTTGAACAATCCAAAAGCTAAAGAGCAGCGATCATGGATCTAATGAGGTTACTGAGAACAGATTTACTCTGTTTATGTGAAGAATTGGGTGTGGAGGTGGAGCAAAAGATGAAGAAATCTGAGATCAGTAAAGCGATTTCAGAGAGCGCGGAAGCAGAGGAAATTAAACTTGCGTGGGAACTGCTTCAGAACGCTAAGAGTGAAGCTGCAGCAAGAGAGGAACGAGAGCAGGAGCAGGCTGCAGCGAGAGAGGAACGAGCGCAGGCTGCGGCGAGAGAGGAACAGACTGCAGTGAAAAAGGAACGAGAACAGGAGCGGGCTGCAGCGACAGAGGAGCGAGCGCTGAAAAGGCTAGAGCTCGAAATTGAACAACAGCGATTAAACTCGCAGAACAGTAGAGTTGGGGCTCCGGTACGAGCGAGTGAGACCGAGTCGTATCAAATGAAGAAGCTCCTGCTGCCGTTTAAAGTTGGGGAAGACTTGGGCCTGTTCGTAGTTCACTTTGAGAGGACATGTGAGAAGTTGAGCTTCGCCCCAGAAACGTGGCCGCAACGGCTTTTGACTTTGTTGCCCTGTGAGGCTGCAGAGGTTGTCGCGCGCCTTAGTGCTGGAGACGCGGACGACTACGACAAGGTGAAGTCCAGCCTTTTGAAGCGGTACCGCCTTTCTGCCGAGGCGTTCCGTCAAAGGTTTAGAAACGCATTCAAAAAGAGCAGCGAGGGCTACTCGGAATTCGCGTACGGGCTTAAAACCAACTTGATAGAATGGTTGAAGAGCGAGGAATTGTACGAAAGCCGAGACAATGTAGTCGAGTGTGTGTGCCTCGAACAGTTCTTTCGTAGCATTCCGCAGTCAGTCAAGCTCTGGGTGCAGGATAGGGTGGGAGTCGACTCTGTCGAAAGGGCCGCTGAGCTAGCCGAAGAGTACGCAACGCGTAGAAAGCTGAGCGGAGAGGAAAGCGAACCCGGCCGGAGCGATCAGCGCAAGACCTTCCGACAGGGAAATGGCTCGCGAGAAAACGGGCCCGAGAAGCCTGAAGCAGGACAAAAGGTCCTAGAAAAGAGCGCAGAACACTCGAACGGAGACGAGGCGCGGAAAAGCCAAACAGGGCAGTTCGAGGCAAGGAAGCCGTTCCTGTGCTACAACTGTCAGGAGCCGGGACACACAGCGGCCAGATGTAAGAAACCGCGGGTTGTGTTCTCGTACGTGAGCGGTAGTGACGGGGACCTGAAGCTTTTTCGTCCCTATCTTCACGAGCTCCATGTAAACGGAAAGCCGTGCAGGGTGCTTCGGGACAGTGCAGCGACGATGGACGGTGTTCATCCGTCGTATGTAACGCCATCCGATTTTACTGGAAAGGTAGTTTGGATCAAGCAGCTGCTCGAAAAGCACAGTGTCTGTCTGCCTATGGCGACAGTAAGGATAACTAGCCCGTTCGGAGAGCTAGTAACCGAGGCGGCTGTCGCGCAAACAGTCCCGTTGGAGTATCCTTATTTGTTTTCTAACCGGTCAGATTTCCTGCTGCGCGAAAGGGGTGAAAAAGGCGGATTGTTTTATCGGCGCTATAAGGACCGCATTTTCACGTCTAGAAATCACGTGAAAATCGATCACTATGACTTCAGCGTAAGAAAAAGGAAAGGCAAATTTAACGGCAATGCCGATGGGTTGAGCAGATTTTTCTGACATCACGAAAAACAGTAGGGATGATCTCAGAGGTTTTCGTCGTCCACGGGAATGAGGATCAAAGTGGGGGCACTTCGTTGAAACCCCACAATGACCTCACAAATTGCGAAGGAGTTTTGTCTTTTGTATTTTGTTCATAGTGACCTCTTTGGAAAAATGAGTTTTGTTTTGGCGACAGCGGGTCAATTTGCATTGTTTTGGCAAATTATGGTAATCCATAATTCAGTCTGGCGGGTCTCTGGCGAATTCCGAGCGTTTGACTGCGGTGTGGCGTGGTGTTGTGGGGGATGTTTCCGCTGATGCCTCCGTTGTAAGAGGTTTGGGAGTTTGTTGAGTGCTTGCAGCGTCTTCTCAAGGCCTACTCCAAGCCCACCTCTTCAGGCCAGCGATTGTACCACCGGCCTTTCGAGGTTTCCCTGGCCCCGGAGGGGCTGTTAAGAATGGAACCATCGGCGACCTTCTTCCGAGTTTCAACGCTGCGGAAACGAGTCACGATCTGTTCAGGACAGTCGCCCGCCTGTCGGAGCCTGCCCGAAACGAGTCTCAACGCGTCCGTGACGTCAACGGGACGTGTGTGTGTGCGTGTGGGTTCGTGCGCTCAGGAAAGGGAGAGAGGCATGACCTAACTGCGGAGAACTTTGGCTACATCGCACTTGAAAGGGAGAGAGGCAGGGCCTAACTGCGGAGAACCATGGCTACGACGCACTTCTGGCTACGACGCGGCGGTCTTTGTTGCAACGCACTTGGCGGCGGTTTGCTACCTCGCACCTGCTGCCCTGGCGGGGAGTGAGGGAGAAAACGGACCCTATATAAGGCGGAGCGTGAGGCTGCTCCGGTGTTCTCTCGTATTTGACGACTGTATCGCAACCATGTAATTAAACCGTTCGTTACGTTACCAATTCTCCCACCTCCACTAGACCCCTGGGTTCTTCACTTCGGGGAATGGTCGTCGTCACGAGCCAGGAAGCCTCCGGACGTGCGGCTTAAACCCCGCCTCGAACAACACCTATGGATGCACTTTTTCCCAGATGCTAGCACATAACAGCTTCGCTGCATAGACCGTTCCATTAGGGTCACAGCAGAGAGGGTAATAAAGAGAAAAAATGCCCTCACCCTCTCACCCCGCATGTCGTCTGCTCCTCCGAGTGGGCAGTACCTGGCATCCGGCTGGCGTGCAAACTCTGTTTAAAATCGCGTCATTTTGAAACTTTCAAGCGCAGATGCGCAGATTTTGGCATGCCAGTTGTCGTGTAATACTACGCTAGATAAAAAGACTAACAGGGTCCAATTGCGCTATTACCTGCGTGCAAATAAAAAAAAATAGGAAAAACTGTGTCACATTGGCCGGTCTCTCCGGCGAAAATTAAATCCGGTTGCTGTACCTTTTTTTACTATACAAAGTTCGTACTGGTGTAGGCCTTTAGCTAGCATGAGTGGAAGTCCGAAATAATAAATAAAAACGTGCTCTCCTGCCGCAATACACGCAGTGGTTGAGGGTAGTACTGCCGGCTGACTGAACTGCTATTTAAGTAACGGAAAAAAGATATGCTAGTTGATCATTTACCGAAATAGAACAACAGAGATCTATAGGCTGATTTCGGAGTAGCCATAACTATTCTAAAAAAGCGAACCACTTCACAACGGCAGCCACGAGCGAGAGTTCGATGTTCCGTACAGCCCGCCGATACAGCTCAAAGATGGAGGATGGCAACCTCCCGGTTTGTCGTCTGCTAGCGGAGTCGGGCGCGTGCCCTCTCTCTCGTTTTACCCCGCCGAACTCGCTGAATTTCCCGGATTTATGGAGAGGGCGCTGCTGTCGAACAAAATGGTGCTGCCCAGAGAGCGCTAAATGGAACGGTCTATAAGAAGTAAACAATCAAAAGATGTGACAACGGGTGCACTTTTGACGGCACGCCTAACAAGTTTGATTTTAAAACGGACACGCTGCTAATGCGGTGATCGTTGTTCATGACAGTGCTTGGTCCTTGAGAAGAGATAGGTTTGTTCAAACTAAGTATCTCTAGGAAACCCTCAAGAAACCGATAAAACCCGGTATGTTTTTAACAAAAGTGAACAGTTCAGTGGTGCTCGCTGTTGTTGTTGAACCAAAGAAACATAAAAATGCGGTGATGAATCATTTGAAGCAAAGAAGACAAAATACCGCAGTTAATAGACACTTTACGAGTAATATCATAATCGCGTTATACAATGTGGCAATGTCACGACGGGAAGACGAATCATGCGGCTTGAGCCAGCTTCTGCGTCCTACTTGCTGTTGAACTTACAAGTTGCACTAACTGACGAAAACTCATTCAGATCATTCAACTTAACCTCCAGTTAGGAATCGATATAACATTAAGGCAGCCGCTTGTTGACCTACAAGAGACAACAAGGAGACACGCCTGAACTTCTGCCTCGAAAATAACCTAATTAGTGTACCCAATATACTGGATGCCCGCGTTGTCGTCTGTTTTCTCTTTCTTAGGTGCCAGAGGCGTCGTGTCTACCCTGTCTATCTTTTCTTGTGTCCTTTAATTCCCAATATCTCCCTCTCCCGCGCAGAGACGCCAACCGCATTATTAGCCTAAGTAAATCTTTCGGTTTTCTCTATATGATCTCTCTCTCTCTCTCTCTCGCTCCCCCTCTTTCTCCCTTTATTTCTTCTTTTTTTCTCTCTATCTTTATATTTCTCTCTCCCTTTTTCTCTTGGTCTTTCTCCTTTTGTTTCTCTCTATCTTTATATTCCTCTCTCACTCTCTCTCTTTCTCTAAGCAAGCGATATCTACTGAAGTGCAAACTTGCCTCATTAGGACTGTTTGAATAGAATTCACAAGGTACTAAAAATATACCATTTACGAAAGTCCTCACCATCCAGTAGCTGTTGCGTCAATTATTGTTTGAGTACGTACTCTGAGCAGACTTGTACACGTTACTGAAAGATAGTAACCGATAACAATTACAATAACTTCACTGTAAAATGTAACCGATTACAATTACAATTACAGCCTCAAAAAGTAACCGAAAAATTACTCTAAAGTAATCAATTACTTCCCACGTTACTTTTCATTCAACTTTTTTTTTTTTCATTACGGTAGCATAATCCTTTGGGTCTCGCGCTCAGTTGTTCCGAAAAAAAAAAGAAAGACAGCCTTCACCGTTTTTGCTTAGAGTTGAGTGAGTGACGCCATCACACCCAATCCCTCTTGTAAAATAAAATAAAATAAAAAAGATAGCGGTTTAAATATATTACTCACAAGAGACTGTATAAAGTCATTTTTCATACCCAAAGGTAGTCTTCGGTGTATAACAAGAAATGTGCCCAGGAAAAAAAAGCATGGTGAAGGGGCCTACTAATCCTCGAAATCCCATGCTTAGTGGTTTCGAAAAAAAAAAAAAAAAAATTGACCGTTGTCCAGAGCTGAGTGACTCCAGCTCATCTAACCACTCCCCCCCCCCCCCCCCCCCCCCCCAAAAAAAAAAAAAAAAAATCGAGAAAAATTGTAATGGGTAATTTTGTAATCGATTACAGCAAAAAAGTTACTCATTTACAAGGGTCGTTACTCCTTAAAGGAAGTAATTGAAGCGTTACAAAATTACATTAAAATGTAATCGATTACAAGTTATCCATTACTTGTAACGCGTTACGTACAAGTCTGACTCCGAGCATGCATTCGACACGAGGGCTGCGACAGGGCTCAGCGTGAACTCGGCTCCGCCAGTATTGGCTTCCGCTGGTGTCGAAAACGAACACCGCGTCAGCGTTCGGCTAGATCTCGGATCCAACCACACGCTTCGTGTCGAAACAATGGCTACCGTCGACGCTACTTGATGGAGTTCTGAAAAGTCTGTATTATCTCACGAGCACCAAAGGTCAAAAGCGGCCTAGCTCCGCGCAGTTTCGCGACGTTTGCCCGAGGAACAAAGAAAACAAATCAAGGAAATCGAGGCCCTTGTTCTGTTCGTGATTAGGAATGTTTATGGTACATTGCGAAGAGTATTTCAGGTATTTCGCGATTTAAATAAACACCAGCATTTCTGTCGAATGTTCATTAGAATACCAGGTGTGCTGGAGCATCCACGGCTCTCGGTTCGTTCATTAAATAAACGACGCGCTCCGAGTTTGCGTTTATCACAAAACACTCCAATTTAGTTGGAACCGGGCATTTACACCAAAGACTCATCATGGGCGCTCAAAGTGAAGGTGCTCAGAATGTAGGGAGGAATTTCTCGTCATGTCGCAACTAACTCAAGCCGTAATCGTTTTTTTTTTTTTTTAATAATGAAAGCAGCAACGCAGAAAACAATATTTAACAATAGTGCCTAATCACAGGTTTCGTTATTTTGAGGTAGTGGCACAGATAAATGCTCCTCACAACATTGCAGCGTGTGATCACCAGTAACTGACCTGCAAATTTAAAAAGACAGTGCTGTCGTTAATAGTCGTTTTTCTTAATAAGTTCAACTGCCACTGAATGCGTAACACGATTTATAGTAATGGTCTTCCCGGAGCTTACAACATCCAGGAAACCAAACGGTTCAAAAGCACGAAGGATACCACGCTTGTATTTCTTGGGTGAGAGAGAGATTGAACCTGCAAGTCCACTTAATTTTTTTTTATGTGATGTACACGCAAATGAATCGCACGACACTGGAATTTTTTTCTCAAAAACGCGTTTACACTACGAGAAGACAGTTTTTTCAAGATTGCGCGACGGCTTTGCTTTTACCGCGGACTGCATTAGTTGCCACCTTTACGGCCCTGTGGAAGGCAGGCAAAGAGTGGCAGACCATAAATTATTATGTGTTCTATGAATTAAAATATCTATAGACAATTCATAACTTTAGACCAGGTGCAACAAATACACTAACTTTCATGCCTTCTACCTCAATATGTATGGCACTAGTGACTTACATAATAAAGGACAGGGCATCTAAATTATTTCCGCAAGATGTGAACTTCCAATAAAAATATAAACATAGAAAATAATTGTTTTGAAGAAACACATTTTCAAAAAAATACCCATATTGAAATAAAACAAAATAAAAGAACCCCGTGTCGATTTTATTGAGACTTTGGGGTACAACTCTCCTTAGGCCAGGCAAAAAGAACGTACAAAAACATGTTGCACCATTTGCTTGGTACAAATGTTCTAAGCGGTCAAAGTGGCGGTTGCGAAGCGTCTTGACTTCGGAGTTTTTGGCTTCACCCCGCTGCTGGTATCTCTTTTTTGTCTTCTTTTTTAAGTAATTTTTTTGCCACAAATAAGAAATTTATGTCTTGTAGCTTTCTCTAATAAAAAACATATTTCCAGATATTTTTTTGTGGTTGTTTACGTGCACTCATGAACGTTTACGCTCCTTGAACGCGCGTGAACTTCGCATATCTCGTTTATTAAAACTGTAGGGAATAAAAGAACGACGCCTCGGGTACAAGGCTACGGGGCGCTTATGTTGCGGCGAAGCAAAGGATGAGGAAAATAATCCCTGGAGAAGGGGAACAAGAGGGACAAAGGACAAACATTTGTGTTTGTCCTTTGTCCCTCTTGTTCCCCTTCTCCAGGGATTATTTTCGTCATTCTTGTCCAGCTCGCTTGCACCTTTGCATTTAATTGCATTATAATTATAATCAAAGGATGAGGTTTATTTATGTTTCCACGACGTGGTTCACCGGCGCTGTCGCTGTCAGGAGCTGGTAAGATATTTTAGCTCACGTTTACCGCGGGGCAAAAGCTCACATCCCACTTCGCTCCGCCGTAACATAAGCGCCCCGTACCCTTGTACCCGAGGCGTCGTGCTTTGATTCTCGAACGTTCTAATAAACGAGACTTGAGCAGTCTTCAGACTACCTCCGGCACCAACAGTTGTTCATGCGCTTCTTTCCTTACGTCTAAAGACGTAACAACGACCTAAATATTACGGCTCGTCAACGCTTCCCCTTGAAGAATATTTGGAGAATTCACAACTGTGGGCGCAACAAGGTGGATTACTGCGACAGTTCTGCTAGACTCTTTTCGAATGCGCGGCAGCAGAGTTGGTGTCGGCGCAGTCGGTGTTGTCATCTGGACATTTGTTTGTTCGTGCGTGTATGCCCAGGAGAGGCACAGAGGCAGAGCTTCACTGCACGTGAACTTTGGCTCTGCCTGGTTCGTGGCCACTGGCGTTGGTCGTCAGCGGGGGAACTCCTCGGTCGCAACAGCATTGCGAAAACTTCGGGCTTCAGTTGGTTTGGTGGCGCAGACGAAGCAACGGGAGAGGCGAGAGACGTCGCCGTTGTGTACTCAATGCACGCAGCACATAGCTCACTCAGATTTTTTTGCTCCGATTACCTCCGCCTTCACAAGAAGAAGATACCGTCCAGCAAAAATGTTCGCAGTGCCAGGCTTCTAGATGTTGGATTACCAGATCCTACCAGGATCTGGTAATTTACAAGATACAGACCAGGTCTGCCAACACTGCTTTGGGCGCCTCAAGGCGCCCAAAATGCTGGCGCACTTGACGAAACCGACGAGGAATTTCTTTAGGAAGAAAAGGCAGTCAATGACCTGACCAGGTACGTCCAATTTTCCAAAGTTTCTCCGTTGAAGCCGGCATTCGGAAATGGCTCAGAAAACCTAATGGGTAGAGAAAATAGGCAGAGACTGCAAAAAGGAAGTGTTGACAAAAATACGCTCATATTTAAGTTTATTGGCGATACTTAAACTTGCGCGTATTTGTTTCAACACTTTCTCTTCAATATCTGCATCTTTTCTTTCCCCATAATATTTTCTGAGCCATTTCCGTACGGAAGATGCTGGCTTCAACGGAAAAACTTTGAAAAGTTGTACGTACCTGGTCAGGTCATTGATTCCTTCTTCTCCCTGAAGAAATGTATCATCGGTTTCTTCAGGTGCGCCGGCAGATAAAGATATTAGGTCTTCTTCCTCCTGCAGATATGTCTCGTTGGTTTCATCAGGTTTGCCGGTAGATGAGGATAGGAGCACCTTCAGGCGCCCAAAGCACTGCTGGCAGATCTGGTATGTATACTAGAAATTACCAGATCCTGGTAGCATGCAGCTTCAGCAGTGATTCAACATCTCGAAACTTGAAACTTTCTGTTGGAACATATCTTCTTGTGAACGCGGAGGTAATCGGCACAAAAAAACTCCGGGTGAGCTATGTGCTGCGTGCATTGAGTGTACAACGGCGACGTATGTTGCTTCAACCGTTGCTTGACGCCAAACCAACTGAAGCTCGAAGGTTTCGCAATGCTGTTCGACCGAAGAGTTCCCCCGCTGACGACCAACGCCAGTAGCCACGAAGCAGGCAGAGTCAAAGTTCACGTGCAGTGAAGCTCTGCATCTGTGCCTTTCCTGGGCATACACGCACAAACACAGAAATATTCAGATGACATTACTGACGCGTCGACAAAAAATCTGCTACTGCGCATTCGAAAAGAGTCCAGTTGAACTGTCGCAATAATCCACCTTGATGCGCTCAGAGTTGCGGACTGTCCATATATTCTTCAAGGGGAGGCGCTGACGAGCCGTCATATTTAGGTCGTTGTTACGTTTTTAAACGTAAAGGAAAGAAGCGCGTGGACAACTGTTCGTGCCGGAGTTAGGCTGAAGTCTGCTCGAGTCTCGTTTATTAGAACTGTAGAAAATAAAGGCACGACGCCTCGGGTTCAAGGGTACGGGGCGCTTATGTTACGGCGGAGCCAAGGGGTTATATTCATAATGTAATTAAATGCAAAGGTGCAAGCGAGCTGGACAAGAATGATGAAAAACCAGGCGGATTTTTTCGGTCGCGCACCAGTCACCATACTGTGTTTGGAGATTTGTGTTTGTCCTTTGTCCCTCTTGTTCCCCTTCTCCAGGGATTTTTTCATCATGAGCCAAGGGGGATGTGTACGTTTGCCCCGGCGTAAACGTGAGCTCAAATATCTTACCAGCTCCTGACAGTGACAGCGACCGCGAAACACGTATACCGCGTAGTACACGTAAATAAACCTCATCCTTTGCTTCGCCGTAACATAAGCGCCCCGTAGCCTTGTAGCCGAGGCGTCGTTCTTTTATTCCCTACAGTTTTAATAAACGAGACATGCGAAGTCCAAGCGCGATCAAGGAGCGTAAACTTTCATGAGTGCTCGTAAACAACCACAACAAAAAAATCTGGAAAGATAGTTTTTATTGCAGCTAGCTACAACTCATAAATTTCTTATTTGTAGCAAAAAAAAATGTTCCTTTCTCCTAAAAGAAAAAAAAAATAAAGATACCAATGCGGGGTGAAGCGAAAAACGCCGGAGTCAAGACGCTTCACAACCGCCACTTTGACCGCTTATAAGTTTTGTACCAGACAATTGGTAAAACATGTTTTTGTACGATTTTTTTGCCTGGCGTAAGGAGAGTTGTACCCCAAAGTTTTAATAAAATCGAGACCGTTTTTTTAATATGGGTATCTGTTGTTTTTTTGTTTTTTTTTTAATGTGTTTTTTCAATATAATTATTTTCTATGTTTATATTTTTATTGGAAGTTCATATTTTGCAGGAATAATTTTTATGCCCTGGCCTATATTTTGTATAGTTTTCACACTCGGTAATGCCATACATATTGCGGTAGAAGGCCTGAAATTTAGTGTATTTGTTGCACCTCGTCTAAAGTTACAAAATGTTTTATATATTTTTTTTTTAATTCATAAAGCACATGATAAATGCGTGCAGTTGACCTAAACTTTGTTGTGTTACAGAAAACATTAAAGATTTTTGTCCTACCACTCTTTGCCTGCCTTCCACAGGACCGCAAAAGAGGCAACAATGCGGTCCGCGGTGGGAGCAGGGCCGTCGCGCAATCTTGAAACATTTTTTTTTTTCTCGTAGTGAAAAGGCGTTTTCGAGAAAAAAAATGTTCAGTTTCGTGCGATTCAATTGTTTGTACATAGCATATAAAAAATCAGAAAAAATTAAAACGTTGAGTGGACCTTGCAGGTTCGATTTCTCGTGGAATCAACCTCTTGCCTAATTGAAGTGAATTCGTTCATACCTAAACGTTTAGCTAATATCAACGATGATTAGAACAAACAATATGTACGAATTCACTATTTGGACCAAGCTGAAGTAGACTAAATTAAAAACTAAACGTAACAAAACCATCTGAAACTTCTTATCGGTCCCATATGCAAGTACCTTGGCGGAGTACCACAAATGAAGCCCTTCAAATCTGACCGGGCGCGTTCCCTAAAATATCGAATATCTTGATCTACAAAAAACAAAAAAAACAGTCATATTGCATTTGAATGCATACTGAACTGAAAGTGCCAAGCGTACCCTAGAGAAACAAATATAAAAAAATATAAAACGGCAGGAAACAAAACAACAGAAAAAAAAACTGTTTCAATCTTCCGGAGTGAATTCGTGTGACTCTTACTGCGCGATTGAGGTTAGAGACCCGCGACTAGCAGTGGTACTCCACTGGCTAAATGGCCTATCTACAGTAAAGACAACAGCCGACACTTTAAGGCAGGTTAGCTCCCGCTGTCTAAATAACCATACAACAGATTTTATATTTTTGAACACATTTGTTCATGAAAATAATATTCTTTATTTGTTTTTATTTTCCGTGGTGAGCACGTTGGCGTGGTTTAAAAACTTCAGAAATAACTAAACATTAATTTGCTCTTGCTGATCTATTAAATGATATAATTAATGGTATAGAATGAAACATTGAGTTGTTTCCAGATGCTTGATTATTCATAGAATAATTAATGGTTCAAACGATATTATTAATTTGCGGAGTGATATCGACGAACATTTTTGATTCCTGTGAAAAATGGAGGATCTTTTTAGACGCTAAAAAGTGCACTCACGAGAAATTTGCTAAAAAAAAAAAACGTTATATTACTTCTGCGTACGTGCTCAATATTGAAATAATTTAATTCAGTTAAAATTTGAAGTACTTGGATGCAATGCTGTCTAGTGACTTAAAGGGTCACTAGCAGGGTATTTGTGCTCCCCGAGGTTTTTATTTGAACATGACCTATAAGAGCCAACTACTCAGAACACAATTTGCGACTCGAAATTTGTTTTCTTTCCACCCGAAAACCGCCGGTCGAGAATCGACCGGTTTCAGGGGCGCTCAGTCTCTTTTCCACGGTCATGTGGTGGTCAAAAAATAGCGTACCAAATACATTCAATGTCTTGGGTCATCTCAAGCACATATTCAATATTAAAATAGAAAATAATATGAACGCCATTTTTTGTGGCTTCTAAGAAGCTGCAAATACGTTTGTTTAAAAAAAAAAGGGGGGGGGGGGGGGGCGGGGTTGCACGGATCACAGAAAGTACAAGATGTCCTCGAAAACAATTTACAAGATTTTTTGTCACAGCAAAAAAAAAAAAAAAAAAACTACGCACCGCCGAATGTTTATTTTCCGCCCGAATGCAGCACTAGAGGTCTGAACCACGCAGGTTCCTAAGTTTCAGCGGGAACCGATATTTTATTCAAAAGTTATAAAAGATTTTCGGAAAATGTCGATGAGAAAATGGTGACTGTCGGAACTCTTAAATACATGGTGCTCTATGGCACAAGAAACCGAAAACGGGCAAAAATGGGCCCCATTTTCCCATCGAAATTTTCAGAAAATCACTCATAACTTTTGAATAAAATATTGGTTCGTACTGAAACTTTGGCATCTGGTTCGGGCCTTTAGCTCTACCTTTCGGCGGAGACAAAGCGTTCGGCCATCCATAGTTTATTTTTCCGGTGAAAAAAAAAAAAAAAACATGTAATTTTTTGAAGACTTTGTGCATGTACCACGCCATTCTCAATAAGGCTACATATGCGGGCTGGACGAAAAGATGGCGGCGCACGACGGACCAACGTTGCGACGGACGTGGGACCGCTAATACGAAAACTGTCGTTCGTGGAACCGGCCAATTGGTCTATAATCCCAGAACAGCGAGCGGAATGGATATAAGTGCGAAATAATCGCACGACAAACGGGGCATGCAACTTCGTCGTCGTCGTCGTCTGCTTCACACGCCAGAGAAGCGGAGCAACGGAAACGAACTGGGAAAAGAGCCATAGACACGTGATTTCCGGGAACCCCTTCCCCCTTCACATTTCCCCCTCTTGCTCTGTACGCGTAAGCGGCCATGAATCTCCATGCTTATGTCTCGGTTTTGGTTTTGGAGAAGTGCGTTTTTCTAGCTTTATTAAAACAACAAAACAAATACGTGATTCTGCAGCAAAATATTGATAAAGTAGTGTCCTGACACAAAAAAAAAAAATGATCGCCTGGCAAATAAAAAAAAAACGTTTTTGGCGTGTCAGTGTCCATTTAAAGTGGAAGAGTTCCTTTGAAATGATAGTCCTAAAGACAATACGCATGCTTACTTTCCTTCGACGAAACTTTGGACAGGCTTCGAGTCAAACTAAGAAAAATTTGAATTTTACAGTCATTCGTCCGTACGCTTCAGGCGGGGACCCCCACCATACATATTTAATACACAAACTTAAAACAATTCAAAATCAATTAGCTTAATTTTTGTTAAATTACTATGCATTCGGAGCAAGCATCCCTATCACGAAGGAGGCCCTGCCTTGAAAGTTGCATAGCGAACGAAGAAAATATTTTAGATGAAAATTTCTAGAGGACATTTATAACAATAATCGAGTGATAAATATGAATATGCTTTTACATAACCGTTCTATATATGAGGAAGAGCGGACAAACTGTACAAAATCTGACCGTACCCCTGTCACACTAATCTGTTGGCTTTCGTTGTCCTTGGTTTTTATTTTAATTTTTTTCAAGAATTAATGAAGATGGTATAGGCAGTCTAAAATGTAATTATTCACCAATTGACAAAATAATGTTTACATAGTTCTCCGGTTTGTGTTTGATGGTTGATGCTTTTATTTTTATGTTTTTTTTTTTATCCTGTCAGATGCATCTTGATATATATATATGGGTGTTTTCATCTCAAATCGTGCAGGAAAAAAGGGTAAAATTTTTAATTTTGCTGAAAAAAAATGTATGTTATGGCGTCGTCTCTAAAAACACAGTAGCCACAAACCGCAAGTTCGTCCAAGTTGTTGTTCTCGACTTACGAATTTTAAGAGGCCGCGGCGGAAAGCAGTGTTTTTCACATTCGTCGTGGGTCGGATGTTCCGCTCGATCTCCCGCCATGGATTTTCAGTTCACATTATATTAACTTTTTTCAAGCTATCTGTGAGCAGAAGTAAAAGGATCTAATACCATGAAATAATTTTAGGTGTTTTTCTTTTTTTCTGTAAAAATGTCAAAAACGCCAACTCGGTTAATTGTTGACGAACTTTGACAATTAAATACTGGCGACATACTTAGGTTACATCAATATTTTTATGTCCATGGAGAGCCCAAACACGCTCTTTAGATATATATTATAAAATTACTCAGCTGCATAAAATATCCTTTGCGTAACGTTTACGTTAATGTTATGCGAAAACCAAAAAGTACCAATTTTGAAATCAATTTTCTAAAAAAAAAAATTTTTATTTATTTTTTTTATTTTTGCTAAAATGTAGATATGATAGGTGTCTACTCGAAAAGCAAGTCGAGAAAGCGTGAATTTTGTTTGTATGTTCTATATTTAAGCCTCAATATCGGAAAAAGACGTCTTCGTTTTGCAAGACCGAAGCCAGACATAGCGACCCGTGCGTTTCTATGAATTGTGAAAACGTTTTCTTGAATTTTGTCTGCGTTTTGTAATCAATTATAAACGCATTTTGTGGTATTGAATAGTTATTTATGTTTTGATGAGAGCGGGAAACCACGAGAAACATATCTAATCAAATCAGCAGGCCTAGTAGACCTTCAATATCGAAGAGGCACAGACGTTGTATTGTTTAGATTTATAAAACTTTGACTGTAAACTAGCATGACTAGGTATTAGCTGTCATATTAATAAGACATAGAAAGTCACCACATCATTGATATATTATATACAGTTCTTTCCGAAACCAAACGCTAGGATTTGTTCACCGCACATCGCACAGATCACCAGGGAATGGCCTTTCACTTCCGTAATACACAAAAGTGAAGACACAGAAACGCTCCGAAACACACGGAGAGGTTGTCACGGAGAGCGGTAGAGAATAAAAATAAATAAATAAGAATAAAATTACCCAACCTTGATCTTGACGAAAATTGCGTTAAAAAAATAAAAGATTAAGGTTCGAGCGGTGGCAAGGCGATAGGTCCACGCCTGGTGGAGAGTCAGACAAAGAAGTCGACGACACGTAAAGGTGAAATAAAAAAAAATTTAATCAAGACGGAAAAACTCAGCCGCACACGGCAAGAAGAAAAACCAACTCCTCCGGGCATTCCTTAAACTGGACACAACCAAATGCGTGCGAACACGCTCTACAGCACCGTCAGGCCGCTACGCCTTGACAAAATTGTTGCGATGGGCCTTGGCCAAGGCCACGTTCCTTCCTTCGCCCCCCCTCCTTGTCCACCCGGCGGGGTTTGGCCTTCCCATTGAGGGTCGGCGACCGGCCGTCTGAGCCGTTGTTGACAGACAGCGTGGCCCGGCGCCGTGTTGACGTCGCCTGTTGACGTCGCCGTCTGACTCTCCACCACTTCCCTATTATAGAACGTAAACACAGCCGAAAAACAAGGAAGCCGTGGATTACGCCGGAGCTGCGTAAAGAAATTAAAATTAGAGACAAGCTATACAGATGCTTCCTGAATACTCGTGCACCTGATGATTTGAAGACGTTTAAACAGTACCGAAATAAATTGACAAAGAAGCTGCGATCTGCGCGGACAGAATACCACTCCTCTGCTTTAAGCGATAAAAACAATCGCCATGACGTGTTATGGTCCAAACTAAACGAACTGTTACATCGTGGTTCTCCACATGCTCCTGTCTCGAAACTACGAGTGAATGGAGGGGAATTGTCTGGAGCCGAATTAGCTGATGCTTTTAATGATTTCTTTCGAAACCTGACTACACGTGGTAACTCGTCGGCTGCTCTCGAATATGTGAGCATTCGCAATGACAAATCAATGTTTCTACAACCGGTCACCGCGCCAGAGGTGATATCAGTAATCAAAAGTCTAAATAATAGCAGTAGCTGTGATATTGATGGTCTCCAGATACGGCCAGTAAAGCATGTAGCTGATATAATCGCGCCTATCCTCACTGATATATTTAACAGCTGTCTAGAGACAGCTGTTTTCCCATCAAAAATGCAAAAAGCAAAGATTACAGTACTTTACAAAAAAGGAGATAGAAATGATCTGGGAAATTATAGGCCAATTTCCATAATGCCAGTTTTTTTCAAAGATATTTGAAAAACTTTTGCACTCGAGACTTTCGGGATTTATTGATAAGTATAACTTGTTGACGCCACACCAATTCGGCTTTTGTAAAAACAAATCAAGTGAGCTAGCATTACTTGAACAAAAAGAATATATACTCACACAATTTGAAAACAAAGCCGTCGTTCTTGGTGTATTTGTGGATTTTTCAAAGGCTTTTGACTTAGTAAATCATGACATTTTGCTTGAAAAGCTTAACTGCTACGGTATCCGAGGACGGGTTTTATTGCTTCTAAAATATTATTTATCTAATCGAAAACAGGTTGTCCAGATTAACAATATGCGCTCAAAGGCGGAACCAGTACTTTGCGGTGTGCCACAGGGCAGCATATTAGGGCCACTACTCTTCAACGTTTATGTTAACGATATTGTAAATATTAGCCACACAGCCAAACTTATAGTATATGCGGATGACACTAGCATACTGTTCTCTGGCCATGACATTCACGAACTTATAGATCGATGTAATAATACAATGAAAACACTAGAGAACTGGTCGGTAGCTAATGCAATGCAAGTAAATGAAAGAAAAACAAAGGCGGTTATATTCAGACCCAAAAACAAGACCGTTCCTACACATCCAGAAATCTTCCTTAATTCACGTCGTATAGAAGAGGTAGAAAATTTCAGGTGTCTCGGTGTAATATTTTCCGCCGACATGCTATGGGACGCTCATGTAAACTACTTGCTAACAAAAATAGCGCAAATTACTGGCATAATTGGACGCATTCGATACCTCCTTCCCGCACAAATTAAGTTGCTTCTTTATAATTCACTGTTTTACTCACACTTAAACTATTGCCAACTAGTGTGGGGGACAACTACATCTTCAAACCTACAGCGTATTCATTTATTACAAAAGAAATATGTTCGCCACATATATAACGCCCCTTATGGAACACCAAGTTCAATTTTCTTTCGTCGTTCTTGCGTTGTCAGGGCGCACAACCTATACAGATATCGTTTGAATGCTCACTATAAATTAGAAATACAGAGAAATATAAGTAATAAACGTAATCTGTCCAAACTGCAAAAAAAACCTCTAGTTACTCTACAAGACACAAAGAGAGCTGGGTAGTCCCTACAACTCGACTAAACTCCGGAAAAGAATGTATCCGTCATCTTTTACCATCCCTTTTAAACAACTATCACCACGTTCATTTTGATCTGCACACTTGCACATATAGTGAACTTCGCGCAATGTACGAAGCATAAAAACACACACATATATATGTCTATGTGTACGTGTGTGTATGTGTGTATGTGTGTGTATGTGTATGTGTATGCATATATATGTGTTTATATGTATATGTATATGTGTGTATCTATGTGTGTGTGTGTATGTATGTGTGCATATATTATGTTGAAGCATCTTCGAATATTTTGGATAGTTTTCCCTTTCTTGTGTACAACTTCCCGATTTATATTATAGGCAAGTGTTATTCTTGTTTGATGTATTGCTGATAGTTGTCTGTTGTTCATTATTATGATGAAAGTACCTTGTAATATTATATAATTTCTTGTGTTCTTTTTAAATGTCTTTCTCGCCACTGTATGTACCTGAGGGGGGCTGAGGACCAGTCAAGCTGCTTGGACAGCTTTTTTCCTCAGCCCCCACCATGCTTATACATGGTAAATAAAGCTATTATTATTATTATTATACCTGGGCGCGGAGCTGAGCTGATCTCTTTTTTTCTGGCTGTAATTGCGCTAGCCCGAGGCGGGGGTCAGTCGACCCAGGAACCAGGTGCATTGCCGGGAGAGGATTCCGGGTGACGACGCCGGCGGCGGGACTTCCGGGCGAGTACGTTCGGTTCGGGTTTTCGTCTGGCGCCCTTTGCGGATTATCCCGCAAAACCTTTCCTGAGCCACGACGCCGCCTAATGAGGGGATCATCATCAAGGTCAACGTCTCACGGGCTGACAGCGGACCCTTTGTCACCGACTCCTGGCGCGGCTTATCGAGGGCGAGAGTTCCTCGGCACCGGAATCCGAAGCCCGTCCGCCACTGCAGTGTGTGCGTGTGTGTGCGTGCGTGCTCGAGGGGATGAGTGGGGGCGGGGCCTGGACATGACGTCTGTTGGCCGTTCGGCCACCATTGGCTGCCAACCGCTGGAGCACCTACAGCGACCCTATACAAAGAGCAACCGAGAGGTCGCAAAGTGTGCTCTCGGACGATGTGGAAACATCTGTATATATGTAATTAAACAGAGTTTATCGTAAGAGACCCTCCCGTCTCCTGATGTTCCTGCCTGGAGTCGGCCTACGGTTCCTGTCCTGGCCTGGCCCCGCCTGAGGCAACCTGGGGAACTCCCTATTATAGAACGTAAACACAGCCGAAAAACAAGGAAGCCGTGGATTACGCCGGAGCTGCGTAAAGAAATTAAAATTAGAGACAAGCTATACAGATGCTTCCTGAATACTCGTGCACCTGATGATTTGAAGACGTTTAAACAGTACCGAAATAAATTGACAAAGAAGCTGCGATCTGCGCGGACAGAATACCACTCCTCTGCTTTAAGCGATAAAAACAATCGCCATGACGTGTTATGGTCCAAACTAAACGAACTGTTACATCGTGGTTCTCCACATGCTCCTGTCTCGAAACTACGAGTGAATGGAGGGGAATTGTCTGGAGCCGAATTAGCTGATGCTTTTAATGATTTCTTTCGAAACCTGACTACACGTGGTAACTCGTCGGCTGCTCTCGAATATGTGAGCATTCGCAATGACAAATCAATGTTTCTACAACCGGTCACCGCGCCAGAGGTGATATCAGTAATCAAAAGTCTAAATAATAGCAGTAGCTGTGATATTGATGGTCTCCAGATACGGCCAGTAAAGCATGTAGCTGATATAATCGCCCCTATCCTCACTGATATATTTAACAGCTGTCTAGAGACAGCTGTTTTCCCATCAAAAATGCAAAAAGCAAAGATTACAGTACTTTACAAAAAAGGAGATAGAAATGATCTGGGAAATTATAGGCCAATTTCCATAATGCCAGTTTTTTTCAAAGGTATTTGAAAAACTTTTGCACTCGAGACTTTCGGGATTTATTGATAAGTATAACTTGTTGACGCCACACCAATTCGGCTTTTGTAAAAACAAATCAAGTGAGCTAGCATTACTTGAACAAAAAGAATATATACTCACACAATTTGAAAACAAAGCCGTCGTTCTTGGTGTATTTGTGGATTTTTCAAAGGCTTTTGACTTAGTAAATCATGACATTTTGCTTGAAAAGCTTAACTGCTACGGTATCCGAGGACGGGTTTTATTGCTTCTAAAATATTATTTATCTAATCGAAAACAGGTTGTCCAGATTAACAATATGCGCTCAAAGGCGGAACCAGTACTTTGCGGTGTGCCACAGGGCAGCATATTAGGGCCACTACTCTTCAACGTTTATGTTAACGATATTGTAAATATTAGCCACACAGCCAAATTTATAGTATATGCGGATGACACTAGCATACTGTTCTCTGGCCATGACATTCACGAACTTATAGATCGATGTAATAATACAATGAAAACACTAGAGAACTGGTCGGTAGCTAATGCAATGCAAGTAAATGAAAGAAAAACAAAGGCGGTTATATTCAGACCCAAAAACAAGACCGTTCCTACACATCCAGAAATCTTCCTTAATTCACGTCGTATAGAAGAGGTAGAAAATTTCAGGTGTCTCGGTGTAATATTTTCCGCCGACATGCTATGGGACGCTCATGTAAACTACTTGCTAACAAAAATAGCGCAAATTACTGGCATAATTGGACGCATTCGATACCTCCTTCCCGCACAAATTAAGTTGCTTCTTTATAATTCACTGTTTTACTCACACTTAAACTATTGCCAACTAGTGTGGGGGACAACTACATCTTCAAACCTACAGCGTATTCATTTATTACAAAAGAAATATGTTCGCCACATATATAACGCCCCTTATGGAACACCAAGTTCAATTTTCTTTCGTCGTTCTTGCGTTGTCAGGGCGCACAACCTATACAGATATCGTTTGAGTGCTCACTATAAATTAGAAATACAGAGAAATATAAGTAATAAACGTAATCTGTCCAAACTGCAAAAAAAACCTCTAGTTACTCTACAAGACACAAAGAGAGCTGGGTAGTCCCTACAACTCGACTAAACTCCGGAAAAGAATGTATCCGTCATCTTTTACCATCCCTTTTAAACAACTATCACCACGTTCATTTTGATCTGCACACTTGCACATATAGTGAACTTCGCGCAATGTACGAAGCATAAAAACACACACATATATATGTCTATGTGTACGTGTGTGTATGTGTGTATGTGTGTGTATGTGTATGTGTATGCATATATGTGTTTATATGTATATGTATATGTGTGTATCTATGTGTGTGTGTGTATGTATGTGTGCATATATTATGTTGAAGCATCTTCGAATATTTTGGATAGTTTTCCCTTTCTTGTGTACAACTTCCCGATTTATATTATAGGCAAGTGTTATTCTTGTTTGATGTATTGCTGATAGTTGTCTGTTGTTCATTATTATGATGAAAGTACCTTGTAATATTATATAATTTCTTGTGTTCTTTTTAAATGTCTTTCTCGCCACTGTATGTACCTGAGGGGGGCTGAGGACCAGTCAAGCTGCTTGGACAGCTTTTTTCCTCAGCCCCCACCATGCTTATACATGGTAAATAAAGCTATTATTATTATTATTATTATACCTGGGCGCGGAGCTGAGCTGAATCTCTTTTTTTCTGGCTGTAATTGCGCTAGCCCGAGGCGGGGGTCAGTCGACCCAGGAACCAGGTGCATTGCCGGGAGAGGATTCCGGGTGACGACGCCGGCGGCGGGACTTCCGGGCGAGTACGTTCGGTTCGGGTTTTCGTCTGGCGCCCTTTGCGGATTATCCCGCAAAACCTTTCCTGAGCCACGACGCCGCCTAATGAGGGGATCATCATCAAGGTCAACGTCTCACGGGCTGACAGCGGACCCTTTGTCACCGACTCCTGGCGCGGCTTATCGAGGGCGAGAGTTCCTCGGCACCGGAATCCGAAGCCCGTCCGCCACTGCAGTGTGTGCGTGTGTGTGCGTGCGTGCTCGAGGGGATGAGTGGGGGCGGGGCCTGGACATGACGTCTGTTGGCCGTTCGGCCACCATTGGCTGCCAACCGCTGGAGCACCTACAGCGACCCTATACAAAGAGCAACCGAGAGGTCGCAAAGTGTGCTCTCGGACGATGTGGAAACATCTGTATATATGTAATTAAACAGAGTTTATCGTAAGAGACCCTCCCGTCTCCTGATGTTCCTGCCTGGAGTCGGCCTACGGTTCCTGTCCTGGCCTGGCCCTGCCTGAGGCAACCTGGGGAACTCCTCGGTCGCAACAACTGGTGGCAGCCGTGGGATGACGTGCCTGCTCATGGTTCCTGGTACGGGTGAGTGCTTTGCAATTTTCCTTTCATTTGCCGGACCTTTTGCTCAGTGTTAAGTACGCGAGTAGAGGGCTGCCCTTTTGGCTCAGAAAAAGCGAAGTTCAAGCTGACTGAGTTAGATAGGGGAGGGAGATTGCGACACTCGGGACCATGGATGCCAGTAAGCTACGTGTTCCTGATTTGTTGGCGGTATGCGAGGAGCTTGGCGTAGATGTGGGGCAGGCAAAACGAAGGGGGCCGATCATGGGGTTCCTTCGTGAATCGGAAGTGTCCGACGTGGAGCTTCAGGAGGCTTGGGAGATGATTCGGGAGCGGGACGAGAGAGCGAAGGCCGAAAAAGCGAAGCGGGAAAGGCGCGAGCGAGACGAGCGGGCTCGTGAATTAGCGCAGAAAAGGCTTGAGCTTGATACGTTGAAGCAGAAGTTCTGTCTCGGAGGCGAAAGGTAGTAGTAGAGGTCACAGACTCGACGTACCTAGCAGCGAAATTTCATCACTGGTTCAGGTACGAGGGTGATCCGAAGCCGCGAGAAAAATACCTTGTGTCCAGGGAGAAAAAAGCGGTTGCACCGCGCGGAGCTAGAACGCGTCAGGTAGCGGCAGAGACGATGAGCCAGAATGAAAAGGTTGAAGAAGAAGAGTCCGATTTAACCGACGACCAGGGTCTTTGTGCTGACGGGACTACCGACGTCGTTCCGCACAACTCCGACTCCAAACCTGAAGCGCTGGAAGTCGGAGAGGATCGCGATCCCGCCAAAGAAAGAGAGGAGGCCTCTCAGGCATTTGACGTTGGCTTCCTGGGAAACAAAGACAAGGCTAGCATGGTGATGCCGCCGCGGAAGTCCATCCAACTCAAAGAAAGCAGAGCGGAGAAGTTAGCGGATAGGGAGGCGGAGCAGGAAGGGGGTCGTCCTGGCCGCCACCCGTGGAACTCCGAAACCAAGCCGGGGCTGGACAAGCGAGACCCAAGTCAGGTGTGCTCGGAAAAAGCGTCTTGTTCGAGCCGTCCTTCTGGAAAGAAGGAACAGAAGAGGAAGCAGTGCAGGGTCAGCGTTCTCCGACCTATTCCGAACGATTCTGTTCTGCAGCTTCACCAGAGGCGCGACGCGTCGAGCCAGAAGCAGAAGTCGTCCAGGCCGGAAAAGAGGAAACGCGGAGGGACCCATCTCAAGGACCCATCAGCCGGCGGCGGAGGCAAGAACAAGAGATACAGGGGGAGCACGGAGAGAACCAGGCTGGATGAGAGAAATCTGAAGCAGAGTCCCTCGGAAACCTCGTCTCTATCGCAGTGCGACATCGGGTGTTCTTCCAGACGGAAAAGACAACGGAAGAGGAAGCAGCCCGAGATTAGCGTCCTCCGTCCTGGTCCGGACATTTCCGAGGAAGAGCACCTTCAGAAATCCGCGAAGGCGAGTCTCGCAGAAGGAAGCTGTCGTCGAGGCTGGGAAACAGAAATCCCGCGGATATTCATCCTAAGGAGGTATCGACAGACAGCGACTGCGAAAGCAAGGGACTTGGCTGCGACATGGAAGAGCCAAGTCTGGACAAGCAAGAAGATCCGAGGCGCAGGCGTTCCGAGAGATCGTCCCGATCGTGGCACGGCAAGTCTTATAGCGAGAATTCAGACCCCGACATGAGCGGGCCGTTTACTCAAAGGAGATCCAAGAAGAGAAGGCTGCGCAGGGTCGGTGCCTTCCAATCAGGCCCGGCCCCATCCAATGAGCAACGTCACCAGAAGCTGAAGAGTCGCAACTCCTGAAAGAGAAAGCTGTCGTCTGGGCTGGGAGACGGAAATTGCGAAGATATTCACCCCAAGAAAGCACCAACCGACAGCCGCTTGAGGAGCAAGAAGCACAGCAGTGACGCCAGGGGGCCAAAGCTGAACAAGCAAGGAGGTCCGAGGCAGCGGCGCTCTAGGAGGCGGCGCTGGGTCTTCCGTTCTGGTCCGAACACTTCCGACCGTGACCGGAGGCTCAGCGCGCGCAACTCCAGAAAGTTCTTTTCGAGGCTGCGGGAGCTTTAACTGTCCCATGGAGAAAAAAGCCAACGTTGTCTGTAACCGTCTGTAGCAACAAAACGGCACCCACAAGCGGAATTCCCATTGGCTACGACGCGTCATATCAGATGCTTCGTCACGGAAGGCGGCCGGGCACTCAAGGTCAAAGCGGACGCGCCTCAAAAATAAAACACAAAGAAAAGCACAGCAACGCAGATTCATTGTCACGGAAGACTTGGAGCGTGCGGGTGCGCCGCGTCTGCACAGTGGGAGCGTGATGTCACCGCCTGTGCGCCGTGTGAAAAAGGAAGACGTAGCGCGCTGCTTCTAGGAATTCTCTGCGTGTAGGAATGCTTTCGCATTCCTCCATGTAAGCAGTTTGAAGTGTATCTGCCGAATGTTTTACTACAACAGCTCACTTTTTTTACACATATAGTTTTTTTTATATTTAGTCCCCTTCATTTTGTATTGTGTTTTATCGCATCCCTTGTTTGGAGTGTGTACGTTGATAGCGGTTGTATAATTTTAACGAAAAGTATCGAGAAGGAAGCATGGCAATTATAACTACGATCCTTGGCACCGTGATAATTCATTTCTCCCCTAGAGTTTACAAAAGCAAGTCAGGAAGGGACGACTAAAAAGTATATAATTTCACAACGATGCCTCTGCTAACGACTCAAGGGCTGCACATGATATATTGATAAAAGGGAAGGCCAAAACATCCAAACGCAGTCAACCAATCCCAAATTGCCCGAAAGAAGAATAAGAAAGTACTGGTACCAGACGCCGTGTCGTGTTGCAAAGTTCAATTAATTTTCTGAACAACTGTCCCAATTGATTTATCCGTCATTACGAAACCGCAGCGGAACGTATGATGCCAGAAGCGTACCGACGTAGCCAGAAAATTGGTAACATAAAACTCCCTGTCGGTTGGTGATTACGTTTCGCTATTTTGATCCGACAAATGCGATGATAACAAACCTCTTCTCGGATTAATATTTTCCGCGATATCGGAAGCTCTATTGCGTGCTGCGTTAGGGCTAGAAATTTCTTACGTGAAGTTGGGAGTAGTGCTCGTTCTTCAGTATCGCCAATGTTCAAAACAAATGTCCAACATGAAACTGCGGACACGCTGCGCCAGCTGAGATATCCCGACATATCCTTCTAATTAATACGTAAATAAGGCCATATCTTTTATGCACTTCAAAAAAGAATCAGAAGGGGTCGAGCGAGAAAATGAAGCGCGGTTTATCGTCACGCAAACATAAATTACGCGTCGCCAAAAGCTGAAACTCCGCGAGAACGTGACGCTAGTTGTGGTGATAAAATGCGAACGTTTGAGAACATGACGTTTCCTGTTTCAAAATATGCAAGAAAAAATAACTTCTTTTTTTTATATGAGGAGGTCTGCGTAATTTCGTATGTATAACCCAAGAAGCGACAGACAGAAATAAAGCAACATCATCTTTCCAGCCAACAACATTTTTTCCACTCCAATTAATGCTACAAAAATACAAACGCCCATTATGTCTTTTTTTTTTTTTTGGGGGGGGGGGGGGGGGGAGGGGTTATGAATATCAGACTTAGGTGGACATCGGCGGATAGAGACTTTTTTATCACTTATCTTGTGATCCAGATAACGTCACGCTCTCAAACTTTCGCATTTTTTTCAACACCCCTCGCGTCACGTTGTCAGGAAGTTTCAGCTTATTCCGGTGCGTAGCTTATTTTTGCTGGCAGAAAAACTGCGTTTCATTCCTTCCAATGTGCCCTGTATTTTAGTCACTAAAACACTTAAAAATGCGAGGCACAGAGACTCCCGAGCATCTGATTATCGCTTCACGCCCAATGAGATAGCGGCATTCGCCGATAAGAACCCCGATGAACGAATCGCGACGAGGGAAATGCGAAGATAATAAGACAAGCGTTTCATAGGCTGCATTCCAGGAACCATACTCTACAGGGTGTTCCAAAAGAATATTTAGAAAGCTTTTTCGCCGCAAAAATAAACTATGCATGGTCGAACGCTCATTCTCCGCCAAAATGTAGCGCTATAGAGGTCCGAACCAGATGCCAAAGTTTCTGCACGATCCGATATTTTATTCAAAAGTTACGAGTGATTTTCTAAAAATTTCAATGGCGAATTGGGACCCATTTTTGCCCGTTTTCCGTTTCTTGTGCCATAGAGCACCATGCATGCGAGAGCTCCTTCGGCCACCATTTTCCCATTGACATTTCCAAAAAATCATTTAAAACGTTTGAATAAAAATATCGGTTCGCGCTGAATCTTTGGCATGTGGTTCGGACCTCTAGCGCTACCTTCGGGCGGAGAATGAGCGTTCCGCGATGCGGAGTTTATTTTTGCGGTGAAAATAACCTTGTAAACGAGACGCCCTGCGTTTTTTAAGCTATCATCGTCTATATAAGAAACGCACATTTGATTAACAAGAGCCCAGTTGTCTACTTTCTCTCGGTGCACGCGAGCAACCAGTCATCGCATTCTACGTGAGAATGCTTAGCAAGCAAGAAGAGTCGAGAAATTGAATTTATGCAGATAACATTTTCGCGTTCATTATCGCTGCCTCGGAAATCGTTGAGCTCCCTGCCGATCGTGACGATTGGCTGACCGCCTGCTGCGAGAAAGCGAACGCGCAGGCTTTAATTGTAAAAAGTGCGTCAATTCCTCGAGGAAGCAGGGTATTCACAATATAAACAGTCTTCCTATACGCCATTCAATTCAATTGTAAGTTCATTTTTCACGTGCTAACCAACAGTCCTAATGCCTTTGCGGTAAAACACAAAACATACGATTTGAATTTGAATTTAGGATACCGGTGACAAATTGTAATAAAGACCGGGTAAAATTCTCTACGATTTCTAGGTCTTCTGCTAACGAGAATACGGAAGTGTAGGCAAGTGCGACGAGTAGAACTGTCAATTGGTCCATGGATTAACCATAGCAATAGGCAGGAGAGTGATTACACGGCAAGCATTTCTTTCCTCTGGGACACGTGATAGCTCTTCAGAATCCAGATTCACTCGAAGGCAACGCAGTGAATTTTTGTTACATTGCGTGGATTGATTTTCTCTTGGTGATCAACCGCAGGTTGGCTGGCACCGTTGTGCTTTGTCTAGGTCATCACGGATGCCTCGATGACGCCGCAATATCGTATACCCTTCGCAACTTGCTTACTTCTACTTTTTTATGACATCACGATTTATTAAAGTGGGACTCAACACCTCGTTTCATTGCTCTCGGCACATTTCTATGACATATTACGCAAAAGACAAGCGGTTTATGCTTATAGACAATCGTAACTAGCCGCTAAAAAATGGCGACAGAGTTAGTTAATTGCTAGGAATTCTAAGTAATTTGATTGACGTAACGATTAATTGATTCATGTATTAATCGCCGACTAATTTGTAACTGATTGATTAGTAAAAAGTGGGTCCTGACTACTTCAACTCAAAAAATATAAATAAGCTTGCCTTATAGGTGCACTATCTTTGCTGCTTATTCTTCTACTGGAACATATTTCCGCTTACTAACGTTGTCTTGCCTACAGTAAGGAAAATTATAAACCCACAAAGCATTTCGTTTCTTCTTATTTTTTCAGTTCACTGTTGTATATATTTTGCAGACATAAATAACTCGTAAAACACCTATTTTTCTCTTTCAAATTATCCGAATGGCATCCTAGCACCTGGAAACCTGACATCAGTAAACAAAATTCACAAACATTTCCTTTGGTCCTCTCCTCACGTTTGCCATATCAGTTAATTTTATTAATAAATTAAACAAAAAATTGTAAGCCATTCCTGTGCCTCAACCTGTGCCTCAACAAACAGATGCATCATTAATGTGATAGTTATTTTGTTTATAGTGTACCAATAAGTAGGCATTCGTGGCCGTTTTCGGACACTACCAGAAAGTAAAGAATTATTATTATTATTATTATTAATATTATTATTATTATTATTATTATTATTATTATTATTAATAATACTATTATTCCACTTTGTGAAAGTGGTTGGCCAGCGAAGCTGTAGAGCACCACCACAAATGATTCACCAAGAGAGACACAAACGCACTTCACTAAATGTTTATTTAACGTACATATACATCATTTTGAAACGGTACACTCTAAGAAATGCCTGCACGTCAACTTACCCGCAAAACACTCAAAGAGCCAATCTCTGCAATCTACGAAATCACCTCGGCGAATGATGATGCGGAACATCTGTTTAGACCTCAAAATTGAGTCTGCGCTGTGGCATTACGCAATGCAAGCATGACGCTTTGCATTGCGTAATGCCACGGCGCAAACCTTATTTTTAGGTCTAAACGGATGTTCCGCCTGATCATTCGCCGAGCTGATTTCGTAGATCGCAGAGATTGGCTCTTTGAGTGTTTTGCGAGTATGTTGTCACGCAGGCATTTTTTAGAGTGTAGTGATGTTTGCTTTGTGATCATTATGATGTACACCAATGGGTCCCATTACAACTTTCGTGAGATTCTTTGCTAAAGATAAATCTATCCATATAATGATTTACATATAGAAAAGCTGCTGCTTTTATATATGTAAAGCAGTGGCGTCACCCAACTCGAGCGGGAGAAGGCCCATTGTCCTAGGATTTATCTCTATTATCGCACGTTTCGACGCCTCTCCTTATCAAAACGCAAATCGAGGTGACGGAGTGTATAGGCATTTCCATACAATAGACCGCTTTTACATGCAATTTTGTTTCTGCACACGGATACCAAAATGCATGGAACCCTAGCCATATACAGCTTCGCTGTAATATATGGTTGCTCGCAGTTCAAAAACTGCAAGGCGTGCCAATTTCGAGCATCTTACTATCGCGCCGAAACCAATCAGATGGGGACATGAGGTGATAAGAAGTGCCCAAGAACGAACCACGAGGGAAGACGCGCGAAAATAATAAGCCACACCCTGCTGTTCTTATGGTCTCGGTGATTATATATCTTACCTATAGAACGTACTTTTACTACATCGCTAAAGCTATATAAAATCTAGCCATTGTATTTCGTGACGCTTGAACATTGTGATCTGCCTCTACATTTAAACCTACAAACCGAATAATTAGTCGATTATTAGTCACCGATCGGACCGGTGACCTTATTTATGCGAAAATTGCTAAGGCGGTTCAATAATACAAAAATGACGACGTTGGAAATGTTTCGAGGTCCTTCTGGCGTGCTATTAACATGTACCAGGTGACCGGTCGTATTGCAAGGGTATTTAAGGCTATCCGACAAGTCTCTCGCTAAACGATTCCTTTGCTAAGCACCTGGAGAATTTGCGACGAGATATTTCATGGAGGCTGCAGGAAGCGCCGCTATAATAGGGATTTCTCCTCTGGAGGCTGCACCGTTCACGTCCCTGTAAAAATCTGTTGTGGCGGCTATCGCAATAATAATCAAAATAATTGAATCCCGGAGAAATATTGCCAGTAATATAATGATTCTCACTTTGTACTAAAAACTTCAACAATAAAACTAACGGTCAGATGAAAATTTCAGATTATCTGTTCGGAAGCAAACTTCCCAAATGTTTTCCCTGTTATCTGCAAAAGTGAAATGGGAATTTCGCTTGGCTTTGCTCCTTAATGAAGCGATTTATTTTCCCAGGAGTTATTACTATTGCACGAATACTTTTTTAAGCATACATTTGCAGCAATATAATTGGGTATTCTACCGAAACAGCCATACATAATTTGTACTACCCGCTGAACTCTGAATTATAATTCCACAAAAAAAAAAAAGAAAGAAAGGAAAAAACGTAGCAGGCTCGCCTTCTAGTTTCTGCCCACACCGCAGCCCCGTAATCCCCTCGGGAAAATATTCCTGCAAAGTCTCTGGGTTTCGGCTTCTTAGCAGAAGGTTTACGCCCCAAAACTTTCGCTAATACATGCGATTATGAAGCATTTCCATTTTTCAAACAGCTGCTTCCGTTACCATACAAGCGGAAGACCGTAATAAGTAGGATAAAGGGGGAAAATGTATATATATTTGGCTACAGTTGCTTCTATGTAGAATCGTATGCAAGATAATTAATACGCTCCAAATCCACATGCATCGAAACGCAACGACCAAAGTGTTTTTTTTTTTTAACTAATTCTTGTCTGTCAGATTTACTTATGCAAACTAAAATTTGGAGCGTGCGCAGTTGTTCCTTTGTTTAACGAACCGTGTAACAAATGCAGAAAGATATGTAAGCTTTGGTTTTGTCTATGCTATGTACGTATAAGAAAAAAATCGCTTCCAACTGCGTGCTCTGTACATGTTTTTTTTCACGTATGTCTAGCTTTATTTTGTTTTTTGGTTTCGCTACCAATGTTAAAGGGCGATAGATTGTAATTATAGTAATGACAACCGCCTATTACAAATGATAAGGTAATTTAAACGTATACCTATTTGCATTACATACAGCTTGCTTGTCGAGGAAACGTAGGTTTACTTCTTATCTCACAATTTAGATTATTTCAATAAGTTCTAATTCCACAGCCAAGAAATTTCTTGAGCTATAGGTATACCAATCATCTCGACCGTTTTTGTTTTTTTTAAGAGTGATCTTACAAGTGTACAAACTCAAAGCAAACAAAAATTTAAAATTATATAGCACTAAAACATGTTGAACTTACATAAAGTGGTAGACGACATAACATTACAAAACACAGATGAGAACTCAGAATTGACATTCATCAAAAAGGGCAACTTTAGATTATCGGTGTAGACCTCTTTTTATTACTACTGGTCCCAGCAAAGTAGTTTCGGTGTTGGAGATGGTCAATGAAAGAAGAATGAAACATTTCAACCACCTAAATGTGAAAATATGGGCGACGCCAAAATACGCACGACTGACATTTATGCCTAAAACTTGAACGCCTTTCGATGGCGTCGCTAAATCAAAACGATGTTTTCACGCCCACTGGAAGTTTCAACTATCAGGATGACGACATCCGCGTTAGGTTGGCCACACTCCACCCCATGATACGCACGCGGCTCTTCGCGAGCTCATGTGTGGCTCTCGGATCATAATAGAGAACAAGGCCAACTAGACACAGGTGCGTGCGTGCGTGCGTGCGTGCGTGCGTGCGTGCGTGCGTGCGTGCGTGCGTGCGTGCGTGCGTGCGTGCGTGCGTGCGTGCGTGCGTGCGTGCGTGCGTGCGTGCGTGCGTGCGTGCGTGCGTGCGTGCGTGCGTGCGTGCGTGCGTGCGTGCGTGCGTGCGTGCGTGCGTGCGTGCGTGCGTGCGTGCGTGCGTGCGTGCGTGCGTGCGTGCGTGCGTGCGTGCGCTTTTGTTTCTTATAGAGGGTGCTCTGGCGATTTCTTTATGGTTCGCGATTTGCCTGAATATTTGCTAAACATACCAACATACATCGCTGAAATAGTATCCCAAATACTAGGTCGAAATATTCGTTTTTCTCCCGAAGTTATTGAATTTACAATTTTGGTCCTCATCGTGTTTTTCAAACTGAAAGTCTCTACTGGCATCAACGAAAAAGTGACGCCAGTGGAAGGCAACGGTTCACTCTTTGTACTGTAGGGTTTGTTCCCAACTGATTCCAAGCAGTTTCATGGTGTCAAAGGAATGCTTTGGAAGCTCGCTCCAGTACTCGCTCACCAGCACGAAACAAATGCTTGGCATAGTCTACTTCTTGACTGCTTGCTCGACTGGCAAGCCTGCCTGTTACTGACGTCATGGCACTGAAAAGTGCGGGTATATTCGAATCTTGGTTTTTGTATCATTTTCATTTGCCGATTTCACAATACCTAATATAAATTTCGCGATACTAAATTGTCCCTGTAAAAGGTAAAGGCCGAGAATTCCGAAAATATATTTAATGGAGGTAGCTCAAAAAGTCGCCGGAGTACCCCTTTAATACTTCTCAGTGAGAGACAGACTAGACTCGTTTTCACTAGGGGTGTCGCCAACCTGCCAACGTTTATGTTCGGCCAGTTTCGACGTTTTTGACCTTTTAACGCGAAGTTCGATAAAATTTCAACTAAACTTTGACTATTATGCGCATGAGCGAAAATTAAAAACGGGTCGACACAGCCTAGCACAGGAGTTCAAGATTTATCGGGTGCACTGTATCGGGTATAAATCATTACAAAGCTGAACTCTCGCTTTTTTTAAAAAAATATAACACTGTATAAAGTTAATATAAAGGGTGGAGGCTAGCTGGTTAAGAACTGATTTTTGTTTAACTGGAGAGTGAGGAAACATAAGGACATGATAACAGGACAGGAACATGTATAAATTATTGCTTCCTCAAATCCTCAGCTTTTCTATAGAAGTCGAGCAACACTGTACAAAGGTCGCACTTGGTTTAATTTTCTCAAAGGTCGAAGGCTCCCCGACCCGGTCCAACCAAAAGTCTCGACAGAGGTTCGCCATACCCCTAGTTTTCACATCGAAATAAAAAATGATAAAAAATGTCCGGCTTCTCGCGGAGACTCACTAATTTCCCCCATTTGTTGACTCATCATGTTCATTGAAGATCAATTATATTATCATAACGTACGCGTTTCAAACAGTTCATCTCTTTGACAACCAAGGATTTTAAGAACTCCTTGACGTAGAGTATGAACTACGCAAACAGCTTGCTTCTCTTTTCTGGGTTAAAGTAGTGTCTACAACGAGATAGACCAAAGAGACAATCCAGACAGCATTTTTTGTTATCAATTGTAAAGTGGCACAGGGTCGGTGTGATCCTGAAATGAAAGTGATATTCTGACTCATAAATGAGGGCAATTAACAGATGACTCTAAGACGTTATCTTACTGCTTTAATTTTCTTCCGCACTTCCAAGCAGTGATCGCGTTTCGACATGCTCCGCCAGAAATTGTGCGAGAAAATGTTAACTAATTGCCTTTTTTGTTATTTTGAGCACATCTCTGGAAGTTCACAAATCGTTGAAGCGGCCGAGCACGTTCAGTAGATTAGGTCCGATTAAATTCATCCGACTGACGAGGGAATTTAGTTTCGAGCTCGATACAAGTGGAGCCATTTAATTATGAAGTAGCTGGTTTCAATACGTTTTGTAAAGGCTCAAGTCTGCAGTGGGGATTGAGCTAATTCGCTGCTACCACACGTAGCTTGAAAACTAAGTTAAATTATTTTTATTTAGGCTTTGATACAATCGCGTTATTTTGCTCCTCGTGAAACCGGCTCAAAATGTTAACAGAGAGCGAAGAGTGAGACGAACGTTTGCTTTTTCAATAATCCTTCGATTCTTCAGGGGGAAATGCAAAAAGTTTTTTTATTTAGGATTTATTTTAATTTCTTGAACCAGTAAAGTTCAGCCGGTTTACCTTCAAGCTGTCCAAAATACGATAAAAAGTACTTAAAACTTATAAACTTCATTATTGTACGTACACTTCAGTTTAAAGGACACAACCTGGAGATTCTACAAGACCAGGACATTCCGCGCAAAATACCGCCTGTGTTTTGTTGCGTGCTAATGTTTTTGACCTTTTTCACAATTAAAAAAAAAAAAAAACATATTTCTGAGGTGCGTTTTTTCTCTTTCTTTTGTCGCTCATTTGTTTCAGTCTTGTAGAGCTTGAGATACAGTATAACTCTCATTACAAGAATTGACATAAATTATCTTATGCTTTTTTGGCCTTGTTCATGCGCGTTCTTCGTTCACAAAAGGATGATGTGACCTTACTGAAAAGCCTGTATTTGAGGCTCTTCCCCTTTTCGTGATTCTGTCTATTGCGACAAAGGGAGAGTCCGTCCGGTGATCCTGTCACATTCAAGAGTTTTAGTAGATCGTTCCGATACCTCCGATACTCCCGATAACGATAGCCGATAGCGATACGATCCATGCGCAAAGGCGGCGTTGGAGTATTGGGTATCCTTATCAGAGTCATCGCAACGATCTACTAAAACTCTCTATTGAGACAGCGCCAATACCTTCGACGTTTATCGAGAGCAAAGCGCGTTGGCACTTGAGTCATTAAACACGTCGCTCTACGAACCCATAGAACCACTGTGTTCCTACGTGGTATTCCTAACAAAGAAGAAACCACAAAGTCTTGAATGTAAAACAGAATGTCAACCTGCGACACCCCGCTCCTTTCTGCACAAGGCCCTACCACCGGCATAAATGACTGACAGTTTACGTCATCTCATCTTGCTGTTACACCGTTACACCACAGGTACGCGAACACACGGTCTCATCGGCGACGATTCCTGTCTTTGTTCACAACGAACAACACTGCCATCGCGACACGCGAAAATACAAAACCAGGATGATGATCGGTTGGTACTAGGCATCAGGAAACAGAGCCAAACGCAGCACAGAAGACACGCAGGAACCCGGCAGCAAAAATATGCCTGTCTTAAGAGGAGATATAAATAAAGGAAAGAACATAAAAGACAAGAGCTCGCTCCCCACTTCCAAGTACTTAAGAGGCAGTTTCAGCGATTTACACACCGTCGTCAATCGCCGTCAGGTCCGTTCCGCATGATTCCGCAATACCGGGACGGCCATCTTAGCCAGCGTGAGTAGCGCTGCTGGCACTGCTTCGGCACGTCGCTGTTTCTAATGGCTTCGTTTACTTGTTTGACAAAATTAGTTGTAAAAACTGTCAATGCAACCGACATGTTCTGTACGTTTAGACTAAGAGACGAAATTACAGGCGGCCTGTGCTGCCGCTGATGCTCAATCAACTCCAAACCGCGTATTAAAACAACGCGTGCGACTTGCTCTAAAAACGAAACCGAAGAAAATGAGGCCGGCGGACGGAACTTTTCTTCCTTCTGCCTGGAGAAGAAGAAAAAACATCTCGTTCCTCCTTTCCTCTCCTGCCCGCTTGGGGGCGCGTCTGTACAAGGGAGGAAAACGCGCCATTGCTACCTTTATAGTGGAGCTTTTAAGGGCTAGTTTCCCCAGTATCGTGTCCACGGGCAAACAAATGCTGACGCAAAATTCCGGACAGCTGCCGCCAACTATGAGCGACGGCGGCAACCAGATAACCGGCTTGCCGGTTGTCTGGTTGCCGAAAGTCGCTCATAGATAGCGGCAACCTTTCCAGCCTTTCCACCCTAACTTGCCGGCTTGCGACCGGCCATTACTTCCTTCCCACCAAAGTAACCTTCGCTGGTCTTCCTTCTTCACCAGAGTGGAAAGGCTGAAAGTTTTTTTTTCCTTAGAGTGTGCTGCACTCTCATTGGTATTCAGGCCGACAGGAAGGTCCGGGACGTGCTGTACGTACTCTTACTCCTCGCTAAGTCTATAAGCCTAGACAGGTCCGTACGGCCCCGCTGTAGAAGTTCTTGTTTCAAAGGAGGCTCTCACAAAGGTGGATGGGTGCAATGCGAGCGAGATCCGATTATATATTCGTGCTCTGCTCAGATGCACTACTTCGTTGGTCAAACGGGGCGATCGAAACCGTAGCCATTACTACTCCTTCTCCATGGCCAGCCAGGTCCCAGCATGCAACAGACGCAGTGTTGGGAGCAGGGATTTTTGGATGTAGTCTCTTCTTAGCCCCACATTCATTCCATGAAGTTTCGTACCTTCTCGTACATCCATACGAAAGACGCCGTGTTTGCTGCAGACACGATGACAACATTATCCGCGGACAGGGCCTCAAGCGTGTTTGAAGCGTGCCTACCTTAAACATATGTCATATGACGTAAATAACCCCTTGAAAAGGGAAACAAAAGGTACAAAGGACAAACACAAATCTCCAAACACAGCTAGGTGACTGGTGAGCGACCGAAAAAATCCTCCTGGTCCGGGTATCGAACCCGGGGCCTCTCCGCTTCCTGATCCGGGTTCGATACCTGGACCAAGCGGATTTTTTCGGTCACGCACCACTGCAGTCACCTAGCTGTGTTTGGAGATTTGTGTTTGTCCTTTTTCCCTCTTGTTCCCCTTCTCCAGGGATTATTTACGTCATTGTTGTCCTGCTCGCGTGTACCATTGCATTTTATTGCATTATAATCATATGTAATGTGTTTTCTTTGAACAGGTTTGCAGACAGAGTTTGTATGACCCACGTGACATGAAAAGAAGGAGGAAGAAGCGCACCTCGGAGAGTGTCTGCACACTGTCTTTTTTGTAAGTGGCTGTGTGACCACGGGATCTCAGACCCCGCTCTTTAATCCTCACTTCTACACGACGAAACAACAACAAAAGCAACAATTGATCTTGCCAGAAGCAAACTATATACATTTGGATATAACTAATAAATCTTTTTATATAGGTTTTACAGCTTTTTATATATATATATATATATATATATATATACACCGGTCAAAGCTACATTAATACGGCCTGTACGAGTGAGTTATACAGCCAGAGGAACATAATAGAGGGAATAAATCGTCACGATAAGTCGAATAATTAAAAATGATTTGTAATTAGCTTTTCTTTTTTTTTTAGTTAGTAAAATAAATATATGATTAGAATTGGAGACGCGCTGAGCGTCATCCGAGATATCACAATCAGTAAATTTCAGAAAAATTTGAAAGGCGTTGGAAGCGAAGTGGCGCTTTTAACGCACGCGAGGCTGGAGACACGAAAAGGCGGATGATAACACCACTAAGTGTCTATTTGAAAATATGGATAGTTTACTAATTAAAATGTTAATTACCTTAGTTTAGTTTAATTATCCGGCTTATTACAAAGATTAGCCAAATATCCTCGGTCCCCCTGGACGTGTAGCTCACCTGCTCATACAACGCTATTGTAACTTCCACTTTTTTCTTTGCACAAACGAAAAAAGTTTTTTTTTTTTTTTGCAATAACAGATTTTTATAATGATAGGCATGTATCGACTGCTCGGCTTCGGGCTTAATTTGTTGAAACTGGGGTAAGGGTTGATGCCTTGGGGGACATTGTGAGGGCTCGGCGTCCACGCAGCGAGCAAGATGTTCAAATTCACCTTGTTCATCACGCAGGTTAGTTATACAACAAATCTACATGAGTTCCGTAGCGATTGTAGATTTTTGTTAGTCCTGCCGAGCCCTCAAAAGTGTCGTGAAATGCTGTATGATTGTTGGTACGTTGTAGCGTTGGTCTGTAAATTGTGACTGTTACTCTCAGGAGACGTAGAGGAAAACCCTGGGCCTGACGAAAATGTCGAAGAATTGCTTCGTCAGATATTGGCTAATCAAAGTGGCATTGCCGAGGACATTAAGGAAATTAGATCAAACCAAGAGAATATGAAAGCTAACCAGTCACGTCTCGAGAACAGCATAAAGGAGATTAACAATAAAATCAATAAACTTGAAAACACAATGAAAACAGCACAAGGCCTGAATGAAAACGTGATAGCTATTAACAAGAAGATTCAACGTTTAGAAGAAACTATAAAACATCAGAACGATCGACTGATTGAATTCGAAAATCGAAGTCGTAAAAACAACCTTATAATATACGGACTGCCAGAAGAAGATAAAGAGAGCGAAGATGATTTGAAACAGAAGGTGATAAAGGACTTGTTTGATGCTAAGCTTGGTGTTCAAGTCAAGTCTCTCGAGCGGATCCACAGATTAGGATACAAACGAAACGAGTCACGCAGGCGAATTATCACGAAGCTGTTTAACTACAACGAAAAGCTGTCCGTGTTGAAGAAGTGCAAAAAGTTGAAAGGAACGACTATCAGTGTCAGCAGCGATTATGCTAAGGAAACCAGAGAAAAAAGAAAAAAGCTATGGAACAGCGCCTCGGCGAACAGGGCGGATGGGGATGACGTGTTTCTAGTCCACGACAAACTTAAAATCAATAATCAGACATATGAATG
The DNA here is from genome assembly GCA_013358835.2 of Ixodes persulcatus. Taxonomy (NCBI): domain Eukaryota; kingdom Metazoa; phylum Arthropoda; class Arachnida; order Ixodida; family Ixodidae; genus Ixodes; species Ixodes persulcatus. The sequence continues at coordinate 156,288 of JABSTQ010011335.1, read as the reverse complement.
GGACCCGAAGCAGGATCAACGCGTCCTTGTGAGAAACCGCAGTGAACGGGGTAAATGACAAAAAAAGCAAGAATATGCACCGGCCGAACTGCGAGTAATCAATTTAAACGCACGAAGTATATTAAACGAAGTCACTGACCTAGAAAGCGTATTGCTCTGTCACGCACCACACATACTCATTATAACAGAAACATGGCTTACGCCCGACGTAACGAGTGTCTGTGTCATCCCACCTAATTACAAATTAATAAGAAAGGATAGGGGCTCTCGGGGAGGAGGTGTCGCTATTGCTGTTAAGAGTGATTTACAGAGTATTGTCTTAGAACATTGTTTGGATGAGATGCTCTTTTGTAAAATAAAGTATTGTGACTTATCTTTTCTTGTTGTCGCGGCATATCGTGCCCCGAACAGCCCCGTTAATTTTCTAGAAGATCTCGATCTGATACTGCATAAATACGTTAATGACAACACGAGAGTAGTTTTGGCGGGTGATTTTAACTTGCCTTCTGTTAATTGGGAACTTTTGCAAGCCGGAAGTGTGGACAAAGTAAATGGCGAAAAAATGCTCGAGATTGCCTTCAGCCACAGCATTACCCAAATAGTTAAAGAATTCACTAGAGTAACTGACACTAGTCAATCTGTGTTGGATTTAATCTTTGTCAGTGATAATATTAGTGAATACAAAGTGTTTGTGGCTGATGGCATATCTGATCATAAGATGGTTTTGTTGTTTATAAATTGTGACAAAAAACCGACGACTTCAGTACCAAGCAAGTTTACGTACAAGGACTATGAAGGTGCCGACGACACAAGCATTCTTGATCATTTGGAAATATCATTTAACTCCTTCGAGTTATTGTGTAGTAGTGGTGATGTTCAGCGTGCATGGAATTACTTCAAGAACACAGTTTCTCAATGCATCGATAAATACGTACCCAATAGAGTGAAAAAGCCGAGAAGGAATAATCCTTGGATCACAAGAAATATAATACACATTAAACGAAAATTGAAAAGATGTAGAAAAAAGAAGAATTTAAGTGTTAGCATACGGCAGATAAGCCAACAACTTAAAGAAATGGTAAAAAGTCAAAACATAATTACCTTTCAGTAACTCTCCATAACTTCCTAAGTAACAACCCCCAAAAATTCTGGCGATACCTGAACCCGAAAAAAGAAAATATTGAACAAATCACCCTGGACGGAAATGTAGTAACAGATAACAGCGTTCTCGCAGATAGTTTTAACCTGTTTTTTCAGTCAGTATTCACACGCGAGACACCGCACGATAATCTGGAAAATATGACTAAAAGAAAGGCAGGACAGAATGTTGGTGATATAGAAACAGGGCCAGAGATAGATCGAGTAAGTGATACCGTGCCCCCCATGCCCCAACTGACAATAACAAAAGAAGGAATTCTGTCAAAACTGTTAGACCTCGACACAAAGAAAGCATGTGGTCCAGATAAGATACCGACTACTTTTTTCAAGAGGTACGCGGAATGGATTTCGTTTTATTTACATTGTTTATTTGTAAGTTCTTTACAGTCATCGCAGCTTCCCTCTGATTGGCGGTGTGCACGTGTTGTCCCGAACTTTAAAACGGGCGATAGACTGGCGATAGGCAACTACAGGCCAATTTCTTTAACAGCTCTAGCATGTAAAGTCATGGAGCATATAATAGCAAAACACATATTTCATCACCTTGAAACTAACAAGCTGCTTTATTCTGATCAGCATGGGTTCCGGTCTGGACTTTCGACAATAACACAACTGGTTGAGGTAACCCATGACATAGCTTCCACACTTAATGATAAACAACAAGTTGATGTTATTTGTATAGACTTTTCTAAAGCCTTTGATCGCGTGCCTCACAGGAAACTAATATTAAAGCTTAAAACAATCGGAATTCACTCAACGATTACCGGCTGGATTGAGTCATATCTAACTAATAGAAGCCAGTATGTAGAAATTAACGGCCACGCCTCAAACCTTCTTCCAGTTTACTCGGGCGTGCCCCAGGGCTCTGTCTTGGGGCCTTTGCTCTTCTTAATATATATAAATGACAGAGTACATGACACTCCATCAGACAAAAATATAAGGCTATTCGCCGATGACTATATTATTTATTCCGCTGTTAATTCAACCGATCGACAAACTTCACTAAATAAATATCTTAAGCACATTAAAGAATGGTGTGACAAATGGGACATGAAAATAAACTACACAAAGTCCGTGTATTGCCATATCACTAAGAAACGAAGCATTCTGCCATTTAAATACTGCATTGGAGACATAGAATTGAGCAATGTAGAGCACTTTAAGTACCTTGGTGTCACGTTTTCTAAAGACCTAACCTGGACCAAGCATATTGACACCGTCTGCACATCGGCATATAAAAGCTTTGTTTTTTTTGAGACACATATTAAAACATACAACGAAAGAGATCAAAACGGTGTCTTATAAAACATACGTTAGGCCCATCTTGGATTATGGTAGTGTCGTCTGGGATCCTTATACAAAAAAAGACATCGATATGCTAGAAAAGGTCCAGCGACAAGCTGCGCGTTTTATTCACTCTAACTACAGACAGACAGCATCCCCAACGGAAATGCTCAGAGCTAGTAATATAGAACCTCTGCACATAAGGCGAGAAGTCGCACGTCTGAAATTGCTTTATTTAATGATCAACGACAAACTAATTTAAGCCCGAATAAATACGTTCTCCCATCAAGCTCAAAGCGATCAAGTAGATTGAATCATACAAAAACATGTCAAACTTATAAAAGCCGAATAGATACCTTTAAACAGTCTTTCTTTGTTAAAACTATTGAGGCTTGGGATTCATTGCCCAATGATGTTGTAAATTTGGAAACTGTGTCCTCCTTTGAAGATTCCATTGCAAAGCTGTTAACATAATGAGAGCTTAAAGTGATGCCCTTTTAGTGTGGAATTTGTAATAATTATGTGGGTTAATTTGTTCAATTTGTTTATTTGTTTAGAGGGCCAAGATTGTGCATTGTTGTCATTGCTTGTTCGAACAGCAGTGTCTGCTACATTGTCAATTTCTTATGCTTGCGTTTTTTATGTATCATCACAACGATGGATACTCTCCCTGTAATAGCCCTCAAGAGAGGGCTGACAGTATTTTCAAATAAATTAAAATAAAAATAAAAAATTTAGGTAGCAGTTTTGTTGGCGCAAAGGGGATCAAGCTAGCCCCAATGAACGAACTAAACAAAGACATACCTTGCGTTTAATTTAAGGACACAAAAACAAAACTTATTTCTTAACTTGCTTTTGTTGTGTTCTCGGTGTTTACAATTGTCGTGGATTAATTTAAGAAGCGACGCTGCGAATCACTGAATTATTCGATACTAAAATAAGATGAGCTGGCGGGCTAGTATCGAGGCCAACGGAATTACGACGTTTCAAAATGAAAGTGAATACAGGTAGAATCCTTTCTAGAACTTTTACGTTTCTACCGATCTGCCACCGTGGTAATGTGCGAAAATACGTCTTACCTACAAAGGAAAGGCATATATGTATAGGGTACCGTGTGGAACCAGTCCTCTGCGACATCTTCCTTTCAAAATGTGATCGGGCCATCGATAATGCACTCACCAAAGGGCACATTTCACGCATTTTCAGATACGTGGATGATTATCTAGTGCTTCTTTCAAAGTGACACATGGAAAATGAGCTTAGACAATCCACACTATCAAATCCACTCTCTTGAACGAAAGGCAAGGGCTCGATTTCACCCATGAGTCTCCAACGAATTTAAGCCTTCAATTTTTAGATCTTCATCTGATGTTCCAAGACAGGCACACTTGCTGGAAATACTCACCAAGATCCAAAAAAGGCCTGCTTCAATACGACGCAGCTCACTCAAAAATTATCAAGAGAGGAATTGTCAAAAGCACAATGAGTGCAGCCTCAAACATGTCGTGCACACATTCCGCGGCTGAGAGTTTTCAAGCTCAAGTGCAGCGCCTCAAGACATCTGGGTTCCCGAGTTCGATTTTGTTTGAAGTCGCCGAATGATTACTCGCCAACAGTGTACAACGAGAGCGCACACAAGAGAAGAACCAACGACCAGCAGTGCTGCCACACATTTATCAGATTACACACACCTTAAAAAAGATTGCATCTAAATATCAAGTCGAAGTGGCACTCTCTGCACCAGAAAAACTTAGGCGGTTGTGTCCGAGAATCAGCCATCTCCAACCACAGCAAGCTGAGTGCAAAGTAAAACAGCAACAATACGCCGACTGCCAACGAGGAGTGGTGTACGAAATACCTTTCACCTGTGGCAAAATATATGTGGGACAAACAGGCCGAAGCATCAATGACCGCTTACGAGAACATGCATTAGCCCTGAGATCGTCACCAGCCGGCCATCTTGCAATACATGGAAGGGACTGTATGTGCTCGGCAGTGTTTATCAAACCTAAATCGAAAAGGAAGACGACGACGACACCACTCAGGGTTACCCCGTTTTGGTTCTTCTATAATTATACTTCAATAGCCTGTAAATTGTGCTCCTGAGATCAAATTATCACGATCCCCTACCACCAGAGAAGCATACGATCCATATGCACAAAGGGCCTCCATCGAGGAGGCGAGAACATCTGCAGAAATGTCCGCTGCGAAACCGAAGACACAGATTGCCCGTGAACCAGACAAAGAGCAAGCAAGTCCATGCACGTTTTTGAAAGATCTTGATGAAATTCCGCTAATGGAAACCAACTCTGAGGCAATCAACAGCTCCTCATTGGCGATTCTGTCCATTCACAATGATGACGGCATGGAATCTGAGGACGGCGAATACGAGGTCGTACAAGGAAAGAAACGACAAAAGACGAGCAAGAGCGAAGCATCATCTTCCAAGGATGGCGCCAACCTGCAAGTAGGATGCACCGTACTGTTTACCCCTACTGAGAATCGCAAAGTAGATTCACTCAGCAAGTTAAAGCTCACAGACTACCTGAACAACGCTGCACCAACCATGGTCACTGTTGTTCGGATTAAAAAAGCCCGAAACATCGTTGCAGTTGATGTGAAACGACCAGCATTCAAAGCCGAGCTCCTCAAGCTAAACAAGCTCTGCACAGTGCCGGTCAAAGCTTTTATACCGAACGACCGCTCAAACTGTTTTGGAGTCCTACGCGACATTGATCTAGATTGCACAGAGCACGACGTAAAGGCCCAACTTCAGTCTTCTATCGGCATAGTACAAGTTAAGCGACTTGGCAAAACATCGCCTGTCGTACGGGTAGCATTTGCAGGAAAACAGGCTACCTCAGCACGTCAAGGTGGGCCTTGTAAGAGCCGAGGTCATTCCCTACAGAGCACGCCCCCTGCAATGCTATAAGTGCCACAAGTTCGGCCACATAGCAGCTGCGTGCTCATCAGAATCACAAGTATGCGTTCGATGTGGAGAATGCCATGATGGCATGTGTGAATCCAAACTCTGTTGTGTGAACTGCCAAGGAGACCATGCCTCTAACGCAGCCGAATGTCCGATCAAGGCAAGAGAGACAGAGGTGACAAGATATAAGCTAGAACACAATACGACATTTCTTGAGGCAAAAGAGGCGATACACGCTAGGAGACAAACAAGCAAGAAACCGTCCACGAAAGGAAAACATCAACAGAACACCAGCATCAAGGCTGTGCCACCAGCGATTGATGAAGAGTTCCCTCCGCTTGAAAACCGGAACACAACCACTACTTTTGATGATGCCGTAACAGTCACACAAGAAGGTCCCCAAACATCATCATTTTGGGAGAAGCAAAGCATCGATACCATTACTGCGCGCACACCTTCAGATCCAAGTGCGTTGGTATCAACCGAAGCAAGCAGTGGAATGGAGCCCACCTTTCCGTTTAAAGCGATAATCACGCTAGTGTTTACCACTCTCCGCAAAATATTGGCTACAATATCATCATCATCTACGCTTCATCAAGTGATCAGAGCAATCCTTTCATTAGAGTCTCTTATCTCTATGGCATTCTAAACCATGATAGGGGACACTAATAGAGTACCTACAGTTCGACTTCAACTCCATGCCTGTTTTTCCCTCCAATGCAATTGTAACGGATTGAACACACGACTTCCAGGGTTCTACGACGACATCATGGCTCATGCAGTCAATGTTATGGCTAAGCAGGGACTCAGATTGTCAGTCATCTTACACATATTGGGTTACGCCTTCTACTACAACAGGCTTCTACATCCCCAACATGCGCGTTACGGACGAAAAGTCATGCACGACCCGGCAGCTTGCAGTCAACGTCCACACACACGCAATGGCAGCCACCAATAAGAAAACTACAAGAAGCAACCAACGCCAAACGTCAGTGTCCATCCTTCAGTGGAACTGCAATGGAATTCGGCAACGTTTACCGGAACTGAGAAAACACTTACAAGATAACACCTACGACGCGCTCGCTATTCAGGAACCAAGAATACAACCGAACCTTCTCCGATTATCCGATTACATCTATTACCACGGCACCCCATCAAATGGAAGCGATAACCCAAAAACGGCCCTGTTTGTCCATACTTCGCATGCCCCGATTGAACTCGATCTCAGTGACTTCAACACGGATAACTCTGAATTCGTAGCAGTAGAGATGGAGATTGCCAAAACCAAGTTAACCTTGGTCTGCTGCTACATACATCCCTCAGGGCATTGGGATCCTACTGTTCTCGTCGCGATACGTGCCCGCACAAAACATGCGATCGTATTCGCGGGGGACTTCAATGCGCATTCGGAAACGTGGGGAGACTCTAAAACGGATCAGAGAGGGAAAAACCTGCAACAGACCATCGACAACATGGGACTCAGAAACACGACGGCCGGAACACCGACATTCATTCGCGCCGGGGTACAAGGGAGTGTGATCGACCTCACCTTGACATCGCCCAACTTACGACTTCCCACCAAACCTCAACCGGACAGCTGGGGGAGTGACCACGTTCCAATCATCATAGGAAACCTTCCGAAGTCCAAGCTCAAAACATGCCACGTTGTTCACTGGGACAAATACCGGGCACTGCTCGATGAGCGACTCAAGTCAGGGATCGATCTCACTGAGCACATCATCTCGAACGCACTTGAAGCGGCAACACGGATTGTACAAGTGCCCAGCTCGAGACCTAACCCGGACCTCAAGTGGCTCGAACTAAGAGCTCAGAGAAGAAGGGCCCAGAGGAGATCCTGGCGCACGGGCCGCCCCGAGGACGTCCTGAAGTACCGAAGGTTAGACGCAAAGTTTAGGAGACACGGGAAGAAGCTAGCCCGACGCCAGTGGAGGCTCCTCTGCGGTTCACTTCACAAGCGCGCCGGTGGGAGCAAAGCCTGGAAAATGGCAAACGCACTCGCGAGGCGACCATCTCCAAGAACACCAGTGCTCAGCATTGGGCTTGCACGAAACCTCACACCTCTCAACATCGCAGAGCTATTGGCGGACGCTTTTACCAGCGCTCCTACCACACCAACAACAGACCAGGCTCCACAAAATTGGAGAAGTTTCTGCCAACCTACTGCACCTCCAATGCAAAGCCCAGACGCTGACTTCAAGCTAAATGAGCTGCAAATTGCGCTGCGCTCATCTCCACGGCACCGATCGTCACCAGGATTGGATGGCATAACCAATCAAGCATTGAAAAACATCGATGAAATGTACCACCCTGCTCTGCTCGAATACATCAACACTATCTGGCGCACAGCACAGCTGCCCGATTCCTGGAAGGAAGCCATCACAGTACCACTTCTCAAGCAAAACAAGCCTGCCAGGGAGATAACATCCTACAGGCCCATCTCTCTCACATCTTGCTTTGGCAAGCTGATGGAGAGAATGGTCCTACGTCGCCTCGTTTACCACCTAGAGGCGACTCGAGCGCTTCCCGACTGCTTTGCGGGATTCCGACACCATCGATGTACCGCTGACGTCAGCGCGCTCGAACAGGCGAAGGCACAAAAATGGTCCGCGGTGATGGTCTTCCTTGACGTAAGTAAGGCTTTTGACGCCGTTGCACACACAACTATCATCTCAGCGCTAAGAACACTTGGCGTAAGAGGAAGGCCATTCCAGTATGTATGTGCCTTCCTGAGTGGGAGAACAATGCGTGTCCGTGTCGGGAGCCTCCTCAGCGAACCAAGAAAGATCGTCAGGGGAGTCCCACAGGGCAGTGTTATAAGTCCTTTGCTCTTCTCTCTAGCCATATCCTCCCTACCCACAGCAGCCAAAGTAGGCGAAAAACCCAACTACCCAATCAACATGGCGGTATACGCGGATGATGTTGCGCTATGGGCGACGTCCTCAAGACACCGAAGACAGACAATGGTGCGGGAAGTGCAGCGCGCAATCACGAACACCATCTACAGACTTGCACAACTCGGGCTTAACACATCTGGTGAAAGATCGGTCGCTATCTGTTATGCCCCAAGAAGAATCAACAAGTTTAGGCCAAAGTTATTCATTGGCACAAAGCAGATCAATATCGAAACAACAGCAACGTATCTCGGGCTGAAATTGACCAAAGGCTCACCTGGGGGCCAGCAGTGCAAGGTGTCATCCTAGCAATGCAAAAACACACAAACATCCTCCGATCACTAGGAGGCAACACCTGGGGCACGACACAGGCAATGATGCTCCAGATGTATAGAGGACTAATTCTTGCACGGCCTCTCTACGCATTGCCCTTGGTCACACTCCGCAAAACCCAACTCGAAAACATTGAAAGAGGGCAACGACTGGCACTCCGTGTATGCTTGGGTGTCCCACGCTGCGCGTCATCCCAACGTACACTAGTAGAGGCCAACATCAACACCGTCGCCAATGCACTACAGCAACAAGCCTTGACACATCTGGTACGAATGAACAATTGCTTCTCGACCACCGCATTGGCGAGAAGAATCGCGGCACGGGAAGATTCGGAAATTGGCAGACAAGCAGCCACACTTGTGGACATCGCGGGCCCACCACCTATCATCCCCAAGCTCCCAACAGGACACGAAGAACCTGACCCACTCCTCGTCGATCTCGACATCGAGGACCTGCGAAGCAAGAAAACTGCAGCGACTACCACTGCACGGCAGCTCGCCGAGCACCACCTCGAGCGGCATTACGACGGCTGGACGCGCATCTTCACCGATGGCTCTGTACACCCTACCGACAAGACGGCCACCGCGGCCGCGTACTTCCAAACAGAAGAGACCTGGCTCACGGAGAAACTCTTGTTTCACGCCTCATCGACGACCGCTGAGCTAGCCGCGATTGGCCTGGCTGTGCGCGGCATTATCGCAAAGAACACCGCACCAAGAAGGTGGGTCATCCTCAGCGACTCCCAGGCTGCACTTGCGCTGCTCGGGAGCCTTCACCGTGCTCCTCCACTTGCGCTGGTCGTGGCGAATAATGCCATAAGACTCAAACAACTAGGACACGCGCTGGCATTCCAGTGGCTACCTAGTCACTGCGGCATCTCTGGAAACGAAATTGCCGACCAGCTTGCATCACAAGCACACAAGGACCTCACATGTCCGACATCCGCGGTTACTCGCTTTGCAGACGCCAAGCTCCTTATACGGAGAAAGATAACCAGTCAGCACCCAGACCCAGGCATCGCGTCGGGGGAACGCCCAACCAGGATCCCATGTGGCTTAGACAGGGCGACGGTCGCCGTGCTGCACCGTCTCAGGACGGGAAGCGCATTCACCCCGGTTTGGCTGCACCGCCTCAGGAGGCACATCGACCCCAACTGTGAAGAATGCAGTGTACCGGCGGGCGCAGCACACCCCCTGGCGCACTGCACGAGGCAAGATGACCAAAGAACACAGCTCCGTGCAAGGTACACCGCCCTCGGATTACCTTGCAACACTGAGGAAGAAATGCTACGGCCAAGAGGACCCAGAGCAAACAACGACAGGGCTCTGAGGCACTTTATTACTTTCTTAGGGGTCACTGGCTTACTAGACCTCCTGTAGTGCTACTAAACCTCCTGTAGTGTGACGAAAGGCCGAACAGAAACGAAAGCGCAGCACCACATAAACATGTCAAGCACGAAAGACAAGATTCTCAGCACACGACTTAGTCATCTTCGCACCCTCCTGCCGGACTTCCGAACCTCCAGAAAACTGCGTTGCCGCAGGACACCTAGAGGGCACACGCCACGGCATCGGCACAGCTGACCTCTTCCTCTGGAATGAAGATAAATCACGATCATACCACCTTTCCAGCGGCTTGACGTTGAAGTGTTGGCGGTTCTAATGATTGTTTTATTAAGTGTGGACATTGAACTTCTGAAATATTTTTTTACCTCTCACATCCTCTACTATACTATCTCTTTCTCACCCCTTCCCCTTCCCTGTGCAGGATGGTGACAATAATGCGCACACTAGCGTCCTACCAACTGTCCTGCATACTTTCCAAAAAAAAGTAATTAAAATACATTGCCAAACAACAACCTAAATCCTAAGACGTTTTAGGTCCAAAGAACACGCGAGTTGTATGAAGCTCGAACAATTCTGTCTCGTGGGGCTGTGCGCATCAGCGCCCCATCGATCGCCTTATCTCAAAAGGAACTTTACTACCTCCATCTTATGACTTGACGACAAGAATTCAGCCTGCAAATTTATGCTCCTTTTTGGTCTCAAACCTCATCTTTTTCTTTTTATCATCTACGATTTCAGATCGTGTACCTTGGCAATTTTCTCATTTTTGTTTCAAAATTATTGCTTCCTTCTTTCTCTCTTTTTTCTACTGTCTTTTCTTTTTTTTCCACTCAAAGATATCATCAGCAACTCTCCTTTTTCATGTATTTTATTTTAAAATTTTTACGTATAACAACTTTGAGGGTGTACTTTTCTTTCTTTGAAGCATTCAGTTCAGAAAGACATCAGTAACGTCTTCCTTCTCCTTTTTTATAGACTGTATTAAATGTCAGTTGTCAGTTTAGCTCCCTTCCTGTCTACCTCGTCATTCCTTCCTTGTTGTTTTGCGCTATTTTATTCATGATATTTGATACTAATTCGTTTAATGAAAACCTCAGGTATTACTAGCTATTTTGTTACTAATGATGTTGTTGACGTCGTCTTGGTCCCGAAAACACCGGTTCTCATTATTTTCTGAGCGTTTACTACTAGAAACAAAAAATAAATAACGACTCCGGGTTCTTCACATTTATCAGATACGTTGGCGTAGCGTTATATTCGTTTCTAATGAGCGCTCTTGGGATGGTATTAAATATCATTCCTTCAATTCAAGTATAGCGCAGCGCAAGCAAACAAGCAAGAGGTTATGCTTAAACTTTTTTTTGTTATGTGTACGTACATTTAAAATTTGAAGATTTAATATGAAAGCGTTGTTCAAATTTGAACGTTATATTTGAGTACAAAAGTGCGCTGCGTACATTATGCGTATTTTTAATTCCAATGTTTTGGGTCATATTTTTTACATATATTTTTTTTAATTCTTCTTAGCAGTTCGTAGTCACGGCTTCTTTTTTAATATCATCCGTAACACTGAAACGAAGAAAGAAAAAAATTTTGAGCGCGAAAATTTTGAGAGAAAATAAATTTGGGAGGTGAAGAAACAATCTCGTTACTTCGCTCGGAGTTACGGCGCGGAGTTTGTTTCCGTGAACGACTGGCTCGTAAACTAGGGCTCGTTTGTCATCAATTGAACGCAGCTCCCCAAAATCTCCGGAAAATAATGAATTTCAGTAAACTTTCAAATTTAGACGAAGACAAAAGTTTAAAAACAAACAAAAAAAAAAGCATTTTGGACGCATCCTTTTAAATAAAGAAAATTTGAGTTAACAAATGGATTTATACAAATTTAGCTCTTTTTTTTCGTTTTCCTTTTCTTTTTTCCCCGAATAGTCTTATTTTTAGGTTTATAATCCGGGTTCACTCATAATCTGTGTTTTCGCACCGCAAACTTTGCGCCTTCTACAAGAGTGCGTGTATACCTTTAGCGTACTGCAACGCTTCCCATGCGCACGAAAACTTTTTTTTTATTATTCACTGATTTAGTTGTTTTTGATAACGCTTACCAAGTTAATAGTTGGAACCATAGGTTTATCGTCCCTAACTAAAAATAGTATTAGTACATCTTAGTTAATTATCAAACTTGGCGTGAAGATATAGTTTTTATATTATGTATCCCTGTCCGTGTAACTTAACTTCACTGACCGCATTTGTGTAGCTTTCACAGCTTTTCTAAAGCAAATCTGTAAAGCCTTAAAAAATACTTATGTACGCGTTCATCAGATAAATGTATGCCATTAAACTGCACGGCGCAGTCACACACAATAACCTGTTGCATGATTAGAACTGTTGGAGACGCTCCGCCCCCAAAATCTTAAAGAAAAAAATGGCGTAGAAAGGTATGTATAGTTGTGTCAGTTGATGATTCAATGTTTACAATAAAAGCGCTAAAAGACGACGGACAAGTAAAAGGACGACGAACACTACAGAGCGCTACTTGCAGCTGAAGTTTGATAATAGAAGAACAATAAACAACTACTGTGACATAAAATGCACACATGTGACCTAGATAAACTGTTTCGTCAATTTACATTGGTGTGATGAGATGTAGATTGACGAAACACTTTGCCTAGGTCACATTGGGTTCTTGCACTATACGATGATGCAACCCTACTACCGGTTCGTAAATCTCACCGGAACCCGCCGGATTCAAGGCTGGAGGCATTCGTCACTGTTATTCTGTTTTGTATGCTTTGCGGCCGTGTTCGCGCTGTAGTTCGACCGCTCACTCGAGGTCTAAAATGGTCAGTTGCGCCATAACTAATTGTTCCAGGCGTAACATTTGTCGAGAAAACGGAGCTACGGCCAGCAGTAGTTTCTTTTTCTAGAATTCCGGCAATCATTAGAAACCATGGACAAAGCGACGCCCTTGCAATCGGTTTGACGGCGTAGTGAACTGCTCCGAGAGATACGCCGGCCCAATCTCAACCAGGCGGATAAAGGCGGGACCAGAACGCGGCAAATCACAGTCGCTAACATTTCCGGTTTCGAGAGAAAGAACGAGAAAGAAAGTCACAAAAGAGCAGAGAAGGAAAGCAGACGAAGGGTTAGGCGTGTTCATTTTGACGCGACAAGTTAAAGTTGCTCGAGCGCCTGTCAAGTTTATTTAATTGTAAATGCGCGATTTCGTTGTTTTTCTGCAAAGTAAGAGAGAAAATATCAAGGTACAAAACTTACAGGTAATGCTTTGGGATCGTCAGTACCACCGACCGGGACCGCGGCGCTGATGTCCGCGTCTATTTCCCGCTGTTCTGAAGCGGCGAAATACATTAGACCTTTCGCTCCAGATTATTATATTAACTCTATGATATGACAGAATAGATTTGTACCTGAACTAAAGGTTTGTCGACTCCTCTTCGTGTCAGGTGAGGAACCTCTTTGCGATTGACGAGGACAAGAAAATATCCTGAAATGTGGTTATACAAAGACGGCTTTATGACACTACGGCACTATTGCTGCAGCAATAAGACGCTGACGCAATAAAACGCCGAGCGCGCGCGCGAGAGAGCTCGGATATGAACCACCGCGAAAATGTACAGTGCCGCAGTTAATGTCTGTCTAAATTTTATAACTTTTTGTAAGCACAAACAAGGAAGGGAGGTCGTGAACGATGTGTTCACTTTAAGAACTGAGTGCTATATATATATACCGTTAGTAAAACTGAAATGAGAGAAAAGCGTCATTTTATCTCTAGATTAAGCACAAAACGGATGCAGGTACAGTTATTGAAAAGCAATTACTGCAAGGAACGCGTATTCCGATTCTTTCCGCATTATGGAGAACACGAGGACAGGCCCCCCGTTCCTCCATTTTTCGTTTTGTACAGAAAGCCCTAAATTTTCATGTGTCAAACGGTTTCTAGATTTCATTTTTACGTTAAAAACAAAGCCGTGCAGCGATTTTTTCTTTTGAAATAAAACCAAGTCAACGGGCGTAATGCATAATGCAAGTGCCTTAGAGGGTGATTCTGCTATCAACTTGGGCTGTAGAAAAACCTCTCAGAGAAAACAGCATAGAGTTCACGCCACCAATGTGTACTACATTTCTAGTGACACTTATTTGTCAATAGACATTTTAATAAACGTATATTCTTATTACTTGCCGTGGTACTAAACGTCAAATAACAATCCCACACCTTGTAAAAATCTGAATTACCACGAGCGAACGTTCAGCCCCGCGGGAATGCTCAAATATTTCAATAAACTCCACCAGAGACACTATATGTACGACAATTTCATTTGCCTGCTCTTTCACGAAATTGAAAGGTTGGTAAAGCTACGCACTCCGAGTAGCACAAAGTAAATTTGCCTCAGCGTACTAAATCAATTAACCTTCTTTAGATTACGACGTTACCGATGCAACGAATACATAAACTTGATAAAATATAGCATAAAACGTACAATAATAGAGCTGGCAAAACAGTCCCACACGGGCTCGAGTAACGTTTTTAAACTTCCGACGCCAGCAACTAACAAAGCATGAAACTGGACTTCCTAATTAGTCTTCAACAAAACATAATTGCCTCCCTGTGTTTCCGCTAAAAATGTGCAAGAATTAGTGGCGAACTTAGAAACAGCGAGCAAACGCATTAGATTATATCTGAAGTGTTTTCTTTTCTCAAGAGCTTGCTTAAAAATATGTAGAATCTTTTCAGTCCTCATGTTCTTCTCTGCTTCTTATGCGAATGGAAAAAAGCAGAGCATCTGCTCCGTCAATGAACAGAAAACAGAAAGGCAAATAGCTCGAGCTCTTCCACCTGGAAAACACTGCTTAGTCACGAGTTACAGCTATGAAGATCATCATTCTTCCATGATTTTATATTTTATACTACAACATCTTAAAGTTAATTGAGTCATTGTTTCGTGTATATTTTTTTTTTCGCTTTGCGAATGACCTGCAAATTCCACAACCAATATTATCGGTTTCCTGATTCTCAGTGTTGTTTCATTTATTCCCGAAATCTTACTTCGTTTCAGGTGAACAAACGAAAAACTTCAATCTACAAGTTGTCAAGGAATTGGAATATCTTTTTAACATATAAATTTCTATCCGTCTCAATTTGTATATATTTGCATTATTTTTTTTTTATGTGGTACAAGTTTTTAAGTACAAAGCGTAGAAGACATAAAAATTCAAGCACAAAACACCACCACTCAATAAGTGACCGCAAGAATACGTCGTTGCTAAAAACAAAAAACTTATTGTTAGGCGTCAACGGTAATTTACACGATGTTACGCTTATCATGCCAACAAAATGGTTCTTGACGGTTCGCTGTCAAAAGTAGTTACCAAGGCGCACGACACTATTTTGACACCCAAACAAATCAGTGATACAGGCGTTATAGTACATGTAATAAATTGGTGAATACCAGCCTTTCATCGAGAATATTTGAGGTTCTCGCCCTCTGATCTGATTAAGTTTTATTCACAATTTTCCTAAATACGCAAGTGTTAAGCTGCGCTTGCAATTGCGAGAAATAGTGCACAAACGTTTTACTAGGATTAGAAGGATACAATTTCTCGACAAAGATCCTTAAAGGGCTCATGAAACAAATTCTGGGCTGGGATAAATCAATTTAGATTGGGATTTTACTAATAGGACATCGTTCAGTGGGCCAAAATAAAAAAAGGTAGAAAGTGAAAAGCCTGACTTTCGGTACGAGAATTTGAAAACACAGCGGACTATTTGGAACCTCCTTCCCTTTGTAAGCTCTTTGCCTTTTCACTGTGATACATCCGCGGTCCCCGCAGCGCGTCACCGGGCCCAAACGCACGTCACACGACACTGGACCTAACTTATTCCCTTCACCCCTAAGCTGACATTGCGGTGGAAGCTACACGCTTGCCGGATCAATCAGCCGCCTCCCTGTCATCACCTGACCTCATTCTCTGCGCATGGATAGCGGGAGAGAGCGTCATCACGTGGCAAAAGTATGGCTGGCACAACGAGCACGTAGCTTCCACAGCACTGTCAGCTTCGGGGTGAACGGGGCGGGGAAAGCAACGTTTGTCGGAATTTTGAGGGGCAAGCTAATCTTCTAGCCCTGGACAATGGCTGTGTCCAGGTACACAAACGAGAGTCCGAGCAAGAGGGGATTCCCCCTTTTCCGTCTTCTTGAACCATTTGGTACAATGCGCGATTTGTGAGTTGTGGAGGAAAGGTGAACATGTAAAAGTTAGAAAATTGTTTCATGACTCCTTTAAAGTCAAAGGCCACCCCACGGAGAATAAAATGGCTGCGGCCACTGCTTGTTCCGCATTGCGAGTTACAAGTGAAACCCTCTCGTGGCCAATACATTATTCACTAGCCCCGTCCTTCAACACTCATGAATAAATTTGTGTCTCCGTCGTAGCCGACGTATAGTTTGCTGGAGATCGTAAAGTATAAATAAGGAGGGGCTCAAGTACCAGGGTCTGGCAACGGCGACGTCCTACAATATTCAAAGATTTGCTGCGCCGGTACATAACCAAACCTGTCCCGCCACGGACATTCCACGTCGCTGGTAAAACAAATGCAGAGGAAATGCTGGCATTTTTCTTTTTCATATATTTTCTTCCTACCCCTCGTGTCTCCAACGTATTGCTCTAGCTATGAATTTTAAATTGGCAATGCGATACTCTGACAACGCGAAGAAATAAAGTATCCACGTCGATGGAAATTGATATTTCTGCGATACATCCTCTTATGGGTGGCACTAGTTTTAATGTTAAAGGGAGAAAGAGAGAGAGAGAAAGAGAGAGAGAGAGAGAGAGTTTGTGTGCGTGTGTGTGTGTGTGTGTGTGTGTGTGTGTGTGTGTGTGTGTGTGTGTGTGTCTGCGTGTCTGTGTATGAGTGTGAGTTTGTGTGTGTGCACGTGTGTGCGTGCGTGTGTGTGTGCGCGTGCGCGCGCGCGTGTCTGTGTGTGTGTGTTTTTGTGTGTGAGAAAGAGAAAAACGTTATATATGGGTTTTCTACTGAAATATTTCTACTAAAAAAATAAAGAAAAATGACTCCGTAAAAAATAGTTTTCACCGATTTGACAGTACTGATTCTGCTAAACGAATCGTCCAATTTTTTTTTTCATTGTTATTTTGACATTTGTGCATCTCAGATGACGCTATATGAAACCTTATGTATGTATCTCATAAGGTGAGACGTGGCGAGTTAACCAGACCAAATAGGAAAGGCACTCAGTCTGACGTTTATCGGAAAGACGACTTAAGCTTAGAGCAGAATGGTTGGAGGATAGGGAAAAATCTCTGTCGTAGCGACGGAAAATAAAACGTACAGCTTTCTTTTGGACTGATTAGATTTTGTTGATATCAGATTGTTTCCAGGGATTTCAAATGATTGAAACCTGCTGATTGATAGGGCGTATTAGTGTTTTATATCTTAGAAGTTTGGTTTCTTCCGGGGAAACGCGTTGAGTACGTTGAAGGTATACGAGTTTTTTAAGTGCTTTATTACAGGTTGAATCGATGTGATTTTAGCAAGACATGTCTTGCGAGAAAAGAAGACCAAGGTACTTGCATTCAGAAACTCCTTCCAGTCTGTAGCCATTGAATGAATATATGAACATGGAAAGGAGCGTGCGCTTAGAAAAGTACATTAAGACGGTTTTGCGAAAGTTCATGGCTATTTACAAGGTGTTACACCAGGTGCAGAACCTTGCAAATGAACTGTTAAGGATATTATGGTCTTCAGGGGAGTTAATCGTGTGGTACAGCACACATCGTCAGAGTAAAGACGTATTTTAGCGGCGATGTTACGAGGGAAATTCTTGATGCAGAGCAAGAAAAGAGCGGACTGAGAACAGACCCTTGTGGGACACCTGATGACACATCGGTAGGGTGTATACTTTCCGGTGTTTATTTATGACAAAAATCGGCGGATGTTTATCGGTGTTTATTTATTTCTAGAATACCGGTGCTTTTCGGTGAATTTTCTCGTGCAGACGCTAAAAACGGTGATAATTGGGGGAAAAATTACGAATGTAAACGACCACTGAGGACGAAATTCAGTTCAAATTTTATTCACATTTTTACACAATCTTTTTCACACTTGATTATTGTAGTATATGCACGTATACATTCCTAGGCTCGTGTTTGTCACTCCTTCCTAATGACCTGCTCAACATTTGCGCTGGACACGGGAAGCCCCAAAACGTCCAACGTGGATTGGGACAGTACTGGCCAGCTGTGACTGGTGGCTTAGGAGGACCGCTGACCTTGGACAACAGTGGAACAAAGCACAACAAAGTCCAAGACCACGTAGGTCACAAAAGAAAGACAAAGTGCATGATTCTGGGTAAGATAATTTGTTTGACGGAAGTTTCCGTAGGACGTTTTCAGTGAAAAAAAAAAGAAGAAAAAAACCACAACATTGCTTTGAAAAAATATTTAGAAACAAGATTTCTTTCGCTTGCAACAATCTTTATTTCCGTCCCCGGTGGATGTTTATTGGTGTTTTTCGTTTGTTTCAACCGAACTTTTTCGTTGAAAAAACAAGCGCTTGGTCGAAAATATGAAAAAAACGGTGTTTTTCGGTTTTAACCGATTTTGTATTTTCAACACCGGAGGATGTTTATCGGTGTTTTTCGGTTAAAACCGCAAAGTATATAGCCTACACATCGGCAATAGAAGATTTGGACGAGTTAAAACATACATACTGTGACCAATTGGAAAGAAAACTTGATATTCAGTTAACGAGGGAGGGTTGTTTAGTATCACAATAAGTTTGTGCAAAGGTTTAGAGTCAGGAACGGTATCGAAGGCTTTAGATAGGTCTATGATTATCAGATCAACTTGCTTGCCAATGTCGAGAGATTCAGTGAAGTCGTGAGTGAATTCAGTTAGTTATGAAATTGTGCTGTAATCACGTCGAAAGCAGTGTTGAAGATCACATAAAATGTTGTTAGTTTCAAAGAACACAACGATGTGTTGTGGGAGACGAGGGTGGAAAAAGAAGGGGCGTGGGCACGTGACAGGTGGGCGGCCGAGGGGTCACGAGCTGGCGCCGGACAGGGCCTGTTGCGCGAGGCGGGGGCCTGGCAGGAACGACGGAGCCGTTCCGGCCGGTCTGACCCATGGGTACCCCCGGAGCGGTCCACCAGCGAGGTTCGGACCAGGATCGGAGGGAGCGGCGAACCCTGGTCATTACGGCCTGGGTCATGACGATCCCGGAGTGGTTCCGCAGCAAGACCCGTGCTGTGATAGCCCAGGACAGCTAGCCTACGCAGCGCTGGCGTGGGAAGGACGATCCGCCGGACTGGACACGGACTCCGACTGCGAGCTCTGAACGACGGTCGACACCCTATTGAAAATCGCTCTGATGGGGCTTCTGGATTTTTTTAAAGGGTGTGAAGGGGACTTCAGAAATTTCTGAGATGTTTGAAGGGGGCACCAATATTTCCTGGTGGGTTCGCTAGCCCCGTCAGAGGCTCTCCTGAAATGTCTGAAAGCCTGTCAAGAACTTTTCTAATGGAGTCGGGAAAACCTTCAGGCTTCTTGAGATGTGCGTGGGCAACGGCTTAGGTGGAGAAAACACATTTCGCAGAACTAGAACAAAGCTGCTTATTGTACGCGACGGGAAAAAATAAGTACTGTAAACGACTTAATTTTCGCGGGCTCAAATTTGCGCGAATCGGGCCAAAGCTGAAAATTTGAAATTATTCACGGGTTCTAATTTTCGCGAATCGAGTGTAGCTCCGTGGCGTTCACATATTGCCCGAATTGTTCGCGGGACGTATTTTTCGCGAAATGTAGTCGAATCGTGAAATTCGCGAAAATTAGGTCCTCGCGAAAATTTAGTCGTTTACAGTATTTGGAGAATGCCGATCGTATGTGTGTACGGTCCTATTTTTATTACTGCTCTTCTATCAAATACGAGTGGGCTCCTGGACCCGTCTGTCACTGCCCGGCTGTTCGGTCGCCAAGGAGCCCACTGAGGGCGACCGCCCCATGTGGAGAATTGACGAGCCGCGGGCCGAGTGGTGTTGGCCGAGCGGCGTTTTGAGGCGAACGCAGTCCTGTCCGCTCGAGGCGAAATCCGTCCAACCATAAATAGATAAAAAAAAAAAAGCCGAGAGCAGCGCGTTTTCCAGGAATAGGGACGCGCGCGAGAGCGACTCGTTCCGAGAACCGGTTCCTCCACGGGCGACGGTCCCCAAAAAGCAACTCCTACTGTGTCTCTCTCCGCCCGGTGATGGGGAGAGGGTGCAGGGCTGCCAGGCCAGCGGACGGCGGGAGAGAGTGGTGTGTGCAAGCGGGGGAGGTCAGCGGTGGTTCCGGTTAGCCCACAAGCCGCCGCGGAATAAGGACAGAACGAGCGGACCAATTTCCTCCAGGAAGGTGAGCATGCATGGCTTTGAGGGCTCGCCCCTTGGTCTGTTTTGATCCGTGCAGTTTCTTCCTTGGTTACGCAGGTGAACCCCAGTTCGGCGTTGGCCGCCTTCAGTACCGCTCGAACGCCATCGTGTTCAGCGCATTCAAGGAGATGGTGGCCGGTGTCGGCTTACTCGCTGCAAAGCCTGGCAGTCGGGGTCAGCCTTCCACCGCGTGTTGTGCCTGCACATTGGGATTATGGCACTTTGGGTCCTGAGACGGTGGATGACGGCCGCTGTCTGGACTTGTTCCTTGCGCCTCTTTGTCCGTCCGACTTCAGAGGCATCCAGCGAGCGAAAAATACCCCGAAGACGCCGGCGCGACGTCATCATGGACGGAACCGTGACAGTGCTCAGGATTTCGCAACGGCGGCGGGTGCTGCTTGCGAGTGCTTGGTTTTCGCTAAACGTGCTTACTGAGACTGTGTATGTGCCCGTGAGGTGCACCTGTTCGGTTTTATTAGCTGAACTACCGTACATCAGGAATATACCCAGCGGCATTGTGAGTACTTTGAAAGATATTTTTCTTTGTGTTAAAGAAGTCAGTTGTCCCTATTTGATATGATCTTTTTCGTCTACAGCTCCTTGCGCCGGGTTTGAAGAAACGTTGCTTTTTATCGCCTTTTTGAGTTATAATATGCATGTAAAACTAAATATCTGCAATAAATTTTCAATCATGTTTTGAACTGCATTTTTGTCGTTGGTTCAGAGTCATTTGGGCGTCTAAAGGGTTGATGGGCTAAAGGGTTTGACGGGTTGAAGGGCTGTGGGGCTAAAGGGTTTTTCTATGGGGTATCCCTGAAGGGTATTTCTGTAGGGTGTTTTTGAAGGGTTTTGAAGGCCTGTGAGGTCCCATAATCCTTCAAGGCTGACGGGCCTTTAGAAATATTTTCAATAGGGTCGGCGGCAGCGGAGTGCGGGCTCTCGAGGACGGGCACCCGGGAAGTACAGTAAACCCATTCGCTGTCTTCTCGTTCTGTTGTGTTGCTCCCTGGGAGACGAGCGAAGCACATACCGATCGGGCGGCGATTATTAAAGGGGGGGGGGTGCAACATTACCCGGACTTCGGTCACAAATATGTGGAAGTTTCCCTCTGACACTTTTAAAGTAAAGAACAGAAAACCGATTTTGCTTGCGTGTGCTAGTTGTTGTGTAAAAAAAAGATTAAGATTGGCATTTCGGGCACCCCTCAACTCACTCCCAGTCTTCAGAGTCACACCTCGTCGCACTCCTAGTGACGTCATTCGGAGTGCCGTGTAGCTTCCCGTGTGCTCTTTCGGAGGACGCTTCCTTTCCCTCTCTCTGCTGACACTAGCGGGCGTTACGCTGCAGCTTAGAGCCAAGCGAGGTCACGCAATCTTCTGGCCTGATTCCTTCGGCTGCTTTTAAAAGGTTAAAACAGCTCAAAAAACAACGGACAGGGTCAAGAAGGACACAGTCAGAGCGCTGACTCACAACTAAATTTTATTGAACGCAACGGTGCGATATATATCCGCACAACCACTACGCGGCTGCTGGTGGGGGAAAAAGAAAGAAAGAAAAAGAAAAAAAATTGAACGCAACGGTGCGATATATATTCTCACAGCCACTACGCGGCTGCAGGTGGGGGAAAAAGCTCGACTTTCGTTTTGCGATTATGCAGCGGAATCGCGACATTTTTTTAGTCAAGGAGATGTTTTTTCTATCCTCCGGGACACGATAAACAACGTAAAAATGACGTGATGCAAATTATTGTAATCTTAAAATCGTTGCACCCCCCCTTTAATAGAGCGAGAATACCATAAAGAAGACCACAAATGGCGCCCAACGTGGGGCCCGGTCGGTATGCCTATGCTTCTGTTCGTCCCCAGGGAGTCCCAGGAATTCGTTGAGCGGGTTGTTCAGTGACGCTAACGATGCCCGTTGAGATAAAGTCTGTTGGAATTTTGGCAGCTTGTCTCACATCAGAGCTCAGCAGGTGCCTCCTCGTGTCGAATACCGAAAGGACACGACAGACGAAGTTGCGGACGCGGTCTTTCAAGCACCCCAAAATAGCGGTTGGGAGAAGGTGATGCAACCGGGGGGTTTATGAGGAGTGCGGGTAAGATATAAGCAAGTCGTCTACGGAGGCAAAGGAGAGGCACCGCATGTTCGCTGTAGGGCAGGATAACGATTAGCAGGAGGGGAAACAGCCAGGACTCGTTGCAGATGTAGGATTTGTTTTTATTAGGATTTAGGATTTGAGACGAGAAGACAGATTTAGGATTTAGGCTTGGGGTGATGCGGTGAGCAAGTAAGCGCTTGTCGAGGCCTAGGGTGCAGATGGGTTTCTGTCTGCCGGTGTCGGGAAAATTGCGGGAACTGCAGTTGACACCGGGAACGCTGGCAGACAAATTTGTTAGCGGGTGTCGGTAAATTTGCGGGGATAGCAGTTGACACCGGGAAAGCTGGCACGCAAGTTAATGAGCACTACGATTCGAGTCTGCTGGGCCAAGACTGTTTGTTGCTTCCCGTCATCCCAGCAATCGACGAAGGGCAGAGGAACAATTCTTCCTTCAGGGGGGTCGTTCCTAGAAAGCTACGGAGGCGATTTATAAGATGCTTTTTCGACTTCACTCTGGCCGGCCGTGGCAGTGACAGCAATACTTTTAATAAGTTATGTCGCGTCACGACCTGGCCGGGGATGAGGCGGTAGACATTTAGGTGGGTTTGTAGCTGTCCTGCTTGCCTTGAGGCATGAACGGTTCAAGCAAGCTGCCTCGTTGAACTTCTGCCCCCTCGGAGGGCCGATGAGTCCTTAGAGCCCGTTTACACGTGGACAGGACGGGACACGGACGCTTACATCGATTCGCACACGGTACACGCGGCCGTTTCGGAATGCGGGTATGGTATATGGCCATCCCGCCGCGGAATTCGGATCCCTTTTCTTGCTCAACAAATGGACTAGGTTTACACCATCGTTACCTGTCCTGAAGGAAACTCACGCTTTGAACAACGCAGCTAGTGGTTTTGCCGCATCGCTTGCTCTGAGGTGAGAGGGCCCGAACGAGGTAAGAAGGCGAGCGTCGTGTCTTACTTCTAGGCTTACTCGGCGAGATACAAACGAGGAGTCTGGCCCGGTTCACATCGCTGACTTGAAGGAATGTTACCGTCGCGATGGGCAAACTGATTAACACGAGGTTGCGGTAGGACACAGAAAATTCCCTGTTCCTAGCGAACCAGGAGGGACCTCCAGAACGCGGACTCGCCGAGTTAGCCGCACGGTACACGAACCCGTCGGCAAGCAATTTGGCGGTGGAGGCTATGGCCACTGCCACAATCTGCGGCAGAGTGTTTGTTCGTTGTGTGTTGTTTTAACGCTTTAGTCTGCGCAGAACGGCTTCTTGGAAAGACTCCCATAGACGACGTCA
Organism: Ixodes persulcatus; assembly: GCA_013358835.2. Lineage (NCBI taxonomy): Eukaryota > Metazoa > Arthropoda > Arachnida > Ixodida > Ixodidae > Ixodes > Ixodes persulcatus. Next base: position 132,480 of record JABSTQ010011335.1, on the reverse strand, counting down.
CCCAGAAAGTTCACCGGGAGGAAACACGGGCCCATCCGTTTTCCCAAGTGCTCGGGTGACTGACACTTGTTCCTCCTTACGAACGGTTGAAGCGGGCAGTCTCTTCGCCCCCGGCGACCTCCAAGCGGAAAGAGGCAAGTCCGTCCGCATCGGGGGGACCAGCTTAGAGCAGGCCCCCTGCTGCATCGTGGTGAGAGCGACGGACTGATCGACATTGTCTGCCGGCTTCGCTAGAAGACCCAGCTGAGGCTGGCACCAAGAAACACCGCCGTCAAGGGTCCCACAACTACCTACGCCGCTTTCGGACGCTTCAACGTAGCCACTCCGGCAACATCAGTAGCCGTCGCCTCTCCCGACACCCCACACGGCCAAGACCAGACGTTCACCTGCCTCCCGAGTCCATCGACGTGGAAGAACACCTCCCTGAGGCCCATGAAATCCCGAGTACTTGAAGTCCTCCGAAGTCCGGGCCGTAAGAGGGGGGGGGGGAGAGAGAGTGTGGGAGACGAGGGTGAAAGAATACGGAGCGGAAGGCACGTGACAGGTGGTCGGCCGAGGAGTCACGAGCTGGCGCCAGACAGAGCGTGCTGCGCGAGGCGGGGGCCTGGCATGAACGACGGAGCCGTTCCGGCCGGTCTGACCCATGGCGATCCCCGGAGCGGTCCACCAGCGAGGTTCTGACCAGGATCGGAGAGAACAGCGAACCCCGGCCATTCCGGCCTGGGTCATGACGATCCCGGTAGGCTCCTCAGCGAGACTCGGGCTGTGATAGTCAAGGACAGCTAGCCAACGTATCGCTGGCGTGGGAAGGACGATCCGCAGGCCTGGGGGGCTATGTTGCGCTTTTTGGACTCCCAGGAGACTAGGGAGAGGGAAGTGACGTCAACAACGCAGCAAATGCAGATTGGATGTTGATTTTGTTTTCTTCTGTCAACATCCAATCTGCGTTTCTCTAGTCGTTGACGTCACTTCCCTCTTCCAAGTCTCCTGGGAGTCCAAAAAGCGCAACATAGCACCCCTGGACACGGACTCCGACTGCGAGCTCTGAACGACAGGCGACAACCAGGGTCGGTGGGAGCGGAGTGCCGGCTCTCGAGGACGGGCAACCGGGAAGTAAAGTAAACCTATTCGCTGTCTTCTCGTTGTGTTGTGTCACTCCTTGGGAGTCGAGCGAAGCACATACTGATCGGGCGGCGATTATTAATAGAGCGAGAATACCACAAAGAAGACCACAGTGTTTGTAGATTATGTGCTGTAATAATTTGCATAAATGAAATGTTAAAGAAATTGGCCGGTAATTAGTTAACGAATGTTCGTCGCCGGATTTATACAAGGGAAGGACTTTTGCAAGTTTCCAAGACGAGGGAATTGTTGCGGTTGACAGTGATTTCTGAAAAATATTAGCGAGGTACCGACTAGTCCAAAGAGAATACCGAAGAAGAAATGAATTATGAATGTTGTCATTTGTTGCCCAGTACCATAATATAATTTTGCCCAGTGCAATATTATTATTTTGCCCAAGCAAATGTTTTCTAGTGCAATAATATTAGTCACGAAGTTAGAGGTGTTCTGAAGATTTCAATGAAAGACAGCCGTCCTCCGGTTTGTGGGAAACGTAAGTTGGCTTCATGACCAGAGTACTCGGATGAATCTTTTCGTAAGCCTTTCTCCTGGCTACACCACTGCTTAGGGAGGCTCGGTATGATCCTCGGTCATCTCAGAGACGCCCGAACCCCTCTTCAGCCTCTCAAGGTACTTCAACCCAAGAGACAACCCGGTGGCTACCTAGCCCAAGTCACCTTCACTCTGTACCATGGCTCAATGCACGCACCGGATGTATTGAACCTCCCTCTGCGTGGGCCCAAAGGCACGACAAGTCCGGTGGCAGTCAAGTCGTTGAACGACGTTGCATGAACATATAGCCTAGTCGACTTCCGACGTCTGGAACTGCGCCATGGTGCAAGAATAAAGCCAAGTTTTTGCAGACGGTTTAAAGGAGCATTCAACACCCAATGATGAAACCGCGGCACTGCGCAAGCATACCTCGAGGGCATGGTTTTCGAATATGAGGAGGCAACCATGAAGCGCGCATATACATGTTAAATTTATTCATGACTTGCAAAATCCTCAGGCCTCTCAAACAGTTCTGACAAATGAGCGGCAGTCTTCGTTAATTCACAAATATAAACGGACTAAATTAAGTGATTCTTTGATTAAAACGTATGTCGGTGGGATTCAGTTGCTGACAACTTGCATTAATTTAATTTGAGCTTAGATTAAATTGGTGACCATTCGAACTAAATTGGAGTACAGAAAGAGTAATTTAAGAGGCGCCCCGATTAAAAAAAACTCGTACTTGAATTATTATGATCGAGAAAACATAGAAACGAAATGCCGTACTACTGTTAAAGGGATACTGAACCAAAGAATTTTGTGTCCATAATAAGTAGCGCACGTTCTTTCCACGGGCCAGCAGCGGCCGGTGTGCGCGAGCACACGCAACGAAAATGACGTCAAAGACCTCCATTCGCGCTTAAGAGGACAGTGAAATGCATGGGCTTCGGGCCAAAAGAGAATGAAGATAGGCTTTTCATCTCTACAAGTGAAAGCTACGTGCTTGTTAGACCAATTAATCGCTTACCTTTTACACCAGACACCACTGTGTAGATGTAAATCTTGTCTTTATTCTTCTTTGGCCCGAAGCCAATACATTTCACTGTGTTCTTAACCACGAATGGAGGTCTTTGACGTCATTTTTGTTGTGTGTGCTCGCGCACACCGGCCGCTGCTGGCTCGTGGAAAGAACGTGCGCCACTTATTAGGGACACTAAATTCCTTGGTTAAGTATCCCTTTAATACCAAGAGCTCGTGCCTGGAACGCTCTTTCACGCGCTCTAGAGCAAATCAGAAAGATAATAAAACGTCGCGAGTGAAATGGTGTTTGTCGCAATATTCTTCTTGCTGTGTCTAGTACATTTCTGTGTTGTTTTGAAAGAAACTAGACAAAAACCGGCCTTCTCGTCAAAACGCCACGACTGGCGCTCTACGTCGGGAAATGTTTGAAGGTCAGTTTTTATGTGTTTTCTGCCTGCTCGGTTTCTCCGAGAACGTGGATAGGGGCCTCAAACGTTGTTGATTGTTGTTGTCTACTCGTTCAAACAACAGCGGCTAGTAGACCAAACGTTGACCCGGTAATTATGATAAGAAGTAAGTGCAGGCCTCGGAAGACTTTTAAGTTAGAAAGTTGGTTGGTGTAAGTAGGCTCAGTGTAAGAAGTTTTTACAAGATGTTAAAAATTGTTACAAGTGGCCATCACCGACTAGTTATGCCTGATTCATTTGTTCCAAATCTGCTTGCATTTTTCAGTATTGAAGTCGACCATCTCAGCTACAGTTCACGCTTTTGCAGCCCGAGCGACGTCACGACTGAAAATCGCGAGCAGAATCTCACGCGAATCAGGCTTTAGCGTCCATTCTGCGGAGTCCACGCTGAATGAATCGCCGCATGTCACATTATTCACGCTACGTTTTGGGGTGTAACGAGCCTCTTTAATTTCGCTGAGGCCGCTAAAGTCGTCAGACATTGCCAGGAAGACATAGAATCAGCAATTCCAACACCAAAGAGCATGGGAACTCACACCGACGCCGACAACATCGCATTCGAATGGTTTGTTTATAGGCGACGGGGAGCTTCTTGCCCACTCTGCATCGCGCATGCGCGCCGCCGGTGGCGTCCGCTAGGGGGGCTCTGTTTTGCTTGCAGACATGAGCTGGTCTACAGAGACTTTATAGTATTGAGCCGAGTGGCTGGCTTGTTCATTCATTATGACATATTGTTTTTTTTTTAGAATTGAGTTTTCAATGATAGTTGAAAGTTGATAACAAATCATTCTATCTAGTCAGCTGGTGCTATTTATTTTGAAGATATCTGTTGATAATATTGAGGCAATAAACACTTGGTTTTCCTTCAAAATGTGCTTGCTGCAATGGTTCAATGTCATCAGGATCCAAGAATGTATATTTCACCTTTCTTCGAATCGTTATTATTTTAGAAGTATTTCTTCTACTTGGTACATGCTCATATTGCAGGCAACCACCGACGTTCCTTGCACAAAAGATGCGGCATCCACACAATGAGGAACTTATGCTTCGCAAGCTTAAAGGGATACTACAACGAAATTTCGGCGCTCATTTTTTGGTCTATATCTGTTCAAAAGAGCAGTATCACATGGAACATACCAATATCTTGTTAAAAAAGTCTCGAAAAGGAATTTTAAAACGAATTAAACGATTAGCAAAGAGCAGCTGGTGGATGTCGCTAACGCCTCGTTTGTAATGCTCGTCTAGGAACCTTGACAGCTAGTGACGGAGGTTGTCTCGCCTCCGGCCATGACGAGAGAAGGGGGGAAGGGGGAACTCCCCTCTTCCCGAGAATCCCTTTTGTGTGTCGAAGAAGTCGCTATTGTCCCTCCACAAGATTATAGAAGATTAACCCGTCACTCAAAATTCGTACAAAAGCAACCGCTTCGGTGGCTGGAACGACTAGGCCATCCTCTCGGCGTCAGCCTCGCCGTAGCTTTGCTCGTCTCGAGACGACCTACGTCACGATTGCGTTGGATGTCACGTGCTCTAAGCTGGGCCTTCTCCGAGCGTTTGCCACAGTGGGCCGTTTATAACGACAAATACAGCCACCAGGCTCAAAATATAAACTTGCGATTGTCATTTACGGATATTGTGGATCATATTCAACCTATTTTTGAACACGACGGGAATATTTCAAATTTCGTTGAAGTATCCCTTTAATGCGCATGTATGTGCGACACCAACAGGGGCATACAAATACCTTCACGAAAGGGAACATCTTGCATAACGGGACTTACAAATCCTGTTCAATGATACAGACTGTCCACTAAATTCATTTACAGTAATTTTTTCACCGCAAAAATAAACTATGCATTTCTAAACGCCCAGCCTCCGCTCAAATGTAGTGCCAGAAGTCCGGGCCAGATGCCAATATTTTAGAACTTGACTTCTTATTCGAAGGTCATGAGTAATTTTCGGAAAGTTTCAGTGGGATAGTAAGTCCCGTTCCTGTAAGCTCATGCCATTCGTCACCATGTCTTCGCGGGCAGCCATTTCCCTCTATAGAAGTTTCCGAAAGTCACTTATAACGTTTGAATTAAGTAACGACAAGCTCTCAAACATTTTCAATTTATCCAGACTGCTTGCGTAAATTTGTGTGCAAACAGGGCGTTCGGTAATGCAAAGTTTATTTTACAGCGAAGCTGTTCATGGCTATGGTTTCGTGGATTTTTCGTGTGCGTGACTAAAACTTTACGCTCGCACGCGCCGCACGCGCCGCACGGGCAAGCTTTCCTCGTATAAAAGATTCGAAGTAAATAACCAAAATAAAGCGTTGACGAACGCCCGTGCAAGATGTCATTTGTTTATGGCTTTTGCTTTAGAACAGTTACTGCTGCAGACGCCGGCACGTGCGGAGCGTGGAACACCATTCTCTGCATTCTCCTTGATGCTTGGGTAATTTAGCAATAGGTCTATTTCACTTCTCTCATCGTAATGGGGAGGTCGCATATAGTCCGGACTTCCGAAGAGCAACGCGTCTACGAAGAGCAACGGTGCGAACGGCACCGAGAAGTCAGCGGCGGCGGCGGGCGGCAAACACCACCAATGAAGATCGTGCACAAAACGCCAAGCGCATGCGGCGAAGCAGACAAGACGGCGAACGTCGCGAGGCCACGAACGCATCAAATAAAAGTGTGTGCGTATCATTTCGTCACGATGACCACCGATCAAGACAATAAATGTGTTCGTACCATTGTTCAAAATTCTGTGTCACGTCTGTGTCGTGTGGTAAACAGCTTCGCTGGTCATCCATTTTCACAGAGTGGCATGGATCATGATTTTTTGCAGTAAAGAAAGCACAATATTGTTTGTACATCTTGTACCAAATTGAGAGTGTGCAGTCACATGTCAAAGTGAAACATGTTCTGACATCGTTTCTAACAAAACGTGTACTGATTTTGAAGATGATGGCACACTTCCCGTAGCTAGCATTAGCAGCAAACAGCACTTGTACCATCATAGAGGTGTACGGGACACACGCATGCTAACCTTGTTACCACAACAAGCCCTGTACTAAGGAATTATGGTACATGTTTTGTAATTCAGCAATACGGAACGTGTTGTGTCAACTAGGATAGCAGAAATATGTCCCATACTTAAACGCTCTTTCCTGTAACAGTGTGGATCCTTGGAAAGTAACGCCATTGCCTTCCCTGACAGCTAGCCGGACACAAACATATGCAAACATACAGACGACCAAATTTCGCAAGGTGATTGGCTGATAGGTCGCAGTTGCCATGGCAATCGCCATTTCGTTCCATTCAAATCTAAAGTTTCGAAAGGGCCGTTCTGAACCAGTCGCGCCAAAGTCGCTGTGGAGCATCATCGTATTGAAAGCGTTCCTCGACAATCTAGTCTTATTTCGAACTTTGCATGCAATCCACTTATCAATCATGCTTATCTTCATAAATCTTTTACAATATTATTGTTCTTGCGTATTTTGAAGAGAGAAAATTTGTTTTTCAATGCCGCCAAGGTTTTTGACGCCGCATGTGGTGGCTGTGCGAAGATGAATAACATTATCTCTGTTTGCAAAAAAATATCTGTATAAAGCAACCTGCGACCGATAATTTAAATAGGCTCACCGAGAATAGAGAGGTCAAGGAGGAACTACTCATTATTTTAACCGAACTTCAGTGACATTAGTGTGACCCAGCCGTTACTTTCAAATTACCTTGTTTTCTCCTGATGCAAAACACGGAGAGACGAGTTTTTGGTGACCTTGATCACCGTATTGCCTAAAAGAAGCCGGTCTAAAATATTTCAGGCGCGTTGCAACTCAAACTCTAAACAAAACATGCACATGTAAGAGACCGCCCAAACTAGACTACAACAAAAAAGCCTTGTTTTGCGAAGTTAGAGCGCGTAATTTCAAGATAAAATGAACTTGAGAAAGTCATAAGTAACACAAAATATTTGTGGACTTGTTTTTGACTCAAATGATAAAAGGTTCTGCTTTTAGGCATCTCGGAAACTTGTTTGTTTTCCTTCTTCTCTAAAGTACTACAACATTGAAAAAAAGATAATGTGTGAGCTTACTCACCTTTATTAGAGCAGCAGCTGTGCTTAATGAACAAAAATACATCTGCTCGAAACGAAAAAGAAAGGCTTCAATTATATTACCTGAAAACCTTGGAAGCAGACCGCGACGGAACTTGTTTCAAGAGGAAACTCGGAATTGTCTATCCCTCTCATTCCAAGAAAGCGAAAAAAGACGCAACTTATTTATTGTTCACATTCTTCCACTAAGGAAACCAAATAATTTTTTCTCTTCCAGCGCATCCCTCTGTCAGGCCATTGCAGACAAAGCAGCAATATTCGCAGCTTTCACCGCTTTTTTTATAATGGAGTTCCTCACTTGATAGAGCACCATTCCGGATTTGGCGACGTAAAACAGAGCAACTGCAAGAAGTTGCCACAACTGCTTGTTATGTTCGTCTCAAAAGATAAACAGATATATTGTTCCTGTTTTTGTTGTTGTTGTTATTGTTGTCGTTGCTGTTGTTGTTGTTGTTGTTTTTATTTTTCGGTATGTATCTATCCTCTAAACGGGAAACGTCTATTATATTCTACCAAAATATTCGAGCATTAGTTAAAAAAATGACCACATCTCCACGTGGGGAATGATGTTGATTGGGGTGAAGCTCTGGTGGTGCTGATGATACTGATTTTATTGTTCATAGGTAGTGCTGATGGTGCTGATTTGTTTTTCTTGCTCATAGGTAGTGCTGAGTTCCGGGTTGCGCTTCGACTTCATTATTACTGCTTTATGGTCGGTGAAACGCCGAGCCATGCATGCAAATTTTAACGCGATTATATACGCATTTGACCGCAGCGCCTTCTCCTGTATAGACGTTGAGCGGCTACATGCAACGTTTCATCCATGACATCCCCAGCTCTTGAGTTACTACCACATCTCAGAGCACCCTACTTGTCCCGCAGTGTGGCCGAGTGGTTAAGGCGATGGACTAGAAATCCATTGGGGCCTCCCCGCACAGGTTCGAATCCTGTCGACTGCGCAAACATTTTTTTCTTTTTTAGTGAGCACGGACGCCCGACGGACGGACGGACAAGGCTAGACCCTAAGGAGCTTCGCCCCTAATTCGCACAAAAATATTTCCCCGAGTACAAGCTATTATCAGCGTATGTTTTCGAAACTGCTTCCATGGCGACTTCGTCTTTCCGGCGGCAAGCGCCTTGAACATTTGGTGCCCGCGAAAATTGAGGGGCGAATCACGATCAACAAATTTCTGCCGTCAAGACGACGTATCTAAAGCTAGAGTGATCTAAGAGTCCAATCAACACAAGTTTAAGAAATCAATCAATCTCATCAGTATGAGCCGTTTATTGCAAAAGTCGCTCACAGACGCCCCTCACGGCTCAGGTCTATTAGGTCGTCTCAAAACAGGCTTGAAGGCCAGGCTGTCAAACCGGAACCCAACCGAACCGAAAACCGGAACCGAACCATTATTTTTAGCCGAACCGGAACTGAACCGAACCGAAATTTTCGCCGCCATCTTGGAACTGAACCGGAACTGAACCGGAAAAAAATATAACGGTAACCGGTTCAAAACGGTTCACGGTATTTTTTTATCACAAAATGAGTGTTTGAGGGTAAAAATTAGCAGCTGAATTTCTATGTAGTGATCAAATTGTCATATACCGAATTTCAATGTATGAGAAATTGTGGGTTTTCATGGCGCTTTTGTATTGGCACTACGATTAACCATCTGTACCCTACTGAAAAATCCCGTATAACTTTTTGCTATCTGGATTATGGAACCGGAAATCTATCTGGATTCTATCTGGACTCTATCTGGAATTTAGGTTTTCAGAAATTAATCCTTTGTCTGCAATCTGGATTTCGGGTTTCCAGAAACAAATTTCCGGTTCCATAATCCGGATACTGAAAAGTTATACCGGATGTTTCGGTAGGGTAAGTGGTGACTATAAATCATGGTGTCAAGACACGCTGTCAAATAACGTCACGTCACGTGGCCCCGTGGCATAATCGCGTGACTCACGGCGTCAAACGTCACTATAGTTCGTTGCAACTCAAAAAGGCAGGGCGAGGGAAAGGAAGGCCGGGGAGGAGGATGCAGGCAGAACGCTGGAGAGAGGAGGAGGTTTCCCCCTCTCTTCTCCAGCGTTCCGCTGCTTTCTCCTCCCCGGCCTTCTTTTTCCTCGCCCTACCTTCTTGAGTTGCAACGGACCATAGATGTATTAGCGTTGTTGACACCGTGACGTCACATGCCATCACGACTTCTCGCCGCGAGTCATGTGACACTGTGGCGTACTCGATTGTCATGAGCCCGAGTCGAGTGCTCGGGTTCTTGACAGTCTGCATCGCCAAACATTCATATTGGCTCTTGTTCAATCAAAGATGAGAATAGCCGAACTTTAAAAATGTCTAAAGTTCAACCCATGCTTTATTCTTTGCCAACCTCAGCGCATGACTATGATGAACACTGGCGGTATACAATTAGCGTCAGATTACATCGTCATCTAATAGCAAGTTGAGGAGGGGAAAGTTGTTTCTTTTCTTTATTTTTTCTGCGTCTGCCATCGAGTGGAGAGGAAAACTAATGGGTGCACGTTTTTGCAAGTTGTCAACATCAGGGATTACATCTTAGAGGTGTTTACTGGAAGTACAAAAATTGTTGCATGAACCATTTTACATGTACACATCATTGAGGCACCCAAACATGTTTTTGTTGTTGCTGAACTGTCTGAGAAAGTTGTCCCCGAGAATAGAAGCATTGGAAGGACTAATTGTGGCTTATTAATCTGGCGATACGTAGAACTAAAAGTGTGTACGGCAGGGATACCTGAAAAGAAAGATTCTAGTGGCCTTTGAAGAACAGCCGAACGTCGGCAGCCGCTCAAACTCTCGCAGTCTTGTTTAACCTTCACACTTTTTTGGGTGCAAAATAAAAGAAATGGAGGATTACTGTTAGCAAATGGCACAATTACAATTGTCGAATCGGCACCCCCAAACGGAGGCGAGAGTTTCTCAAAAATTAAAAGTATTCTCTGGAGGAGCATCGTCAAATGAAAAAAAGAGGAGGGGGGGGTTAAAAACATGATGTGTTGATGTGTTCTAAAGGTTCCTCTGCTCCGCATCCTCGGCACAGAGCAGACGGCGTGATCCTAAAAAACAACTTCGTTTGGAAAATCACTCCTGTCAGAAAGCGCGTTTTCGTGGTGCCAGTCGCTCGCGCCGTTCCTCACGACGCTGCACCAAGCAAGAATAATTTTTGTTCCTGAAAATATGGGTTGCACTGAGCGCGAACCTTCTGCAGCGTGAATTTTGCACCACGGAATATGATTTTCTCAGCAAAAAGAAATCTCTGACCACTATAATTCGTTTCAGCTAAAGTCCAACGCAGCCGATGATACAAACTCGAGCCTGCGGCCCTGAACAGCGCATGCAATGCACGATCGCACGTGTTTGACAGGGACGCTGAAAGCCCGGAGCTCGCGCTTGGAGAATCGACTAAGTATGCAGTTAAGCTGAAACAAAGTATAGCATATAGTGTGATGATGTCACGTGCAAACCATGTTAAGCAGTTCAGTTTTCTGGTGAAATATGAAGTTCTCAACACAATACTCTGTTTCACTTTAAGTGTGAGCGTAGCAGAAGCTGAAAGACCGAGCTCCAGGCTTTCAGCGTCCAAGTACGCGCACTCCTGCAGTGCAAGTGGTCAGGACTACATGCTAGCGCTTGTAGCATCGGCTGCATCTGGACTTGAAGGGGCAATTCAAAGCGTTTCTTACCATTTTTTTTTTAAATTTGCATTGCTTTTGCTTGATCTAGTGACTGGGACTCTAGCAACACATTAAACACAAAAAAACAAGAAATTTGGTGTATTTTGAACATAACAGGTAAAAGAGGTTTAGAATTTTGAGCACATTTTCTTTTGTTAATGACGTCCTTGGTCTGAACCAATACAAAACCGAAACAACAGGAGCGTGCGACAACCGTTGAAACGTCCGGCCACTAAATGTTTGGGACTTGGTTTGTGAAGGTCTGTATTTCTCAAATGTTTGACCCAACAAGACGGAGTTTCGTCAAACGTGTTTAGTTAAAAACATGCATCTCTATGTATTTATCTTTGTAGTAAGTCGTCGTGTATGGTATTATCTAGAAGAATATCATTTATTATCTCTCTTTCTGCACATTTCGTGTATTTGCCTTCGGATCTATAACGTGAGGACACAGTTATTTTTGGCATACCTCGCGACCCGGTGTTTCACACTGCCAAACAGCGAACAAAAAAACACGTTCCACAGACTCAACAGATGGCGTATTTTCGAGTATCATCCTCCCGTGTCGATCTCAAGCGGTTGTGTGAACTTCATACAGTCATATTTATTGATGACAATAACAAACATTTTACTACTGCCTGCAGACTTGACAACACAAAATAACGGGTCGATCAACCCTAAAGATATACATCATAAGTAAATGCACCCCCAAATTATCTTAAATATGCTCTGCAAATCTTTTCCGGATTTATCCTCAGAGGCAGGTGTATAAATAATTTGGGAGAAACTTAAACATTTTTTTTATCTTTTTTAAAGGGGTCACGAAACGATTTTTAAACTTTTTCCTTCTTAGCTTTTCTCCTCAACTCACAAATCGCGAATTGTACCAAACAGTTCAAGAAGACGGAAAGGATGGACTCTCCTCGTGCTCGGACTCTCGTTTATGTACCCGGACACTGCCATTCTCCCACTAGAAGGTTAGCCCGTCGCTCAAAACTCAGACAAAAGTTGCTCTCTCCACCCCGTTCACCCCTAAGCTGACAGTTGTGTGGAAGCTACGTGCTCTTTGGGCCAGCCACACTTTGCCACGTGATCACGTTCCCTCCAGCATAAAGAATGAGGTCAGGTGATGGAAGGGAGGTGGCTGATTGGTCCGGCAAGCGCATAGCTTCCACCGCACTGTCAGCTTAGGAGTGAAGGGAATAAATGAGGTCCGGTGTTGTGTGACCTTGCGTTTGGGCCGGTGACGCGCTTTGGGTACCGCTTATGTATCACAATGAAAAGGCAGAGAGCTTTCGAAGGGGAGAGGGTACGAAATAGTCCGCTGTGTTTTCAAATTTTTGTACTGAAAAATAACCTTTTGACTTTCTACCTTCTTTCTTTTGGCCCATTAACCGATATGTTATTAGTAAAATGCAAACCTAAATTCAATTATCCCACCCCAAAATTCGTTTCATGGGCCCTTTAAACTGATTAAAATAACATGGGTTCCTGACACATATTCAACTTCTCAAAAATAGTCTGCTTGTTTTTGAATTAATTTTTTTTATTAATTAATTTTGATTTAAAGAAAAGACCTCTAGAGAGTGCATTACTGTTTGCCGGAACAGATATTCAAAATTTTACATTATTATTTTTATTTTTGATTATTTTATTTGTGATATATGTGATTTTGAAAACTGGTGCCATTTGCAACCCAAGTGGTACCCCTTGAAGCTCATGTGGCACCATTTGCAGCCCAAGTGGTACCACTTGACTTGCAAGTGGTACCTCTGTCTTGCAAGTGGCACCACTTTACTTGCATGTGGTACCACTTGAAAGCAAGTGGTACCACTTGAAATACCGCTTCATATTTTCACTTGGGGAAGTCTGTTGCTTCTTTTATTTTATAAACAACAATTTTATGCGTCTGTGGGCTAGATGAAAACAAAGTCCACTGAGTCGCGTGGTGGAACTGTGATGATTGCGCACGCAGACCGTCAGAAAGTGACCAATTAAGTAGCTGTAATGTCGAGCAGAGTATAAAATACTACTTTGTTCTATTTACCAAAAAAGTATAAACAATAGCAAGGGTGATGCTTATTTGCAAATTGGATTAAGCGGCATCTTGACAAGAACAAACCTTAAACGCCAAGTTAAGTCGAATATGTTCACTTCGGTGCGCGCTATTTTAGGCCAGATCCGATCCGAATACGAAGGTCACTCCTTTCTGCATGATTATTCGCCTGTTAATACTGCAGATTGGGCGTGACTGATGATTATTCGCCTGCATCACGGTGCTGACTGTGAACAATATTGGTCAGGAAAGCAAGCGTTGTGCTTGCCGCTTATTGTTTCTATAAAAGGTAGACTGATAGGGTTTGTCCTAAAAGGTTCCTGAGATTTTGAAAATATTATTGCTTTTAGCTCGGTTGCGTCGTCATCATATATATTGTGAAACATATTTTATAAACTATGCGGAGGGCAAGTTCGTCTGCTTCTTGCGCAGGGGGTAGCGGTGACGTCAGAACACCGAGCCCTGATTGGCTGATCGCGACCCCCCTATCTGAGCGTCGTCTGCTCCTTTGCAACGTCGTCTGCTCGCAATGTCGTCTGCGTCTGTCTTACCTTTCCTGCAACTTTCGGAAGTGCAGAGGCCAGATTCACAAAACCATGTTACGCCGAAAAAGTGCGTAAGACAAAACGTGAGATCAAATTCGTATTCACGAAACGAAATTATCGTAAGTTTTGCTCAGGTTACGACGGAATCCTACGACGATCAACTCAGCATGGCCGACAGCGTCGCTCAGTTACTTGGTCGCGACGACCAACGGACGTTTATCTTTGTACGTGCTCTTCTCACGCGTCCCGGCTACAAGCAGCAAGAAAAAAAGTAAAAAGTACTTGAAATAAACCACGACGAACAAGAACGCTGGATCCACAAACACCCAAGAAATGCTCCAACGACCACGATTCCACCGACCCCGAGTAAGCGAGCTCGGCTGATAGGCGTAGCAGGCACAGCGGTGCTCCGACGGTCCTTGGCCAAGACCGTCTGCCCACGACCGGCTGGCGTGCTGAATGGAATATGCCCGCGCGACCCTTGTGAACCCTTCAATCTCTTCCTCTTGTCATCTCCTTGTTTTCCGAGGCAGCGGTGACTCTCGCCGGTGAAAAAGCGGTGAATCTTCGACAGACGCAGGATAGGTAAAGCAGCCATCGCTTTGACTAGCAGACGTAAAGCAGACGACGTTAACTGCGCCAACCCGCCGACGCCGTTAAAGAGTGAATTTCGGTGAATTTCTAAGTGAGAGCAAAAATAAACAAAAATAAAATTTGTCTCTCTACCTGCACCACCAAACGGTATAACAGGTTTAAACCAATTAAAAATAAATAAATAAGGTCTGATAAGGGGCCCTCACACGAGGGAGAGACCCCGGGGACACCCCCCCGGCACGCGCACCCCGCGACGAAAACGCCAGGCTCCGCGATGTGCAAAAGCCCCGCGCCCCCACTCCGCGACGCGCGCGCGCCGGAAAGAAATCCCCGGGACCCCCCAGGCGCGAACACCCCTATATGACCAAAAACGAAATTTTTATTAAAAAGCCAATCAGCAAAGAAAAACAGGGAGGCAGCGAAACTACTAGTTCGGGAACGGGCTTATGCTTTGTCAGCAGGCTTTGATCGGGTATAACATTAGGGTAATAATTATGTAGCTTAAAATAATGTCCATTTAGTTTTGTGCCTCTTGATAATGCTTCTTAGTTCAGACGACGACGAGGTTCCTTTACTGGCTTCTTCTGCTTGTTTTTTCTTCTTCTTTTAACTGTAACATATAAGAGAACAAATATATAATGTTGGGTTTCTTATAAAACGAATGTTCCTTTATTTTAGTACTTTAGGCTTAATCAACATTACTGATCCAAAATGTTTTTTTTTTCTTTTGCTCCTAATTTTTTTCCTTTTTTTCCTCTCTCTCCCCCCCCCCCCCTTTTTTTTTTTTTTTTTCTTAAACAGACGGGCCTAGGAAAGATCATAATTTTAGTGCTATCTATTTTCCGCTATGCACCCAGCACCCCGTGCCACCGACGCCGCCGCCGCGAGTTGCCCAGCATAGCCCCACCCCCCGTTCGCACGCTCTGTTGCGTAAACCAGGAGCGAGGCAAGGCAGCGGGACAGTAGCCCGAACTCCGCGGCTCACCTAAGCGAATGATTTTTTTTTTTTTCCTTTCTATTAATGACTTTTTATATCGCTCTCTTTACGGATATACCGTCTACACATATGGACAAATGAATCTAAGTAAATTGGGTAAGTTACATTTTTTAAGTTTTTTTTTCTTTTCCCTTTTTCTTATTTAATTTTTATGTTTTCGTTCTATTCGGCAAGACATCATTCATTCTTAAAAAGAAAATTGCATGTAATATGCTGTACATTATAAATGAACACATTTATAATTTTAGTGTTGCATATTTAAAGAATTAATTTTAAACTAATACTTTGTGGGCTTGTGACTATCATTAACTAGTTGCCTGTATTATACATAATAATTTTTGATAATCAATGAATCGTTGTAAATGTGTTTTAAAGATGTCTTCGTATATGCTGAAAGTTCTTATGATGTTCTTTAACCCCCCCCCTTCTTTTTTTTTTTTTTTTTCTCTCCTAGCCTTGACGACGGACAGGTCACATCGGTTTCACGTCCTGCAGCCGAGAGGGTTCAGAGAACACGTAAGGCACCCTATCAAAAATAACAAGACGATTTGTCTGACCTAATCCGCTAATAGAGGCCCAGGGCTGTGGAGGTTATCCTTGCCCTCCTAGAGTTGTGTGGGTCCTCCTTTACATGCATTGTATTTTGAAATTGTGGAAACCATGGATGCAGATTTAGTTTGTGATCCATTATAATGTTTGGTCTTCCATTTATGCCGGTGAATTTGTTGGACTGTAGGTGTTAGAATCGGTAGATGGGTTTTGATTGGGTCGTTTGAGCAGAGTTCAACAGACATTAGCATTCATACTGCAATGTAATTTGTCATTTAGAACTCTCGTGTTTGCTATCGACCTTTGTTTTTCATTTGTTTCTACCTTTGGTACACCTTTCTGTTTGTCGTATCTTTGCACTTTATTTTTTTATTAAAAATTAAAAAAAAAATAAAAAAATATATAAAAAATTAAAACTTTTTTTTTTCCTGGTTTTAGCCTTTTGTTCTTCTTCCGTTATCCCTTCCCATATCTGCTGGCGCCTCCACCCTGCGCCCCATCCGCCCGTCAAGGCAGGAGAGCATTGTAGTTTTAAACCCTTAATAGTAGTTATTCTATTAATGAATTCACGTCCTGGATCATTTTAGAAATTATATCTATTTTTTCAATAGATTGAACAAGTTGTTGTCTTGTGTTTGTATCAAAAGTGTATCAAAAGAGTGAGGAGTCTCGCCGCACACGAAAGGAGGGAAAAAGTATTTGGGAGGGAACTTCTTAGCAAACAAACCTCGGCGCCTCGGGACACCTCGCCAGTGAGTCCTTTGACTTCTCTCCTTGATGCGCGTCTGCTAGTTGTTAGACAAAAACAGCGTACCGCTCGAGTTCATTCGTATGCCCTCTCTGAAAGGCGAAGTCGAGCTCGCTCGTAAAGACCTGCACTTCCGAAAGTAGCAGGAAAGGTAAGACAGACGCAGACGACGTTGCGAGCAGACGACGTTGCAAAGGAGCAGACGACGCTCAGATAGGGGGGTCGCGATCAGCCAATCAGGGCTCGGCGTTCTGACGTCACCGCTACCTCCTTTCTCATGCGCAGAAGACGAAAATGAGCCCACTTGCGAGGCGTATAGATTTCAGGATATATATGGTGCGCCTATTTCATGATTTGATGCGCTGTAATTAATTTCTATGTGCAAGAGCACAGCAGGATTCGAAGTTTAATACTGCGACGAAACGTTGTACGAATCACGCGTATTTTAGGCACCCTACCTGACTGACCTTTAAATTGAGGTAAAATATTTTATTTTTATTTTATTTATAAATACTGCGACCTCTTTCGAGGTCTTTGCAGGAGAGGAAACAGATACAATTTGAACACATACTGGACGGAAGAAAGTCCAGGTACAATTATACAGATACAGATACAATTTGAACACATACTGGACGGAAGAAAGTCCAGGCAAACACAGTAAAACTTCCATGACGCAGCATGGAAAAGGGCAAATCAACAATAACAAAATAAAGAAAGCAAGAGGAGCCAGACAGAAGCAACTTCCGTTCACGTTAACAACAGGACAAAAAAAAAACAGTCAAACTGAAATAAGTTAATTGTTAAAAAATAATCTAAGACAGTTCTCAAACGACTTGGGTTCTATTGATTTTACAATCTCCTCAGGCAAGTGGTTCCATTCTTCTATGGTACGGGGGAAAAACGACTTCTGGTACTGCAATGTTTTGCACCAGTACGGTTTAAAAACAATATCGTGCGACAACCTGGCAGAATGAGCAGAATGTGCAGCTGAGGTAAAAAAAATAAATATTGAGTCATATATATTAATCAAGCTTTTCATTTACTGTTTCATCAAAATTAAATAATGCAAGTTATTTTTCCTACCTGAAAATAAAAGTCGATTCTACGAAAGATAAAAAGCTACATAGTTACTCGTTTCCCTCTTGAAATAGTGCCTATTGCCAAAGGAACGCAGAAAATATATTTTCAGTTTAGCGGATCAAACCGGTTCGAACCGGTTCGAACCATTATTTTTTGCTGCCCGGAACTGAACCGGAGCTGAACCGAAAGCCGTGAACCCGAACCGGAACCGAACCGATAAAAATTTCGGTTCGACACTCTGTGCGGAACCCCCTCCTTCCATAAATTCTTCCATCGTCCTATCTCCGTCCGATCGCACATTTCACCGAATAATTGAGTGAGAAAATTGACCTCACTTGAGGTCATGGTATCAAATGACACAACAACTTGACGCCGTTGCGTCACGCCACGTGACAATAGCTGTGACGTCCCGTCACGTCACCAGGTAGCGTGACATAAGTTTCCCCGCTAAATGGATTGGGGGAAGTCATCAAATAATGCGTCTGTTCACAATGATTGTTAAGGATCGATCGTCTAAACGGTCGCTACTTAAATACTTCATTCCACGCATTACAGAACGCTAAAGATAAGGGTCGTGCCGCTATTTTTTTACCCTTTATATTTTGTTACCACGCGCAGCAAAAATGTGTTGACTGCTAGAGTCACTCCCAGCTTAAGAAGAGTAGGGCGTGGCGAGGCTGAATCCCGAAGAGCTCACCGTGGAAAAGCACATCCACTTTTTGGCAGGTCCGGAGAAAAGCTCACCCGTCTTTCAACAGACCCAGAAAAAAAAAACTCACCTTGAGTTGAATTATAAGGCAAGGTACATCTTTATAACTTTATATAACTATTGCAACTGAACCTTTAGGCACTTGTCACCCAAGTGGGAAAGATTTCAATGCAGGCCGTTCTACCGCAGCCCACGTCCCGCTTTCATGTCGACTGTTTTCGCGCGAATGTTGCCATTTCATTCTGGTGTAGCCGTACAATACAGGCAATATCATCTTTCTTTATTTGCCAATTAGATGTATTTAGATCTGATACTCGATCTTCTTAAACAAATAGTGAAATGTGAAGAATTGGCATCGCTTATGCAGTGCCTACTACGACATTTAATTCTATGTACCTTTATTATGTTGGCTATATTTTTCTCCATTATATTTTAATTTCTTTTATATAGAAGTTATTTATTTTATATTTTGTCGTGCCGCTAAGGGTATGTATGAGGTGCTCTTAAAAAAATTGCAGACGATCACACGAAGTATGCGGCGATGGACAGCGGCAGCTGCTCAGTTGTGGAAAGTCATGGTAAAAGATGTTTGCCTTCAGCCATTGTACCGTACCCGTGGATGTGCAGTGTTTGCAATTGGTTATTTTTTTTCAATGCAATTGATGTAGGATGCGTGGGTGAGGAGATGTGTGCTCTGGTTAAACGATTGAGCGAGATGTTGCGTGTGTTATAAAAATACAAAGGCGTGATTGATTGATTTTTTGGATGAAACGCTTTCTTAGAACGAGGGCCCCCGTGACCACGCCTGCGGTGGAAGAAGCGAAATTACGTACCCCGAGCTGTTCTGTAGAGCAGAGGTGCGCAAAGTGGTGGTCGCAAGGTGACGCCTGGAGCAGGGTAGCTTGCTGGGCTGGTTGGTTAAACGACTCAGTAAAAAAAAACAGCGCAAAAAAGACGGGCTTGCTGGGCTGGTTGGTTGAACGACATAGTAAAAGAACAGCGCAAAAAAGACGGGACTGTCGAAAGAAAAAGAAGAGAATGAACTTGCGCTTGCCACTGTGCCCGCGTGGAAGTTCCGGTAAACCTTCGGTTGTTAGCGTATGTCCTGTGTCCGTCTTCTCCTTCGTGTCCTGTCTTTTTGGCGTTTTTTTTTTTTTTCACTATGACGCCTGGGGGTTGCGGAGGCCTAAGAAAGCCCCGCTGCTGATAGCTTTGATATTGTTCTTAAGGCTGATTCACGCTGCACCATTTTCTTAAGGCTGGTTCACACAGACCCGTTTTCTTACGTTACGTTACGAAAACTCACCGGGAAATCTATGCTTCGTATTAAGCGTGGCTAGCAGTTCAAGGAGATAGCCTGGCACGCGACATTCGAGACACGAATGTTTCGGTGACTTATATGTCACGTAACTCAACGTAAGAAAATGAGGCAGTGAGAATGAGCCTTAAAAGTGGATACTCTGCTGTAGAGTCAAGGAGAGTACTAGAGAACAGAACGCGGGCGGCGGCAGTGGGGAGGCAAGGGAGTGTGTCCGCACAGCGCGACCACGTGTGTATTTCTCAATGGCGGCTGCCTGAGGGGGAGGGGGGAGGGGAAGGAGAGCGTTGCCGGAGAAAAAACAGCGGCGGCCTACAGGGGGCAATGGAGGGGGAGCGAGAGAAAGCCTTGCCGTATGTGAGGAACGAAGGAAAGAGTGAGAGCAGTGCCTCTGCTGTAGAGTGGGGTTTTCCGTTCGAACATGAGCATTTTTTTGCCCGAAAGGGGCACTAACTAATGCCCCTGAATAAGAAAAATATCGACATCTTCTCCCTCCTCCACTGACGCGCTCACATTTTATGCTTTATTTTTTGCTCTTTTACACCCACGTGTCAACTGTAGCGCCACCTGGATCGCTCCAAGATAGCAGACGGCCTTCCTACTTGAGTCAGAGCGCAGTCAAAGGCTGAACGACACGCAAAAACATACACACAGGCTAAAAGCGCACTGTCACGGTCTACCAGCCGCGAAGGATGTGCTCTAAGAAAGACGATGAAGCCGTGACGTTGCACAGTTGGAGTTATTTGATTGGCGACATGAGCTCATAGCATGCACTGCACTCCGACAGCATAGGCATTCCGTCTCCCTCATCGTCCCTCATGCACACTCTTATTGTTACATTTTGTTCTTTCGCGCTCG
The DNA here is from genome assembly GCA_013358835.2 of Ixodes persulcatus. Taxonomy (NCBI): domain Eukaryota; kingdom Metazoa; phylum Arthropoda; class Arachnida; order Ixodida; family Ixodidae; genus Ixodes; species Ixodes persulcatus. The sequence continues at coordinate 112,116 of JABSTQ010011335.1, read as the reverse complement.
AGCGTCGACGGTAGCGCCGACTGGATTGCTCCAAGATAGCAAGTGGCATTCTTCGAAGAATGTCGCTACTTTTCCGTATAAAGGGGCTTTAGCACTTACAGCCACCGCTGCAAATTCATCTGATAGTGATGTGCAGAATAACCACGTGCACATGTGACATCCAGACATACGTCAAATGAGTGAACGTTTTTAGCTGAGTAAATGATCGGTGCTCAAATCCGTAGGTGATCTTTTCTCCACGTGGACAGATCGACGACCTTTCCTTCGCATCCGACGGTTTTGTAGTGGGCTTATCAATTAGCCGATGGGAACGTCGAGGAAGGAATCTCGAAGCGAGAAGTGGGAACACAATAGAGAATTTTAGGGAACCGTTTCTGCACATCCGATACGGTACGTTGGATCCTTCGGTTCGAACTTGGCATATGCCACCGCAGAAGACTCGCCCATATGCAGTCCGTACCGTGGGGCCCATCGTACCGCATCGAATGTGCAAAAACGGTTCCGCAAAACTCTCTAATACGCGTTGCATGAGCTGTCGGTATTCGTACTTTACCAAAGTATTCTGCAACATGAAAACTGCAGGAAAGACACCGCCACCGAATTCCCAGAAACAAATTGCGTCCTTGTGCCTCTCATTACGACCGCACTCTTGCCTGGCAACATGACTAGAAAGGAGCGTCCGTTTTCGTTCTTCTTTAATAAGGTTGGTGCCCGCAAGTAGTAAGCAGAGCTGAAAGCCCAATGCGCCCCACCGTATTTGGCATTGAGCGGACCTTTGTCTTTTGTGGGCGGGGCGTCTCCTTCAGTCACCATGGTTGCGATAGGGAGGGAAAATAGTGCACCTCCACTTCGCTTGAAAGGAACACTAAATTCTCTAAAGACTATTTTCGCTAAGTATCTGGATAAGACACGTACGCCACAAATTAAAATTAACCCCTTCCCCGTCTTCCTCCCCCCCCCCCCCCCCCACACACACACACACACACATCAAATAAAACAGTTTAGCGCAATATCTTCGTCCCGAGACTGACCTTGAGTTGCGAGCGATTCTGAGACCGTGATTTTATTTTCGCACGTTCACCCGAAAGAGAAGCAATTTTCGGAATCCCTCCGAAAAGCTTTATACGCCATCCCCCCCCCCCCCCCTTCTCCCGCCCCCACGAAAAAAAAAAAAAATAAAGTAAATGTAAGCTCCTGAACCACACACAAATGCCATAAACTAATCTTTAAACAAGTTTGCACAGCGTTTACGCCGTGAGAATCACTTTCAGTGAAACGCTAATCCGAAGCGTGCTTTTATTTCGGCATCGGACTAACAATAGAAGCATAAAACAGAAGAACGTCGCGAGAATGAAAATGAGTCATGAGTCGTAAATATTGCGATTGTCTTTAAAGGGGGGGGGGGGGGGGGGCGGTGCGGTTACTTTTTGCATTTCCGCAACATGGAGCCAATGTCAAAGCTATAGGCTCGGGATTCTTGCTTTTTGTGCGGTACGTCGCACCCAACACAGCTACGGGTATACACGCGTCTCCAAGCATAATTCAAACGCATGCGTCACCCCAGCTGATGCCGCACTGCAACAACGAACTCCTAAAACGTTTTCTTCTGATGCTTCTAAAGCACTAGTGAGAGGTTCTTGCTATTAATTGCCTCTTGGCTGCTCGAAACAAAGCTGAGCGTTCCCGAGCAGCCTTTCATAAGAATTATAACTCCGTCAAAAGAACCCACAGTGCGAGATTTGCACCCGCTGATACCAAGCCTGACACCATTCGCAAACATATCAAATGCGCTTTGGTGGTATTAGAAACTTTTCGTAGATCGTACGCTGGAGTTTCACCTTTCTAAAGGGAGCGCGTGCCGTCACTTCGAAGCATTCATTGAGCGAGGCGTGCGATAGGCACAGCACCAAATTGTACGTCCGACTAAGCGAAACTGCTGAAAACTATGCACGTGGGAATAGAGGTTCCAATCGACTAGTTGTGCATCGTGCGGTGTATTATGTGCGTGTTTGAACGACTTGCTTCAAGGTCATGCGGGAATGACAAAGATCAAGGGACTGGCACGACACTACGTGTGGTGTCCGCTTCTGGATCATGACATTGTTAACCATGGTCCGAAGTTGTCGACCATGCCAAAAGGGGATCAACGAGGCACCCAAGGTTCCCATACACCCGTGGAAACACCCAAAAAAGAAATGGCAACGCCTGCATGCAGACTTCGCAGGGCCCTTTCGAGGAAGGAATTTACTACTGATTTTGATGCATACTTAAAACAGCCCGAGACAGTGCCCATGACCTCGACGACTTCGGTAGCAACCATACGAGTGTTTCTAACTCTCTTTGCAAGATATGGACTGCCAGAAAGTATTGTGACAGGCAATGGCCCGCAATTCTGATCAAGCGAATTCCGAGATTTCATCACAAGAAACGGAGTGCAGCAGTCATTCCCACCCCAGAGCCATCCCCGCAACGAACGGTGAGGCAGAGAACTTCGTGGGAATATTCAAGAATTCTGTAAACGCAAGCCTGAAGTCGCGGCTGACTATGGAAGAGGCATGCCATAACTTCTTGGTGGCATACCGGACGACCCCGCACATGACAACTGGCCCAACACCTGCCACAATGATGACATGGGACAAATTTCGCACGAGGTTTGATCTTCTTAGACCATCAATAGCTGATGTCGTCCGATCAAAACAGGCGAAGCAATACGCCTCGCGCAAGTCTAAAAAACAACACCTACATCAGAACGACCGGGTCTGGGCAAGAGACTGCAGGAATGGCAAAAAATGGTCGAAGAAAGGCGTCGTCATCCGAGGTCTAGGAAACCGAACATATGAGATTCGCACGATCGACGGAAATACCTGGAAACGGCACATTGAACAGCTGAGACATGCGCCCAAGGAGGAAGCTGGAATATCTACGAATCAAGACGAGAGCCTCAAGCGCGCAAAAACACCGAAAACGTTTGCCCCCTCCCACGGCATCAGTCACCGAAACGGTTCATCGTCTCTCGATTTTCAGTGGCGACTTTGCAACCACGATTCAACACAGTCAGGACGATCCTGCGACACTTAATGGCACACGTGATCATGACACGGAGGGCAGCCCTCCTCTTTTCTGAAGATCAACACGGACGCGCCAGCCACCCCCGCGGCTGGGCATGTGAAAACATGAAGTTTTCAAGGGTGAGATATTGCTGTGTATTATGTGCATGTTCGCCACGTAGAGCGAACACGATCTATTGAGCCCAAACAACGGCAGATGAGACCGGAGACACCGGCAGGGGAGATCAGAGTGGAGGAGTCACGGAAAAGCACGGTACGCCTGGAAGCCACAGACTGGGCGCGGTTGCAGACCTCAAAAGGCGTTTTTCGTAACACCAACCGATTGTAACCTATACCGGTAAATAAATATATCCTTGCATTATTCCAAATTAACCGGTACATCACACATCGCACATCACCTTGACAGTGCAAATGAATGCCACTTTATGCAGGCTTTCATTGTATTGTTGAAGCTATGAGGATGACGATGCACCCTTCGATTCGAAGTGAGTTTCGCTTTTCTCTATTCATAATTCCTAAAGTAGCCGAAACGCAGTTTTCGTTAAGACGACGAGCAATGTCCGCTGAAATAATAGTCAAAACGCAGGCGAGCTGGTGAACAATCATAATTAAGAATTAAAACCTAGAGACAAGGAAACAAAAAAGGGACATGCATACCATCGTCTCAAAATTGAGACGGTGGTGTGTATGTCCCCTTTGTGTTTCCTTGTCTCAAGGTTTTATTTCTTAAAAATATTGGCTGTTTATTTCTTTAAAAAGGTAAGGCACTTAGCAGGCATTGCATCAGCCTATGCTTCGCGGCATTGGCAGTCGCATCAAGGCTGCCTTAACTATACTTCTCTTAGATATATCATCGCTCCGGTGCAGATCTTAATAATTGTAACGAGAACCGGACAAAAACTGCACGCAATTCATGCCAGGTAACTATGCCAACTTATATTTCAAAGGAAATCTTCTTTGCACGTATACACAGATCGTTTAACGCTGCCGCAGTGACACTCGAAAATAGCCGAGTCTTGCATAAGTTAGCTTCTAGAGTACCTGTCGCAATCACGTTGAGTGGTCGGACGTGTTACGGCGCGGCACAGAGGTGAATATAGCGTTGAAAGGATATATTTTTACAGTAAAACCATCTCGCGAGCGTTTCACCTGCGGGCCATCTTGGCTCCGCTGTAAAGTTCATTAAAGCGAGCACCCACGCCGCTGGTGCCGGTTTTTGGAGTGGCCTAACGTGCTATATGAACTCTTCTTAAGACCGGATGACGAGTAAGGCTCCATAACCGCGATTTTCTGCACCATTAATAACAACGTGAGAAGGGTGCTGCACCCTTTTGTATCTTCCGTATTTGCCTGTGTAATGTGCGAAGTACATACGGTGGACCTGAAAAGAAAAAAAAACCTCGGGCATGAGCTTCAGGCGAGGCGCAAATTATACGGTGTCGCCTAGACCAAATTGCAAAAGGACGTTAAAACTCGCGCGAGAGTCTCGGAGTCTTTCAAAACCGTATTCCCGGCGAAAAGTTGCGGTATCTCCGCCCGGTGGAATTTTTTCACAACCCAGAGTGAGGATACTTTCCGTTTCTCTCTTGGTGCAAGCACACCCAATGTCAAGCTTTTACCCACTTTAAAATTTAGAACATAGCCGCGTGGGTAGCACGTGCCCTACTTATAGCGAGGAAAATAGAAGCGCCCCTGGCGAGCTTCTCACCGCGAATAATTTGCTTACATTTTTCGCCACACAGAGATTAAGGTTGTTTTGAATGCATATCAGAGTCCGTAGATTGCTAAAACAATATTTGTCTTCCACTGGCGTAACACCAGCTGCCATTATGTTGGCCTTGCGGCTTTGTGCGTAGCTTTCCCAGCATACATTTTAATGTGAGGTGATGGAAAAATGATGTGATGAGATCATGTGCAAATCATGTATATGTTCATGCCAAAACATTCCTTCTTGTAAGTTTTATTACTTGCTGCTTTCATTGAACTCCGGCCGCTCCCCGTTCTCACTATTTTTAAGATTATGCTCCGCGGTCAGTGTTATGTGTCATTTCTGGTTAATTTATGCCGGTGTGTTGGCGTTTACCAAATTTGTCATGGGGTGGCCAGATAAAACCTGTTTTGCTAAACGCGGTCTGAGGTGGACTCAGCGAAGAAGGACTCAGCGACGAAGACACCTCGGAGTTAGATTTCTGAGTGGGTTGCTTGAAGCAGTCGGTATTTTTGAATGAAATAGTGCTTGAGCACTAATAAATACGAATGTTTTTATGAAATTAGGTGCCCACACGTGCAATGTAGCCAGTATACAACTTTGAGACAAGTGTTTGACTTGAAATCGGAGCCGTTTCTTTAGAGCGCGAAAACGGTCCAAAAAAGCGGAAAGTGAACATTTCTGAAATACTGGAGAGAAGACATTCCCCACACTTACTGGAAAATTGAGGAGATATCTTGACTTTCCCGGCGTCTTATATTTCCATAATAGTGGGTTTTAACAAATTGTTTGGTAGACTCGATACAGCTCCTGGCGCGCGCAGACTATCAAAAGCGCTCTTCAAGGCATGCTTCGAGTTGGTAGCTTGAGCTCCCGATGTCAACACCGTTCTACAGAAAACTCTATCTGATTCTGCTTCAACTCCCCAGTGAGTGTAATTCGATGACGTACTGCAGTGTAGGCGCATTGAAATCATTTCCCGAATCAGAGAACACGATATGCTTACCAAAAGTTAAAACACAGTTAAAAAAGAATTTATAGAAATAGACGCATGGCGCTGTTGAGTGTATAGCTATTTCTGCGAGTTGTGCATATGTGTAACGCCCTGTTTATTTGTTTGCTTTTTATTGTACGGTATCGTTTAATTAGCTGCGTAAACAAAAATCTGCATCCTCACGTAACACTTGGTGGCAACGCTGGTTTTGCGTCAATCTGATTACAACAAAATATCCACCTTCTTTTAGCACAATGCCAACCATGCTGCGGTGACGTATTATGGGATGTCACGCGGCACACCTAATCAAAAAATTGTAAACACTTATGCAATCCGTAAGGTGAAACACAGCGATAGCTGAGCTGTGACGTCAGAGCCACTAAAGTGTCATTTCGGAGCTAATGATTTGAACGAACGGTAAAGGTGCGAGCGCGCACCATAGAATCCACATAAGCGTTTCATATGAAACCCGAGTAATACACCCGACAAAAATTCCGTAGCGTTTTGGAACCAACGAGGGTGTTTTAAGTAGAAAGAATTTCAGCTGTCGGTGTAATAGGGGAGCGTGTTTTCGTGCGTCACTTCGGTACAAATACTCACACGTGCTAAACGAAAAGCACCGAATAAACAGGGACAGGGAAGTAGACAACACCAAGTGCATTCACAAACGAAAGGTTTATTGAAACAAACACATACTATTAACACCATCTTTCTGGATATTCTTTAGAAAATAAAACTTTTTATTTGTCAGATGCATTGACGGGGCACTAAAGCACTTACTTTCGCCTTGTCTTATGACACAAACTGCATCGTAAACTCCTAAGGCATTTTTATCTGCGCATCTTCCGAAAATTGTCGTTTGTGCCAATTTTGGGTCACATGGGCACCTATCCCAGTCCACTGCCAGATTGCCCGGCGGGAACTATTTTACTGACCATGCATGTTATCTTTCAACCATGTATGACCATGCACGCATGTTATCTTGTTTGCTTGTTATCTTGTTATCAGCCGCCTTTAGATTATTTTGGTGGACTGCCAAAAATAGCCCGTGTCGATACGGAGCATGGTCGACGCGCGAAACCGCGAAGTGTGCCACTAACAGCTATCACTGCAATATCGTTGTAAAACATATTGAACACCGCGCTACGATGCCATGCTTGCTCGGAATAATACATACACAGAGTACCGTTCTCACAGACTTCTTTTCCACTTTCACCTATCTCGCGAGATCACACAATGTATATAGGCCTTGGAAGGCCCGGCTGTCGGTCCTAACACGCCGACGGCGATAATCCTGAGAAATTGCAAGAGCTCGAGCGACATTGGGCTCCTTATTACGCTGGGCAAGGTCACAGACCTGGCTATAGCGACCTTTCCCCAGTTGAAAAATATCGCCAATTCACTTTCCGACAACATAATCTTTACTAATCCCGGCCACACATCGTGGAGCTTGAGTGCCCCTGTCAAAAGCTAATGTCTGCAAGTCGCCGGAATATTTAATTACTCTTCTTAATTTATTATTCTTGACGTTCCTTAATCTTTCTCGTTTTTTTTTCTGCCACGGGGCCATCAGCGCTGGTCTTGTGTGTATTATATTGCCATTTTTATAGATTTTTTTTTTATAAATTGATGTGGGTCACTTGAGCACTCCACTCATAAAATAAGTCAATGTCGATCCTTTTATTATTATTATTAACAGTGAATTTCCCCCACCAACTTTTGAAGGAAAGTTGAGATGGGGCATCGATGATTCGCGCCGGGGAGAGACGCGTTGAGTGCAGGAACATTATCGAATTTCCCAAACGGGATTACGTTTCCACGCGTAATTAGCTTGGAACCTGATCCAAATTGCATTAGAAACCGGCGCACGGCGAAGTGAAGCCCTGCAGTCCTGCGCCACGCTGTGGGTAAACAGTTTGATAGACCGCGAGAGCTTTCAAGTGTGTAGGGCTGGTTCGCTCACCTCAGATGCCACAAACCAAATTCCCACTAATTCTGTTTCTGCGTAACTTCAGGAAACGGATACACAAATCAGCAAACAAGTCTAAAAAAAATATTAAACGATAAAATCCTTTTTAACGCTCCCCCCCCCCCCCATCCCAAAATTTGTCCGTCCTTCTGTTCGTCCCTCCGTCCATTTTCCGCTAAAGTTAGCGGTGAAAGTGGCTTCACGTGAGGTCACGTGACCTGTACACCTTGGGAAATCGACGTCACGTGACCTATAAGTCAACGCAGTTTCCCCGCTAAATTTTGCGGGAAAATGCAGGTCGTGGGGCAAAGCATCATTTCAGTTTCCGCTTTAACTTAAGCGGGAAATGGACGTCGACCTATACACCAATTCAGTTACCCGCTAAATTTAGCGGGGAAATTCACGTCTTGCGACCTAGACACCAAACCAGTTTCCTCGCTAAATTTAGCGGGAGAAATCGACGCCATGTTACCTGACGTCACGTGACCTACACAACTTTTCAGTTTCCCCACTAAATTTAGGGGGAAAATATACGTTACGTGACACAGCAATTCCCTATAGTGCATATTATGTATTATAGGATTTTGACGATAAAGGTCGCTGCCAAATTCTTTTTTTTTTAAAGCTCATCTTACTGCGAAATTACGCGAGTCTAATTTAACTCGTGACCCGCACGCGCATTGCCGTTCCCAAAGGACAGAAAAAATTGCGCGATGATCACACGACGTGATGCGTTTAGACAGCGTCAGCTCTGCTGCTTATTCGACATATGACGTAGACGATCGATTGACATTGCGCCGATCGTGCGTCGTCCGCTGATCTAATAAAAGAGAGTTTTGGGGAACCGTTTGTGCACATCCCATACGGTACGATAGTCTCTCTAGTTAAAACTGCGCATGTGCTACCGCAGAAGACTCACGCATGCGCAGTTCATACCGGAAGACCCACCGTACCGCATCGGACATGCAAAAACGATACTCTAAAATTTTCTCTTGAAATGACCTTGAGTTCATTTAGCGTCGATACGTTTTTGATGAATAAATGGAGAGTTGTATTAAATCTTTTTTCTCCTCCGCTACGGTATCCGTAAACAAAACGCCGCAGCTGCGCATGCGCGCCGCCAGCCTTGTCTGCATAGTATAAGGTCTTGTGGCGGATTACGGAGCGCTATCCGAGTGCTTAGCGGGCTGCGGAAACGGTCTACTACAACTGCCTAATGATTTGAAGGTGATGTGTTTTCCCGCAAAATTTTGCGGGATAACTGAATTGGTCCATAGGTCACGGACGGAAATTTGTCCGCTAAATTTAGCGGGGAGCCTGAATTTGTGCATAGGTCACATGACGTCAATTTTTCTTCTTAATTTACCGGGGAACATGAATTTGTCCGTATGTCCCGTGTCGTCAGGTCACGTGGCATCAATTTTTTCGCCAAATTTAGCGGGGAAACTGGATTCGTGCATAGGTCACATGACGTCAATTTTTCTTCTTAATTTACCGGGGAACATGAATTTGTCCGTATGTCCCGTGTCGTCAGGTCACGTGGCATCAATTTTTTCGCCAATTTAGCGGGGAAACTGGATTCGTGCATAGGTCACATGACGTCAATTTTTCTTCTTAATTTACCGGGGAACATGAATTTGTCCGTATGTCCCGTGTCGTCAGGTCACGTGGCATCAATTTTTTCGCCAAATTTAGCGGGGAAACTGAATTCGTGCATAGGTCACATGACGTCAATTTTTCTTCTTAATTTACCGGGGAACATGAATTTGTCCGTATGTCCCGTGTCGTCAGGTCACGTGGCATCAATTTTTTCGCCAAATTTAGCGGGAAACTGAATTCGTGCATAGGTCACATGACGTCAATTTTTCTTCTTAATTTACCGGGGAACATGAATTTGTCCGTATGTCCCGTGTCGTCAGGTCAACTGAATTCGTGCATAGGTCACATGACGTCAATTTTTCTTCTTAATTTACCGGGGAACATGAATTTGTCCGTATGTCCCGTGTCGTCAGGTCACGTGGCATCAATTTTTTCGCCAAATTTAGCGGGGAAACTGAATTCGTGCATAGGTCACATGACGTCAATTTTTCTTCTTAATTTACCGGGGAACATGAATTTGTCCGTATGTCCCGTGTCGTCAGGTCACGTGGCATCAATTTTTTCGCCAAATTTAGCGGGGAAACTGAATTCGTGCATAGGTCACATGACGTCAATTTTTCTTCTTAATTTACCGGGGAACATGAATTTGTCCGTATGTCCCGTGTCGTCAGGTCACGTGGCATCAATTTTTTCGCCAAATTTAGCGGGGAAACTGAATTCGTGCATAGGTCACATGACGTCAATTTTTCTTCTTAATTTACCGGGGAACATGAATTTGTCCGTATGTCCCGTGTCGTCAGGTCACGTGGCATCAATTTTTTCGCCAAATTTAGCGGGGAAACTGAATTCGTGCATAGGTCACATGACGTCAATTTTTCTTCTTAATTTACCGGGGAACATGAATTTGTCCGTATGTCCCGTGTCGTCAGGTCACGTGGCATCAATTTTTTCGCCAAATTTAGCGGGGAAACTGAATTCGTGCATAGGTCACATGACGTCAATTTTTCTTCTTAATTTACCGGGGAACATGAATTTGTCCGTATGTCCCGTGTCGTCAGGTCACGTGGCATCAATTTTTTCGCCAAATTTAGCGGGGAAACTGGAATTCGTGCATAGGTCACATGACGTCAATTTTTCTTCTTAATTTACCGGGGAACATGAATTTGTCCGTATGTCCCGTGTCGTCAGGTCACGTGGCATCAATTTTTTCGCCAAATTTAGCGGGGAAACTGAATTCGTGCATAGGTCACATGACGTCAATTTTTCTTCTTAATTTACCGGGGAACATGAATTTGTCCGTATGTCCCGTGTCGTCAGGTCACGTGGCATCAATTTTTTCGCCAAATTTAGCGGGGAAACTGAATTCGTGCATAGGTCACATGACGTCAATTTTTCTTCTTAATTTACCGGGGAACATGAATTTGTCCGTATGTCCCGTGTCGTCAGGTCACGTGGCATCAATTTTTTCGCCAAATTTAGCGGGGAAACTGAATTCGTGCATAGGTCACATGACGTCAATTTTTCTTCTTAATTTACCGGGGAACATGAATTTGTCCGTATGTCCCGTGTCGTCAGGTCACGTGGCATCAATTTTTTCGCCAAATTTAGCGGGGAAACTGAATTCGTGCATAGGTCACATGACGTCAATTTTTCTTCTTAATTTACCGGGGAACATGAATTTGTCCGTATGTCCCGTGTCGTCAGGTCACGTGGCATCAATTTTTCGCCAAATTTAGCGGGGAAACTGAATTCGTGCATAGGTCACATGACGTCAATTTTTCTTCTTAATTTACCGGGGAACATGAATTTGTCCGTATGTCCCGTGTCGTCAGGTCACGTGGCATCAATTTTTTCGCCAAATTTAGCGGGGAAACTGAATTCGTGCATAGGTCACATGACGTCAATTTTTCTTCTTAATTTACCGGGGAACATGAATTTGTCCGTATGTCCCGTGTCGTCAGGTCACGTGGCATCAATTTTTCGCCAAAATTAGCGGGGAAACTGAATTCGTGCATAGGTCACATGACGTCAATTTTTCTTCTTAATTTACCGGGGAACATGAATTTGTCCGTATGTCCCGTGTCGTCAGGTCACGTGGCATCAATTTTTCGCCAAAATTAGCGGGGAAACTGAATTCGTGCATAGGTCACATGACGTCAATTTTTCTTCTTAATTTACCGGGGAACATGAATTTGTCCGTATGTCCCGTGTCGTCAGGTCACGTGGCATCAATTTTTTCGCCAAATTTAGCGGGGAAACTGAATTCGTGCATAGGTCACATGACGTCAATTTTTCTTCTTAATTTACCGGGGAACATGAATTTGTCCGTATGTCCCGTGTCGTCAGGTCACGTGGCATCAATTGTTTCGCCAAATTTAGCGGGGAAACTGAATTCGTGCATAGGTCACATGACGTCAATTTTTTTTAATTCACCGGGAAACATGAATTTGTCCGTATGTCCCGTGTCGTCAGGTCACTTCGCCAAATTTAGCGGAGAAACTGAATTCGTGCATAGGTCACATGACGTCAATTTCTCTTATTAATTTACCGGGGAACATGAATTTGTCCGTATGTCCCGTGTCGTCAGGTCACGTGGCATCAATTTTCCCACCAAATTTAACGGAGAATCTGAATTCGTGCATAGGTCACGTGATGTTAATGTTTCCTCTAAATTTACCGGGGAACCTGAATTTGTCCGTATGTTCCGTGTCGCCAGGTCACGTGACATCAATATTTCCACCAAATTTAGCGGGGAAACTGAATTCGTGCATAGGTCACGTGACGTAATTTTTTTTCTTAATTTACCGGGGAACATGAATTTGTCTCTAGGTCCTGTGACCTCAGGTCCTGTGACATGAATTTTTCCGCCAAATTTTAGCGTGAAAACTCTTTCGTTAACGCTCCCGCCGTCGCAAAACTGTTGGACAGGCCACTAACAGCTACCGCTGTAAAAAGCGATACCCCCCAAAAGTGAATAACAAAAACTAACTTTGCGCGACCGTTGCGTCCTACATGATGTCAAAATGTGAGCTTAGCAATTTTAGTTCGACAGTAAATACTGACGATGCATTATTATATCATTCGAAATCATTACGTCTCTCTTCTATTCTCTCTAGTATAGCAGACACTAAAAAATGCCTGTGTATCTATTTACTCTCAAAACGCACGATGCGCCAATGCCTATACAAGCCACCGAATGCACCCAGCGAATTGGAAAAAGTTGTATTTCTCGTCAACAATAGGGAGTTTTAGAATAGCGCATTCTAAAGCTTTGCGTACGCAAAGAATTACGTCGTCGCCACTGCACATGCGCCGAACGCTAACCCTGTTTCGAGCTTTGCGTGCGCTATTTTAGCGTACGCTATTTTCATAGATTGGTTGCGTAAGCAAAGAGTCTTTGCGCTCCTCCAAGGAGGATTCGTGATGAGAAGTTGGCTACAGCCGAGACGAGCACAGTTCAAAAATGGCGGCTCCCAGGACCATGTCTGCGACCGCTTTGGCGGCGTGGTGAGCGTGACGTCGGTGGCATCCTCGAGACTGCGATTTTTTATACGGAAAGACATTCCACTCGGTTTGGAAAACCCACTAAGGTGGGCAACGATCACCTGCAACTTGATGCTTGCGACGCGCGAACATTTCTCGGCGAACGTACGGTGTGCGAAGGTCAGTACACGAGACCTCTTTTGCCTAGGTTACGCAAGCGGGCACAATCGGTCGACCGCTCGCGTCGCATTCTCATGTTTAAACAAATCAGAAATGTTATTCCGGACCAAAATATTGTTTTGTTTTTCTCAGTTTACAGCATTTCGTGTCTGAAACAAAAATTGTGACTTTATCTTTGTGGCGTTGCAAGCGCGAGATGCTTGGGCCTTTGCATCGCGGTGGAGAAAAGCTGTTTAAAAACTCTTTTTCGGAGCGTGCGCTAACGTGCAAACGCTAAATTTAGCGCCAACGTGAGCTCAAATTGCGCACGTTATTCTAAAATTTCCTAATGTAAAAAGGAACGAAAGTGATAGCTGTGTAGCACGGTCGTGCAGTGCGGGTGGAATGGTGCCGTCACGGATACCTGAGGACGGAGGTGTGACGTGATTAATTCTCATGGTGTTCGTGGTTGGCGTCGTGACTGCCACCGACGACCGCCACGAGTGCTCAGTGATCCGTGAAATAAATGGGAAATCGCAGTGGAAGTTTCTAAAACAATCTAACATTACGCGCATAGCAGCTGGATACTGCCAAAGTGGGATTTCGTGTAACGCGAGTAATGTTTGAAAGCAAGTTTTTGAAGCAGACGACAGGAAGACTCTCTCTTCGTCGCGCCCTTACTGGCGGGATGCCGGGGCTCGCCTCACTTCTCTCTACGCGCTGCGCGGCCGACGGGAAAACCTGACTTCCCTCTCCTCGCGCGAAGAGGGGAGAGAAAAAGGGTTTTTTCATAGTGGCGACGAGCTCGAAGTCTATGCAAAGTGTCACCTGTAAAGCTATCGCTTTTGAAAAACCTAAATAAAGACTTATACAATAAATATGACGTGTAAGATTCTCACTTTCCTGGCACCAACTGGCTAGATAAATTAAATCGTCAAAGGGCGCAATGTCTCCACTGGATATAATCACAACCCACAAAGCTGCGTACCACCACATTCACTCCGTTCATACCATCTAAATATTTCGCGTTTAAGACAGATATCACGAGCAAATCATAATTGGATCTGCATTTTGGTAAACTTCGCTATACTGAAAAGAAAAACAAAACGAATAGCACGGTGGAGGCCAAAACAAAAACACACAAGTGACAGGGAAGTATAGTACACCAGTGGGAACGCGGAAGCAATTCTGGAAAATGTCAAGCGTCCGTACGCACGTTTGGTATTCACAGTTTACAGCTTATATTTAGGCAAACTGCGAGTAAATTGCTTTGTTCGCATTCTTTTTTATTAAATTACGCGTTTCTCGGTGGCATTCTTGTTTCATCGTGATTTTAGTGATTGTGAACCTGATGAAGTTGCCTATTTGCTTAATCTCACTGTTTTATTCGTGTATAATAGCGTGCGATTATTGATAGCCAGTATTTTAGATTTGTTTAACGAATACGACTATGTGAGCTTGCATCCAAAATCCATACTCGTTTTCATTTTTTATCTAAAGCTATCGCGGCAATGGTAACTTATTTTTGTGTATCTATCATATTTGAAGTGATCCGTTACCAAATGACGAATTCCTTTACGGCCAATCTTTCGCTGTGAATGTGCGTGTGACTGACCTTCGGCATCTTGAACGGGGAATTAGACGCGCTTGAATTTTTACTGCATTGATATATTTTTTTTAGGATCCTAGTTCTGAAATTAAACAATCCTGTGACGTTACAGTACACCCTAGAGCCATTTTTAAGTACTTATGGGGGCTTTAAAAATACATTAACTTAACAAATTACTTAGAAAAATAGTACTACCCCTACGTTATTATACATGCTGCTCCTTTCAAGTCTTGGGATTTTTAAACACAGACGTTTCTTTATTTTTTTGTTCTTGTAATATTTATGCAAGAATTTCTTGATGTTAGTAAGTACGTGCTCAGACGTTATATTTGACAAAATTTACTTGAGTATACCTTTTCTGTTTTATTTCATTGACTGCATAGACGGAGCGAGAAAAGAGAAAATTAACGAAGTTGATTAAGCTGCCTTCAAAGACTTCACAAATTTTTGTCGAAAATATTTTCTTATGGACAATAGGGTAATATTTTGTTCGTCGTGCTCAAACATAATTATCCCGCAGGCACCCGTGCTAGGCTTTCTAATATAAGCGTAGTCGTAATAATATTATTCACTTCGCAAAATCCTTGAGTTTAAAGAGCATACTCTTCAATCATTTTAACAAGAACGTTCAAATTTGATACCGCCGTTTCGCTCGCCAGGCGTTCTAACCCGAAACGATAATAATAGGCTCGGAGCTCATCACGCCCCGCGTTTCTTAGGCTGGCAAAGACTATAAGGTGACTCAAGTGAGCTCGACCGTAACACGACGGGCCAAAAAGATTCTTTGTCGCGGTGTAATTTCGCAAATAAAAACAAACCTTAGCTCCCTTTTTCTTTAAAACTTGAGGACGTCATCACGGGAGTTGCTGCGTTGACGTTTTCACACAAATTATCCCCCCTTTCCTTTCCTCCCATGGTGACGATAGTCGAATGCGGCTCATGAATTAGACAAGAGCACTGCGTGAGCGCTCAACCTGGACACGCGACAATCAGCGCTTCGACGACCGTTCGGGTTTTCTGTAACAGGAGTGTGAGGCCAAAACGTACGGGGCGCCAGCCGTGTAACAGATTCTGTGTTAAAAGAAAGCGACACTCCCAAGTCACTTTCTTGCTGCTCTACGCAGACAACGACAGTTCCCGGGTACGCAACTGTAAGATGCCGGAAGCACGCCCCCCCCCCCCCCCTTTTTTTTTTTTTCACGCCCTTCCAAGAGCGAATTTATTTAGACGTTTCAGGTCTGTTTCAAATAAGTTGTTCCCTGATTCTGGCCACTGAAAGTTGAAGTCAAAGAATTGAAATTCTCGGCTTTTGGAAACATACTTCAGCAAATTGCATGAACAGAAGTCCAACCGATACAAGAAAGGTGGTGTAGGTTGCCTATTTATCCTCATTAAGTAAATGCCGATGTTTTACTACTTCGACTTCTACAAAAAAATAAAAGTCCAAATTCAGGTACGCGCACTTAGAAGTAAAAACGTGAATTTGCAGGAGGCGATTAATGCACTAGAAGTCTAGAGCTTAACCTAATATAGAAAATAAACGTCATAACGATATCAGCGCGGACACGGAGCCTCATATCATGTGTGGATGGCAGAAATATTGGTATGGCCTAAAGTTATAAAAATGGATTTGAAGGGGTCGCCATTCGTTCTACTATATATCTTTATATCTTGATAAGCTCGCAGTCCTATCACTGGTGTGACATTTATATATATCACGTTTCTTATAGTGCAATAAACGCGGTGAGGCAGAATAGACTTGGAAAAAATATAAATCGAATTTGTTTTACTACAGTAAAAGGGGGGGGGGGGAGTTGTAAATGTGTCAATCTTGCAAGTTTATATCCCAATTTCGGGAGACTTACCCTCGCAATATTTTTTTATATATGTGCTTGAGTGCAGTGAACTAAAACCTGAAGCGAAGAGGAACGTGCGAAGAAAATAAAAAACAAATGCAATATAGGAAACCTGCTGGTCCATGAACGCTTTCAGGGCAACGGTTCTGTATAGTTATTTACGCTTGAATGAACTTCGCTTTATAAAATAATCTGTAAAACACCGAGTAAAAACGAATTAATAAAAAAGTTACGCGCAAGCATTCCTTCGTTTTACTTTTCAAGTTGAAGTACAATATTGGGCTAAAATTTTATGAACTGTAGATTTCAGTGTAACGGAAGGATGCTAGAGCATATAAGGTCACGAACCAAAAGTTAGATCTCCCCCGTTTTATTTTAAAAAATTAGGGGCCGTAATATTTTTTTTAACATTGTCTATACTTTGTTTTACTTTAAGTCCGATTACTGCCGACGCTACGATACGATGAAGGCGACCAAGCAGCGCCCGAAAGGGCATCGTAATGGCACTCGCTTTCATTGCAGGTTTGCTATTCTCAACTTCCAGCTTGCCGCTCGCCGTTTTGCGGACGAACAGAGAACCAGAGGAGCGGGGACGGCGACAGAGACGCGGGCAGGGACTGTTGGCCTTGGTGCTGCTGCTATCGCATGGTTCTGGTCGGCGTGTTTGTGCGTCATGCAATTAAAACGAACAAGAAAAAAAAAAGAGTGCGTTGAAATAAAAATTGTGGCGTTCCGAACTTTCGAAAAATTGACATGCTCATTTTTTCAACGCACATTCAACATCTCCGGCACCTGTGATATGCTCCTGTCTTTACCTCTTCGTATTTGTAGCCGACAAAACTAAATTTAGCCCACTGATCAGTGTCAGCGATCGAGCGCACGGGAAATCCAGGGGAATCTATCCCCGTTTCTTCGCCATCTTGGGAAGGCCGCACCGCCATCTATGCGGAGCGCTAGTTTGTCTGCTTCCCGCGGAGGGGTTGCGGTGACATCAGAACGGCCGAGTTCTGATTGACTCTGATTGAAGGATACTAGGTAGACCCTGAAGCAATCTGCCTTGAGGTCTACCCACTATCCTTCCAATCGAGCCAATCAGAGCTCGCGACGCTCTAATGTCGCCACAACCCCTGCAAAAGAAGCAAACGAACTTGCATGCGCTCCGCATAGTGTGCTGGAGTTGCGAACTGCCAGCTAAACCAATCACGTACAACAACAAAAAAAAAGCGGTGGATCGAGGCGCATTTACTGCGCGTGATTGGTTCGGTTGGTGATAGCAGACGGACAAAGGCGATGAACACCGTGACGACGCACTTCTTGAGCTGCCCGATTGGCTCCAACTGAATGTTGCGTTGGCTGTGGTGGGTTCTTAAAGTAAAACAGACTTGTACGTTTGACTACGACGTCCCAAAATACAGCTTAAACGCGGCTCACGACTCTCAGACGAATGCTGGGATCGTTGCTCGGTGTGTGCCCGGACGCACTTGGTCGGCGAATATTCGGGCTAGTGTTCGTTACCAATACATGACTTGCACATGACGTCGGTCCGACCTTCTTTCTGGTGGTCAGACGCGTCGCATTAATGGAGCGGAAGCTACGCAATCACGCGACCATTCACTTATTATGGCTGTCAAAATAACGTCAGTGCAAGCTATCTATCAGCGCGACTACGGACTTGTTTTCGTAGACGCACCGTTTGACGCCGTGTGCTTTGCCGTGCCTCCCTTGCAGCATAGGATCTGCGGTAGAAGCTCCGCCTGGAGCGCAGAATGTCTACATTGGGTTTCGGGGCACACGCGGCCAACGCCAGACAGAAACTAACGGACTCGTTCTGGAGGCCATGCTTCTTCAGGAGATCTTATGTTGCAACAGAGTAGAAACGTTCTAGTCTAGAAAGTTGCCGGACACCGGTTGAAACGTCGAAGAATAAACCGTCCGTTGTTGCTGTTTTCACCAAGGGTTTTCTTTTCCTCTCAGTTATACCCACGCCTTCGGCCGGCCCCGCCACCATGCCCGTTCTATATATATATATATTGCTTCTTACTAGAATCCATTAAAGTCGTGCGCGTTCTATAAAGATCACATCGTTGGAAACATTCGCTTACTGTAGATGTGATATCGCGCAAGAAAAAAAACGTGGTAGGCGTTAACCCGAAAAGAAAAATGAAAGTAAACCAGAAAAGGAGAGCGACGACAAACACGAGTTTTTATTTCTATTTTTTATTTGTCACTTCGGAAAGAGTCATCACTTTCGAAAAGTCAAGGGCACATATGTTTTGATATAAGACCATCATTACCGGCTCGAAGTGTGGTTTTATTTCTTGAACTTTTACGAAGAACAAATTACATTTTCTCCGCGGCTCTAAGATCGAGCCCTAAAGTATGACCTTGAGGTTTTTTTTATCGGTTTACCGCGTAGTTGGTTGTTTTTATTTTTCAACTGAGTCATCATCGCTGCGTTGCGAGCAGGAAACATTTACGCTAGCTCAGAATTAGCCAAAGCGTTTGTTTGTCCAATTTGATTTTTTTAACGCCTTCGTTGTTTAAACGTATTTATTAATTGGAAGGGTTATATCGCCACCTTTTGAAAAAGAGCATCCAATTATGATGGTAGACGAAAGGGAAGTAGGGAGAGGGGAGAGGTGACTAATTGTGCCGTAAAATGCTGCGCGTCCTTATTGTTTTGTAAAGTGCGCTGATTCAGTTGTTTTCGAGGATTCCCAGAAAGTTTTTACTTGAAGCCATCCTTTTGAATTCGCTAAAGAAAGCTAATTACTCAAGAGTAACTAAGAGGTTAATTATATAGCTTCGTTATTCATTTTCCTAAATATGCCCTTTAGCAGGCACATCAATATTTTTTTTTTCTGTCCGATGCGTACTTTTCGCAAGAGCGATTTTGGCCAGCGTTCCTTAAACAGTATGCATTGTTTGCCATATGAGTGGGGAATGGTATGCACCACTCCTTCCATGCGTGGAAGAAACCAAGCTTGATGCTTTTCTGTGCACCCTAATCTCGTATTAGCTGTCTGGGTGACCTTTTTACATAAACTGGAAAGCGTGTTTAGTGCCGAGAAAACCACATTTATATTTACGTTATTGCCTTTTCTTTTTCAATGCCATGACACTTTCTATGATGATAGCACACCGCTACTGTTTTTTTTTCTTGTTTATTGGCATTTTGTGTTTACATTTGATCATTTTTAGAAATGTTTCAACCGTAGATAATAATAGGGTAACAGGGTATCCTGCAGAAAGGAGCAGGGAGACCTGCGCGTCGAGATTATCTTGTACGAATGCGGGCAGAGAAGTTAAACCTTCTTACGGTGGATAATCCATTTCTACTCAAGGACCTAAGAAGATTTAACTTCTCCGGTACGTAGGAAGCGATACACTTCTGCAAGTTCCCCTTTCTGAAACAATAACTCTCAAATTAGACAGCCCTTAAATTTATTGTTTGAAGGAGGGGAATTTGGCAGAAGACCATCGCGTCTTACAAGAGGGGTTAAATCAGCTTATGTTAGATTATCCACTTCTACTCAAGGACCCTAATGGTATCATCGCTGGTTTTAATACAACACAGTAACAAAATATATAGAAAGCTTGTTCTGATGATATCAAAAACTTTTATTATTTCACGCCTCAAGGACCACATTTTACTCTTGTTGAAAATTGCACTAACGCTTTTGCTGCAGTTGCGTTTCAAAATGCTTTAGGCTCGTCTCAATAGAGATCCCTTGATTTTCTCAGGAATTTTCCTCGATTTCTTTTTGCCACATGTAATGGTAGTATCTTCCTGGAAAAGAAACGGGTTTGCATGTGGTCATGAATTGCCCCTATTATCAGTGGCTCATACCTTGCCTCCCTTCATGAGACCATTTTAGGTCGGCCAGTTACTTCAAAGGTTGTCAAGGATTTTTCTTTTGTTTTATTAACGATTTTTGTTAAATGTGACAATAATTATTTCCACCCTGCAGTGTCCGACCCACTTTGTATCTGTCGTAGATAACTCACTAGATTCCTACCGAAGGATCAATGAAATTTTTACACCTCTGATAACGTTTTCTGGAACATCATGCTTGTTGGTTATACGAACAAACAACAAAGAAACCACTTCTTAATTGCTATTCGGCGCGTTGAGACGTAGTTAAGAGAAGTAGTAAATCTATGCCTAGCCAAGAGATTAACTAGATTCTGCCCACATTCGCTCAAGATGTTCCCACGCTCCTTTCTGCAGGATACCCTGGGTCCTTATTATTATACGTGGCTAGAAGGCTTCTAAAAAGATTAAAAGCGAAAATAAAAAAAACGCTTAAGAAAAAACAAGAAAATATCGGTAGTAGGGCCCTATTCGCCACTCCAGCCCGTCGCTCGTCCTCTCGCGGACGAACAAGGAACCAGAGGAGCGGGGACGGTGGCGGAGACGGTGGCAGGATTTGTCGGACTTGGTGCCACTGTAACCGCAAGGTTCTTATTGGCGTGTTCGTGCATCATGCAGTTTTAACGAAAAAAGAGAGTGCGATGAAATAGAACTTGATTTGTTCCGCTCCGCAATTTTTAAAAATCAACATGTTCATTTTCTTAACGCACCCTAACATCTCCCTCACCTGTGATATGCTCCTTCCCTTAGCGCTTCGTATTTGTAGCCAGATTAATTAATTTTAGCACACTGTCCAGCGTCAGCGAGTAGGCGTACGGGAAATCGTGGAGAATCTATCCCCGTCTTTTCCGCCATCTTGCGACTACCGCCCGGCCATCTATAGGGAGTTTGAGTTGCGAACAGTATACACAGGGTATATCCAAATTATATCATGGCTTTAAAAAAGATAGGCAACACCATAAACACAAACGTGGTTTTCTAGGCACCAAAAAAGCTTTCCAGTTTATGCAAAAATGTCAACTAGATAGCTAATCCCAG
Organism: Ixodes persulcatus; assembly: GCA_013358835.2. Classification (NCBI taxonomy): domain Eukaryota; kingdom Metazoa; phylum Arthropoda; class Arachnida; order Ixodida; family Ixodidae; genus Ixodes; species Ixodes persulcatus. The sequence goes on along the minus strand of JABSTQ010011335.1, from coordinate 90,759 downwards.
ATCAGGCTGCACAAGGAGCACCCAACTTCGTTCCGTGCGCGGAAGAAGAATTGGTGCACTCCATTCCCCTCTCATGTAACAAACAATATAGAGGTGCGTTGTTTTTTTAATGTTTTTTTACAAATTTGTTTTAAGAAAGGCGCGAAATTTGCACAAGGTTTGTGCAGCACAGTTATACGGCCAGGGGGACATAATATAAGGGACTAACCGTTATGATAAGTAGTCCGATTCACTAACTTATGCTAATTAACTTTTATTAGTAAAAATAAACAACTTTCTTGTTAGAAACTTGCTAAGAGTCATCTAACCCATTAATTTAGTCATTTTAGAAAGATTTAGAGCCCGTGAGAAGCACAATGGAGCGCTAAAGTTGCCACTCTTGCAGCAGGAGCAAGGCTACAGGTTTCGATAAGGCGCCCGCGCGGTTTTTTCGTCTCTTATCATCCGCGTTTTCTCACGCCCAGGCGCCAGCCTTGTGCCTGTTGCACGAGTGGTAATTTTAGCATACAACTGCGGTTTCTTGCAAAGTCCTAAAATTTGATTTACTGGTTTTGATGACACCCAGAAAGTTTATAATGGGAACCATATGTTTATATTTTTATATTTAAGAAGTTAATTAACAATTCTTAGTTAAGTACTCAACTTATAGTGAAGATTAGCACCCTATATATTAGGTGCCCCTGGGCGTATAACTCACTTGCACAAATCGCAATTTTTGTTGCTTTCAATACTTTTTAGAACTAATAAGTAATGATGGTTATTGCGCAGGCGAGCTCGTCAACAATCATAGTGAAAAAAACCTTGAGGCTAGGGACAAAAATTGAAAAAAACACAACACAGTCTCAAACTTTTTTTTTAAAACGGCGTCGTGTTCCGATTTCTGGTCCTAGTCTCAAATCTGTAAAGCCTAAAAAAACACGTTCTATTGGCAAAAGGGGTAGATGACTTAATAATTGCCTACGTGAACATCCCTACTATACGCACAAAGCTGTCTTTGGTCACCTAGGTATTCACTGCCAAGATCACCGTTGCAAGGCTCACTTTACGAAGTGCAATGTATTGGCTAGCGGAGTGGTAGTCATGTAGCCGGAGAGATTATAGATGCACCAAAGATCGCGCGGTTAGATGTTGCTTGTTTCAGCGCCCCTTCGTTGTCTATATTTAGGAAGGAATTTGGCTATTTGGCGAGGGAGCTAATATGGCGTGTCTAGGTTTCACGGCTGTTGTTTAGATTGTTGGAACTGTTTCTCGAGAAGAAGTAGAAGATGGAACACTGCTAGATTGTAAGTCAGCGCCTTTTTTTTTGCGTGCGTGCGCGTGCGCGTGCGCGTGCGCGTGTGTGTGTGTGTGTGTGTGTGTGTGTGTGTGTGTGTGTGTGTGTGTGTGTGTGTGTGTGTGTGTGTTTGTGTGTGTCTGTGTGTGTGTTTGTGTGTGTCTGTGTCTGTGTGTGTGTGTGTGTGTGTGTGTTCTGTGTGTGTGTGTGTGTGTGCGTGTGTGTGTGTGTGTGTGTGTGTATGTGTGTTTGTGTGTGTCTGTGCGTGTGCGTGTGCGTGTGTGTGTGTGTGTGTGTGTGTGTTGTGCGTGTGCGTGTGTGTGTGTGTGTGTGTGTTGTGGTGTGTGTGTGTGTGTGTGTGTGTGTGTGTGTGTGTGTGTGTGTGTGTGTGTGTGTGTGTGTGTGTGTGTGTGTGTCGGCCTTTTGTTATCAGCGTCTTGTAGCGCTTTTACTTCGTCTGGTAAATCCTCGACTCATCCAAAGATCCAGCTCAAGAAGCTTTTCTTTTTTTTTTCTCGCCATGCGTTGTTGTAATAAAACAAAGCTATCTAAAATCTTAACCTGTTCTTTGACGAAGTTACACTTACAGTGTCATTTTTTATGCACATGTGAAGTCGTATTCTTTACATTGCAGTTTACGGGCATAGAATTGATATCAGTAAATTTTAAACGTTTTCATATAAAACATTTTTCTGGTAACAATCTGAATCAGTCAAAGACAGTGGATTTACCATATATGTGTGTGTGAGATTATAAACTCAATCAACTTTATTTCTAAAGAATTATCCTCCTTTGCTATTTCCGCCCCAATCGTTGTTGTTAACGTTGCAGAAATTTATTCAATAAAACGTGATTGCTTTTGACGTCATGACCGAGCAGCATTAACTTTTTTTTTTTGTGCAAGCTAATATAAAAAAAGAAATCTGCTTTCTATGCCTAACAAACTGTAAAACAATAAGTTGAAGATGTGTAACTCACGTGTTTTTAAACTTAATTACATGTCACCTTGAATGACTGAGGCTTTTAAAATAATAACTTCGAGCCGGAACGCAGCGACCTCCTCGCTCGCCCTGCCTAAGCTAGAACTCGCATTTCTGAGGCATGAGACCATGCACGATCTCTTTCTAATTAGACAATCGGTCCGCACTTCTATTTTCACTCCCCTTAGTAGCCCAATCTCCAGCGCACATATTCGTGTTTTTTTTCCCCTTTTCTTTCCTATATTCGCCTCTTCGTGTCCGATATATCCTTTCTTCCTGAACCAGCTTTGTTCTCATTTACCAAGCTAGGTTTGCTGGAGCCGAGGTCTGCTGGTGCCAAATAAATGCCGTCGTAAACTGAAGCACCGTACACTGCGCGGCACAGTTAGAGTCGCTAACAAGTTCAGAAATGCAGGGTGTAGAGATTTGGGAAATCTCATTCTCGTGTCGCAACCAATATTATTGCGGCATTAGCCAATAAGAGCGTATAAGAAGGAATCCCGAAGCAAAAGAGGTAGAAGCCTTGTCACGCTGGAATGGCAGCTTTTTTTTTTTTCTACTCCTCCTAGTTTGAAAAAAATAAACTATGAAAAAAAAAGCGGAGTGAGAGTAAGTAGATAGGCCCTGCGTTTTCTTAAGCTGGCTGGGATTATAGTGCGAACACAACTTCGCCACCTTTTCGAATTTTTCTCTTTCAAAGTATTGACAAGCACCAACGTTTTCAGGATGGAGTAATGCTCCGAATCATCGGTTTCCGCCACACCAGAAGGTTTGATTACAGACTTTCAATTCTCAGCTAAAACAAGGTAAACTTGGAAATCGTTTGTTCGTGCTAACTGCGCCACTCTCTTTAAGTGCATGTCTGCCTTCGCCCTTCATTGATTCGCAACATATCTGTTGCTGTTTGTTTGTTTTTGATCAATACCTTTATCTATTTTATTTTGTACACTCTAAAACATCCCTGCGCGTCTACTTACCCGCAAAACACTCAAAGAACCAATCTCTGCGATCTACGAAATCAGCTCAGCGAATGATGAGACGAAACATCCGTTTACACCTAAAAATGAAGTCTGCGCTGTAGCATTACGCAATGCAAAACGTCATGCTTGAATTGCGTAATGCCACAGCGCAGACTTAATTTTGAGGTCTAAAACGATGTTCCGCCTCCGCATTCGCTGAGGTGATTTCATAGATCGCAGAGATTGGCTCTTTGAGTGTTTTGCGGGTAAGTGGACGCGCAGGCATTTTTTAGAGTGTACCACTCCAAAAATACGTGAGCCCAGAAGAAGCCTCTGGTATTTCATAATTCCTACGAACCTTCTCGAAACCCTGCTTTCGCAAGGAACAAATGTTTCCAGATGAGTGCTGTTCTCTTTAGCGGGTCTAATAATACCCTCGCAGGTACACGACGACAAACAAATCGCTCTGATCTTGAGTTCCCTGCGTCGCCAAATATAAGAATACGCGTTTCACAATGAGTGAAATTCGCCGAGCTAGGCCAGGTCACTCTAATTCTAGGTCCAATTGCACAACTTGCTACGCGCTCAACCCTAAGAGTAGGCTCCCTTTTATCCGTCTATACACGACATGAGGCCATATTCCCTGTACAATGTGTATAGGCTGCAGCGTCTCGCGCTACGAGCTTCATTCCCGGAAGGTATCCCGTGTACCTTTCGACATCATTCTACCAAATTCACTAGAGTTACAGTTAAATATAGGATATTGCTAAAGGTCGCGCGCGAGCGAACAATCTCGTTTCTAAGCGAAAGTTAATGATGTATGGCACCCCGGTGAAAACTTCAGACAATTCAGTCCTGCCGGTCGGTCTCCCATTGGAATAAAACCTCCATCGTACCGAAGTCAAATATTTCGATTTCATAACTCGGGTAACTTACGAACCACTTAATAGTTAAACACAAAAATACGGCTTTGCTTGAACTGCTTCCAAAGGAGATGTAAGTGACATTATTGGGGATCCTCTGCACCCCTTCAGACGTTCGTCGAGCCCGGCGCTCTCGGTATGCCTCAGCGCGGCGATGATTTCCCGCCAATCCTTCCTAAAAGTAATTCGGGCGTAATTATGCACCAATTCAAGTTTCCCCGCTCAATAAAGATAACAAGCCGCAAACGACGGACGCACACAATCTCAAGGTTCAGTGTCTGCAGAAATGTTATCACATATATAAAAAAAAAAACCTCACAGCCGCCACTTTCAATCCACGGCAGCCACTACATATCACAAGAGTAACCATTTACTCCCACAAACACCCTTCCGGCAATATCTAATGTTCTTACTACTAAAGTACCCGGTGTAATAACTTTCAAAGGTTCAAATCCGCAATAGCTTATTCCCTTCCGTGTTTTTTATAAAAAAAGATCCAAGACTCTGCGTAAGGGGACCAGCGCAAGGCACTGGTGGCATATAAATACGGCAAGCTGAGTTAGGTGGCGTTTGTAGTATGTTTACGTACTCAGTATCCTAGCAAATGATATTGTTATTGTTTCGGGTTGAAATATTTCCTGAGTCACCCCATTTTCAAAACTCACCTCCTAAACCAATACGACTAACTCTACCGCTTTGAGTGTGAATGCAGAGGCACGACCTCATTCGTAAACCAGTGTGGGCATTACGTGAGTTAATATGGTTTCGACATTTGCGTGTCAGGGTTTCTGATCTCCCATGTAACTAAATCAAGCACGAACGATTTGCGCGTGTGTATCCTTAAGCCGTAGCGGCTTGAAACAAGCAGGCACTCTTCGTATTGAAAACGAGCTTGTTGGTGAATAGATACGAATACTTGAAAGGATAAAACGTCGAGGACGAGGACGGAATCGAAGGATGAGAGAAGTCCTGTTTCCGTCCTCGATGTTTTATCCTTTCAAGTATTCGTGTCACGCACTGTCATGTGTCAACATCTTCGGAGATTCTAATATATAAACAAATATATAATTTAAGTTTACAGGCCTATAATACTAAGTGACTGTGCTTAGAACAGAAATATGATTTTAAAATGAAGGTACAACTCCTAGTAAATAGTTCAAATGCCTTTGTAATGCAAAATTACGGTGGATAATCCATTTCTACTCAAGGACGTAAGAAGATTTAACTTCTTCGGGAAGTAGGAAGTGATACCCTTCTGCAAGTTCCACTTTCTGAAATTCTGTAATGCGAAATTAGAGCGCAGCCCTTGAGGAGAAGTGGAGGGTACTGAGGGGCGGGTATGCCCCCCCTCCTCCTCTGTACCCTCTCCTTCTCTCCCTATCCTCCTCCTCCTCCATCCCCTCCTTCTTCAATTCAGTTTCGCCGCTAAATTTAGCGGTGAAAATGGCGTCCCATGACTTGGTTTCACGTCACCTATAACCGAATTCAGTTCCTCCGCTAGATTTAGCTGAAAAAGTTACGTCACGTGAATTCAATTCCACGCTAAATTTAGCGGGGAATTGAATTGGTGTTGAAGTGACGTGACGTCAAATTTCCAGCTATATTTAGCGCAGTTACGCCGACGCCGACGCCGACGGCGTGAAACACGGAAACGGGCGCCTAAAGAGCTGCGCTCTAAAAGGGGGCATGTTAAGAGAGGTCGGCGTGTACTGACCTCGTGCGCCAAGTGTGCGTCTGCATGAAAAGTGACTTTACTTGCAGTTACGCGATAACAAGTTTTAGTGTCCCTCTGTGCTGCGTTAGACATACGGCATGCAAGTTCATCTGCTCCTTGCGCACCTCGTGCGTTTATGTACCCTCAAAAATGCATCCACGTGCGTTTGTTCGCCATCCCCCTTCCCCCCGGCCTCAACCAGTCACGACGCGAGCTCGGCTACATCGCGCATCCTCTATGCGTTATCTATGCTGCCCTTTGATTATCGTGCCCTTTTTTGCTTTTGGATGCGCCAAAAGACGCATTTTGGACACTTGCTCGCCTTATTCGTTGCAATCAATTTATAGATGTACGCTTAACTTCATGCACCATCGGTTCGACAAACTGCGTGGCCTTGTCATCCTTTTGCTTAAACTACGCATAATATTAGCATAATATGTGATTTTTTAATCTATTTTGCATTACGTGTACGTGGCGGTTGCACCACGGACGGTATACGAAGCGTAATTATGTGATACTCCGACAAAGTATGGTGTGTCGCCTGTCGTTCCCAGCGGGGTCACAGTAAAAAAAAAAAGTCAACGAAACAAAATAACCACACGTAAATATTCGATACACTCGAATGCTCGGCGCTCCTTTGCGACATTTATGAATATGTTGTTCGCTTCGCTCTCTCATAACGGCATGCGAGAGTGAAGAAGAAAAATGAGCCTAAAGTAACCAACCAGACTCTGAACTATAAGGGCTGAAAAATTTATGTTCCTTTGTGTAAATCCACGTGATGGCGCCAGGCTCAAAGCACACCTAAGCGACACTTCCTTCTCTCGTCGTCACAAAACGTGACAGTGCATTTGCAGCGTAGCCGACGGTAAGTCTGGGCTCGCGTTTTAATCATTTTTATACCCTAGTTACACAGCATGCCATCCCATATGGTTTGCTCTGTAACGTGTAACGCTCAACAGAACTCGAATGGAGCTACACGGTTCTTCGATAAAACCAAAAAAAGTAAGTGTGATATCCCGGGATCCGTGTAGAAGCTATCATAATTTAAAAAAGCTTGAATTTTATTAGTAAAAGAATTAAATAAAAAATGCATTGCATTTTTTATTTATTTTATTTTTATTTAAAAATGCAATAAAAAGCGGGGATACCAACAAAAAGGAACATACATTTACATAAAAGCCGGGAGAAAAATAAAAAAGAAGAGCAGCCGGGTTTGCAGATCCTAGCTGCTGTTCCTTGAGATCCCGACAGAACCGAGAATGGCGAATTATATGATAGCACTGTCGATAACCAAAAAGTAGAAACTGGAATGGTACGCATTAGGGTGTGTCAATGTCCTTCTGTTTAGGGTGATGCCACCCCTTGTGCACCGTGGTAGCACCCGATGCCGACAGCACGCGCTCACGGGGAAAATACAAAGAAATAGACGAAAATAAAATGTCGACATAGCACAGTCAGCGCTTCGAACGCGTGCAGGGACACGCTCTTTGACGCGCTTCTGAAAAAAAAAAGAAAAAATAAAAGTTTGGGACAAAATGGCCAGATGTCTCCACCCTAAGCAAAGCGCACATAAAGGCACCCAGTACGCATAATGGCGGTCTAAAAATAAACGTTTTATGATTTCGTAAAAAAAAAATAAATAAACATTGGCGTTTCATTTGTTTTTGTTTTCTTCAGGTTGTCATGGCGTTCACCACGTCGTCAAATTTAAATTTCGTTAACCGGATGTTCTCTGCGTGCTTTTTTAAAAAGGAAAAAAAAAAGAACTTAAAAGCGGTCGATTAGACTTGCGCAAAATATCTTACCAGGGGTGCTATTCTGGTCACAAACGGTCACGTTCGTGTTTCTCGAAAACTCCTCCCCCTCTACGAACCGCGCGCTTCTATTTGCCACAGCGCGCGGGATAATTCCACGCGGTTCCCATGGGAACGTTCGCGAAACACGAACTCAACCGTTTGCCGTAACTGTCGCTATTCGAGTTTGGACCGTGACGACAAAGTGACGTATGACCAACGTTACTAGATTACCTCAGTTGTGGAACTCCCGCGGAGGGGGGTACCCCCCCTCACTCACTTCAATCCGCCTGGAGTCGTTCCAAGCGCCATCTATATTTTCGTTTCATAACTGTGCATTCTAAAGAGCACAGCTGAAGCGCCAAATGGCGATCTCAACGCCGCCATTTCTCCCGCAGCGGTCACTCGAGGAACTGCACGTGACATCTATTTTGGCTTCAATCGGCCATTTCGGAAAGGGTTACAGGGGTGCCACCCCCGTATCCCCAGCGGACGCGCCGCGACACATTACCGAAGTTAAAATGCGCCTAGTTCGGGACGCGCTACCTGAAATCCCCGCTGAGGCATGGTTGTATAAAAACAATATTAATTGTGCTGCAAAACCTTGAAAACTAAAAATTTTAGAAAACATCACGCGCCCCCCATTTTGTACTAAACTCCAATAAAAGTTACTACAAAAAGAGTCTTTTTTTTTTTTCGTTGGTTTTTACGTTTCTAGTAACGTTGAAACGAACGTATCCCGATTCAGTTACCAAAGCAACCGTCCGGCGGCGCGTCGAGCGACTCCGGGCGAGTCGTGGTGAGTGAGGGGGGGGGGGGGGGGGGTACTGTTCGTGCATGCAGCGTCTATGAACAGTTCCGTAACTGAGTTAATCTAATAACGTTGCGTATGACCACGAACGACGTACACCCGCAGGCAATATGAAGGTGAACGCCGAACCGTCGACCGCTCCGTGCTATCAGCGCCATGACGCGGCTGCCGTGGCAGCCACGTCATGGTGCTGATAGTACGGAGCGGTCGACGGTTCGGCGTTCACCTTCATATCGCGATAAGAAAGCGAGGCGTCACGGCAGCCGCGTTATAGCGCTGATAGCATGTCGACGTTCCGGCGTTCACCTTCACATTGCCTGCGGGTATACGTAGCACATAGCGGAAGTCGCGAAACTAGATTAACTGCGGTATTGCTCGACATACCCTACTCTCTGTTTCACTATGAGTGCGAGCTAGCGCGAGTGTAGGCACTACAAAACGTACTCCCGGCTTTCAACAAAAAAACTAAAAATCTAAAAAATAATGAAAAAAAAAATTTAATCATTTCTTAGATTTTTAGTTTTTTCCAAACTCACGCATGAGAAAACTCACTCAAGGAAAAGGAGAAAAAAGAAAAGAATAAACAGTTGTTAGTCTGCGCCCATTCATGTACTGTTGTGTTCTTCCTCATCTCCATTTAACTCATTGTTTTCCTTTCATTTTCTGGTCACGCGTTTGTTCTGTAGAACTTCGCAGCCCAGCACATTCAGCTTTGGGAAGGATTCTAGAGCGTGGAAAATGGCGGCGATGCTTGTTGCGCAGCGATGGCTCGACCAACGCGCACAATGACGGGTTTTCCGCGAGCACCCGGTTGCCTTCGCGATGCACGACGACTGTTTCTGACGACAATACCGCTTGTCGAAAGGCACCGTGCGATCGCAGCGTGAGCAGCTGCGCGACGAGAGACGGCGACGATGAGAGATGATGACCGTCGAGCAGCAGCTACTAATTGAATCGCATTGAGATTTTTCGCAACGGGGAGCTACAAGGGTGCGGTTGCTACTGATGATCATATAGCTAATGCCCAGTCGATGGTGATCAGAGCCGTGACGGCCGTCGCGGGGGTTGCTGTCAACCGGCTGGGAAAATACGGCTGGGTCGACAAAACCCCGGACCGAGGCAGCTGAGACATGTGCGAAAGAAGGCTTTCGTCGCAACCACGACAAGCACACCGACGTCGTGGCGTGCGTTGACTGAACCTAGAATCTAACTGAACCTTCGTCACCATCATCATCCTTCTGAAGGAGACCGTCACCGTTCTGAAGGCCTCCTACACTTTGCCGCAAACAACATTTTGCCATTAACAACATGGTAATAAGTTGACGTTAAAACTTCAGGGTTTCTACCGCTTCAAAGTGAGTGCACGCTTAGTACCACCTATGTCTACAGTAGACCATTTGTTGCAGTTTGTAGCTACTGTCAATCACGCAATAAAATCTGAATAAGTTGCTGATGGGATTTTATTGTATCAATTTGATATTTTACCTTTTCATGCCAAGCTTCTGGAGTTGCATGTCAGTCATCGTACAGTCCTAAGAAACACTGTTCGATGCCCTGCAATGAACTACGAACAGGTGTGTCCTAAAATGAATCGTATGTTGTTTAGACAGCCGGAGTTTAGTCTGCCAGAGTGTGGCCACATCGTTACACACTGTTGATGAGACATTTAGCCAGTACAATCTTGTGGATGGTTGTCATCTCCGTGACCAAGAAAAACAATAAAGATACCGTTGTCCTACATTCAACAGATGTACGTTTAATGTAAAGGTTATGATACAAATTAAATAGATTGTCATTTCAAAAGTGACAGTAACTCATTGAAATTAGAGTAGTGTGAACTGGATTTTTGAAATTTGCCTGTGATGCAGAGAAAATACGCACTGTTGACTTATCACCATCAAGCATAAACGACAAGCGGAAGCAGAGTAGATGTGTGAAGGAAAAGCGAGCATATGCACTTAAGAAAGAACTACTACGTAACGTGAAGATTGTCAGCAACTATCTTGCCATTGTAGTACGAGCTCAGTGGCTATGCACATGCTTATGGCAGCCTGTGAATCTAGGATGCGCCCGATACCCTCACCCTCCCCGAATCCGGCGGGCCCTAGAATATACACACAAATTTCGACACCACCCCCCCCCCCCCGTACCCCAAGTAATGAACATCCCAGCCACCTCAACCCCCTCCCCCCCCCCCCCCCACCCCTCAAATGTTCTTCGCTATGTCACTACTATCAACATCACTCAATAGATAGTCAACATTATCAGGATAAACGAAATTTCCTTTATTTTATACACCATACAGGCAGTGTTTTTGTCTTTATATGCATGCAGGCAAAGAACATACTGTAGAAAACATTTGTCTGATGGCTGCGTTCACAATGCAGTCCCCGTCAAACTTTCAAGGTGTTAACAAATTCCATTTTCAACGAAACGCGTTAGTTTTGCGAAACGCTGGGAAACTTACATTTCGTTTTACAACATTCGCCTTTGTCGTACGATGAATCAGCAGTCAGCGCTACACAAACCTCAATGAGCTTGTCGTCTGTTTTCTTGCCGTTGGGGCAATCGCTGGCTGTCGTGGCGGCGGCATAATTCATTCTCAGGCCGTTGGCTGTTGCCTCCGTGCTCGCAGAAGCGTTGGTCGCTTTGTGTCAAAATGAGGTTTTGAATCTTGACGCATGGCAACGCTGAATGAAGGTCTATTACCGTCTTCATAATCTCAGCAAGGCTGCCGTTACGAGCCACAACAACACCACCACTTTCAAGCTTTTTTAACACCGGCACAAATAGAAGCCAAGTCTTGCATCTCGCCAATTGTTATATCGGAGATGTTGAAAGCCAGCTCATCGTGCTCTTCGACCCGGTCCTGCCGCCGAATGGGCTCATCCAACAGCACAAAAGCATCCGTGTGCGCGTTGATCAAGTTACCGATCGCATGTCAAACCCCAGCCACGGTCGATCCGACGAGCATCGCGGCCATGTTCTTTCGAGTTTATCTCGCAAGGGTACGGTTTTCGAGTTAAAACAATGCAAATACTCCCGTGCATCCTTGTTATTACGTCATTTTGTCGTCACAACCTTAACTCAAAAGCGACTGTTAGCGGCAAACAGAGGCTTTCTAGTTTCACGAACGTTCCCATGGCAAAGAGCGTTGAATCGTCACGCGCAGTGAAGCCAATAGGATAGCGAGGTACCTGTGTAGGGACGTGTAAAAGCGTGAAAGCCGGTTGCGTTTTTTTTAGGGGCGAAGCTCCTTAGGGGCTAGCCATGTCCGTCCGCCGTCCGCCGTCCGCCGTAGGCCCGGCGTCGGGTGCTCGTGCTTCTGCTCGTGAGATCACGTGCTCACGAGCACGTGAGCACATGCTCACGTGCTCGTGTAGGGCAAAAACAAATTGGAAAAAAAAAGATGAAAAAAATTATGAAAAAAGAAAAAGAAGAAAACCACACATTCTCCTACTGACATGAATGAAAAGGCTCAAAGAAAAAGAAGAAAAAAAAAAGAGTAGGGGGTTCTGAGATGCCATCCCATCTGTCTGCTTAAAAAAGAAAAAGAAGAAAACCACACATTCTCCTACTGACATGAATGAAAAGGCTCGGCATGCTGCGGCTCGGTGTCTACGCAGACAAGCACCACCAGAGCTTCGCCCCAAGCAACATCATTCACCACGTGGAGATGCGATCAATTTTTTTTTTCACAACCTTTTTTGCAAATAAAAAAGTAGAAAAGACTGCCTGAGATTATGCGGTCGCGTCCATTTCTTCAGCGCCGAAATAAAAGAGCATGGCTTATGGGGACTAGCGTCGTAATCACTGCAGTGAGCAAAGGCATCAAAGCATTATTAAAACTGCCCGAAGAAACTTTCCTGCATCATCCACAGCATGTTGAAAACCGGTACACTCTGCGTCTATCTTACGACTTGTCATATATTACCACAGAGTCGTCGTCAACGCTGTATGCATTTGGAGTCTCCTTCACAGGCAAACCGGACATTTAATTTGCAGCTTATGTTCGCAGCAGCATCACAAAGGATGATCGGTATCGCAGCGTACCTTCACATATCATTTTCTTCTCGTAATGCCATCGGTATCGTGCAGAAACAGGGAAAGCAACGACGCAAACGAGGCACAAACACCACAAGGTCGTTACCGCGGCTTTCGCCGTGTTTGTTTTGAAAAACCGTAGCGAAAGACTTCGAAAAAACACGTTGAGATATCTTAGTTAAATTTACTTTACGTGATAATTATTGAAATAATCTATCGTATTTTATAAAAGGATAATATTATTTTTCTTTGTTTGCTTTCATTTTCCGGAAGTTAGCCTTTTCTCCGTTATTCGCTGGTTCTAACTCCCGGAGGAAAGAAAAAAAATAATAAAAGGAACAGGGGGAAATGCGGGGATTTCTGCGCCCCAAATGCGTGGACACGTCATCGCAACGTAGGGGGATCGTCAGATTCTAGCTGACCGCGTGCGTGAACCAGAACTTTGGGGCGGAGCCTCCAACAAGAATTATTCTAGTTTGAGGCTCCGCCCCAACGTTCTCGTTACGTCACTTTCTTGTTTGCGACCAGAATAGCACTCCAGTTGTTGTTCTTAATGTTGTTTTGATGTTGATTTTCTTTGTACGTTTATGCACATTGTTTGTAGTTTTTGATACACAAGTCTCAAAAGCGTAGTGGACGGCTCTGCCGACTCCAAGATCCTAATCGAGGACGCATTTGGGCTGCACAGTCACTTGTTTACTCCGTATTTTATCTCGTCGAAGTGGTCCCTGAGCTACTTTGGACGCCGACAAGTCGAGTGCACAAGCGCCGGTTTGAATTCACTCCAAACAACGCCCTGTATTTGAGAATATCCGCAGAAGAAAAAAATCCAATACCAGTCGACGCTACACTGCAGACTACTCCGGTTGGCGCAGCTTATCGTATTGCAGAGAAACATGAGTCCGCTGAAAAACAGTTCATTCACATACACATAATAAAAAGCATCCCGAAATGATTCACGAAATTTCCGATATATTCGCCACTGAAAACCACCAGATATAAACTATGCTCATAAAAGCGCGTCGCACAACGAACGCAAGGCGAACCGACAACAGGAAGCTGAGTGTCCACCAACATACTCGGTGACTTTCCAGGGAATTATTTGCATTTCGATCTGTCGGTTAAAATGTGGTGACTAAAATATATATATACCATATATATATATATATATATATATATATATATATATATATATATATATATATATATATATATATATATATAACTGAAAAGACACGAAAACCCATGGTGAATACAGCAACAACAGCCAGTTTATTCTTCGACGTTTTGGCAGGAGTCCGGCGTTCGTCAGGAAGAACTTTTACAGATGAACGCGGGGGGTATTTATACAATGCTACGGTCGAGTCCAAGTTTCAAAAACGACGAAGGGACGGTTGGAGTTTTCGTGAGAGGCAAGCGTGGGGGCAGTTCGTATTCGGGTTGGGACGCTTGATGGTCGGGTACAAGTTTTAGAGACAGTGGGATGACGGTTGCAGTTTCTTGAGAGGGGACGCTCAGGGTGATTTCGTGTCAGGGCGAGCAGGCGCAACCTGTGTGATAGCGTACAATAAACGAGAGCTACACGCGCAAACAAAACAAAAGTGCTGCCAAAAAAAAAAGGCATTCGGGTTGCTTTGTGGGGCAACCCGAACGCCCCACGGGTTGCCCCGTGGGGCATTGGAAGGCAACAATGTTATACCTAGAAATAAGTGGAAAGAAAAGGAATATCAAAACCTGGAAATAAAAGAGAAAAGTTAATGGTTTAGTTCCGGCCACAAACAGAGTACCACTGCTAACACATAGGGTCTTGGACCTGAAAATATTTTCTCTGCTCGTTGCTGCTATTCGTCAGATAGCATCCTAATCAATGCCACTGTACCGGGGCTTTCATTTAATCCTTGTTTATTTGCGATGAATCAGTAAATTTGGTAGGATTCACGCTGATCCCGTTCGCGATTTGATTTAAATCCAGGCTCTAGGAGCGTCACTGACAATTTATCAAACGAGTGTTTTACGGGAGCGAGATGTTTGGATAGAGGCAATTTCGGAAGAAATATGGCACGAGATTTGTGATTATTAAAGCGCTGTCTAAATGCCGTTTTTGTCTGCCCTATGGATTGCATTTTGGGTACACTCGAGTAAGTACACAATATTCGACGAGGCGCATGTTAAAGGGCCCATGAAACGAATTTCGGACTGCAATGAATCAATTTATATTGGTATTTTACTAATAGCACATCGTTCAGTGGGCCAAAAGAAAAAAGGTAGGAAGCCAAAAGCCTGGCTTTTGGTACGAAAATTGAAAAACCACAGCGGACTATTTTGTACCTCCTTCCCTTCGTAAACTCGCTGCCTTTTCTCTGTGATACATCCGCGGACCCCGCAGCGCGTCATCGGGACCCCGCAGCGCGTCACCGGGCCCAAACGAACGTCACACGACACCGGAGCTCACTTAATCCGTACACCCCTAAGCTGACATTGTGGTGGAAGCTGCGCGCTTGCCGAACCAATCAGCCGCTCCCCTTTCATCACCTCACCCCATTCTCTGCGCGTGGGTATGCGCGAGAGAGCGTGATCACGTGGCAAAAGTGTGGCTGGCCCAAGGAGCACGTAGCTTCCACAGCACTGTCAGCTTCGGGGTGAACGGTGTGGGGAAAGCAACCTTTGTCTGAATTTTGAGCGACGGCTAATCTTCTAGGGGGAGAATGGATGTGTCCGGATTAGAGAAACGAGAGTCCGAGCAAGAGGTGACTCCCCCTTTTCGTCTTCTTGAACTGTTTGGTACAATGCGCGATTTGTGAGTTGAGGAGGAAAGCTAAACAGGAAAAAGTTGGAAAAGCGTTTCATGACTTCTTTAAGTGCCCTTTAATTTTGATCGAGAAATGCGAGTGCATGCTGCTGGCCGTGTTTGTGTCTTGCATCTGTTTACAGATTAGGCACCCTGGTTTAATGCAGGTCCTGCATTCGTTAGGTGGCAGCGATGAATTTGTCCGAGAGTTTACTAGCGCGTCTTTGAGGTTACGCGATCGTCTATGGACTACCCCAGGGGCGGATGGAAACGCGCGTTTAAGGCGCTCGCTTTGTTCGAGAATGTTATAGTGTTGTCTTAAGATAATATTTACATTACGATGGTTCATGCCATAAGTTAGATATAGATTTGGGCGTTGCGTGTCGCTCTGCGCGGGGCGCGACTGATTAGGTCTGGGCGGTTCAGTTTCTTGGTTTCTTTACATAGCATCGTCTATACGGGGTGGATTTTTTGGTTTCTCTAACACTGACTTTAAATTTTGGCGGCTCGCATTAAAAATTGTCTCTTTCGAACAAATTCATTTGAAACGATGAGCTTGGCTATAGAGAATTCTGTTCTTGCAATGGTGTGTGTGGCCGCTTTGGTAGTGCAGGTATTGCTGTCGATCTGTTGGCTTACGGTACAAACTCGTGGAGCGTTTACCTACATCTATTTTAACAGTGACGTCTAAGAAGTTTATTTCGGTTTAAGAGTACGAATGAGTAAAACGGATGCTCGGATGAGCACCGTTGTATTGATCTATGAAGTTCACCAAGTTTTCCTCGGTGTGTGACCAGACAAGGAATATATCATCTATTACCCTTTTGTATATTTGCGGCTTTACGGGAAATTCAGAAAGGAACTGAGACTCTAATTTTCCCATGAATACATTGGCATAGTTCGGGGCCATTTTGGTGACCATCGCGGTTCTGCTAAGTTGCCTAAAGTATTTATTGTTGAATTCAAACGTGTTGAGTTCTAAGACGAGCCTCGTTAGAGTAGCGACGACCTATCAATTGGGGTGTCCGGTTGTTTGTGGAGTTCGTACGTGTCAATTGACGAACTTACGTCATCATCGTTTGAGATATTCGTATACAGTGATGACACATCGAGAGTGACAAGATATGATTATTTTGGTAAGCATAAATTTGATATTTCCCTTAAAAAGTTAGTTGTGTCTTTAATGTACGAATGGAGACTCCTAAGTATATGTTTAATTAAACTGTCTACATATCCTGAAATGGGTTCGGTTACTGTATTTATTCCCGATATGATTAAGCGCCCTGGGTTACCTTCTTGTGAATCTTAGGGAGCATCTAGAAGCGGCCCGGGGAGGGTTGTATACCGGTTTCAGTACTTTATCTTCGTTAGTGGTTATTCTGCCCTCGTCTAGGAGATCCTAAAGAACCGAGGTCACGATCTGTGTGTGGTGCACCGTAGGGTCATCTGCGAAAGGTCCATAAACTTTGAGTCATTTTGTTGGCAGTATCCTTCTCGGATCTATTCAGAAGTGCTAAGAATCACAATTGCTCCTCCTTTATCGGCTGGTTTTATTGTTATGTCTGTCCTATGGCTCAGGTTTTTTAAGTAAGCCCTTTCGAATATCGTGAGGTTATCCCATTTTCCCGCCTGCCTGCAATATTCCCGCATACTGTATTTTTGCACAGCAGTTATCTACAAGTTAAGACAATCATTACGGTTAGCCTTCGGCGTCCAGTCGCTCGTTGGACGTTGCGGAGAGGTGTTGGAGCTACAAGTTCTGACCAAAACGTATTCCCGCAATCTTAAGTTTCGAGCAAAGTTGTCAAGGTTGAGTAGTAATTGAATTTCGTAAACAAAACCTCTGGCGGGACAGAAGTTCAATCCTCTCATAAGGAGGTTTTCCTTGTCTGTTGGTATAGTCATTCCAGCTAGAATAACAAATTCCGCAAGTGCAACTAGTGCTTGGCCTATCGTCTGTTATGTTAATGGGCGGTTGAGTATGTTCGATAGTTACATGATGTCGTAAGTTGAGCTAAAATAGGGTTGGGAACCATATCAAGCTGTAGTTCACGTAGATTCACTGTTTCGAAGTCATGGTGTTTTTCTTTTATCGAATTCAGATAGGGCGCTAATTTCAAATGTCGACAAGGGGCCATTTGAACGTAAGAGTGCAGCGGTCGCGGTAGTTTATTGTTTTACTTGTTTTTCACTATGATGAATCGCTATTGGGACCAGTTTAAAGGAAGCCTCAAGGAGGACATGTCGCCATTCCGATCGGTCATGTCGGTGGAGGTTTGTGCAGGCGGGAGGAAGGGGAAGCGACATGCCCTTCAGGGTAATGCCTGCTTTAAAGGACACATGCAAAGAAAAAAAACATTTTTTTTAAACAGCTTAGATGGAAAAAGGATATCATAAAACGATTTTACAACGAAGAAAAAAAATTTTTAGAGCTATATTTACGGCGCTATCGAATTTGTAGTTGGCGCCCGCGGGCGCCGCGGAAAAGTGGCCCTTATTTATCACGTGACGGGCCCATATTTGTCACGTGGTGCTCGCGCTCTTTCGGAAGCTTCCTATGGCCTCTAAAAGTAACTTATTCATCTTTGTTTGAAGTATAACAGAAAACTAAGATGAATAAGTAACTTTTAGAGCCCAAAGGAAACTCCTGAAAAAGCGCAAGCAGACGTGATCGACCTGTGCGCCGGTCAGATGACGGCGGCGGCGCCCCGAACCAGACGAACTTCTGCGGCGGCGGCGACGGCGGCGTGGAGAAACGCGTTGAAGCGGCGTTCGCACAACGCTCAGCGTGCGGCGGCGGCGTCGCTTTACGGCTCTGCGACGCAGGGCGGCGGCGCGCGGGCCTACCACGTGACCAGCGGCGGCTCCAGCGGGCGCCAACTACAAATTCGTATAGCGCCGTAAATATAGCTCTAAAAATTTTTTTTCTTCGTTGTAAAATCGTTTTATGATATCCTTTTTCCATCTAAGCTGTTTAAAAAAAATGTTTTTTTTCTTTGCATGTGTCCTTTAAGGTACTCTAGCAAGGGTAATTTATGGAGTTCGTGCCTAATGTGTTTATCTGAGAGCTTTCGTACTTTAAGAAAGTGGTACTGTAGCATGGAGCCGAGGAACTGGAGTCAGCGAACTGTCGTCAATCTTCTTTTGGGTGCGGGGAGCTCTACGCAGTGGGCGTTTGCAGGTTGTAGCGCTGTCTTGGGGTGCATCTCGGCTGGGGGTGCTGCTGCGGGCGACGCTTAGATGCCACACTCTCGGCAGGCGTCGGGTATTCATCGACGTAGTTGACGCTCTCACTGGCTGCCGGGCGCGGTGCTCCCGGGCTCTCCACACGGTGTTGTATCCCTGCGGGCGTCCGGCTTCATCACCAAGTATCGGCGATCGGCGAGATGGACCGGCCACACCTTGCGCCCTCGTTTTCCCGAGGCATGAAAGAAAGGAACTGCCTCGGCTGCCCCGACAGAACTGGCAGCGCCGGGAAGTCTACTCATCTGGCGTAGTTTTGAACGTCCCGGACAAAGGACGCACCTGCAGCCTCGAGCTACCTGGGGGTAGCAAGACAACGAGAAAGAAAACGGTCTGGTGCAAGAGCGCGCGCAAGAGCGTGGTGTTCTTTTTCTTTTTTGCTGGAACTCGCAACCTCGATGAACGCTGCTGACGATCATCCGCCTAACCTGTACATAGGATGTAATTAAATCTGTACATACTGTACAGTTCGTTACCGCTGATCGGCTCCCAGTCTCCTGCCCCACTCCCGCTCCCGTGCCTGGCATGAGTCGACACACCACCAACCAGGGTCAAACGCTCGGTCCCAACAACTGGTAGGCAGCGGTGGAGATCGGGTCACATGCGTCGGACATCGGAGGTGGGTGGGTGTTCATTTTCGTTCGGAGGTTCGCCAAGTGTCGTTCCTTATAGCTAGGAATTTATCGGTGACATTTGGGTACCTAAGTGGCTACTGAAGATGCGTGACATTAGAGTACTTCTCAGTAGAGGGATATTCCGAGCGTGGGTGGCATTCACGGTAGACATGGAGTGGGCGAAATTGAAGAAACCGGAACTGATTCAGCTATCAGAGGAACTGGGATTAGAAGTAGTAAGAACCATAAAAAAACAGCAACTCATTGATAAGATTCGGGCTTTAGATCTAGAAAATGAGGAGATCATTGAGAGCTGGGAAGAAGTAGAGAAGAGAAACCATGACCGAAGGAGGGAACTTGACTTGAAAGAAAAGGAACTCGAGCTTCGGAGACTCGAGTTGGAGCAGCGGCAGCTCGACAGCGGGCGGGCTAGCTCAGAGGGGTCAAGTCAAAGGAAGGTCGAGAGTTTCAAAATGTCTAAACTGATGCAGCCGTTCAAAGTAGGCGAGGACATTGGCCTCTTTTTGGTGAATTTTGAGCGTACCTGCGAAAAACTGGGTTTCAGACGCGAAACTTGGTCACAGAGACTGCTGACGCTCCTCCCGTGTGAAGCCGCGGACGTTGTCGCGCGTCTGAGCAAGGAGGACGCTGAAGTGTATGAGAAGGTGAAGGCGAGTCTGCTCCGAAAGTACCGCCTGACCACAGAGGCCTTTCGTCAGCGATTCCGTAGCATGCGTAAGAAGCCCGAACAAGGATACCCGGAGCTCGCGTACGACCTGCGGGCAAACTTAATCGAGTGGCTAAAAAGCGCCGATGTGTACGGAGAGCACGATAAGGTAGTGGAATGCGTAGCCCTTGAGCAGTTCTACCGTTGCCTCCCTGACGCGGTGAGGTTCTGGCTTCAAGACAAGCCTGACGTGAACACCGTCGAGAGAGCGGTGGAGCTGGCCGAGGAATACGCTTCACGTAGAAAAGCTGGAGAGGAGCGTCCGCTCGAGAGGGAAGCCAGAGGGGAACCTAAGAAGCCCGACGGAACCGGCAAATGGCCAGCGGCAAAGGCCGGTAAACGTAATGGGGAAGGTAGGCAACCTGAACAAAAGCTTCCGAGAGAAGACGTCTCAAAAGAGTCGAGATCCAGTGAGAAGGGGAAACCCGAAAGAGAGAAGTCGTTTGAAAAGCGCAAACCGCCGGTGTGCTATAACTGCCAGGAGAGCGGGCACATCGCGGCGGGATGTCGGAAGCCAAAAGTGGTGTTTCACTACGTCGATGACGAGGAGAACCGGAGGCTTCTAGAGCCTTACGTACACGACTTAAGAGTCAATGGTAGCCCGTGCCGAGTTCTTCGCGACTGCGCAGCAACCATCGATGTCATGCACCCGTCTCTGGTTAGGCCAGATGACTACATGGGGGAATGTGCATGGATTAAGCAGGCAGTCGAAAATCAAAAGGTCTGCCTCCCCATTGCTCGCGTTAGTGTAGAAGGTCCCTTTGGGAAGCTGGAGACCGAGGCCGCGGTTTCCCGCAATCTGCCGCTCAGCTGCCCCTATTTGTTTTCAAACAAATCCGATCAGATGCTGCGGAAAAGGGGCCTAGTGTTTAGCGAAAGGAAGGTGCAGGCGCTAACGAGAGCCAGGGCGCGCCAAATAACCGCGGAAGTGGTGTGTCGGAGTGAGGATGAAGTTCCACCGAGCTGTCAGTCAACTTCGGACGGGCCCTCTTCCTCCGACAATGCGGAGACCACTTCTACGGACAAAATGGGGTCAACGCGACACGGGAGCGCCGCCGGGGAAACCGGGAAACTCGCGAGAAGCGATACCGCGGCGGAGGTAGAAGAGGGAAAGATTGTGCCTGTCTGCGAAACGGAGGACGAGGGGGGACTCGTACTCTCCCCTTCGTCGCGTAGCTTTCATGCCTTGCTACAGGTTGACCGAGAGCTTCTCATTGAGCAACAACAGAGTGATCCGAGCCTTACAGTACTGCATGATACCGCCAAAGATGGCATAAGCAGACGGAACGTCTCGTATCAGATCAAGGCAGGGGTACTCTACCGCCATTACAAAGATCGTAAGGGCAGGGTTCTCGACCAACTGGTCGTGCCCCAGAAGTACCGCTCGGACCTCTTAGAGTTGTCTCATGGGAGCTCTTGGTCAGGTCACCTCGGCATTAAGAAAACGAAGGACCGGCTGTTACAAGAGTACTACTGGCCAGGCTGCTTCCGCGACGCGGAAAACTTTGTACGGTCGTGCGACGCGTTTCAGCGTGTGGGGAAGCCGCACGAGAAGAACAAAGCACCGCTGAGACTAGTGCCGCTGATCACAGAGCCTTTTCGCCGCCTGGTCATAGATACGGTAGGTCCACTGCCAGTGAGCAAGTCAGGGTACAAGTATGTATTGACGCTACTTTGTCCCGCGACGAAGTTCCCAGAGGCATGTCCTCTGAAAGAGTTGAGTTCAGCCGAGATCGTGGACGCGCTGCTGTCTGTGTTTGCGAGGATTGGATTTCCCGCTGAAATCTAATCAGACCAGGGTAGTGTTTTCACTAGCGCCCTCACGAACACATTTTTGGAGAAATGTGGCATTCGTGTTGTGCATAGCTCCGTGTACCACCCTCAATCAAACGCCGTAGAGAAATGGCATTCAGTTTTCAAACGAGTTCTGCGCGCGCTGTGCTTCGAGCAGAAAGTAGATTGGGAGGCGTGTCTTCCGGCAACCATGTTCGCATTGCGCACAGTGCCACATGAGGCCACGGGTTTCAGCCCGGCCGAGCTTGTGTATGGGCGTTCGCTGCGCTCGCCACTACGCATGTTGCGTGAGTCGTGGGAAGGCCAAGGGGAAGACCCGACTGGGGTGGAGTACGTGTTGAAGCTCTTAGATCGCATGCATAAGACACAGGAAGTAGTTGAGGCGAACATGCAGCGGGCGCAGGCGAAGGCGAAACTCTACTATGACAGGGGAGCCAGGGAGCGTAAGTTTGAAGTGGGAGACCAAGTGATGCTGCTGAGGGTTTCCAAGAAAAACAAGTTAGAGGTGCAGTGGGAAGGTCCAGCCAAAGTGCTGCAAAAGCTCTCTGAGACGAACTACGCTGTAGAGTCGGGGGGGTTGTTCTGTGCCAAAAAGAAGGGGACGAAGAGCATCCCATTCTCTACGCGAGCCGCAAGCTGACAACACGGGAGGAGGCGTATAGCGCCTCCGAAAAGGAGTGTGCTTGTCTAGTCTGGGCCGCACAAAAGTTGTCTTGTTACCTGGCGGGAGCTCCATTCACCTTTGAGACGGACCACTGTCCCCTGACCTGGCTGCAGCAAATGTCGCCAAAAAACGGACGGCTGCTAAGGTGGAGCTTAGCACTTCAGGAGTTTAACTTCCGAGTAACATACAAGCGGGGGAAGCTGAACTCGAATGCAGACACTCTCAGTCGCATGTATTGAAAGGGGTTGTACAGACGCTATAAAGCCTTGGGAGATTTCTAGCAATTCTAGTGTTTTAGTGCTTTCTCGATGTCTTGTTTGGTGGGTCAGCCGCGCTCGGACGGCAGAATTTGATGACAGTGAGATTAATTAGGGTGATCTTTACTTGGCGAATTTCCGGGCGAGGTGAATGCTTGCTGATTTCTGTTGTGTGATGTTTTGTGATTCCGTGATTCATGCGCTGCTTGCATGTTTGAGAGGTGAAAAAGTAGCAGCGCCGATTCTGGGGCCTGGAGGACAGCAGCGAGCCATCGGCTTTCGGCAGAGCGGTTGCAGACCCCTCAACCTCAAGACCGTTTACCCGTCGGCGGAGGAGCTGTTGTATCCCTGCGGGCGTCCGGCTTCATCACCAAGTATCGGCGATCGGCGAGATGGACCGGCCACACCTTGCGCCCTCGTTTTCCCGAGGCATGAAAGAAAGGAACTGCCTCGGCTGCCCCGACAGAACTGGCAGCGCCGGGAAGTCTACTCATCTGGCGTAGTTTTGAACGTCCCGGACAAAGGACGCACCTGCAGCCTCGAGCTACCTGGGGGTAGCAAGACAACGAGAAAGAAAACGGTCTGGTGCAAGAGCGCGCGCAAGAGCGTGGTGTTCTTTTTCTTTTTTGCTGGAACTCGCAACCTCGATGAACGCTGCTGACGATCATCCGCCTAACCTGTACATAGGATGTAATTAAATCTGTACATACTGTACAGTTCGTTACCGCTGATCGGCTCCCAGTCTCCTGCCCCACTCCCGCTCCCGTGCCTGGCATGAGTCGACACACCACCAACCAGGGTCAAACGCTCGGTCCCAACAACGGGCAGCTGGGCCTTCTGGACAGGTGCTCATGTCTGGACTGGCGTTGTGGGACCTGGGATTATATATATATAATCCCAGATCCCAGGTATATAACTGAAAAGAAAGGAAAACGATTGGTGAAAACAGCTGCCTGCTACCGAGAAAGGCTTATAAAGTTATAAAGACGTAAAAAAACATCGCTTTTAAAGTGTATATATATATATTTATAGATATATATATTCTTTTTTTTATTAATACTGTGTTTTTTTCATGTCTTTATAACTTTATATGCCTTTCACGGTAGCAGGTCTACTTTAAAAGCGCCGACGAAAATAATCCCTGGAGAAGGGGAACAAGAAAGACAAAGAACAAACACAAATCTCCAAGGACAGCTAGGTGACTGGTGAGCGACCGAAAAAATCCGCCTGGTCCGGGTATCGAACCCGGGACCTCTCCATTACAGGTGGAGCGCTCAACCAACTGAACTACCAACTAAATTGCAAGCTTCACCCTTCTTGGTGTTAGACTGGTGGCAGCTGATAAAACCCGTTTACCCTACTGACGTCTAACTCCTGGTTAGCTCAGTTGCCGGCCTGTTTTTTTTTTGGCCTACGCCTGCACTTCGGTTACCTCGCTTGCAGGTGCTTTTAGGACGATGAGCGGCCACAGTGCAACACGTAAACGGCGTCCAACGGACAAGACGTGCTCTGTAGTGGGTTGCAAAAACTGCGATGGCGACATTGAGGTTTGAAGACACGCTGTGTGCACTGAACATGCCCGGCTGAAGCACGTGGACTGCTCGTGCATAGGGCCGTTTTCGATGCACCAATTCCTACTGAATAACCCGAGCCGAGCATCTTTAAGACGGGACTGGAAGCACGTTTTCTCGGGCCGCGCTCGCAAATCAGCGACTACTCATTCGCGCAAGACTTTCTACCCATGGGCTGTCTGCTGTAGCTCATTTCGAGGCACCCAACATCGAACACGATAACTTTCTGATGAGCGACGAGGCGCAGCACCAAAGACCGCAAGCGAGCGACTCTCGGACAACGAGCGAAGTTTCCTAGAAATCTACTACAACCGAGCGGTGCGATTAGCAAAATCAAGCGATCCGTTACGACGACGGCCCAGCCTGTCGCTGATCGACAAGTCTTTCACTTGTCAAATCGTCTAAGTGAATAAAGTGGCCAAACGCAGCAAGAAACAAGACTGCGACGAGTAAAGTACGCACATGCAGCGACGTATAAGACTGCGATAGCCTTGCTTTGTCGAGTCGACATTTGCAGAAGTCGCACTGGGTTTCAACTATGTTGCGGAATGGGCACACCCATTCCATTCCAATTCCATTCCGGGGAATTAGAGTTTCCGACAATTCCATTCCTTTCAAATACTCGGAATGTATTTACTGGGCCGATTCCCACTCCTGAAATGGCTTAACTCCACCATTCTATTCCTCTAATTTCTAAACGTGAAGAAATGGCAATTGACAGCCACATTGTGTTACTGGGGAAAGGCAGCATAAAGCTACTGGCGTTATCAAACGCGGAAACGACTGCAAAAGTATGCAAGAGCTTTCGCAAAGCACTCAATCTGCTAAGCCGAAGGGTGGTCGCACGAAGCGCTTCGTGGAGCTTGGTGTCACTGCAGGCATCAATCGCGCGATCAAGCGTAAAACGCTTGCGAGTCGCAACAGACGCCAAAAATTGAAACCACCTATTTTCTTCGTAAACCGACCGTATACCCTTCACAGATACATGGTAAGTGTGTTGTTTGTTTGATAAGGCCTTAAAAATATCTAGTTCGTGCGTGGCGCAAGAAGAAGCTATCTTGCTTTCTGCTTCAAATGCTTGCGCAAGAACAGAAAACCGCTGACGAACTGAAGTCGGTATACGGAGCCATCACAAGGGACTGTAGCACCATGTTATATAACCTGCCTTAAAACGTAAACTTTTACGTTTACTGTATGATTCTTGCGATTTTTTAATATATCCAATCCAATTTTTTGTTTGTGCTCCACGCAAACACTAGAAGATCGACTGTCTGGGTTAAAAGCAGGCAACAGAATCGGTCATTATTCCGGTTCGGTTCGGGTTTGGGTTGCTTTACATTTTGTTCCGGTTGGGGTTCAGTGATGCTTTTGAAATAATGGTTCGGTTACCGGTTCCCCTAAGCAATGAACCAGTTCAAACCAGGTTCTTGAAAAAAAAAAACGGCACGGCATGATTTTCATTAAAAAGAATTAGGTCGTCATAAGCCGTGCTGCGGAAACCAAGACAGCAATACAATGTTTAATATCGTTTCGAGATCTTTGAATTTTTAACGCAAACACCATGTTAGGAGAATTAAGTGGTTATACAGGCGCTTCAAAACCGTACCAAAGTACAGTACTCACATGTGAAGTCAATCAGCCAGCACACACAGAGAAACCGTAAAAGTAGCACGCACCATACTCGCAAACTACCCACAAAAAAAAAAATTAGTCCTTAGTTGTTTAAACAGAAGGAGTTTAGTCTGCCAGAGTATGGCGACATTAATATACACTGTAGATGAGACATTTAGCCAGCGCAGTAGGACTACTAGCCTGGGGTCTTTAACGGGCGTCACGCAGTACTGATGGACGACCGCATACCGGTGCGACGCTCAACCTTATCGAAACGGCAACCTACTCACACCGCACGCCCGAACGACTTGATCGAGCGAGTGAGTTGAAGAGTATAAGACAGGCCAGTCGAAAGACGATTTAAACAAAAAAGGACATAAAAAAGCAATGTCCGACTTACTGTTTCTAGAAAACGCACACACAAAACTTTTCTCGTTCAATCACCATCTAGGACTGTGGGCGACTGGCGTCCCGGCGACCGGCGCCACAGTGTCGCGCTCGTCATGGCTTTGCCATTTGGCGCCTCCAGATTTCGCCACTGGGGAACAAACCCGCCGACAAACGTCAACGTTTTTGTTCTCATTTTGATGTTCGCTTCCTCCTTCCTTGAGGATTAGCAGCAAATAAAAGGACACGCACACACATACACACACAGAGAATACCGCTTTAGCCTTTCGGCATAGTCAGATATACTCTGTTTCACCTTAGGATGTACCGCGATGGACGGCATACGAGCTACAAGAGCCAGTGCGGGCTGGCCCGTGCGATTGCAAGATTGCCAAAGCTACCTTCACGCGCACGTTGCACGTGCTTGCGCGCATTGGGCACCAGTCGGGACGTGAAATATACATATTGGTTTCATTATGATTGAGGGGTTTAATACGGTTGATCGAACGCCATTACATCAAAACACGTTTTAGAGAACGGGCACGTTTTCAAAGCTCGATATAGAGGAAGCGGAGCCTCAGTTTAGAGATATGCCGTTAATCGAAAAGGGACTCTGCCTAAAAAATGGCTCCCCTTCTTCGCGCATGTATCACTAGGGCTCGTGTTATTCCCGCCCCCTGTTTACGTCACTTCGTGGTGACAGTCTGCGGCGGCTCATTGTAAAAATGTGAACCGTGGTCGATTTCGCTAAAAGGAGGCTCATCGTTAATTTTTATAAACTGCGCTTCGTTATTAGGCGATTCGATAAACTGGGGTCGGTAAACGACGTTCGCTAGAGCGAGCTTCTCTAAACCGCATGCCTCCGGTTATTGAGCTGTCTCCATGACGTCGCTGCCGTTTGTTTAGTCAAAACTGAGCCGCTGACGCCACCATCGCGAATATTTAATTGACTTGGCGCCACCACCCGCAAGAGGGCGCAGCTCATATTTTATTACGCCGAACCGTTTGTAATGAACTTGCAACCGCCACATGAGATTACGGCTCTGTTTCGCTACGGGCTCAATATCGAATGTTTGATTTCGGTTAGAGTTTTGTTCCGGTTCAGTTAAAAATAACGGTTTTGCTCCGGTTTTCGGTTCGGGTTCGATTCGACACCCTGGTTAAAAGCTACATGCTAATCGCGCATGATTACAACAGCGGCTTTGTCGCGTCTCGCGGAGACAGGAGTGACACCTAGTCCGTCTACAAATATTTATTTTTGGTTGCTTTACCGAGCGCGCGCCATTTTCATCATCAAAGGAGCATAAGCCAGTAAGACAATCAAGCCATCAGTCACCTCCAGTGCAATGATGCTCTGTCAAGAGCCACTTAGCATGCGCTAGCGAATCGCACCATCATTCCGTAGGCCCTAAATGAAAATTGACGCAGCTCGCATAAGAACCGAGCCCATTCCATTCCCACTCCATTCCGGGCAAAAGCTACTAACTCTATTCCCACTCCCTTCCCTCCAGCGCTTCCGCCATTTCATTCCCATTTATTTCCGGGGTTCAGAAAGTGCGGAATCATTCCGGAATCATTCGAACTCCGGAGTGGCGACTCCGTAACACTGGTTTCAACTACCTTTATTTCCAGCAAAAAAAAAGAAAAAAAAAACACAACAAATGTGATGAACTTACATGGTTTTTGATGTCTGGGGAATAATCCCATTCTGTCGTCGACCCATTCAAAGTACGATTCCGTCGTATGGAATACCCCGGCGGAGAAGCGCAGTACGCAGTGCTGTACGTAGTGCAGCAGCGAAAAAGTATAGAGGCCGGCGATGGCGAACGGGTCACGTGATGTCAAGATGGCGGCGTCCATCCAAAGTTGCCTGAAAGCGTCTACACAGCATGCTATGGCCACGAAATAAGCTGCGCTTCATAGTAACGACACTTAGCCATCTTCTGGCTGAAACTCTTAGTTGCCAGTTATCTCAGCTTTATTTAAAAACACAGGAAGCGCTTTTTTCTCCTTAAATGTTTATACAGTTTGCGACAGAGCAAAGCAATATTACATGAGCTTTCTAACACCGAATTTATTGCTCAGAAAGTCGCACTTTTCAATCCTAACAATCGGGAGTTGCGTCCGCTCTGCACAAGCACCAAAATGGTGGCGCCCACAACAATATCCGGCAACAGAGTGCCGATACTCTAAGCGTAGCTCATTTAGTGGCTCTACAGCATGCTACTGGAGCCTTTGAAGCATGCTTTTAAGCGCGCGCCTCCGGTGATACCTTGACGGCGGGGGAGTGCGCTTAAAGACATGATTCAAAGGCTAGTAAAACAGCGCAGAACTACAAAGACTGGAAGGAAGAAACAATCAAGACCGGACAGGCGTTTTTGTTCCTTCCTTCTAGGCTTTGTCGTTCTGCGCTATTTACCTACATTACACGTAGCCTAAACCAACTAGCCCAGCTTTCAACTTCTGTGTGATTCAAAGGCTCCAGTAGTGCGGTACAGTTTGCTAAAAGTCCCTAATTATCCACGCCGTGAGTTTTTTTCAATTCCTTCACTGTAATAACGCAAGGTCAAACGACGTTATGCACAGTGCTTTATTGGTTCAGCCGGCAATAGCATAGGCATGGAAAAACAACGAGCGCTGTAACTTTGCATTTTTTGGCGTGACTCGATTGGCCTCACCGGCGTAGCTTCGGCTAGGCAATGGCTTAATGAAAAGCAAAAAAAGTTTTAATTTAATGCAGTAGTATGTATATAGGACCCCCCCCCCCCCCCCCCCCTTTAAAAAATACCGGGTTTCACATCGAAACTTATGTGTGCATGCCTGGGACAAAGAGGTACTATCGGGGAAAAATGAAATGCGAACAGAGGAGCGTGTGGCTTGCCGTACAGGCTGCGCCACCTGGAAGTGAGCCTAGGGGCGAGGGTGCGTGACCTACTCCGATGTGTTCACGCCCTTCGCTCGGCGCTCCCCAAGCTTCGGCAATGCACCTCTCAGTGCGCTGAAAGCTATCACCGCTATCTTTGCTGGCTCAGCGCGTGCGGTGCGAAGAAGCTCGGCCCACGCGCCGAGCAGACAAAGATAGCGGTGACAGCTTTCAGCGCACTGAGAGGCGCACTGCCGAAGCTTGGGGAGCGCCGAGCGAAGGGCGTGAATACTTTGGAGTAGGCCACGCACCCTCGCCCCTAGGCTCACTTCCAGGTGGCGCAGCCTGTACGGCAAGCCACGCGCTCCTCTGTTCGCATTTCATTTTTCCCCGATAGTACATATGTCGCCCTCTTCTTTTTATCGCACACATGCGCAGGTTGAAAGACGAGATGCTCACTGGATACGCCGAGTCTTCGCAGTGTTTAAATACTGCAAACCACTTAATTTGTGCGGGCTCAAACTTTCGCGAATGGAGTTAAAGTTTAAAGCTTTGAATTATTCGCGGGCTCTACTTTTTCGCGAATCGGGGTGGTATGCTATTTATTTCTACACTCTTAAAAAAAGGGTACTGTAGTACCCACCTTAAGGGGGTAACCGACTTGCACACAGGGCAACCCCTTTTGAAGGTAACGGTACCCTCTGCAACGAGGGTGCAAACTTACCCCCTGGGTTAGGGTGCAACATTGCCTCCTTTTGGAGGTAACCTTAGTTCCTTTTGGTGTTAAAAGTGCATCTTTTCAGGGTCCGCCTTTACCTCCCTTAGGGGGGAATTTCAACCCCTTTGAGAGGCAAGACGACATAATTGAGGGCGCTGCTTTTACCTCCTTTTGGAGGGAACTATGATCCACTTTGGGGTTAAATGTACACGATGAGGAAAACAGCTCAGAATACGCGGACTACGAAGACAAACACGACAGGGCAGTGCTGTCCTGTCGTGTTTGTTCATTGTAGTCCACGCTTTCCGAGCTGTTTTCCCCATCATGTATAACAGCAACCAACTGGCCCAGTTCACCACTTTATTACAGGTTAAATGTAAACTTGAAGGAATCACTTTTACCCCCTAAAAAAAGGTACTATGGACTTTTGTGGGTTTGATAGTACATGCTTCAATGGTGGGCCTTATAATAGATGAAGACGACGTAGTTCTGAAAGTAAATGACAATGTTTTATTGTGGCTGTCACAAACAAAATGGCATAAAAATCAATGGCATGACTAGACATCTTATAAAAGTTCTAAGATGAAACCACTAAGCGTAATAAAGGCATCTGGAACAACACTTTCGGGGCTCTAGTTCGCGACAGTCAATGAAATTATCACAAAAAGTCCATAAACAATCAGTGTCTACCCGGAAAATAACAGTGAATGCTTGGAACACTGCTTGGAATAGCGAAGCTTCACCGGGGTGAACTCAAATGACTGAGTCTTGTACACACCAGAATCAAAATGAACGCACAGTGATATAAAATAGATTTTGTATCACACATATTGCAAACAGGAATACAAACCAAGACACAACTAGCAATGACTAGTGCGTTGCAACTCAAGGACAGCAGTACACTATGCCCGTCCTATCCACAGTAGTGGAATGAACGCTGGAGTAGAGGAAAGCAGACTCTGGGATTTGCTCTTCTAATGTGGAAAGAAGAAAGGGCTCGTATCTCCTGCTGCTAATGAGCTGCAACAAACTACCGCGGAGGCCAAAGGGATCTAACCCACTTCAAATGAATCGCGAAAATCGGTTTTGACCATCTTGTTTTTAAACCTTGCAAGCACAAATCACTGTGGACATGAAACCACGACCCTCGAATGCTTTCAGGCACGAAGTATGAAGTAGACTGAAATCAAGTAGGTATGTCAATGCTGCAAAGAGCAAAAATCTGTGATTTCGGAAATTAAAACATTGTGACTATAAAGCAATATCATTGACCTTCTGTAACTCTCAGAATCAACCATCCTGCCTTATGTCAGACAAAAAAAAGCATTAAACAACCGACATAAAATAAATTCCTAAACCTGCATAACAAGGCATTAAAAAATACTTCTTGGCATTTCTTTTACGTTTGAAAACAATGTGTTGCACGTGACTCCACATTTGAGTGTTTCAGATCAATTAAGTACTCTAGTGCAATGAATCTGCGCCTGAACTGGTGATGTTCTCATAGCTAAAAATGAAGTAGAGGCAGAATGCAACCAGGACTGCCTCAGCAGGCGACGCGGCTTCGAGGTCTCCCTCCACTGCCACATAGCTGGGCGCTTCAGGATTAATTATTCTTGAGCTGACAGCCACCGGGTAGATTGCACTGCCTGCCTGGAACCAAACAAAAATGTGGAAATCACGTGATATGACGTTGAAACATATCATCCCCAATTTAAAGGAACTGTGAAGAAATATTAGATTTTTCTAAGACACATTTGGAGCATTTGATGGGCCACTGATTCCAGCATTATAAAGCATCAACCATACTTACCAGACGTAACCAGTTTAACTGTTGACTAACCACCACTGACTAAAATTATCACATGGCGGGTGGTAATCGTAGATTAGTAAGCACTTTGTATTCACCGGTCGTGTTTAAATTTGTCACCCCGATTTAATTAGGTGACTAACAAATATTAGTCAAAGGTGTACAACTACTGTAGCAGGTTAGTATATACAAGTGCTGATTGTTGGGCGAGTTGGTATTGTACGTGAAAAAACATGATTGCGCTTTAAGACAAGGAAAGAGGAAGAACATACACCAAAGAGCGCTGCACCGCATTAGCTACTCAGCACCACAGCAGACCCCCATGACCGCCAACCCTAACTGCCGAACTTCGGCAAAAATGCAAATATTTTTGCCGAAGTGCTTTGCCAGATTAAAATTGAATGTATGTTTTATTTAGACATGAGAAGAACAGCACACAAGGACGAAAACACACAAAAAAACACACCGAAAAAGACACACTCAAGTGCCTTGTGTGTCTTACTCTAATTTATTTATTCGAAGTATACCCTCAATTTTCTCTGGAAAATGAACGAACACCACACACAAAAAACAATCAAGAACCTAATTTCAAGTGCCCAAATGCGAACAAGAACATCAAAATAATATATCTGACTACGCTTGCCAGCAGTTGCGTCCAAGGTAGCAGGCATCCAGTACCCTCGACGAAATCACCCTACAACGTTGACGCAGTAGGAAAGAAATATATTCAATCAACTTCAAATAATGCAAACTTGAACCATCTGACTCGCCTACTGAATGATCAGCTTTTAAAAATGCCTGATCACACGCAAAAAAAAAAAAGCCAAGACAACAATATACTTGCTATAGTCCGTTGCAACCTAAGAACGAAGGGCGAGGGTAAGACGGGCCGGAGAGGAGGAAGCAGACGGAACGCTAAAGAGAGAAGGAGGTTTCCCCCTTTCTTCTCCAGCGTTCCGTTCGCTTCCTCCTCCCCGGCCCGTCTTACCCTCGCCCTTCGTTCTTAGGTTGCAACGGACTATAGTCTTTCTGCCGGCAATAACTTAATGACCTTATTAAGTAATACACTACTATTAATGTTTGCGAAGCGCACGAATAATTTCTAACTGCCGAATGTCGAACTTCGGCAAATATGTAAATTTTTTTGCCGAAGTAATTTGCCAGATTATAATTTAAAATTGAATGTATGTTTTATTTAGACATGAGAAGAACAGCACACAAGGACGAAAACACAAAAAAAGAACACCCAAAAAGACACACTCAAGCGCCTTGTGGGTCTTACTCTAATTCATTTACTCGAAGTATACCCTCAATTTTCTCTCGGAAATGAACAAACAGCACACACACAAAATCAACATAAACATCAAGAGCCCCATTTCAAGTGCACAAATGGGAACAAGGAAATCAAAATAAAATATCGGACTACGCTTACCTGCAGTAAACAGTGCTAAGAACTGTCACGAGATGAGTCCAAGGTAGCAGGCATCCAGTACCCTCGACGAAATCACCCTACAACGTTGCCGCAGGACGAAAGAAATATATTCAATCAACTTCAAATAATGCAAACTTGGGTTATATCTAACTCGCGCTACTGAATGATCAGAGTTTTAGAAATGATTGAACACACGCAAAGAAAATGCCAAGACAATATAATTGCTAGTCCCGCTGCCGGTAACAACTTCATGACCTTATTCCGTAATATACTACTATTAATGTTTGTCAAGCGCACGAATAATTAGCTCAGACATTTATATTCGGTATTTTAAGGTAACGTGACATTTTACCAAACTATTTACTAAACCTCGTTAAATTAAAAAAAAAAAAAACGTTGATATTAAAAATCAGTGTTTAACACTGACATTAACAAATATCAACGACGTTGAGAATTAATCGCGCCGGTTGGCCGGTGCCACCAATGAATGCCTGATCGACTACTGCTCTGCGGAAAAAAATAAAACAACAACCACCTTATGAGATTTCCAAATATTTGATCAGATCCTCAATTTAACGTCCGACACAACACACCAACGGCCCTAAACAGAGAAAACCTCCTACCCCCTGACGCCTTACACGTAGGCGACCCCCGATTCAAAAGGCGTCTTGTCGCCCGGCTCCAGGCTCGCCGGGCCGCCGCTCTCCCCATTCCTCCACCCGCACACATATACACCGGAAAAAGCTGCTGGCTACGCCACTGGTTAGCGTATGTCAACCTTCTAAATGTGCGCTACTGCAAGCGACAGTCATTCCTGTTCTTGCTCTTTATGAACTTCGATGGTCTAAACCGTGTTTGCGTTCGCGCCACACACAAATTTTATCGAACGCTCGACGCCTTCAAAAGTGCCAACATGTCCGCCAACCCTTTGTCTCAGGAAGACGGGGGGTCGCCTTCCCGGGGCGGTCATAACCAACGCCAACTGCCACCCGCGCAGAACATTTCCTTACCTGCATACGGTGCACACGACTTGGATCTTCGACTGAAGTCTAAGCAGCGCTCTCGGTGACTTCGCAAGAAGAGACTGAGCCGAACAGAACAATAAAGAACGTTCCTGCGCTGGGACGCCTCTGTCGAACGTTCGAGAAGTACGACCGTTATGACCGGGAGTGTCGGCAAGGAAGGCGCCGACGCTCCCGGTCGGCCGGGCAGGCGCTCTCCCACGCATGCGCGAAGAATGACGTGTCATACGAGGAGATCAATTAGCGAACTCGTTAGCGCCTTTCCACAGCCAATCGCAGCGGCCAGGCTGTGACAGCGCCCAAACAGGTGCACCCTCTGGGAGGTAATACTTACCTCGTTGGTGCCCCTTCGCGGCGAACTTCACCTAGTAGCACCGCATTCTTAGTTTCTGCTACGCCTGAAGAGGTAACAAGCGGAGCGCTTTCCCCCCTGGCCGGGAGGAGGGTGGTAAAGGCGGTCTGTTACCTCCTTTTGGTCCCCTTTTTTCTAAAGGCCCGTTCACACAGTTGCGTTCGGAGCGACCACTACGCTTACGAACGAATGTAACCGGTTGGAACGACGAGTTACGATAGCAACGAAGCGCCAAACGGTCGTTCCGTTCGTGTTCGTTCGCAACGCAAGGAGTTGAGCCGGGCTGAACTTTTTCGTTACGTTCGGGAACGACCGCAACGACAGACCAATCACAGGCCGAGGAGAGCTCGGTCGCGCGCGTTGCATGCCGGTCGTGCCGGGCTCCTTTTATATGCAAACATGGCGTCGGTGCTGATTGTCGACGTGGGTGGCGTGGTGGAAGCTCATCGTTCCGCGTAAAAGCGCTATCCTTGACTGTGCATTTTTGTCGTGTGTCGTTATGATAACCCAGCACGTACTGGGAAGATTCACCTACTCGTGCGGCGATCTCGTGGCGGCACACTCAGGACAGCAGAAACGCCCGTGCCGTCGTGTTTGTTTACTTCGACTACAGTGGTGCTTTCTTAGCATTTGTGTCCTCGAACATCGCCCGGATTTCTTTTTCGGCGCATTCCATGCGTGTGCTCAAGTTCAAGGTATTACTGGTGCGTACCGTATAAAGGATGCGAATTTTCACGCGTTTTCATCACCGGAGAAAAGTGATTAGTGTTAGCAAACCTGAGCGCTCGCAATGTCTCGCTCGCAACGTCTATCTGATCACGAAATAATATTTCTACGTTGCTATATCGCTGCTAAGATTACATCGTCTTTTATAATCGTAGAAAAGGCGTGTGGCGAGATTTGTACTGTTGGCAAAGTCGTGATCGTGCAAGACGGCGTACCGCATCTTTTTTTTTTTTTTTGATGCACTGCCCTGCAAGTGTATCCTGAAAAATAAAAAATAAAGTTTGGGGTCATAGAAGGCAGTCTATCTATTTTCTGTTTCGCAAATGAGTGGCAGCGCGTCCCCAACAGCCGATGGCGGCGGAGAGGCGGTCGCCGTGCTGCCGGCGCACTGCGCTTGTTGCAGTGGTTGCAGGAGTGTACGCGCGGCGCAGAGCGGTCGTTCCGGTCACAACGGACGCATTCGTTGATAACGGGTTCGTTTCAAATGTCTGAACCAGCCTTTACACAGCTATTGTAGGCGCACAGTAGATCTTCGTGACTGTACGCCGTAGCCGAAACCACAGTGGCCGAAACCTCCGGCTGCTCCGGTGAGGACGGTGGACCTCGCGTCGGGCAGGAAAGCGTCCGCCATGTTTGTGAGCGTAGCTAAATTGCTTACTATTGGCTAGGAGCAAGAGCTGAAGCTCGTTTCTCTTTGGCTGTTGATTCGTTTGGTTGCATGCGGTTCCATGTGTGTGTACACGTCGCGTACAGTTGTCGTTTAAGTCGCAGCGGTTGCATTCGTTCGTAAGCATAGTGGTCGCTCTGAACGCAAATGTGTGAACGGGCCTTAAGAGTGTACCATGGAGAAGCATATGCGCGGGACCTATTTTTCGCGAATCGTGGCTGATTCGCGCAATACGCAGAAATTAATTTCTCACGGAAATTAAGTCTCTTGCAGTATACAAAAAGGGACATTTCTTGCATACAGGCTTAGACAGTCTGAAGTTGGTTTGTATCAAAATGGCATCTGAAGTTTTCGTTGTAGATGGGCAATTTGACTAGTGCGTACGAATGCCGAGCCGGGGTCTCTCACGTGCATCGCGCAACAATAATTCTGCAACCGCGGAGCGGTCACACAAGGCTAATTTAAACGGGCAGAGGCGAAAATTAGACCGAGGATAATCACTATTGCCATACAGTCGTATCTAGACTGATTTTTATAAATAATAGCAAATCTAACAATAAAAATTAAAAAGAGTCAGCACAATATTAACCGCGTTCCCTGTGCTCTAGTGGGCGTGCCGGGAATAGACTTTTTGCCAAATTATACAAGCCTCAAGGAGAATGCTGGGAATCATATGTACACGGGCTGCACGCGTTCGTCTTATCTGTATAACAGATTGCAAGTAAATAGTAAAAATAAGGCGTTGATAACCGGGCGTGAAAAGTGTCATTTGTTTTGGAAGTTCGCTTGAGAACAGTTAACTGTTGCGAAAGGCAGCACGCGCAGCGCATATAACTACCCTCGCGTACGCTCCTCAGTGCTTGCGTAATTTAGCAAATAGTCTATTAGCGTTGTTCCTTCCCTCACTCGCTTTTTACGATAGACCAGTCGGCTGGGCCTACCAACCAAAAATTGCAGGCGCGAAGATCTGCGAAACTATGCCAATTATCTCGGAACAGATTGGCTTAACTAATCACGCTCGGTAGATGAAATAAAACGCGAAAACGAGGTCGACGCATTCATTAGAGCAGGAAACAGCGACCACCAGTGAGAGAGCACAAAAATGCTGTAAGAAGGATAAGCGAAATCGGCCCACATATTCGAAGACTAATTGCACGGGCGAGCGGCGAGGAAAAATCAATGTTGTTCTCCGAAGCGTTGGGGGAAGTTTCGCGGACCACTATAGCACTTTCGCAACGCATTCCCCACATGATGACGCAAATACAGCGAATTCAGGCGCCCCGCAAACTATCACATTCGACGCGCTAAAGAAGGATACAATGCTCCAGCTTAATTATTAAAATAAGACGACCGACCAATGCCTAAATCAGGGCCCCAACGCTTCGAAGCCTGTTCGGCTTCTTCTTCAGGGGCAACTATGGAGGAAAGGACCCCTGAAGAAGAAGCCGAACAGGCTTCGAAAAGTTGGGCCCCTGATTTAGGGGTTGGTTGATCGTCTTATTTTAATAATTATTTCCCCCAACCAAGCAGACTTCTGTCTAATGTTTACTTCCAAATGCTCCAGCTTCCCTAGTCAGCTTTAGGTGTAAAGAAGAGTAAGAGCTAGAGGTTGGTCTTTGAAGGTCCCGATTCAGAGCAGAAGCTCATTAGATGTGATGCAGCTCCGAGGGCTATGCTCTATGTTCCAACAAGTTGTATGCAGCGATAGTAAAGACACGGGCGTGAAGGCGTAGCTCTGCAGAATGCTCTGTATGCACGAGCACTCGCACATGGAAGGCACTCTCGGAACGCACAACTTGCGTCCTGAGCTTACCGTCTGGTGCATCAGCATATTACAAAGTTTTAGGGAACCGTCTTTGCACATCCGATACGGTACGATGGGCCCCTCCGGTACAAACTGCGCATATGCGAGTCTTCTGTAATAGCGCATGCGCAGTTCGTACAAGAGGGACCATGGTACCGCATGGGATGTGTAATAACGGTTTCCTAAAACTCTCTATTAGATTACATAGGCTTCAACGGTAGTAATAGTAGCGGTAGTAGCTTATTGTTTAACAAACAAAGGATACAGGAGCATGTCATAGGACTTTGAAATATTTTACGGCGTACGATAGTCAGAAGAAAACACAATTTCGGAAGGATGAACATGTAACTATTATTTTCTGGTTATACTTTTAGAGTATATCGAGACAGCAGTGAAAGTAAATAGGCATCGTACATACGTTCGAGTCGGCGTTTGTTTCTATTCACAAAATCTTTTTCAAATTCTTTTTCAATGTGTTTACATTTTTCGAATCTACAGAATATACTAAGTAATGCAAAATTAATTATTGGGGCACCGAAAAACGCAGCCAAACATGTTATGTGACTGGGAAAGTTATAAGCAAAAGAACAAGAATGAATGCACTAGTCATTTCCTATACTGCACAACAATATACGTTTTTCAACTCCATCCATCAACATCCGCGGCCGTTATGTATGCCCTTCTGTAGGTATATATGCACACGCCCAAGCTGCATGTTGCTTAGCCTATCTCACAAGCGACGCCTTTGACGGACACAACAGTGTCAATTCAGTGATGCGCCTTCCCAAATCCTTCCGGCAATTAAAATAAAGATAAAAAGATTTAGCACTCCCGTGTGCATCCCAGTACAGTCACAGAGATAGCTGTAACACCTCATCGGATCCTAACTTATTCTCGTGTATCTTGCACTTACGTATTGTGCACCTTACGTCCAGTGCCTACTCGGCGAGTGTTACATTCTTTAATTTTATACAGAAAAAAGCCCTCCAACCATCGCGGCGTGAGACTCGGGTGGCCTGATGCGAGGTCACTGCAACCACGGCCACCTAACGAGAGCTGTGCTAGACTCATGTGTATCTGTTCACAGCACATTCTCTCATTGGACGTCGCATTGAAGCAGCTGGTGTGGCTCTGTGGTAGCGCCCCCGTTTCATAAACAGCGGACCCGGCATCAGATCCCGAAAAAACCGCGCCGGTTTTATTGAATTTGTTTTTTGAGCATTTGGCAATATCAACGACGTAGACGTCCTACCCTACATCATTGTTTTGCGTGGGGGTAAGAGCCCGTAACATCTATAGAAGTAGAAAAAGCGGAGTATCGCCATACTGGAAACTACTCCCACAGTCATCAACCATCATTTACCAGCGACCGGGATTCGAACGAAACTATCTAGTCACATTCAAAACTCAGACGCTTCAGTGAAATATTGCCAACGCAACGAGAAGAAACAATCAGTCGAGTGACTGCAATCTTGATTGCGAGCTCGAACAAATTCCACCACACCAAACCGTAGTGGTTGACTGCAAGAAACTTCCAGTTCGCAGATTCTCAGAGCAAAGAAAAATTATACGATGAAAGAGCACGCTAGTTTGCACGAAATTTCAAGTTTCTTTTGTTACGGCTCTTGTTTCTTATGTTTCTTTGGGGTTTAGTTACAACAGAATCCAACTTAAGCTGCGACTTTGTATAAAAACTATTTTAACACCGTAGTGATAAAAAGTAAATCAAAATTGTTGGCGGGCAACACAGCGTGAAAACAATTGTTTGTTTGAATTTTGTTTTGTAAAAATTCGACTCTTTTCTTCTTGACGTTCGCACTCCTGGTCATTTAAGACGAGCTCTGTGAAACTCCTAAAAAACTGGGGTACACAAAAATTTGAATTTGTTTTGCCGAGTTACAAGTCTGGTTTAACCTTCATAATGAAAACTAAATATAATATTTTAACTTGTTCCAAAGTTACGCGACTTTAAATTTGCAAAACAAAAACATTCTAGGACTCCGATGGCTGATATGCGTTTAATTAAAATCTATAGGATACATATTTTATCGTGACATGTAGTTTTATAAATAATTCATAAAACTCTCAAACTTTTCCACTTAATGGTGATTAAATTTTGTTTTAAACTAATAAAATCTTAGTTGATATATAAAACTCTTGCACACCAAACCACTCCTACAAATGTCTAAATCCTCAAGTGATTATGTCGGTTTGAGATCGCATATAATTTGACAAATTCTTAACGTGTGCTCAGCTCTCACGTATATGTGGTTTCAATAGGCACGTTTTCTGAAGACTTAAATATATAGGAAAAATGCGAGCGTTTAAGCACGGTATGGCGACTTTGCACAACATAGCAGATATTTAAGTATGCATTACTGTCAAGTATGTTGACACATTACTTCAGGAGCAAAACTAATCATACACACGCTGCTCACAACCCTGCTAAAAACGTACCATCAAATTTGAAAACCGTAACTATGAAGACCATAAACAAATACAATTTTCAAAGTGGAAAGTTGCAAGTTTTCGAAAAAGAAGAAGAAAATAGATGGTGCTATGCAGAATTTCGAAGCCTTCAAATGACGCCGGCTACTTCAAAGATTTCGAAAGTTCCCGATAGTTTTGTAAAGCTTTAAAAAAACGGCAAGTTTTGCACAAACATTTCAATTTGTTTAGCGAAATCACAAAACTGGTTCAACCAAGGGTAATGCCCAGAGGACCCCAAGGATGTGCAATCAGAACATTGTGTTACTTATTATACAAGACCGTATCGTGCATAGCCATACACTGCGCCCCCCCCCCTGTTTTTGTTTCTGCCTTTTGAAGGGGGGGCGGGGGGCTTATAAAAAAACTGCTGACCGTAGAAAAACTTTTAGGTCGATTTTCCTTTGAGTTTGTTTTTATAATATACTTATTTACCTTATAAAATTAAAACTATTGACCACCTCAAGTGTGTTCTTAATGTCGGCCAGCAAAAATCTCACCAACCTCTTCTACCATTATTTGAAATTTCCATATTTGACCATTTTCCTCGATTAAGCCTGTGGACTTGTGAATAAACAATCGTTGCAGCAGAAGTTCCACTTTCTTGTTTACACAATTAGTTTCAGTGCCACAACATGTTTTAGGTGCAATTGTGCGTTGTTTTTTCGATATATATGAAGTGCCGTAAACAGATAAAAACAGCTATTTAAATAGGTTCTTGTTTGAAATTGACCTACTCGTTTTACCTTAATCCATGAACTATTATACGAGTCATTTCAAGTTGTTTTCAGCGCTATTCAAAAGCGGGCACGAGAACGTAACTCTACGAAACACACCGTTTGTCAATCTCGTGTTCTCGGAAGCTCGTTCGGCTAAGGGCAAATTCACAGAGCCGCGTTATGTCGCAAGTTATGTCGCCCAAGTTATGTCACGTAAACTCTACATAACTTGCACATCGATTTTTAAGAAAGCTTATTCTGAATTCAGCCTACGATATGCGATTTGTAAATTCTTTTTTTTTTTCTTTTTGTAAGGTGAAAGTTTTATATGTGTTGTTATGTGAAAAGGCAGCGTCGGCGTTGTGCCCGAAAGATGGCCATAAAAATACGTCGTCAAGTACGCGCCGCTCAAGGTTAAAGCGGGCGCGCCTCAGAAATAAAACACAAAGAAAAGCACAGCAACGCAGATGCTTCGTCACGGAAGCCGTGAAGCCAAGGGGCGCTAAGGTAAAAGCGGATGATCCTCAGAAATAAAACACAAAGAAGAGTGCAGCAGCGCAGATGCTTCGTCAGAGGAAGCCATGAAGCCGGCGGGAGCACCGCGCATGCGCAGTGGGAGAGCGTGATGTCACCGCCGGAGCGCCTTCTGCAAAAGGAGGACGTGGCGCGCTGCTTGTAGAAATGCGCTGCGTGTAGGAATGCGAAAGCATTCTTACACGTAAACAATCTTTAGTGTCTTCGGCGTGTTTCGTTTTTTTTTTTTTTTTTTAACACGATAGCGTAAAGGAGCTTGTGTCGCAGAAAAGTTGTCGTCGGCGTCGGTGCCGGTGTCAGTGGGACGGCAAACTCCTCATCGGTCGATAGGGTCTTGACGTCACAGCCACATGACCTCACGCGGGAATTTCAAACAACCCACAACGCTCACGTGAAACGTAAAGTCACGCGTGGAATGAAAGTGATTAAACCGTGACATGTCACGCGAATTAAATGTCGCCGCCCGCCTCAAATTATTTCACTTTACAAAATAATTACTTTGCCTTAAACAAAACAAAAAAATCGTAGAACTTTAGGCGACATTCGAACCCACGACCCTTCGATTCCGAGCCAGACACGCTGCCGACTAGGCTTCTTTTTTTTACAGCGGATCTGTTATGGGCTCGTTTCCCCAGAATCGTCTCCGTCAGAAAATAAATGACGACACAACACTCCGGACAGTTACCGCCATCTATAAACGATGGCGGTAACCTTTCCAGCCTTTCCACTCTGGCTTGCCGACTTGCGGCCGGCCATTACTTCATTCACACCATAGTACAGCTTCGCTGGTCTTCCTTCTTCACCAGAGTGGAAAGGCTGAAAGTTTTTTTTACAGCGGAGCTGCTAAAGGCTAGGTCCCCCAGGATCGTGTCTGGTACCAAAAAAATGTCGACACAAAACTCTGGACAGCTACCGCCATTTATGAGCGACGGCGGCAACCAGACAACCGGCTTGCCGGCCTCACTCATAGATGGCGGCAACCTTTCCAGCCTTTCCACTCTGGTGTTCACCAGAGTGAAAGGCTGAATTTCTCTAGGCGTCGTCCTAGATGTCGTCCTCGAGGTCGTCGTAGAAGTCGTCATTGAGGTCGTCCTAGACGTCATGCTTGAGGTCGCCCTTGAGGTTGTCCAAGAGGTACTCCTCGAGGTCGTCCGAGAAGTCATCCTTGAGGTCGCCTAGAGGTCATCCTTGAGGTCGTCCTAAGCGTCGTCCTTGAAGTCGTCCTAGACGTCATCCCTA
The DNA here is from genome assembly GCA_013358835.2 of Ixodes persulcatus. NCBI lineage: Eukaryota > Metazoa > Arthropoda > Arachnida > Ixodida > Ixodidae > Ixodes > Ixodes persulcatus. Next base: position 48,230 of record JABSTQ010011335.1, on the reverse strand, counting down.
AGGTCGTCCTAGGCGTCGTCCTTGAGGTCGTGCTGAACGTCGTCCTAGACGCCGTCCTTTAGGCGTCGTCCTTGAGGTCGCCGAAGAAGTCGTCCTTGAGGTCGTCCCACCATAGTACAGCTTCGCTGGTCTTCCTTCTTCACCAGAATAACAAAAAAACTTAATTTTTTTTTATTTATTGCATGATCTTTTTACAACCCCTGTGGCCACATTGCCTTGTCAGCAAGTCAATGGTACATCAAACCATGCACACGCTCACAGAGGTACTCAAAGAAACCAAATACTGTCAGGTCGCAGCCAGTGTACAATCAAAATGTCCTCTGCATGTTCCAAACAATTTAACACCGGTTCTTTTTTTTCTTTTTTTTTCTTATATAACCAAGTCTTTTATAAACCAAGCGCTTAGTGATTTTCGCGTTCACCTCCTCGCAGCCCTCATCAAAGCCCTCTGCCTTTGGCTTTACGAGTGTTAAGGCCCGTTCGCACTCTTGCGACCTCTTAAAATTTGGCTCCTTAAAACGTCTTACAACCAGAGAAAACCAGAGGACACACTGGCGCCATCTGTTGGGTAGCAGTGTAAACTTGGCGGTCCGGCATATTTTCTATTTGTCTCGCGCATTATCCTTTCTTTCTTGGCTCGAAAAACTTTTGTCCACGTTATAAACGAACCTTTCTCATAGGTATCACGCACATTTGACCTCGGAAATCCCGCGAAACCTTCGCTCTTGAGAAATGCAGTTCCAGGTCACCGCATAGATGGCGCCAGCGTGTAAGTGTGTTCTCTCGTCCTAAGAAATTTTAAGAAGTTTAAAAATATCTCGTCTCTCTCGGTCATACTCGGTTGCAAGAGTGTGAACGGGCCTTTAAACTCTATTGCACCATCTCAATAAACAACGTCCACGCCGTTTTCAGTTTTGGAACCGCCCCCCCATAGAGCGTTCTACACACCCAAAAAGCAAGCAGCACCATTGCAATCAACATCTCCAAAACCGCTGAACTATGTTGTCCGGTCGTGGGAAACTTAATGAAGTCCCATGTGGGGTCATACCTCTCCTCAAGCACATACCGGAAATCAGCCCAGGAGAGATACGCGTTTTTGCAGTCCAAAAAAAAAAAAAAAAAACGTGCATAACGGTTTCTTGTCCCCGCAGAACCCAAAACGGTCCTCCCACGTCACGTAGAAACCCTTGGCGTGCAACCATGTTTTAACCGGTAGTTTTTATATAAGAAACCGCAAGAAAAACTTTTGTCGAAGGCGATACAGGATAGTTTCGTAAGCGTTTGAAGACGTTCTTTTCGTAGGCTTTCTCCGGCCCGCTCCTATACAATGGTTCCGGAATCGTAAGCAGGACTGTATCCCAAAACAGTTTCTTTTTCTTCACTGTCAGCAAGTACTCCCATGAAAAACGTGCTGCAAAGAAAACGACAGCCTCTTGGATTTGCTTGTAAAACGTCAAAGTTTATGACCTTGCAGGGACATACGTGCTGTTCACCAGTCACTGGCTTATGTAGGCTCCTCCCATTTGCTGCATTGCCCAGACACAAACGTCTTCTTTAGTGTCTCGAAAAAAGCAGAAACGCTGCACTTTCACCTTAATCACTACGTTCACTAGACCGAATCCCCCTGGGGTAAAATTAAGGAAGAGATTGGAGCGACGCATTTTCACCATTGGAAACGACCATAATAAAGTTGCGAACAGTCGGGAATCCTTATTCATGGTTCCTTTATCCACAGGGATGGCCTGAGCAAGGTAGAGAAAGCTTGGGTAGGGTACCGTATTACAAACGAAAGTGCAGTGAATAAAGTTAATGTTTCGTTTGCGCCAAGGCAGCATCGACTGTATTTGCTTCTGCCATACCTCTGGTGCTCTTACAGCTGGGTAGATAGGTACTCCAAGGTACCTACCTATCCAACGTTTCCCTCCACTTCATACCCAAGACTTCCACCGGCTTGCAGGCCCAGTTGCCAAACCAAGTTCCGGCTTTTAATTTTTTTCTAATTCAGTTTTGCCTTTGAGATGGCGCAGAAGCACTCGAGTCGTTCCAAAGCTGCAAGAATCTGTGCTTCCTCAGACATGATTATGGTCACGTCAATCGTGTAAGCAAGCAGCATCAGATTCCTGTCAGGGAGCTGAAGACCCCGGATATTCAAGCCAGCTAGGATGGTCCTACACAGTGGTTCAAGATAGGCAGCGAAAAGCAGAGGGGAGAGCGGACAGTCCTGCCTAACTGAGCAGTTAACATTGATATTTTACGTTAATCAATAGGCACGCTGTAATTTCACGGTAGCAGATGCCCACCCATTTCGTCAAATACGTTCCAAGGCCCATTGATTTCAGTACGGCGTTTAAGTAGCCGTGGTATAAGCGATCAAAAACATGACTCAGGTCCACCTGCAATGCTGCTTAAGGTGTGTCAAACACACGGGCTGCCTCGCTGACGATTCGCATCGCGTGCACGTTCTTAGCTAAGCATTTCCTTTTCAGCGCGTAAGCTTGGTGGCATCCGATTATATCAGCAAGTCCTCTGTCTATCCGCATGGCAAGGATCCGAGTCAGTATTTTATAATCAGTACACAGAAGACTAATTGGTCTGTTGATCTTTACAGTCACTACTTCATCTGCGGAGCCTTGCTTAGGAACTAAAACTGTAAAGCCTGTCGCATTGAGGGCGGCACGCTACCGACAAGGCCACGCAGACACGCTTGCATCGCTTGAAAACGAGCGGGAGTCTATGTTTTGCTTTCGCGTTCTACTCTGAAAGGCGAAGCTTAATATATTTTCGAGTACAATCACTATGCTACGCCGCTACGATTTGACGGAGCCGATCATGCATCGTTACGGCGCTCTTTGTCGTTGTTTGCCATCACACCGTATAAACACATCGATAACCACCCTGTATAACCACATGTATAACCACATGGCTACACCAGTCAGGCAGAGAAAAAAAGAGAAGGATCGCATTCATAGGGCGTGATTGAGTTAGTCGGTGATTACAAACGCACAAAGACTGTGGGCGCCGTGCCGACGCACGTTTGGCACTACTTGACCGGTTACATCGGATCCATGTGTCGGTCGAACTTAAAAGTCAAACGTAATATACCGCAACATTAGGAACGATCTAAGGGTTTCGCGTCTTGCCCAATGATAAACTTTGGCCTCGCCAATGGTACATTTTGTGGAGGGTAGGCAGGTAGACGCGTATTATTTTTTGTAGAGCGTCCGCGCTTCCAAGAGGAGGGTGCATACGCGTTGCCAAGCAGTGTAGCTTGCATAGCTCGAAACACCCCGGCAGCAACGAAGTCGCAAATATTTGAGCGGATACAATAACGTGCGTTAAAAAAACCCTTTTTTTACGAAGGTTTACGGCGATTTAGACACGCGCTGACGACGAGAGTTGTTATCTTCCGGACACAACATCAAACAAGCTTTGAAGCGTATACTTCCTGCCGTGAGCGAAAAGGTTTATCCAAGGAAGTCGACAGTTCAAGCTAACGTAAAAGTGCCGTTACGCTCAGCGTCTCACTGGCGTGAGGTTCCCGCGCGCACTTCGGGTAAGTGCAATGAACTGGAAAGGTGCTTCCTGAACGTCGCGTGTTTGCATTCTTGAGACACTTTCTAGAATATTCACTCAATGTTTTGTGTATCGTTACGTGACTTCTGAGAAAAGTTGCTTCTCCGTTTTCTTGTTGTTATTTTGCTTAATTCCTGGCTGCATGCTCTAGCGACTCCTACGTCCCACTCGAACATTTCTGCTCTTGAAGCTTCCTGCCTTCTCTCATCCTGCAAATTAAAAACAACAGTTTTTCTTTTTTTAACGTAGGAAAGAAGTGTATGTTATAGGAAATACAATTATTCGCACATCTTACGCCGCAAAGTGTTTTCGTGAGCTCTTACTCGGCCAATTAAAGTTACTGGCAGATTCATAATATTCTACAACTGAGGAACTTATAGCACTGATTTAGGCGCGTGATCAATTTGTGTCCTTTCTTCAACTGCCTGCCTATTATTATGCGATATCTGAAGTGACGAATTCATGCGTGAAACACCCCTTCATTTTAAGACCCTTGCTTTTTTTATATATAAAAATGATAGTGTCAATAATAATATTATTAGTAACAGTAAAAATAATAATAATAATAATAATAATAATAATAATAATAATAATAATAATAATAATAATAATAATAATAATAATAATAATAATAATTTATTTATTTTTCATAACATTACATTCGTGATGGAAGGAGACCGAGAAAAAAAGCTGCATGAACGCAGCTTTTCTCCATCTTCAGTTCTGCAAGGATAATATCCTGAACAGCTAACTCCACGTTTATTTTTGTTGTTTGTTTTTCGACCATTTTGGAAGCATACAATCAGTTTGGCAAGGGTAACGAGTTGAGCTCTTATAAAAACTCAAACCAGAGCTTTCGAAAATAAACTATAATTAATTGGAAAAGCGTTAGACGTAATAATTTAAAGCACGACATAAAATGATATTGATAACGAACCTTTTTATTCCATTTGATTATGCAGTTTCTTTTTTTATGCTTAACGATTAAAAAAAAAAACGAGAAAGCTACACTAATGCAGATTGTGCATGTGAGTTATACGGTAAGGGGGGCATATGATAGGGGGCTAATCGCAACGATCAGTCGGCTAATTAACAAACAAGTCAATTAACGTTTTAAATATTGACAGTACACTTATGGTTTTAATTAGAAACTTGCTGGCAGTCATCAAAAAACACTAAATTAGTCAATATTAGAATTATATTGAGTGGGTGGGAAGCGCAGTAGTGCACTAAAGTTACCACTCGTACAACAGGAACTCTTATCCCTTATCTGTGTTAAAAACACAGATGAGAGACGGGAAAACCGTGCGGGCGCGACATCGCACCGGTAGCCGTGATCCTGCTGCATGAGTGGAAACTGCAGCGGTCGAACGCCCTTCCTACGTGCTCCAAGTCCTTATAATATACTGATTTAGTGGTTTTCATGACAGTCAGCAAGGTTTTAATTAGAAACATATGTTTATTTTCAATAACTAAAACGTTAAATTAATATATTTTAGTTAATTTGCCGACTGATCTTTACGATTAGCCCCTATACTCTGTCCCTCTGGCCGTATAACTCACCTGCGCTAACCGCATTAGCTGTAGCTTTTACGGCTTCTTTTTTTTTAACAAATAAGTTAACCTTAAAAATAAACACCCCGTATACGCTTATACATTTAATTATTTTAACAATTTTAATCTCAACGATAGTTTGAATACTTAAACACGGTGTAGTCAGTTTCCGTTTGGTTCTCTGTCCAATCGATGAGACCCTTTATTCAAATCATCAGCCAGGTTCTTATCTTGCTTCACTGAAACTTAATAACTTGGCCGGCGAATCTCTTCAGTAGGGAGAGGGACGGAGAAGCCGTTATACGTAAAAAGAGGGTAGACGCATATGAATGCTGTAATCTGGGTCGACACTTGTACGAGCAAAATGAAGGAGGTTATTGCATTTGCGAAAAGAGCGGAAGGGGAGAAACTTGGAGTTCGGGAATTTGAACCTTCATCTGGAGCAGTGGGAGGCTGAGGTGCACGGCAAACATCGTTGAGAGGAAGGACTTTGAGACGGAGCTAAAAATAATCTATGAGAGTAGCGTCTTCAGTGGCATCTGTTTTCTGGCAATATGAACGGTTATATTTATTTATTTTTGTTCGTTTTGTGTTAGAAATGCCCCGGGATCTCCGCAGAATGCGCCGTCTGGGCCGTCAGCCGTGCACCGGCCGCTAAAAGACGACGGAGTGCCAGCCCTATGTATTCATTCCCAGTCGTGAGTCGATGAAGCTCCGTCATCAGCTAGTTGAGCAGTCAAGGCTACCACTGTTGTCATACCCTCAGAAAAAAACAATACACTAAAAGTACAGTATTTTTTTTTACATTTATTAAACCCTCGTCAAAATATTTTAATGTAATATTTTAATGTGCTAAAGTATATTAAATATATAATTTTAGTATGAATACCTTAGGGGGCAGTCAAAGTCGAAGCATGAACCACACCGCTAAAATACAACGTACACTAAAATTATACTAAAACTTCACTCAACTATACCAAAGATATACTTCAAGCGTACTTCTTTTCGTAAAAGTACAAAATTAGTACACTTAATTTGTATTGCTTTTTTACCAAAATCTCTCGTATAATTTCCCGTAGAGCAATTTTCAAGTGCTATTCGGAAATGCAGGCCTGTAAGAATTACTAAACCGCATGTACAGTGCACCCCAAACTTAACGCCGCCACTGGGTTCCCAAATATTGAGCTCGTGTCGGCTACTTACTCTTAAATTTGTCACCAAAACGTTTGGGATGCCTTCTTAGGGGGGTGATAGAAATCGGAAGCCCAAACATTCTTCCGGTAGTTCAATCGGCCGCCGCAGGGACTGTCAGAAACGGCAAATGTCGTGGCGGCGTTAAGTTTGAGGCGCACTGTACATTTAAGGGCCTACCCATTAAATAAATTTGCGCAGCATACTATATATATATATATATATATATATATGCTCCCCACGGCGTTTATATAGTTGTACGCTAAGCAAAATACCACATCAAATGGACTGCAACTTGCCCAGCATCGCAGCGAGTGGCTGAGGTCCTCCAGCAAACCCAAATTTTGCGAACCACAGCCATCTACCACACTAGAAATTGCAAGGTAATGTAGAAAAAACAAAACTCACCTTTAATCCCCAAACCCCTACTTCCTAAAAAAAAAATTAAAAGGGTGGGAAAAAAAAAAACAAGTACAATCTATTCATACAGGAGAAGCTTCCTCACTTTCTTAAAAATGTTATGCAGAACGTTTGGCAGCCCGAATTTAGACCCCCGCCCCCCCCCCCTCCCCCTTCCCCTACCTGAAGTGTATGTATGCACCTCACAGAAGAGTGATGTGCTTGTTTACGAACTGTTACTTAATTGCTACGAATCAAAAACAACGCGAAGAACTCGGTGGAAACGAGCGGTAGGCCCGACTTTGGTAAAATAAATATAAACTTCATTGATCAACAAATAAAAACAAAACATAGAGGCACTGTGTGTTGTTGTAGGACAGCTTTACACCTTCCTTGTTCCTTCTTGTCAAAAGAATAGAGGCGATCTTTTTTACCCCAAAATCGTGCATCACAAAGGCAAACTTTAGAACACTGATCCGAATTTCAAATTGAAGCACTACTATGCTTATTAGCCGTGCCATGATTATCAAATATTGCTAAAGCTAAATCTTTGCTTCAATTGTGACTGCTCACTCGCTACCCGTTTACAATAAAAAAAAGCTTCAGCTTTTTTAAACACGCACACACGGTTTGTCTCTTTTTGTTCATTAAAGCAGTAAGCTGTCACTCTTACTTACATCTCCCGCGTCAAAAAAACAGCAAAATAAAGACAACGCCCACGTATTCCAACCGCTATTGAGCCACGCCCTTAAGCTGTCCGACACGATATCGATTCGGTGAAACAGGCGACACCCGGAACCTCTACTCCCACGTGACTACGCGGTCCGGCTTTCCTGCTCTACAAGTGATGCTTCTCTGCTTCGTGACACAGTGAAAGCTCTCCATCTTACTCACACATTAAGCGAAAACTTAAAAGATTCGACTTCATGGACCCAGTGTGCTGCGAATAAGCGCCACATTATGTCCGGCGGCGTTCGCTCTGCTCGGGTGGCGTCAGAACAGCCACTTTAAGGCTATGTTTCAAATCTTACCCGAGTAACCAGCCTCCTACGTCAGCGGGTAATACCACGTGACATCGCGAGTAAACGATCCGCGACTCGATTTTGGAACGGCCGGGATAATCACCTGGATACTACGCGGATTGGCTTCGTCTTGGGCTACGGCAAAAAGAAAACACAGCAGTGATCGGAGAAAATAGCAGACGATTCTTTTGATCACGAAGAAAGCACTCGAAGAGACGATAATATCAATGACGACGCGGTGTTTTTTGAGGTGGATCCACCAGCTCCTTTTACTCACCTTCCTTATGAGCTGTATATTGAGATGAAAATTACTTACTCCTTACAGTTAGACATCAAAAATGTGTTTTTATTAATCGGCGCGAGCGCCCTAAACATATATTCCACGCATTGTAATTTGTACCGATTATGTCTTGCAGAAATTGATTCCACACGGTGTAGTAATACAGCGCGAGGGTGCTCTCTCAAGAATGATATGAAACTTACGTTCGCTTAGACGCGAATATGATTACAATAAAATCTTTGAAGCCTTCACTGCTTTACAAGCGTTATCCCCTTATTACAAACACTCTGGAGGAAAGAAAAATACTACCTTATCATTTGCTGCGTTCAAACATTTTCAGCCTTGAACGTGACAATACGGCATTTCCTCCAACGCCGAGGACGAGAATGCGGAGAAGCTCCCGTTTACGCTCGCACACTCATAAAAACATGTATACCTTCCCGGGGAAGGTGCACGGTCTGGATGTAATGCAGTCAATTCGTGCGTTGAAAACAGCAAATCGCCATAACCACACATGCTGCACCTCATTCTTTCTCATTTCGAACGTCCGCCACCAAAACCAACGGAGAAAGCGAGCTTTGACGGCTGTCGGCGCAGAAAGCAGACGACGAACAGATCACGTGACGTATTTACTCGATTTGATCCGACGTTACCCCCCGATCGAGGAGGGTAGCGTGAGTAATTACTCCGGAATAAACAACCCGCTTCTGAAACGCGAGTTCTGACGTCATCGAGTAAGCTCGAGTAAGTTTTGGAACGCCACGGTACGAAATATTTACTCCGGAGTCGGATCGAGTAAATATTGGAGCACAGCCTAACCAATACCACCTAGAAGACAAGGCCTGCGCGTTTCCTCCTCTGAACGTCGTCACTAGTAGGTCCCCTCAGCGCGCCCTAGCTAGCCCGGATGAGCTCCATCGTCTCCTACATCGTCTGCGACATCGTCTGCTTCAGTGGCCTGTGTACCAGATAACGAAACAGATGCTCACGCGGAGTGTCTGTTGCTATAGCATGCAATGAAGTTAGACGTTCACGTGGAGCGTCAAATGCATGAGGAATAATGCCTTACTGATGCGCGAAGAGCTGCAAAGCCCTTCGCTGGGCTCTGGACGCTGGCACTGGAGGCCATTTGTTAGGGCGCTGTTTATACTCCGTTCACTCTTACCGCTCATTCGCACTGGAAGCGGATCCGCGCTCGCAAAGCGGTTGCGAACACGGCTGTATAAGGATCCAGTGCAATTGCACGCGCACTCGATGACATCAAGTGCGCGTGCAATCATACTGGATCTTTATACAACCGCGTTCGCAATCGCTTTGCGAACGCGGATCCGCTTCCAGTGTGAATGAGCGGTTAAAGGGGCACTCAAGCGGTTTTTTTGGGAAGCTACTTTTTGGAGCGGTGGCGTTAAGGAAGTGTCAGTGAATGAGTATCTTCAGTTTTAGAAGCCAGAACCGCCTATTAATCACGCAGGAATAAAATACGTGCGGACTCTTTTCCGTTCCTGCGCCGACCAATGAAATTATCGTATGTTTGAAAAATTTGGCGGCCTTTGTAAAGTTTCGCTAAAGAAACAATTTTCAGTTCATTTAGATATGTTGTGCATGACAATTTCACAAGACGTAAAATAGTTCTTGTTTAGAATACGCGATACTGCAATTATCGTTTCACAAACAAGGGACTACGTTTTCTCCTTGCCTTCCTCCACGGGGGGTGAATTTCCCGTTCCCCCGGGATGCGCGGAAGCGCACGTATCTGCGCGCGTTGCATGCCGGTCGTGCCGGTCACGGTGGTGTCGGTGGTGAACGTCGACGTAGGACGGCGTGGTGAAAGCTCTTCGCTCCCCGTAAAAGCGCTATCCTTGACTGTGAATTTTCGTCGTGTGTCGCTATGATAACCCAGCACGGACTAGAAGGGAAGATCCACCTACTCGTGCGGCGATGTCGTGGCGGCACTCTCAAGACAACAGAAACGCCCGTGCCGTCGTGTTTGTTTACTTCGACTACAGTGGTGCTTTTTAAGCATTTGTGTTCTCAAACATCGCCCGGATTTTTTATTTGGCGCATTTCATGCGTGTGCTCAAGTTCAAGGTATTACTGGCGCGTACCATATAAAGGATGCGAATTTTCACGCGTTTTCATCACCGGAGAAAAGTGATTAGTGTTAGCAAACCTGAGCGCTCGCTACGTCTATCTGTGATCACGAAATCATATTTCTACGTTGCTATATCGCTGCTAAGATTACATCGTGTTTTATAATCGTAGAAAAGGCGTTTGGCGATATTTGTACTATTGGCAATGTCGTGTATTAGAGTCGTGATCGTCCAAGACGGCGTACTGCATCTTTTTCTTTTCTTTTTTTCATCCACTGCACCCTGCAAGCCTATCAAGAAAAAATAATAATAAAGCTTTAGGCTATAGAAAACTGTGTCTATATTGTGTTGCGGCATTGAATAGCACTGCATCCCCTTTTTAGAGGCGCCGCTGAAACGGCTGACGTCGGCGTATTGAAACGGTCGCCGTGCTGACGACCCGCTGCGCTTGTTGCAGTAGTTGCAGGTGTGTGCACGTACGCGCGGCGCAGAGCGGTCGTTCCGGTCGCTCCGGTTGCAACGGACGCAGTCGTAGGTACGCGCTCGTTGCACATGTCTAAACCAGCCTTCCCCCCGTCCTCCCGAGGCGAAAGTCAACGTGGCGACATCGTTTGACATCACGTACCAAAGGTAACGCTGCGATGTCAAACGTTTTTTTGGTTACGACTTGTCCCAACCGCAAATCGACGAACGCCCGAAAAGGTCTGCGTTTCGTCGTCCTCGGAACCCGAACACGACTCCGAAGCGCTGTTATCGTCCACATCGCAAGTCGGAGTGGCGTCATAGGAAATCATCCCCAGGTCGGCTGTCCGCCGAAGAATTTCAACCTCTAACGGCGTCAGGTCCTCGAGCGTAGAGATCTCCGCCATGATCGAAGCTCGAATGACAAAAAAGTTCGGCCGATGCGGCTACCTCGGGGTCACTGCGGGACGGAACGTCGTCCAACGCCATTGGCCCGAGATTTTTTAGGGGCGAAGCTCCATAGGGGCTAGCCATGTCCGTATGTCCGTCCGCCGTCCGCCGTAGGCCGGCGTCGGGTGCTCGTGCTTCTGCTCGTGAGATCACGTGCTCACGAGCACGTGAGCACATGCTCACGTGCTCGTGTAGGGCAAAAAAAATTGGAAAAAAAAGATGAAAAAAAATTATGAAAAAAGAAAAAGAAGAAAAAAAAGAGTAGGGGGTTCTGAGATGCCATATCATCTGTCTGCTTAAAACAAGAAAAAGAAGAAAACCACACATTCTCCTACTGCCATGAATGAAAAGGACCGAAAAGCTCGGCATGCAGCGCCTCAGCGTCTACGTAGACAGCAAGCTGCTCCGGAGACCAGGTCGCGAGAAGCTGCTGCACAGCGTCAAAAACGCCAAGCGGACCCGGAGTTGAGAGCTCGGGAAGCGGCGGCAAAGCGTCAACGCCGACAGCAAGCAGCAATACCTATGACCAAAATCAGTATCATCAGCACCACCCGAGCTTCGCCCCAATCAACATCATTCACCACGTGCAGATGCGGTCATTTTTGATAAGCGTGCGATGACCAATGAGAGTGGTTTCGTTTTCGGATGGATCTGAGGTTTGGCTGCCTTCAATTACATTTTATGGCTCGTTCACATTTGCGAAATACGCACTCGCCGCCGACTGGATTCGCTCGCCGAAAAAATATCGGGCCGTTCAGATTTGTTGCCGCCTGCGGAGTGATGCCTCGTTCACACTTGCGAACCGGCGGCCGGATCCGCGAGAATTCTGACGCCCGGCGACGAAAGCAGGCAGAATTTCCGGCGGAGAGCAATATCGCTCTAGGACCAATTTTGAACGCCGGAAAAAAAATTTCGCTCGCCGCAAGCCAATCAGAACGCACGGAAGAAGTGGTCCTTGCTGACGTCAAATCCCCGCTGACGAGCTGGCGACGATGGCGACGAGACGCGCGCGGGCAAGGAGGAGGTTTGGGAGCTCTCGTCAGCTCTCGTCTGTTCGGCGGGCCGCCTCCTGGAACCCTGAGTACCGCGTGACTCGCGCCGAGCTGCTCTGTCGGCCATGTTTCGGCGAAACACGCGGATCAAAGGATTGCGCTACTCTGCTCCGTAGGAGCTATATAGTGCTCTAGCGGCAACAAATGTGAACGGCCCGATCTTTTTTCGGCGAGCGAATCCAGTCGGCGGCGAGTGCGTATTTCGCAAGTGTGAACTAGCCATTAGGCGCCCGTTTCCGGCTTGAGCGGCGTCGGCGTCGCCGTCGCCGTCGGCGTCGGCGTCGGCGTCGGCGTCGGCGTAACCGCGCGGTGCATGATGGGTAAATTCCCCCGCTCAATTTAGCGAAAAATTTTCCCCGCTAAATCTAGCGGAAAAGTTTTCCCGCTAAATTTAGCGAAAAACTTTTCCCGCTAAATCTAGTGGAAAATTTTCCCCACTAAATCTAGCGGAACATTTTTTCCGCTAAATTTAGCGGAAAATTTTCCCCGCTAAATTTAGCGGAAAATTTTCTCTGCTAAATTTAGCGGAAAATTTTCCCCGCTAAATCTAGCGTAAAAGTTTCCCCGCTAAATTTAGCGGGAAAGTTTCCCCGCTAAATCTAGCGGAAAAGTTTCCCCGCTAAATTTAGCGGAAAATTTTCTTTCGCTGAATTTAGCAGAAAAATTTTCCCCGCTATACCTAGCGGAAAATTTTCCCCGCTAAATTTAGCGAAAAATTTCCTCCGCCCCCCCCCCCCCTCGAGGTCACGTGACCCCCAGGCCACGTCCCACCCCCCCCCCCCCCCCCGTGCCTTCCCCTCCTCCTCAAGAGCTGCGCTCTAATTCGGCGTTACAGGGAGTTGTAAACGGCTTTCAATTTTTTATTAAAGAAATAATCACAGTATGACTATACTTTTTGGTTTTTAGGAATACTTAGGGCGTCTAAATTCAGCTGTCGTCATCAAAACACGAACTCAAAAACCACTTGAGTGCCCCTTTAAAGGGGCGCGCAACTATTTTCGTTCTTTGCGCAAATACCGCTTAGAACGAATTCCTGACATTCATGACCTACGAAACACGCGTTCGTTTTTCACCCCCCGCAATAGAAGTCCAAGACAAAAATTAAAGAAGAACGAGCAGCGTTCATCCCCTCAACTCGCAGCCAGAACAAGCGGCCACGTGATCTGGAGCCGATTATATTCCGCCAATGTTGATCATAGACACGCGCTGGTGTTGGCAAAGCACAGGGCACGCACTGAGTTCCAGACATTGTTATGTCTCGGCTTTTGTCGTCGTTGCAGCGACTGGACACGGGCCACGTACTACACTGTTAGCGAAAATGTAATATTACACCCTGTTTACACCCCTTTTTCACTCATTAGCATATTCTTACACGCTCTGCGAGTGATAAATCGTCATAAAATTACTTGATGTAGTAAAAATTGGTGTTTCGGTTTCGGTTTACACGACTAGGCGTGTAAACAACACTGAAAACGCCCCTGCCCAACACCCCAAAACGGCGAGCGCCATGTTGCTTTTTCCTGGAAGCGGTACGGCGGTCCTCGGAGTCGAAGGTGAGTGTTTGATTATTTATCAAGTTTGTATAGAATGTAATACGTTTCAAATTTTTGTTACGTGCCGTAAGATCGTGTATCACGCAATAGCGCTATGCCCGATTCAGACAGCCGTCGTTTTTAGCCATCCCGTCAATAGGAAACGACTCGACTGCTCGCCGGTTCTTTTGCACGAGCTTTCGCTCGGGCGCTGAGCACCCTACGAACTGTGGTGCGCAAAGCTAGCAGAATTAGGCACGGCTATCGTCCCGGTGGAAGCTGCAGAGAGCGGAAACCAAAGACACCGACGCATTAAATTGACGAAGCCGCAATCCTGCGCTGGTCGTTGTCCCGCCGCTTTCACCGGCACTATCGACACTTCGCTACCGGGTGTCTCGTATTTCGACGTTGTCGAGAAACCAGGCAAGCGCGAGGAGTCTCCATATCGTTTTCTACGTCGCCTGCGTAGAGGAAACACGGTGGCGATATAAACATATGCTCATGCAGTCAGTCAGTCAACTTGGAGAATCCCCTTGTTGTCCCTCAATCCTATCGCATTCCTTCACTGCATTTGTGACAACAACGTTTCCCCAGTGTGAAGCCTTCAGTCAAAACGGGCTACAAACTGTGTTGTGCATTGCATGTAGCCCTAAAGTCCGGAGACACCAGCAGATTAGTTTCATTGGTAAGGTGACCGGCCACTAACGTGTTTGGCAAATGAAGCGATCACAAAATAAGTAGAAATGCAAACAATGTTGAATGAATATTAACGTGGTCGTAGCCAGAGCCTGCCAGTTGAAATTTCTAAACAGCAACCTTTAACAGTATAGTCTGCAGTAACTTCTTTTTGCACTTGGGATTGCAATTTTAAACACACAGCCACTCCACAAAGCTGTCGAAAATCGTGTAAACAACGGCAGTCATCGTCCCCGGTTCGGCTGAGCGAAGCCTTAGCTTGATGAAAAGAACGGCGGTCTATACTTGGTTGTTTCAATCGCGACCTCGCACAGCTGAACACACAAACAAATCATGGAAACACATTTCTTGCGCTGGCTTGCAAATCACAGCACGGAAGCAGGGTGCATAGTAGAGCAGAAAACACTGGCAATGAGCACATGCAGGCACGCAACTTCCTTTTTTTTTTTTCCCCTCGGCGTATGATAAATTTGTTTTAGTATAAGCACGTTTACATTCGAAAGTTGAGCCTGATTTGTCTTGCAGTGCCATGTGGAACGGCAGTATCGCCCACCGTTCCACAAGGCACTGCAGGACTCGCAAATGTGTGAACAGTGCTTTGCAGTAAAGGCTGTTGGGTTGCACGCGAGGTAGAGAGAAGGGTGACCAGACGGGCATGCGTACCAAACTCAACTAACTTTATTTTTAGCAGTTCTCCGCTCTCCCGAGCTCACCCCCTTTCCCCGTCGTCCTTTTTCTTCCCGAGCTGCAGGGGAAGGGAAACTCCGATGCGGGAGAGAAGGGAAATCCGGTTCGCCCCGTTCGGGCCGCGTTCGGACGTGGCTTGGGGCCACTACATCACTCTCCCCCTAGAGAGTGCGCGAATGTGTTGCAGTCCACAAGTCAAAAATTAAAAGTCCAGGCGAACAGGGGCGCTGCTGCGCCATCCGCTGCGTGTGTTGGGGGGGGGGGGGGGGGGTTGCTGAAAACTGCGGGTTGAATGTTCGGCATAGCCGGGAGCCTTGCGGGAGGTGCGGCCATGGCGGGGGTGGGTGCCGTGGTCGCCGAGCGTTCGATATGGGCCGGTTTCACACGGTCGATCGACACGACTTCTTGGCGGCCACTTCCTGTCGATGGTCATCATCCTGTTTCCGCGGCGCAGCACCATAAATGGCCCATCGTACGGGGGCTGAAGAGGGTGCCGCACAGCGTCGTGTCGTACAAACACATGCGTGCAAGACACAAGGTTCGTGCTCACATGTATGGGTCGTGCCGCCGGCTGACGGGGAGGGGTAGCACGCAGCTCCTTCATGATATTGCGCAGCCACGACGCGTAGTCACCGGTGGCGATTTGGGCTTGCGGTTGGCTTGGCACGAAGAACTGGCCGGGTAGGTGGAGTGTTGTGTTGTAGACCAGCTCAGCTGCACTGCAGCCGATGTCTGCTTTCAGCGTGGTCCGGATGCTCAGGAGAACAAGTGGTAGCGCCTCGACACATGAGCGTCCCTCGTTGGTCATCAGGGCCGCCTTGAGCTGGCGATGGAACCTCTCTACCATGCCATTGCTCATCGGATTGTAGGCCGTCGTCCTGATACGGGTGGTACCAACCAGATGCGCAAAACTCGCGAACAGCCCCGACTCAAATTCACTGCCTCGGTCCGCTGTAATGGTGGAAGGCACCCCGAACCGAAACAGCCAATGCTGCAGGATGCTGCGGGCGACTGTTTCCGTGGTCGTGTCTAGAATAGGGACGGCTTCTGCCCAACGCGTGAAGCGGTCGACCATGTTCAGAAGATATGAGTGGCTTTCACAAGGTGGCAGAGGTCTGACAATGTTGACGTGAATGTGATCGAAGCGGGCGTCCGGGGTCGGAAAGGATGCCAAGGGTGTCACAATATGACGCTGGACCTTGGCTCACTGACACGACACACACTCGCGTGTCCACTGCCGAACGTCGCGGTTGATGCCAGGCCAAATGAAGCGCTCAGTAACCAGCTTCTGGGTCGTTCGGACTCCTGGGTGCGACAGCGTGTGCATTGACGTGAACACCTCGCGACGAAGACGGGAGGGCACGAATGGACGAGCGCTGCCAGTAGATACGTTGCAGCACACTGTCTCTTCCGCTCCTGCGTGGGGCAGCCACTCCAACTTCAGCGCTGTCGGTGTTGTTTGCAGGTGACTCAGTTCGGTGTCACCGCGCTGAGCCGCTGCCAGCCCTCCGAGATTGATTCGCGACAGCGGGGCGAAGCCAAGAGCGCTGAGTGGGCTGCGTGAAAGTGCGTCCGCTACCGCGTTCTCGACTCCCTTGAAGTGGCGAATGTCCGTAGTGTATTCGGAAATGTAGGACATCTGGCGCAGCTCGCGCGCCGTGTGAGCGCTGCCATCTGAGGTCAGGGATCGCAGTGCGTAGGTGAGCGGTTTATGGTCCGTCATGCCAAAAAATTCCACTCCT
Source organism: Ixodes persulcatus (assembly GCA_013358835.2). NCBI lineage: Eukaryota > Metazoa > Arthropoda > Arachnida > Ixodida > Ixodidae > Ixodes > Ixodes persulcatus. Next base: position 31,500 of record JABSTQ010011335.1, on the reverse strand, counting down.
TCCAGGAAATAACGGTAGTGCTTGATTGCTGCGTAGACGGCTGTAACAACGTTCAGTGGGCGTCAGTTTTCTGGAGAAGAAAGCAATTTGATCGCCACATTCCGTTGTTCAGCTGCAGCAGTGCGGCACCCACAGCTGTGTCTGAGGCGTCGACCATGACGCACTGCGGGATGCCCGGCTGGGGGTATGCGAGAAGTGTGGCATCAGCGAGACTGTCCTTGATCCGTTGAAAAGCTGTTGCCGCGTCGTCGGTGTCAAGGGGATGCAGGATGGCCGCGCACTGAGGAACGAAGCACCGATAAACGTTCACCAGCCAAAGAAACTCGCAGAGCTGACGCCTCGTGTTTGGCTGAGGAAACCCTGACGGCTTGTACCTTCTCCGGCGGTGGTCGAATCCCTGAGCTCGAGATGAGGTGGCCGAGAAACGACAGCTCGCACACACCGAGCTCGCACTTCGCCGTGTTCACTATAATCCCATGCTCCGTCAGGCGCTGGGAAACGGTCCGCAGGTGCACCTCGTGCTGCTCTGGCGAGCGACTTGCGATGAGCAGGTCGTCGAGGTAGGCGTGGCAGAACTCGAGGCCGTGCAGGACGCCGTGGATGAAGCGTTGGAACGTCTGACCTGAGTTGCGGAGGCCGAACGGCATACGAAGAAACTCGAAGAGGCCGAACTGTGTCGATATGGCCATCTTGGGAACATCCTCCGGGGCTACTGGGATTTGGTGACATGCCCGGACCAGATCCATTTTCGATAAGATTGTAGCGCCTTGCAGGTTTGTGGTAATGTCATGGATGTGCGGCACGGGGTAGCGGTCGGGGACCGTTGCTCGGTTAAGTGCTCGGTAATCTCCGCACGGGCGCCAGTCCCCCGGTGTGGACTTCGGCACCATGAGGAGTGGAGACGCCCAGGGACTAGGTGATGGGCGAATAATACCGAGCTCGAGCATGTGGTTGAACTCCTGAGTAGTAACAAAACTGCACCAGCTCACACAGAATGTAAACAAACGCCCAAAGGGGCGGAGCCAAACCCTATCCGACCAATCACAGCGCAGTAGGGCGGGGCCCTTTCCCTCTCTCCCATCCCAGTGACCAATGACAGGCAGTGGGCATCGATTGCCCCGCCCACAGGACATTAGCCAGTGACCAATCTGAGCTCAGCGAGGTCCCTTCACGTGTGAAGTCACGTGTCAGGCGCGTGCCAGAGGCGTGTCACTTACCGCAGACCGCAAACCACAAACCGCAGACCGCAAACCAAGTGTGGTTGACAGCTGCGGTCATCATCGGACAACAACCACGTGATGTCACACAGGGTCCGAGCTTCGTTCGACAGAGGGCGCTATATGACTTGAATTGCGGCGCCTCGCGTGTGATGTCGCAGTGGGTTAGTGCTGCATCCGAAGGCGCTGCGCTCCGGTCACATGACGGTCACGTGTTTTGAATTTGAATCGCTGCGCGGTAAATGCCCCTTTTATTCGATAAAAGGGGCTTTTATCGAATAAAAGGGGAATCGAACTCGTGACTTCATGATCACCAGCCCGACGCGTTACCCCTTGAGCTACGAGCGCATCCCTTCCGAAGACCGCTTAAGTCGGGTTAGTTGTTTGAGTGTGTGTGCATTCAGATCACGTGATGTCCCGCGCGCTACTTGGCTTTTGTAATGCGGTTAAAAACAGGATGCTTCATTGCCGCAAGGTATGTAACGATGGTCGTGTGACGTAATGCATCGCTGGGCGCTAACGTTGCTCGTCTTCCTATCACGTGATTTCGCGCGCGCGTGATTCAAACGGTGCTCGCGCGGACTCGTCACCTCGGGAATGGATTTCGTAATCTGGGTGAAAAAAACAAACAAACAACCCTACACGGAATTTGAACGCGTCATTGTTCCAGGTCATGTGACGAAGCCTATCTCTACAATTCCGTCACGCAGAAAGAAGTCTAGACAGGTTTCGTATATGTATCGAGAGATCGGAATGTTATTTTCTTTTTTTTTTTTTCATATGCGAATGAAATACATTGTTTCGACGCTCAGCTCGCTCGCTTGTGTTTATTCAGCTGTCGCGTGGGGGCTCGGAACGTCACTTGTGCGCCGGAGGTCGGTCTGACATTTGTAATGCGGTTAAAAACAGGATGCTTCATTGACGCAGGTCATGTGACCATGGTCGTGTGACGTTGCTTGTCTTCATATCACGTGATTTCGCGCGCGCGCGATTCAAACGGTGTTCACGGACTCGTAGCCTCGTGGCGCCCCCTTAGCTGTTGCATTTGGGGTCTTCGAGCCGCTGGATTTTGGCGTCATGTGACGGTCCCCAATAGCAGCAGCTGGGTCCCGCTACATTCGGGTTGAGGTGACTGTAGAATTTTGAAGCTCGCGGACCGTGATTAATGTTGATCCTGCGTACAGCTTTAAAGTGTCCCTGTTAAAATTTGGGGCCAGCTCGCAAAAACATTGCAAAGACCCAGCGAATTTCGGGAATAGGCCCCATCTAGTGTTCAGACTGTGAAGTGGCCCTCGTTCAAATTGGGTGCCATCTGATGGTAAAAGCTTCGAGCCGATATAAACTTTGGACGTCATGTGACGGTCCAATTGGCAACAGTCGCGGTCCCGCTAATTTGGGGGTGAGGTGACGCTGAAACTTTGAAGCTGGCGGACCGTGTTAAATCTTGGTCCAGCGTAAAGCTTTGAAGTGGACCTTCTAAACGTTGGGGCAAAGTCTTGAAACTCACAGACCGTGCTGTACCCAGTGATTTGTTTTCGAATAAACACCATCTCTCGTTAGAACTTTGAAGTGCTCATCGCCAAAAATTGCTGACATCTGGTGGTGAAAGCTTCGACCCGCTAAATTTTGGGCGTCATCTGAAGATTCTCTTAGCACCAGCTGGATACCGCTAAAGTTGTTTTTTTTTTTTTTTTTTTTGCTGGAGCGACGGTAAAACTGAAGTTCGCAGGCCGTGCTACATCTTGGCCCAGCGTAAAGCATTGAAGTTGCCCTCCCGCGCGCTTAGCACACATGGTCAGCTGTATCCACTTAATTTTGAGGTGTGACGGTAAACATTCGAAGCTCACGAACCGTGCCAAGTTGAGACCAAAGCGTAAAGTTTTGACGTGGCACTGACATATTTTGGGAGCTGACCCCAGCGTGTAAAACTCTGAAGTGGCCCTAATAAAAATTCGAACCCAGCGCGTAACACTTTGCACAGTCCCAACCAAATGTGGTATACCCGGCACCTAGCGTAAAAACTTTGAACTAGTCGAAGATTATTTTAAACTTCAATGAGATAAAGTTAGCGTTTCCTCTTCTCGATTTCGCGCGCCCACAGTTTAGATCCGGGATTTAGGCGTATGTATGAGTATGAGTCACCTCCGTTCACAGATAGTGCGCGTTTTTGTTGCTAAGCGTCTTTGTTGGTAGGGCATCAGCGATATCTGGCGGCGTGGGTGTGACCTTGCGACATCTGTTGCTGAAAAGTTAAATTGATCGTATTCCGAAGGCGTGCTCATCCGTATTTTTGTGCGCGAGCAAGTCCGGGCTTTGTGCGTATGAGTTGCCGATTCCGTTTGTAGATGGCGCGCACCTGAATCTCTTTCAGCTGACGTGAACTTTTACCATTATCACGCGAAATCTCTCGCTAATTTTAGCGCCAGATTGGTAGATGGCGTCAACTCTATCGCGCGCGCGCCACATCTCTCGCTAATTTAGCGTCATCTGCAGCTGCTGAACGGAGCAGTGTTGGAAAAGGACCGGAGCGTGGTCGCATCCATACGCGATAAAGACGAGACAGATATGGTGTTTCATATTTTTATTCTCGTACGCTCTAAAAACACCACACTTCTAAATGCAGATCCGGTGTTCATTTTTTTTTTTCTTTTCACTCTACGCAACAAAGAAACCATTGGAAACGTTTTACACAAAAAAATGTCACACAAGCTGTTTCAAGATACAACCGAGGCAAAGAAGTTGTGAAATGACATCTCAGGAGCAACGCGCGATAGGATCCTCGCATCTCAGATAACTTCTTGACGTTGTCGCTCACCTCCAGAATGTATCCCGTCGGAGCGTCATCTGGAACGTCATCAATGTTCAGGCAGGCAATCTCGTCTTTCGTCATCCACTCAAAGTCCGACACGGGCAGGGCTTCTCTCATTGTCGCCGCATACAGACCGTTTACGTCCAAGTCCAAAATCTGAGACGGTTCGTGCTGCGGGTTAAACGTATCCGTTCCCGGAATATTTGCGACAGCATGGCGGGTTGTGCCTTGGGTAATCCCTCCGCGAATACCCTGTTCTATCATGAGATAGGTGTCAGGATCGTCAATTAGCTGCAGTCTTACTTTCGACTGTGTCAGCGCACACGACAAGCTTAGGGACGGTAACGATACGAAATGTAAAGCCTCAATTTCGTACGTCTCCAGCGTCCAGCGTCTAAAGTTTTGGAAAACATCGGCCACTAGGAGGCAGTCAGTCTTTTGGTAAAGGTCGCTGTATTCTCCAAGGTTCTTCAAACCAAAGGTATCGAAAACGATCTGTGCATGTTGGTAGTCCTCTTCACACACACACCCCGTTCCCAGTCGACTTGTTAAAAAAAAGGCCTCTCGTGGCGGGAGGCTTTGACCCTCGTAATTCTCGAGGCTTGTAATAAAATTATAACAAAACACTCTTTTGCGGGCAAGGAGGTCGACGTGTTCGGGAAAGGACTGCCGAAGGCAACAAAAATGCTCTGTGCCCTTTGAGTGGAGATTTTGCACGAGCGTCTCCAGGCTTGCATTAAAAAAATGCGAGGCTGTCAATAGAGCGAAGGTTGCCTATCTCTAACAATTTAAAATTCTGGCACGAGCTTCCGAGTACTCGGACAAATTAAGCTTGCCTAGAAAGACACTGAGGTCATAGGAATGGTTATGCGATATGAGTGGAACGATATGTTTGTTGATTCGATGGTTTAGGTTACACTGGGAGCAAAGCGCCCGCCTATACTCTCCCGTCATGTGGTCGTGGTCGCGAGTTTTCATTTTCTTGCTAAAGCTTTCGTTGCAAATGACACAGCGGGAAGAGTCCGAGTGGGAGGCCTCGTTTTCTTGAGTCATTTCAAGAGGCACTTCACTCGACCTGATCAATCGGGGTATTTCCTTCGCTAGAAAGTTGAGAATCAAAATGAATCTTTCTACACAGTCGGGTCCGCGATAGAGGTATTCCCCAACAATGGACGAATCTTTTGAGCTGATGACGAGAAGACGGAAAGAGCTGGAGACGTGATTCTCGTAAACATTGCACTTCGACTGAGTCGGTTCCAGAATCGCGCTTCAAAGTCGTAAACGCAATAAAATGGGAACTCTTCCACGACATGCGTGCTCCGACGAAAGTACACAGTTCGTCACCCTTGTTTGGGAAAATGGTCTGGCCCGGCTTCTTGTTCCTGCACCTTGAGAGATGGTCAGATAGGGTTTCTTGCATCTGAAACCCGGTTAGACACGTCTTACAACGAAAGCGTAGGCTTTTGGCATTTGAAAAAAAGCCTCGAAAAGTTTGTAATGCCCACAAAATGGTTCTCAGCAAGGAAAAGATTGACATGCTGCTCCAACTCGTTATCAACTACCTTCAGGGGCTAGACAAAGTTTTTTCTCGCTGTCATAACCAAACACGTTCACTGAGACACAATTTTTACGCTCAAAGGCCCCCACATCCTGTGGAAAGGTGACGGGGAAGGTTTTCGGAAACAGGTACTTGCACATATGTTCACGATACGAGGATGCTCTTCCTCAGTAAGCCCCGTTTGCAGGATTCAAAACGGCGAGCACCGTAAACACAAAGCACATACCCCGTTCAGATTCGTGAAGACACTGACTGACACTGACGAGGCATTGCTTTGAGGCAAGTTGCTTCGGCAGAGAACAAATGTCCGCAACCAACGTTCGGAGGAAGGAATCGTCCCAAACTAAGAGTACAAATTTTGATCCCGACAAGAAAGAATCCCGAGCCTTGTTCCTGATAATGCTCCAATCGGGCAGCTATTTCAGTGCAAACTCACTGAATCGAACTACTGACATTACCTTACACAAATGCGGTTTGGACCTGACTATGAAAAAAGTGCAGAGTCACATCAATGTCGTCGTCAGGAAGGAGACGACCGAGCTCGACGGTGAGTGTCACACAAAAAAAAAAAAAAAAAACGCAGCGGCAGACCAAAATATGTGAGCACGAGCATCCGCTTTTTCTTTTTATCGGATATCCTTCGTTGGCTAAACATTGCGATTTGTGTATACGTTCGGGCGTCGCTACAAACCGCACTGTTGTGACGCGTGTGAGCATTTATCGTGAAGCGAAAGCCGCGCGAGTCTATCACCGCGCGGGAATGTGCTTCGCGCCCGGATGTGCGCATCCTACGGTCCTTGCTTACAGGAAAACCTGCGCTAAACATTTCGACTTCATCGTTTACTGTGATTGCACGGCCTACGACTCCCTGGGAGTACTCCAGCTTTTCGCACTCGAACTACCCGGGTCACGCATCGTTTTTCTCCTGATCTTCGAGCTACAAGGTGAGCAGACTAAAAGCCTCGCTTTTTCCTTGCTAGTAAGACATTTCGTTTCAGCATTTGGTAATCGAGAGGGAGAAAAATCACATCGGACCTCCACCACACCCTTCTTGCATAGCAAGGTGAGCAGTCTAAAAGCCTAGCGATCTCCTCGCTAATAGGATTTTTTTTGTTTCGGTATCTCTGAAAAGGTCAGCGATAGCTAGACGTCCCGGATCATCTAGCCCCCTCGTCACTTAATCGTCGGATATCTACGAATATCATCTTGCCATCTCATCCCCATCATGGTACCTGTCACCTGTGCTCTCCCGACGACCGACAGTATTATTCCAGTGCAGACTCGCTGGAAGATCTCTTAGTCTTGGTTCACAATGTGACTCTCTCGCCGTGAATTCCGTTTTACGAAAAAGTGTGCGCTCTTCGTAATTATGTGGCTCAATACGAGTTACGAGAAAGAGACACCGAGGCTTACAACGTGGCAACCTTTTTTTTAGACATCATGCATAGCATATGTCAAACGTGCTCAGATATTTTCAGCCTGTCATTGTGCGTTACGTCCGACGTTACCTAACTACATCCTCCATTTAGAGCTGTGTCTGCTCTGTCAGACTCTTCCCTCTATATTCGTATAGTCTCCTGTATATTTTGTTTCGTTACGTGGCCGAGTGGGTTGGAACTTTGTCCCCGAGCATGCGATCACTTCAAGACTTCGGTACCCGCGATAGTTTATGGGATTTTTTTAAGTTTCTTTTTTAATGATAGCACGTTGGGCGTCACCTCATTGCTGCATACGAGGACAGCTCCAATAATCATATGTGTCTACAAGCGCTCTCGCGATCGTTCGCGTTTTTAGCATTTGCTGTCAAGTGCTCCCGCGTTTGAGCTCAAAGCTTGTGTGGGTAAACGATCGATGAGAATCCATAGGTGCAGTGGGCTAAAACCAAATGCATGCATTCTCCAACCCGGAGCTTGCCACTGATTCCAACCGGATTGCACATTCTATGCCATAGATTATAACACCAAATATTGCATAAAACTTCTACGGGATGCAATCAAGGTGATTAGATGCCACGCTAAGTTGCGAAGTTACGTATGACTTGGACAGCACACCAAACATTTGAGTTACAGAACCACAACACTAGTTCAGGAATACCATTCACTATCATGATGACTGCAGACCACATGCTCACTCGTCATGGGGTGTGCTCATGTATACTGTATACTGTCCACATCCTGTGCATGTTCATGAACCATAACGATTGTATTTATTCATCACTGTAAGACATACTCGGTTCTTTTTATTTCAGATGCATTTTGAGGACAGAAGCCTCGTGCAAAACAGACAGGATGGGTTGAAGAAATTGAGGCCTGACGCGGTTCCTACAATTTTCCATATCATGGTAAGTGTGGAAAATTTATTTATTTTTCAATTCAATGTTTTTTTTTTTATGAAATGAAGACCGGCCTATATTATTAGGTCAGCTATTCCAATGCCAGTAGGGAATTGGATGTATGTATGCGTTCTACAGATATATTATATATATATATATACATGATGAACATTGCACAATACAAATTATTTATTTTTCAAATGAGAAGGAAGTAGAGGACCTTTATGTATTGTATTGCTTAGAATTTATTTTGTTGTGTGCAAAATCTGCCGTGTGTTGTAGCCCGTGTCTGAAGTAAACAACGATGAATATAATTTCTATAGCTTTAGCAGACCCACGAGATAGCTCGCTTTGGATATAATTTATGTAATAATGCCTCTCATACATAAATTTGAAATTATTAGATGTAGATGAAAAAAGCAAGCTGGGATATTACAGTAGTTATTGGTGTATGCTGAAAGTTTTATCTTGCCTAATAATTTATTTGTTGATTCTTTTAGTACAAAAAGCCAAATGTTTTTTTTTAACTTGTAGCTTCACAACAAGTTTATGTTGTGCATACCACATGTAATATATGCACACGCTTTTACTCACAACTTTCTTAGACTGCTGAATAGAAAATATAGCCCAGCTCAATATGCTGAGATAAACTGACATTTCGGACAACAGATGACAAACAATAAGACGACAAGAGGTGTTGTGACCTCTTGTTAATCGTCGGTTGTCCTAAGTCGTAGGGCCATTTCAACATGTTTAACTTTCACCAGCTCGTTTGCGTCCTAACTTTCTGTTCATAGCATAGCTAGGTTGTTAGGCATCCAAAGTGTTAAACAAGTAGGCATAATGTACTAGTAACCTAAGATGAAAAAAAAAAAAACTAGCTTAGCGTTTTAATAATTAGTCTTATTTTCTTGTTTTTTTCCCCTTAGGCGGAAGAGTAAAGGTGTGTGGAAAGGGTGATGTGTAGGTATTGAAAAATAAGGAGCAGGTTCAATAATTTTGTACTGTATCTAAGTAATGCAAACTGAAACAAGGAATTTGTGAATTTCATGTTGTTGAATAAATATGTAAATAAATAGTTACAAGTACCTATGTTTATTTGTGTTTTGAACTGATTTTTTCAGCCATCCCAAAACACTGAAAGCCGCCAAAAAAGCGTGCTTGTGCATCGACAGCCACACCACTGTCACGCCCAGTGCTCAACGTTTTTGCAAGTGACCCAGAAAACACTGCGCCATCTATGCGTGCCCATGCTTCGGTGGCCACTCCAGTGCCTGATGTAGCTCTCGCCAATATTGCAAGTGAGCCAGGCAGTGCTGCTTCATTCATCTGTGCTCGTGAATTGGCTGCTGCTCCAGTGCCAGACGCTGCTCTCTCCATGCGTGCCCATGCATCAGCAGCCGCTCCACTGCCATGTGTTGTTTTGAACAGCACTGCAAATGGGCCGGACGACGCTGCTCCTTCCGTGTGTGCTTCAGTGTCAGCAACTTCCCTAATGCAAAACATTGGTTTTGATATTTCCAATGAACCGCTCAACCGGGCTCTGTGCATGCATACCTGTGCATCAGCAGCCACTCCAGTGCAAGATATGGTCGACACGACTAACTCGTCTTCCTTTAGCTCCAGGTCGAGCAATTCTAGATAATCATTGTATACACTCATATGGCCCCCGCAATGTGGCAGAGATTAGTGCCATTTTCGGAGCAAGGTGCGAAAAAACTCTGCATACATCCTACCGTCGACAGCGTCGAGGAATGAAAAGATGCCCTCGGCAGTTGAGTCACCAGGACAATGCTGGTTGACGCGAGCAACATATCGGTGGAGCTTTTCACTGTTCTTGGTGGCCGTGCTATGGGAGACAAAGAATTGCCTACAACAAAATCTAGCGTCGTTTTTCATGGGCGGTAGGGAACATGGAGTTCTGGTCTAGCTTAGTGTAACGTTTTGGAACCACTGGTCTGCAGTTTGAAATTAAATAAAAGAAACAACTAGCACAGCGAAATGGCTAGCTGGTGCTATCTTTGTTTTTTCAGTAAGGAGTTCACAGAGATTTCTCTCCATGTTAAGTGTGGTACCTGCGACATGGGCTCCTCCAGCCGTGCCATGTGGTGGTTGCTTGAATCTGCCTAGCTCTCACAAATCTGCAACTGTGAACAGTGCTATGCACCCATGCAACAAACAGACTTGTATCTTATGCCCGACCCTTCTCATGTACTCAAGAACCTGAGAGGGCACCTTGCGCGAAAGGACTTCATACAGCTCAGTGATGAAATAGTTTCCAAGTTTAATTTGCCAAGCACTGATGTTTCTGAATGGCATGTTGAGACTTTGATTCAACATCAGAGTCCGGAACAACTGCAGGTAGCTCCAAACCTCAGCGAGGTTCATGTGTCGAATGGTCACTTTACAAAAATGAAAGTTGGTATAGCTGTAAAGCAATTTCGAGAAGCTCCTGAAGCCATCAGGTATTTGATAAAAAAAAAGCGACTTTCCACCTGAAGCTGAAACAACCGCATGGTTCTTTGAGCTTGTGTGTTAGTGGTATACGCTAATTACAGTCCTCCATCCAGTTGTTGCTTTAAGTTTAATAAATAAAACAAAGTATGAACAAGCAAGTTTTACCTTGGACCTTGCTTTAGATGTGTTCAGGGCATCGAGTATTGGTGTGAAAAAAGTTAAGAAACCTTGCCAGTCAGGTGTTCTCGTGTCAACCAGTGTTGTGTTGAAGCTTCACGCTTTTCTGCTAGAAGAATGAGACTACAAGTTTGTGCTCACTGGTAGGCTTGTACCGAAATGCCTTGAGAACTTGTTCTTTGTAATTAGGATGATAGCGCCTGTACCTAGCTCTCATGATCTCAGGAATGCACTAAAAATAGAGTCGGTGCACCAGTTCCTGAAGATGCCAAAAACATCAGGCTATGAAGTTGACGACAACGACTACTTAGTTGATTTTCTGTTGGCAGAGGTTCAGAACGTAAAACGTCTGAGCGAGCCATGCATCAGTGAAGAGAGCAATGATGACATTGTCGCCTTGCAGTCACTTTCTTCAATCGAGGGAGATATATTGGCTCACTTATTAGGCTTTTTGTTAAAGCCAATTGTTCAAGCTGTTGAATATTGCGCAGTCTGCATGAAACAGCTTGTACCGGAACCGCCTGGGGAAGAACACTGACTTGTTCAGCTCAAAGAATATGTAAAAAAGGGGAACAATTTAATTTATGCAAGTAAAGAGGTACTCAAAATCGTTTTCCAGTCTGAATGCACCTTCAAGATTTTTTTCTGAAAATGAAGATATCAGCCATCTGAAGACACCAATGAAGAAGCTGAAAAACAAAAAGAAAAAAAAGGTCTTCAAGAATGTCACTCTACCACAAGTGCAATGCAGTGAACATCCGGGTGTCATGAAGACGCTGTTAAACCGCTTTGTATCGATGCGGCTTCGCATTTATGTACAGTGGATAAAAGCTTTGGAAGCGACAAGTAAGTCTTATGGTAGCAAGACTGTTGCCGGTGGAAATCTTTATTAGAGATTACAATATTTTGTGCGAAAAAGCGCTTTGTGCTAGGTGAGCATATGAATATCCTATTTACAGATATCTGTTATTTTATAAATAAAAGTGTTTCAACTTTTATGGCACTGTTTCGACTCTTTTGTGTCTATGCACTTGATGAAATCCAATGTTGTTGGCAAGCTTATTTGATGTTTGACATAATGCCCGCAAAGATACTATATACCCTGTTACCACTTGAATGAAGCATCTAAAATACTCCATAAAATTAAAATTGCCACTCGGACAAATTTGAGTGTCAAGAAGGAGTGGAGTCACTGCGAAAAGCCGTTTTCGTACAGTGGAAGCGTAAGTTCGTTTTAGTATCGCCTACGAGCGAAGCACCCATGTATAGCTGCAGCAAGGACCATCCGGCAAAACGCAGACAAGAATCAACGCCTCCTCATTGAGGTTCCTTTTTCTGGAAAAAGAAGAAAACATCGCCCAAGTTCTCACTCCCTACTGAAAAAATCCATTTGGTGCCTGTATAAAAGTAAACGGGTTCATACCGTTAACAGTTTAGCCATACAGACCACCAGTTTGTCAAAGGGGTCGCTCGTATGGCTCAAAGGGGTCCCCCGTATGAGCCATAACGGTCACCTATTTGGGCAAACAGGTCACTTCTTTGGCAAACGAGTCAGTTGTCTGGGCAAACGGGTCACTCATTTGGCAAAGTTGTCGCACGTTTGCTCAAACCGGTGGCCATGTTGCACAAACGGGTGACCGGTGACTGGCAAGCTGTACCGGTTTAATCAAACGGCTCTCCGGAGCCCGTTCAATACTGAACGTACAGGTCGGGGGCGTGGGCACGCCAGTTTCAGCAGTGTCAGCCTGTTTCGGGAAAGCCGGGAGCGCCGGCTCCTCGATTTACAATCGTCCGCGTAATGCAAGTAATTGTATTTATATTTTGATTGAGCTGATGTTTGCTTATACTTCAACAACAATAATAATTCTTTTACGTAAACATGCGACGTTGCTGAGCGATATTTTTGACAGAATTTTAAAACTTCGGCGTTCTTTGTTGCTTCAATTTACTTATTCAGCTCAAATCTCTCTCGCAGAGGACGCGAACGCGTGAAAGAAAATACTTCTTGACTCCCTTTCGCCTCAATTCAAGACTCAGCGAAGGTAACGCGCGAACACGTGGCTGAACGAACATCGAGCATTGCGAGAACAGGCCCGCTGTTGCAGCAGTCAAATTACGATTTCGCGCTGGGTGCTTTTTTTCCCTCGGGCGCAAGCCGAGCTTCAGGCCGGCGCGCGCCATTTCCAGGTTTCGAGCGTGCTAAAAGAATTCGCCTGCTTTCCGAGGCTCTGTTGCAATTCGAAGAGAGGAGGAAAGCGCGTGTACAGCGGTACAGCGGTTGGTGAACCCACTCCCCTAGCATTAACTGCAAAAAAACAAAAAAACTAACCGCAAGTTTTTTTGTTTTTTTTTATTGAAGGGTGGCGTGCGTCCCGGTGTCCTTCGCCTTGACCTCGCCCCCTCCCTCCCCTCTGGTCAGCTCTGTCACGTCACCCGCAGCAGCGCGCGAGCTACACACTGATAACCATCGAGATCCGGAACGGCGCGCCCAGCAGCCGCTTTTTTCTTTGTCTGCTTGTTCTCAGTTGCAGTTTGAACTTCGCTCGTGTCTCCGACAACGTATTGGATGTGCACCAAAGCTATCAGGGTTCGAAAAGTCCTACGTGTATATCGGCAACAAGCGACTCTTCAAAAAAGTCAGGAATTCTTGCGGTTTGGTTGTGTTCCGCAAATGACAGCTTGTGCGCCGCATCGTGTTGAAACTTCAAGGAGCCTTCTTTCTCGTTTTTGTGTTTGTGTGGTTGTACTGCTTTGACCGTGTCGACTTATATTTTGGATTACATCTTTCAACTCAGCTATTATTATGGTGAGTGCACTGCAACCTGCTTGTTTGCAATGATTGACCGTTCTTTTACGCGTACTCTTCCAGATTATCTAGAGAATTATGCAGCGTTTAATGTCGCGGCAGCCGGGAAAATAATTTTTCCCAAAGTCTGCCATATAGTCTGAAATTACCACGGCAGTATAAGAGTGCATCTTCCCATTTCACAGAACGCTTGCACGTTTGTACTTGTCTACAAAATAAGTTGTAATAAACTTCTAGGCGAATTGAAAACGATCGTTTGTGTCTGTTTATCTGCCCATTTGCAAGCACCTGTGCTAGCACGATTTTTTGCACGTGTTTCCTCCATGTTAGAAATAGGTCTATGAGTTTCGGGACGTCTTAAAGAAGTTTCAGATAATCAACTTTCCAGACGATACCTATTTAGGGCTAGCAAATAAATTGTCTATCCGAATGTCGCATTCAAATATGTGGTCACGTGCCTGGTCGAACGTGCACCCGTATCAAACGGGTACCTGTATCAAGCGTGATTATGGGATACGGGTACCCGTTTGAAACGGTACCCGTATCGAACGGGTACCGTTCCAAACGGGTACCCGTATCCCATAATCACGTTTGATCCAAACGGATCGACAGGTTTGCCACCCATTTGATTCGAACGGGCGACCAGCGTCCCACCCGTTTGAATTTCAAAAGGTTTTTTTTTAGTAGGGCTTCTTGTCTTCCTGTCAGAGAATGTGGACAAACTTCTTTTTCTTCGGAGCTGGAGCAAAAATATGTGAGTCTTTGAATCGTTGAACTATATGTATCTTCAATTCTAAATGTCCTTCGCGCTGTGTAACAGAGAGTAAAATAAGTCTTCAAAGGCAAGACGAGCATTCCTTTTAACATATTTTTTAAGAAAATTAACGCAACCAATTAATCGATTAATTAATCGATTAAAGGGTGGCGATTAATCGGGTTAAAATATTTAATCAACGCCCAGCCCTAATCAGAAGCATGCTTGCAGAGTACTTACAAATAAAAGAGCGATGTCATGTAATCCGTGATAGATGCATAATCCGATTCGGGCAGCACAGAACAATCCACAACACAATGTCGAGGATGAAGGTGGTTGCTCACAGTCAACGGAAGCTTCGTGGTCGCCGATGAACAAGTCTCTGTCGTGATAGATGCGTAATCCGATTCGGGCAGCACAAAACAACGCAAACCCAATTTCGAGGTTGAAGGCGGTCGATCACATTCAACGGAAGTCTCATGGCCGCCGATGAGCAGGTCTTTGTTGAAACGCGTCCAACAAACACAGCACGATAATTCCATGGACTCCGACGAAATAAACGACCATTACCGAAAAGTTGGCATGGATGTATACGGGCCGTTCACGACGAAAAATCCCGGCCGCGACTGTAACGCACGAAAAGAAAAACACTGACGTGCGCCCCTTTTTGAAAACCGCACCCTAGTGGCCCCTACAACTCATCGTATTTTGACATACGGCAAGGACTACGGCCCCAGTGAGCCCACTAGATCACAAAAGCGAGTCACGTGACAAATTTTCCTCCAAGCGTTTTTGTCCTACAGAGAGCGGTCACGTGAATCGCGCTGCCCCCCTTATTTGCTAGAAGTGGCCTTCGCACTCGCTCACACCCACAGGAAGGCACAAAAGAAGGTGTGAGGCTTATCAGAAGACGAGGTCAAAGGGGGTTGGACAAAGCAGCTAATCCCCCTCCGCTGCGTTGTATTGCCACCTGCACTGCCCAGGGAAGCTCGCAAAAAGTCTGCAATTGTTTGGCGTACCTTCAGCGTATCAGACTGTCACTCATGGAGAAGCGCATGCTCTGGTGCGGACCGCGAGATCACAAAAGAAATACAAAAAAACAAATTTGAAAACCGTTGCAGCACGGGACAAAGCTAAGACGCTGAGAGCATGAAACAATAAGAGACGCGGCTTCACGTATGCAGAAAAAAAAGCGTCGGAACGCTGGATATTTTGGTGTCATTACGCAGAGATAAGAGTCGTGAACACTAGCTGGGGTGCCACGAATCTGGCACTTTCGGTGGTCTTGCGACATCTTTTTTTCAGAAGTGCACACAAAAATAAAATCTCAGTGAAGGTGCTATAAGTAGTGCGTAAACCAGTCAGGTGAGTTTGTAATACCCAAAATGAAGGCGCCACAGTTTGTTCAAGGCTTCATCGCTGGAGGTCTTCCTCGGGTTAAACGTATGCAGATTCCGTTTTGATTAATCTGGCTTTGCTTTGTGTTTTAATGTCGGATTTTAGGCAGACAAGAAAAAAAAAAATACCTCGCCGGCATAGCCGATTCACGCAGGACACTCTTGACACTCGAAACCAAAAACGGCGCCGCGTACGGTATGTCAGGATGGCGTCGGGGCGACCTCTTCCATTTTTCACAAATATTGCCGCGCGCGCAGCTTGCCAAGTAGGCAGCGCGCGCGTGGCCTAACGGTTATAGCGCCTGCCTCCCACGCGAAAAGCCAGGGTTCGCTTCCTGGCCGTGGGGACGCCTTTTTTGTTGATATCTAGTGTAATATTCTGGTAAATTCGAGAACCTGTTGCTTGTTCGAGTCAAAAAAGTTCTACACACCGAACCTTCTACGCCGATTATTCCAGAAGCTCACGCGTGTACGTAAGGGGCTTCGCGTGGCGAGCCAAGTCAGTTTCGCCTCAGCGTTCGATCCCGCTGCTTCGCCGCCTTCGACGCCCGCGACGCTCTGCTGTTTTCTTTCGTTTTACTTTTATTTTTGGGCACAAGTTCACCCCATTAAACGTTCAGTTTACTCAGTCACTCGCCGCTTCATCACTTGTCATTCGTGACAATTTTGGCTAGACCAAAGTGGTATCGACACAATATTTCCGATATAATTTCATAACGGAGCAATACTGTGTGCTGCCTCGGTGGTATATCTACACGTCTTCGTTCAGTTTTTCAAGAGCGGAGATCATTTATTTAAAATCAAAGTTAAACTGATAAAACTGATGCACGCGCGACACGTAATTTTCGGCTCGTGTCGGACGGAGAGTTCAATTGGAGTTTCAAATCTATTCTCTAGAACGTCGTAATCATACGCCACTTAATATGGCGATTAATTTTACTCGATGTTTGTACAGCCGTACATTAACAACAGCTTCACGAAAGCAATAGACGTGAATGACTATGAAATCATGGGTGTATTTGACAACATCATCATTACACCCCTTTCACACCGTGTGAAAAAAGGGCGTAAAATTCGCCCATACACCCTTTTTATATGATTCTGGACACAATTTCTACAAGTGGGGCGTAAAAAGGGTGTATAAGGGGTGTAAGACGTCAGCACACCCTTTGTACACCTATCGATATTCAGAAATCATGTAAAAATGGTGTAAAATGTGTCTTTTTCCTAACTTACACCCTTCTTACACCATTGTTAGACGATTATGGGTGTTACAATGTTTAGTGTGCAGCTTATTAGAAGCAGTAAACACCATACGCACATCGAAGTGCGAGGCAACTCTCTTAAGATTATGCGTGACTGTGTGCATATGCGGGATTAACACCGGCCTCGCCGTATTCCTGTGACGCGGCTGCCTCTTTAATCTTTTAATATTCTTAACCAGGCTATCTGCCACCTCCACCAGAGTGCTTCGGGAGAAACCCGCTCTCATAAGCCTCGCAACCTGATTATCGAAACTTTATTGTGCACTATGCCCGCAGGATGTTTAAAGGGCGGCCTCTAGACACAAAGAGGCAAGGATTTTTTTCAAAACTTAGGTAATGAGAGGAGCTATACGGGAGAAGGGCCTTTTTCTACCTTGGCTTATACGTCCAGCAAATGTGGTCCTTCTGGAGTCTTAACCGAAGGTCCAGGAACTGAAACTGTTCCTCCCTTGGCTCCTCATGCCTGAAGTGTAGGCCACTGCCGCATGCCCTAACGACCTCCGAAACTTCCGTCACTTCACATTCTAGTGCGTCAGCCTGATTACTCAGTATGAGAAAATCATCCACAAATCTGAATATTTTAAATTTGCTTTACATATATAGTTTCTCTAAGATGGCTCTTCCGCACGCACTGAAAAAAAAAATGTTGCAGAAACAGGTGTCACACAAGAGTCAATGCAATGCCCCTCTTTTGCACAAAGATATCCCCGCCAAAAGAAGCATATGTATACTTTAAGTGATGTGTGAGAACATCAAGAAAATTGTCAACGTTAATGCCACAGGAACTTTGGAACGGAAGAATACCGTTCTCTTCAAAGCACACTCTCACATACAAAACCGGGGGGTCAAGAGGAACTGAATAAAAAATGTCTTCGACGTCGTCAGAAAAAGCACTTCGCATTCCTCTTTCTGAAAAATTCAAGTATACCTTCAGAATGTTGCACCATCAATGAGTCGTGCAAACCGAGGGCTGTCAAATGTTTACAGATGAGGGAATCAACGTGATAATGCCACGAATTCCTTTCGGTAACAATAACCCTGAGGGGAGACCCTACTTTATGAGTTTTTGCCGCAAAAGACGTGTCAAGTTGCAGTGTCCTGGTGGCTTTGACACTTTTTAGCAGCCCGGAAATTTCCATCACACTGCACATCTCCATAGCACGGGCTTTCACTTTTGTTAAAGATGGTGGATTCACTTGATTAAAGTTCTTCCGTACAGCTTCCTTTGCCTTCTTGACGTAGAGAGCATCTGGCAGGACCACGAAGCCTACCTCTTTTTCCGCAGTGAGCAGCTTCAGGTTGTTGTTCAAGAAATGGTCAACGATACTGTTTGTCATGAAGCATTTTGTCGTTCCGATGCTACAATCACTTTTACAAGAGGGACTTTTGCAACGTGTATATTATTTCATGTTGAACAATAAAATGTTTTTTTTTTTCAATGCAAGAAAACACTTGTTCGAGAAATAAAGCATATAAAATAATTTCCCTGAATCATTCAGTTTATTTTTTTGTACTGGTTGAATGTGAGAAAATAAATGCATCTTTCAAAATATTATCGTGCCTAAACTTTATAGCTCATCAGAATCTACAGGATATATTACTTTTGTGAGATTTATCTATAAACCAATTTATAAATTTCAAGAGATTCAATGAGCTTTGACCACTTGATTACTGCAAAGAACATGTACAAAGACACTTTTCTAATTTTAAATTCCCCGAAAATATATGTTCGATTTTACGCTTGTAAGACAAGTTGCCACACATCGACCCAAGGAATCTTGGAGCATACACTGGACACCAAAGAACCCCTAGTCAAGTACTTACAGCCGCAACGTATACGACGAGAGGTGTCGCTCGCCATCTCTCCAATTCAAAGGGGATACCCCAGCCAACCCTATGAACCATAGAGTTATTATAATGTACGCTAGAGGTTCAACTGGCGCTAGTGTGCTGTTGCAAATTGAAGCAGACAGCAAGCAGTCGGAAATTGACTTCCGGTAATGCATTTCTATGGAAAAAAGCGAGTCCATTTCATCTCTGCACTCGATTATAAGAGCAAATATCACGAATAATTCGTACGTACTAGTCACTTTGGAACATTTCCCAGTCATGCAGACGAAATAATTGGTCAGTTACGGCGTTTTTATTTTAAAATCTTGACATGAAAAATGGTGCTAAAACCGCTTCGTAGATGCATTTATGTGCACTGTCGGACACTGTTAGCGCGAACACGGCGTCGAAGCTTTCCAGCATGAGTGATATACGTGCCAAACGAACGAAGGACATGTGGAAAACCAAGAGAGGCGACAGGAACTAAGAAGTAACATTGGATGAGTAACTCCTTGTGCTTGCAGACGATCACAATACATTGAAAGTCACGTAATATAGTCTGATTTGCAATAAATAAGTACTGCTTTATTCTTTCTGCTCATGAATATGTGCGAAGATGCTTGATTGTTCTGGGTTCAAGTCATCACCCGCACGCTCCAAACCTCTGCAAAGGGAGATACCAGGGAACAGGTGCCCGATAAAAACTGCCCGACAAAGGAAATAATGAGAAAACACACCTTTAGTAGTTCACGTACTTTATCCTTTACGTTTCGAACGTTTTTTTAACCACTCGTAAATATGCACGACGGGGTCATTTTCATATAGTGATAGAACGGGCATATTAGCAATATGTAAGCACCAGCGGAATGCTGGCGAACTTTGAACACACTCTACATTTCTTTCGATCATTATTTTGCTTAGAATCGTAGCTCGTTTCTATATACCTGCCATGGAATAGAGGTTTGGGCCTGAAATATAGCGAAGTTTAACATCGTTCAGTGGTAAAGAAAAAAATCTGTAACTAGAGCAATTACACTTCCACGATATTAATAAAGGTACATACTATCCGGTACAACCGAAATAACAAAAGTTATTCATGCTATTTAACGGCGAAGAGACAAAATTCACGAGCTTTTTCCCATAGGAATACACAGGAAGACTGGAAATGTAGACTGCAGGCTGTCTGCTTCAATTCGCAACCGGAAGTCCCGTAGACACTAGCGCCAGCTGAGCCTCTAGCGTGTATTGTAATAACTCTATGCTCTGAACTACACGAAACATGTCCGCGCTAATGCTACTTTACTTCTTTGAAATGAGATGAATTCCCTGTAGTAAATCACTTGATATCACTCAAAAAAAAAAGGATAGAAACAAAAGAAAGTTAATAATCTGTTTTTATTAAACTCCTAGAGCAAGAGAAAAAAAAAAAGATACAACCACAAGCTCTGTGGGGCTAAACGTGTTTTATATTTACTTTTTTTAGATTTATTATAGCGATTTAATCAGTCTGATCGCCATTAAATATATACAAAGGTATTTTACAGAGTGAAGCGGAGCTTGCCGGGTATTTGAGCGGTAGTCAAGTGGGTTACTATTCCACCGCTACAAATTTGGTATGCGAAATCATCCTATTCATATTTCTCCATTCACACGAATAATAAAAAAATATAAATTACATGCGTTCATCTGAAACCCTGATCTCAATTCTTATAGCTAATTGAACCACACAAATTCTTTCTAGTAGCCCGTGGTGCGGAACCGCTGCCCACGCTTCCCGAATGCCCAGACTAGGGCAAGAGCCTCTTTCTGTATCTCCGCGTAGCGCGTTTCTGTCTGAGAAAAATCTTGAAGCCTACGCAATGACAGAAACCTTGCCATCTGTTAGTCGCTGCCGGATCAGTGCTCCAAGTCCGAAAGAGGAAGCATGTCCGCTGACGACTGTATCCTTCCCGGAGTCGTATACGCCCAGTACGGGACGAAACGATATTACTGTTTTCCACTTGTCAAATTTTTGTTGCTGTGGAGAGTCCCAAAGAACTGCTGCTCCTTTGACAACAAGAAGGAAAGTCGCTGAAGAACCTCTGAAAGGTTTGGCACAAAGCGGGCAACGTACGTGGCCGTACCGAGTATTCTTTGCAGCCCACTTTTGTTTCTCGGACATTTGATTTTCAAAGTAGCTTCTACCTTCCTTTCATCGGGTCTGATATTGATGTCGTCTAGTTGATAGACTAAGAACGCGAGCTTCTGAACGTTATATAAGCACTTGTTTTTTGTTTAGTGCCAATCCAGCTTAGATCAATCGCCGCACTACGGTGCATAGCGTCACTTTGTGTTCTTCTTCGCTTGAGACCCCGATAACGATGTCCTCCATGTGACAGTCCACTCTGTCGATGCCTTGCCAAAGACTAGACATCTGCTTTTGAAAGTGCTCTGGAGCAGACAATATGAAGAAAGGTAGTCTGTTGAAGGAAAACCTCCAGAACGGCGTAATGAAGGTGGTGAGCTTCCTGCTGCCTTCGGCAAGTGGATTTTGCCAAAATACCGAATAAACATTTTGTTTTGAAAATACCGGGTGAAACAAGGAGACGGCAGGCTCTTTAAATCAACCGGAAAATTCGGTTTCTTAACCTATCGCGCTACGACTTTTTGCAGCGTTTCCCGCAGATGGTGCATTTTGTTATGTAAAATTTGCAAAGAGCGAACTTACCTGAGGAGAAAGTAAAGAAAGAAAAAGGCTTAGCTCCTATAGAAACGCAGCGACGCCACCGGTCTTCAAACAACACGGCGCCGTTTCGCACGGAAGACAAGAGATGGCGCAAGCGGTCGCGACGCCAACTGCCGCCAACGAACGAGCAGACGCCGAGAGCCGGCGTATTTAGCAGACAAGGAACTGCAGCTGCTTGTTGTTACCGCGCCTGTTTTTGTTTCTGCGACTGTCGCCGCCTGCGGAACGCGCGCCGCTTTTGAGTCGAAAAGATTGTCTGCTAAAGACGCTGGCTCTCGGCGCCAAATACTCGTTCGTTGGCGGCGTTCGTTGCGCCATCTCTTGTGTCCCGTGCGAAACGGCGCCGTGCTCTTTGAAGACCGGTGGCGTCGCTGCGTTTTCATAGGAGCTAAGCCTTTTTCTTTCTTTACTTTTTTCTCAGGTAAGTTCGCTCTTTGCAAATTTTACAAACAAAATGCACCATCTGTGGGCAACGCTGCACAAAGTCGTAGCGCGATAGGTTCAGAAACCGAATTTTCCGGTCGATTTAAAGAGCCTGCCGTCTCCTTGTTTCACCCGGTATATTCGCGCCGGGTGTGTGCTAGACGGAAGTAATGGGGTGCTATTATCACAGTACGTGATGGTTTAGACTAGTTAAGTCGACGCAGAGTTTCACCGATCTGGTTGGCTTGACGTCGACTGCCATAGGCGTACACCGTTCGGTTGGTTCGTCGACGGGAGAAATGACACCCATTGTCAGCATTCGCTGCAGGTCCAATCTTGTTTTCCCGTACAGGGGTATCCAGATGCAGCGTGGAGAGTTGCTACAAAATGTCTCCGCCCCATCGCGCAAGCGAGTGCTGTGTTTTTCATTTTTTTTTTTTTTCAGTTTGCCAACACCTTAGAACAGTGAAGGAAATTTGACTTTCGGGATTAGCTTCCGGGCGATGGCTTTGACGAATGTGAGCATCTGCAGATCATTGATGGCGGGCTTTCCGAGCAAGGATGTGTGAACGTCGTGAAGCACGTAGATGTCTTAGATTGTTGTCCTGTCGCGGCAGACGAGTTCGAGTCTTGCAGCGGCTGTAGTTGCGAGAAGCGTAGCGTCGGGCTCGTAAAGTTGACGAGGTGCTTCTGAAAGCAGAGGCTTACGTTTGAGCGTGTTGAACGTTGCTTGTGAAAGGACGGTTTCGTCGGCGCCCGTGTCGATTTTGAATTTAACGGGTTGACCTTGAACCAGGATCGCAGTCTCCCATTCCGAAGTTTCGGAGGACTTGACTGCTTCTAAAAATACTTGTTCGCTGTTTGTTTGGAAGAGTTGGCTTCAACGAAGACAACTCGTCGAGACCTGAAAACAAACAAATAATGTCCTTTCTTGTGGCAATTACGGCACACTTCCGACCGCGCTGGGCATTGGACGCGTTCGTGCTGCTCTCTTCCGCACCAGCGACGCGGCCTCTGAACGCCGCTCTTGCTCGTGCTTGGAGATGGCTTCACTTCAGGGTGAGGTCGTTCGTCTTTTCAGTGAGCAGTTTCCCCAGAAGTCTTGACTAAACTTCGTTGGTTTTTTTCTTGTTGACATTCCGAGGGGGCTTTCCTGACTGTCGACTTATCGGGATTGAGCTGAGCTTGCTGCTGACGTACGCTTTCGACTTGTCGGACCGTCTCAAGCGCCTTTTGAAGCGTGAGGTCGGTGACGAGTTGAAGTCTAGCTGAAAGCCTCTGATCTTTGATTTCTACTACTAGACAATTTCTGACGAGCAGTTCTTGACGCTCGCCGTAGTCGTAGTGCCTCGAAAGTGCGTAGTGCTTCGTAGTGCTTAGAAAGTGCGTAGTGCTTCGTAGTGCTTCGAAAGTGCGTGGAGCGCCTTGACAACTTCTTCTGCATACTCGCCTTCTTGTTTAACTCTCGTGTTGAAAGAAGCTGGTTCGAAAATGACGTTTTGCGGCGGAATAAAATGCTTCTCGAACTGCCTCATGATGACTAAACTTCTTGGCCTTCTCGGCAGCAAGCTGAAACGTTCCATATACATCTTCTGCTTGGTCTCCCGAGATGTAGTGCAAAGCATCTATTTGGTGTAGCTCGGGCTCGGCAATAAGTCCAGAGGACGTGCGGAAACGTTCAAAACGTTTGTTCCACGTCGACAACTCGGTCGGCGATGAGAGGCAAACTGCTTCCGGGGGTTCTATGACAAAGGAAGCCATAATTTATCGCGTGGCTGCAGCCGAAGATCCCCGAAAGCAAAGTCGCCTACTTCCGTGTGGGTCCTTGGTTGACGCGGCGGTGCCCGGTGAAGAACTCTTGACATCGGCTCATCGTTTGGGGCATCCCAAGTCTGACAAGGGGCCCTATGTTGCGCTTTTCGGACTCCCACTTTCCCTTTGTTTTCTTCTGCGGATATTTGTCATCGGCGTGTCTCACCAATCACTATCCAATCTGCGTTTGCTGCGTTGTTGACGTCACTTCCTTCTCCCTAGTCGCCGTGGGAGTCCAAAAAGCGCAACATAGGGCCCCTCATGTTTATTATGGCGATTGGCTCAGAGCCAGGTACTTTCTAGGCACGGGCACAAGGCACGAGTTTATGCGCACGAGCGACGTAGGTCTAACAGCTTGGCTGCTCAGTGTAGTTCTATCCGACAGAAATAACGTACTTAAAGGCCGGCCCGCAAGCAGAGAGAAGGAAACCGACCCTCATTTTTCTCCTCGCCACTGCGAAATGAGGAAATCGCCTCTCCTTTCCTCCTCGCCATTTTCCTTTTTTTTTTGTCGGCTGTCTGTTTTTTTTTTTTTTTTTTTGCAAGTTTGGGGTGGGGGAAATGAAAGCCTGGAGAATTAAAAAAGATTATCTAGAAGCCAGCCGGCACACCTGCGACAAGGAGCTGAACCAACCGAGAAGCTGTTTTGAGCGAGCTTGGCACTTACCCTTCCCAACGAGTTGGATTGGCTTTTTTTAGCATTGGTTTGGAGGACGATTCTTGCTGTTGTGAGAGCAGAAATAACTTGTTCTGTTCAAAGAAGTAGTCATTGAAGTTTATATTTTAATAAAAATATCGGATTTGGCATCTTTCGTTGTTTAGGCGAATTCATGGCGGCAACGGGAAGTACAAGTGGCGTTTTTCGGTATCTCATGGATGGCGCTCCATAGACCAGAGATTCTGAATCATTATGGTTCGTGGACCGGCAGAGGTGACGGAGGATCCCATCCGTAGTGGGTCTACCACTTTTCGGTGCAGAGCGTTTTGCTGTAGGGCATTTCGGTGCGGACTTTTCGGTGCACAGACATTTCAGTGTACGGACTTTTTGCTGCAAATACTTTACGGTCTGGGACTGTTCGGTGCGCGGATATTTTGGTGCACGGACATTTTTATCCATAGACATTCGACGCTATAGTTCGCTCGCCGGTATCTCTTTTCCAACGCACGCACTACACACTTCAAATCGTGTTTGCGTGTTGGGCTGATAGAGATGGTCTCCTCTATAAGGTTTTGGCTTTATTATTGGTACTGCGTGTAGGAAAGGCCCCAAACAGCAAGAAGCTTGAGAAGTTGTTTGTGTACTCAGAACAATTTTGAATATTGTCAAATGCGCTTCGCGTAATTGTATAGCTCCGATTGTTAATAATGCGTTAATAATGAATTGTTAATAACCTGACACAACGAAAAACAATGCAATTATCACTTCTAACTCATTAGAGAATAAAGTAGGCGTGTGGGGGCCCAAAATAAGTGTAATAAAATCAAATATCGATTTGAATCAAGTAAACAAGCCGAATTTGGTGAATGCTAAATATATTTTATTTGGTATCGAACGTTTGCACATTCTCGTAGGAAAACAACAGTGGGTGTGTTTGATCTGTGATCAACGTCTCCTTCCGTGCCGTAATGATGTCACCGGCCGTAAAAAACTGTCTTACAATCGTGTTTATACAGAGTGTTCCTTGTAACGACTAGACATTTTTCTAAAAAAGACGCCAGGGTTACGCAATTGCGGTTTGTGCCTTATCTGTAGTCATCACAAACAACAAATTATTCATTTTTAAAAAGATGTAACGCACGTCAAGTAGTTCGCGGCGTTAATAAATACCTAATTTGGACGCGAATCGCGTTACCGCAATCTTTTCGGCCGCCGCGCTCCTAGCCCCTTCTACAGTGGCGTTGTCATAGCGATGCGCATGATTTATCGCTTTGGCTTCATGGCGTAGTGCTGTGCCACGCGGAGATAGAGCCCATATAAAATAGCATCAGTACTATATTTTTGCGATTTTCGCGTACAAATTAGAAGACGCCGTATCAGGACGCCGTATAATAGTGTACGCGGGTTGGTTTGGTGGCTTCGATTATGGCCAACTACTTTCTAAGAACACTATGCCGTTTTATTTTCTAATTAAAAGGTTAATTAGCGAATTTTAGGCAATCAGTTAGTTTTAGTTGCGTTCTTTCGTGAACCTAATCCTCGCCTGGCCGTATAGCTCACATACACAAACCGCAATTGCGTTAATTTTCACTGAACAACTTAGTGGCTTTCGATTATTCCCAACAACGTTCTAAATAAATTACGTCGTTTTCTTTTAAATTAACAAGTTCATCACCATATTTTAGGTAATCAGCCGGTTTTTAGTTGCGTTCTTCCTTGAACCTAATACTCACCTGGCCGTACAGCTCACCTACACAAACCGCAATTGGGCTAATTTTCACTGGACAATTTGGTGGCTTTTGATTATGCTCAACAACTTTCTAAATAAGCTATGCCGTTTTTTCTAATTAAAACGTTCATTAGAAAATGTTAGGTAATCAGTCAGTTTTTGTTGCGTTCTTTCTTGAGCCTCCTAACCTTCGCCTGGCCATTTAGCTCACATCCACAAAACGCAATTGCCTTAATTTGCACGTTTTTTTCTAATATCTAGTAGGAGAAAAAAAAAAGAACAACGCTGTATATGAAACAGGGCAGTTCTTTCTTATATAACTAAAGCTTGGGGCACGCGTCTTGCATGCATCTTTTTATTTTCGGCCTATAAAAACAAATCTTAGGAGATTCGAAATTGAGTTTATGATGGGGCGAGCACTTTATCACGGGGTATTTTGCCATGTTTTGTAAGCTTTATTACTGGTCAGAAGAAAGCCACGCGAGCCGTATCAAGTTGCAAACAGCTAATTCGGGTGTTTCTCAAGGAGCTGTAGAACTTTCCAATCGACATTTCTGTTCTTAATACAATTAAACATTGGGTAATTAGTCCTAAACATTTAACTTATTAGGCATAAATAAAAATACTGCCACTCTCGCAAGACGTTTGCTAACAACATAAAGTTGGTTTCATTGGCGTAAAGTGGCTGCGCTCTAATTTCGCCTTACAAAGATTTGTAAACGTCTTTCATTTCTATGCTTGGTCTTTAAAAATTCGTGAAAAGCATTCGCGACCTTATCTGTCAAGCCGCGTCCGCGAACAGCGCGGCCTGCAAACGAGTGCCCAGTCAATGGTCCTGCACTCAAACAAGCGCCACCACCTGACTTGTTTGAACAATAAATAATTTCCAGTACTTTTGGTAAAAAAAGCGAATTTTCTACTGAGCGTGACATTTTCTGGACCCAAAAGTAATGTAGCCGAGATCGGTAGCTCACAGCTTCAGGCAGACGAAGAACGACGGATGCATTATTTCCCGCGGAAGTACTGTTTTGATGTTGAATTCCACATAAAATTTTATTTGCTCAAATTCTGGCAGTATGCCGAACTTGCTTGATTTCTTTTCTTTTAGAGTCAACATAACCAGGCATAATATACAGATATTATACATTTTATTTTAATTGGCGTACAGCGCGAAAGACAAGTAGGGACACAAAGAACACAATAGAGCTTTGCATTTCTTTCTTTCTGTACTTGTGGGCAGTTAGCCCGCATGACTATATTCAAAAATTGCCAAATCGTTTAAGCCCCCCTTTTTATAGTTTGTTTCATAGATTGATTAGTAATTGTGGCGAATCCCGGCTGGGTTGGGGTACAGATCTCGCACGTGTTCAGGGACACATTTCGGCATGATTTCCCGCTTGGTGATGACGTTCAGCTGGCCGCTGTTCTGCTTCTTTTCTAAGTAGGCCGGGCAACGACAGACGCAAAAATTAGCCAAGCAGCGCCAAAACTTGCGGTGGTACACCTTACGAACTCCTGGATCTTTTTGGAAATGGCCGCTGGCCTTCGCCCATCCTGACAGAGCCCCGAACAATTATGCAAGGGCTGCAGAGGCTATCTGGGCGTTCCATTTCTTAATCTGCGAACAAATGGGAACAGAAGAGAATGAAAACTTCGTAATATCTGCTGTCTTTTAATAAATGGCAAAATATGCTACTATTGCTAGTTGCACTATTTTACGCGAAGAAATTTGTGATTTTGCGGTTCAATCTCCGTGTTTCCCGCTCTCTTTGTTGATGCGCAAGAAATATGTCGGCTGTCGAGTGTTCAGTTATATTTGTTGAGAGAAACTAAATGCACGTTTGGACACGAAGAAATTTTTCCAAAGGCTGAAGATACATGAAATATACCATAAACCGTTTCACTTTTATGCAAGTTTGTTTTTTACTCTTCTTAGTTGCTTTAACGAGGCAGCCGTTACTCTAGAAAACACCTGTAGGACGACATATATCTCATGCGCAAGAAATGGTCAAATGTGTTCATTTCTATACATGACTATATTGTCACAATGCAACTAATTTTACATGCTTCGCCTTCTTACTGCAATATTTTTGACTTGTATTTATTTACTCACGATTATTACTTTGAACAAAAAAAAAAAAGAAACGAAATAGTGATACAATCATTCTTCAGTGTGCCGTTGGTAGAACGACCAATTTTCAACTCTCTGGGCAGAGCTCAAAGTTCAAATAAGAATACAGACCTTTTTTTTCCTTCTGCTGTGATGTTCAAGTTCCGTTCATTCGAGATAAATATCCGGTGTTGCAGCGTATGTGGCCGCATGCGGAAGTATCTAATGTGTTTAGAGCTGCAGAAAAAAGTAAAAAAAAGGAGAAAAGAGAGCCAGCCCGAACCCTTCCGAGCTCATATCCAGCCTGCCTAACTAATCCCTGATGTTTGGGAGTGAGGCAGAGAACCTTGAAGGGTTAGAGATTTTGTCGGGGGGCCGGTAAGCCGTTAGCACTCGTGCGAGAAGGCCGTAAAAGCGAGGAGGAAAATGGAGGAGGAAAGGGGAGGAGGAAAAAAAAGAAAAGAGGGGGAATTTTCTGCCACGTTGAAGAAAACTTTTGAGTGCCCACCTTTAATGATTTTCGCTCAATGCTTCCACTGTGAGGTTGCGTACATGCAGATTCGTTTATTAATACTCACCTGACCAGGAAGATTTTGCCCGAAATATTTACTTATCAAACATGGTTATTATGAATAACAGAGGAGTATTGTAGAGACCTTTCACCAAAAATGCGAAAGAAAATAGATTTTTTTAATCACACTGTATTTGTTTTTACTTCCTACTTTAGCAAAAGATTGGAACGACAGGAAAATATCAATTTTCCAGATAAAGCAATTCTTGATATGTCATTCAAAAGAACGTTGTAATAAAAATAGTTCGCCTAAGTTTTAATGATGTAGGTATTCAATTTGTTTAGATAACGGCGTAGAAATGTAGTGACAAAATGTCAAAGCAACCATGTTTTCGTATTATGACGTGAAATATGTGACCTCCATGATCAACGGTTCCCACAAGAGCAAAATATTCGAGATATCTGATATTTGTAGTTGGTGTAATAGGTGTCATACAGACTTGTACGAAACGCTTTAGAAGTAATCAATTGCTTGTAAACGATTACTTTTTATTGTAATTTGTAACGCTTCAATTACTTCCTTTAACGAGTAACGATCATTGTAGTTTAATTACTTTCTTATTGTAATCAATTACAAAATTACCCAATAATTTTTTTTTTTTTTTTGCGAGAGGGTTTAGAAGTGTTGGGGTCACTCAGTTCTGGGCGAAACCGGTGTACAGGTAAGAAATATCTGCGATCTGAATACGAGGAAGAAGACTTGGGAGATCCCCTGAGAGCGAGCGAGAACCGCGGGAGCGTCACCTGAGCGTACACGAGGCGCCTCTTATTTCATTTTCTCTTTAATAACGAGAGCTCAGTCTTCAGCCTGACGAAATGTTTGTTTGTGTGTTCTCTTCGCCAAAATGACCTAAAACGAAACAGAGAGGAGATACCTCCACTCGAAGCTTGCGTTTGCTTTCTTCTCTTCCTCGTAAACTTTTCTTAACTGTCATTGATTTTTTTTATATCCAAGATTGTTATTTATACTTTGTTTCAGCTTCCGTCCGAGCGCAGACTAAGCTACGGTGGCCGAAGCCAATCACACGCGGCAATAGGTCACGCGATCTCGTCTGCACTTTTGTAATACTCCGGTGCGCCGCTGGTCGTACGCGCCGCCCGCGCTCGCCGAGTATTTCGTCTACTACGGGTATATCAACGGTATCGTCTGCTCCAGGTTTAAAAAGTTCCCTTTCAGGTTCTGAAATTCAGTCACAGTGAATGTCAGTACGTAGGCTGGCCGCTGGCGTCTGTGTCCGAGCTTTCCACCTTTTCGGTTTCGGCGTAGTCTCGAGATGTACGTATACATTGCAAGGTGCCCTATGACCTGGCCGTTGATGCTCCTTGTATTGCCTGGATATACTGGGGCTCGAGGCGCAATTCTTTCCACCAGCTTTTCGGCGTTCAATGTGATCGGCAGCTAAAGGGGTGCCTTGATTTCGCCGCGTATCAGTGAATTGTATAGGCCGGATGTTTTTCTTGTTCACAACGCACTGGCGGTACTACGCGGCCGGAGTCTCCGGCCGAATTTGAAAGTAGACATTCATCACGACCTCTCGCGCCTGACGACCAAAGGTGCTTTTTCAAAAGGACGTTTTGAAGCGATTCGGCGAGGAAAGCAGCGATGCACATGATTCGTCGTATGGGAACAAAATCACTCCGAAAATTCGAACGCTGCAGCCGTGTTGCCAGCGGCTGTATGTGTTTTACGAAACCACATGCATTTACATACATTAATAAAAACACAAACTTCAGATATTTAATTCATTAGTTTGAATCATTCTCAGCAGTACGCATCTGGAATATTGTGCAATTTTTACGCAGGAAACAGTTATTTAAAACAAAAATACTTCTGCGGCTACTTCCTGGTGTGTAGGAATGCTCTTCTCGAAGTTGTGAACTGTCGCTCAGCGTTTGGCTGCGCTCGGACGAAAGCTGAAGCACAGTTTTTTTTTTTTTTGTTCTTTTTTTAATAGAAGATTTCTATACTCCGCTTCACCTTACGTAAAGCAGCGCGGACGCTACAACCTATCCTTGCCGATCCCGCTCCGTGGATGTAGTCCGTGATACACTCTCCGCGCGTCGCTGTGCCCCCTATCAAGGTAACGTGACACCCACACGGCCGTGGATTGAGTCTGAGTGCTCATAGCATCCCGTTGAGAGGTTGTCTTTTTTTTCCTCTGGTATCCTGTTGGTTTTAAGTTCTCTTCGGAGGAAATCGATGCATCCAATTAACGATACATTTTTTGCACACGGTGGAGGTGCCGTGCTCTTCTCGTGTTATGAAAACGAAAGATAAAATCAAGGTGACGTTCGAGTGTTTGCTTCTCGGCCACTACTCAGATTCTTTTATGTTCAAAGGTGACCAACTCCAAGTTGTGTACGCACATAAAGGGACTTGCTTTTTGTTATGTTAATAATTTGCTGCGCAATTTTAAAATGTTTAGTTAAACACCCTTAATTTCTAGGATGCTTAGCAAGTTTAGCTCGGCCAACTTTAGGTGACAAGTTCTAGCTTTCCACTGGCCACTCTATTTTCCTGGCATACTTCCAGCAGCGCTGTTGTTCCTCTACCTTCTCGTTCTTGTCCGCGCCTTTGTACTGTTTTTGGGTTCTAACCAGGAAGCAGTTTGTATTCAATTCATGAGCATGCTCCTACAGTTTTTGACTGGTTTAGGGGGTATCACTTTTGAACATTTATATTCTTAGTTTTTGTTTAGTACATTTCATTGGGTTTGTCGAAATTATGTCTTCGTCCCTAATATTAGTTCCCGAATAATATCCCTCCGTCAACTGTGCCAATTAAAACTGGAGCTCGTTCATTACACCATGATCGTTGGCGGATGACCGACGCAACTTCGAGATACAACTGGTGGCTGAAAAAGTACAAC